>CAUJRU010000023.1:2400000-3600000 GCA_963277665.1 Viscum album
TAAAAAAATATTTAAATAAAAAGTCGTTTTTTAAACAATAACACAATGTTTTTTACTATTCATTAAAAAATTGAATATTTCAGAAAAATTCACCATCATTTAATATTGATATTCCAAATCAAAAAATGATGTCTATTTTACCAAATTCTCAACATAGAATTTTCATTAATTAGTTTAAAATTAATTCCCATTGTAAAAACTAGAAAGCGGGTCTTTGAGAAGTAAAAAAATTTTAAATTGTTGATATGTTTTTATGTTCGGTTTAAAAGTAAAATTACTTACAATGACCAATATTGGATTAAATGATAAAAATATAATATAATTATACTTCAAAACCATTCATATGTATACTTTAAAACTAAAAATTAATTTGATTAAAAAAGTTTTTTTCAATTAAAATTTAGTATCATTCACTACTCATCATAATATAAAAGTTATTGGAAAAACACAAAAAATTTATCCAAACTAAATTTTTATGTCCATATTCTAAATATGAATTTAATTTCATCATATTGGATATATAAGAGTGTAAAATTTTCAATTTAAAATGGGTTCTCTATTAAAAGGTGATATAACTGCATTTTAAAAAAACTTCTTTTATCTGAAAAATTGAATTTTCCCTTATATTATATTTAATAAACACAAATAAGGAATTTTAAAATTATATGGGATATATATAAAATTAAAATTTGGTTATTACTATTTATAACCACTTTCTAAATGGATATATTGATAGGTCATGCTGTGCTTGAACTCGGTGTTGCGTACATCGCACCATATTGTATTATTCAAAGAGAAGTGTACCATAGTAGCTCGAGGTATTACATTCTTCCCACTTCAATAAATTTTTATACATACAATTTGATATTGTTCTTAGGTTATAAATGGTTAAAATGAAATAGAAAATTCATTTGTGGAAAACCCGCATCAGAAATAGGGTTAATAGAATGTAGTCTTAATAAAATGGAAAGGGAAATGAAAAAGTCACCACCAAATTAGAATTTATAGAAGAAAAAAATTGTGGGAAATTATAATTGGAAGGAAAATGTAAATATTTATAGGAACTTAATGAGTTCATCAATCACAAACAAGTGAATGGAAAATTGAGGGTCTCGTAGATATAAATCTATGATGAATAGTGTATGGTATTAGGATAATACATTTTTTGGTTTTAGATACATTCACTAAGGTTTAATAATTAATTTATTCATATAATAAGAAAAAAAATACCTGATACGTAGAGTTCCATCATTTAACCAATTTTTACCGCTAACTCATATTTCACTCCAAACAATGAGTATTCGAGATTACTCGGTCACACCTGATGCACTAGAATAAACTTATAGAGAATCACATAATCCAAAAAGTATGAACTATATATTTCCCTTATCTTAAGAGATTAACCTAATCCAAATGATTAGTACATGATCTATTGATCACCAAAATGGATAATCCTTTATAGAAAGAAATAATAATCATAATTTCCAAAATTGAAGAAACAATGACAATGTTCAATTAAAAAATTCAATAAATAATTGTCCTTAAAATTATTCAATATAATCCAAACTAATATTGAACTCCAAAACTCAAAAGAATTTAATTACATAGTATTACTTTGTAAATATTAACATTTATCTCCAAAAAACATCAACTACTCTTAAAGTCTCATACTAAAGTGTAATCAACCAAATCATATATTCTATATGATAGGTTAATCGTTTCCATTAATAAAAAGAATCTCTATAAAAATCATATATTATTAAAAAAATTAAAAAAATACATCATTACACCTCAAATGAAATTGAATAGTATTCTATTTTCCCTAGGCATATAGTTTTCCCAATAGAGCATACATCTTCCAAAATAACAATTATAACTTAATCAAAAATTCATTTTATAATACTATGGATATCTATTTGATAAAACATAAGATCCCAAATCAAATTTTTATTGATCAATAAAATCATTTAACGGAAAAGAATTAGTTGCACTAATTGGGGACTTCACGTAGTCCAATGGTAGGTGATAAATATCAATCACACTCTGGTTGTGGGTTCAAATCCCAGATCTTTTTCCAACATGAAGGGTTGTCACACGGTGTGCGCATTTCCCTTTTTAAAAAACAATATTTTATAACACTCCAAAATGAGATAAATTCATCAAAATAACCATAACATAATTTAACTACAAATTTTATCTCATTACTCAAATTTTCATCCAAAAATTTAATAACCTGTAGTTGCATCAAATTCAAGGATCATATAAACAGTAATGGTTCTTTATAACTATATTCAAAAAAGAAAAGATAAAACTTCTCAAATATTATTTTCACATAAAAATAGCATGGTTATACATACAAGAGAATAGTCTACCAAAATAATCCCCTATACAATGATCATTAACACTTTTAAACATTTCCCCATCCATTTATTTCCACATATGTTATTCCTTGACCTAGATGTAATCCTATAGAATAGGGCATCAACATGGGTACTTCCATGGTCCCTTAAATTTAAAAAAATTACTTTTGTTGGATTTTTAGGATAATTTTTTCGTCCATAGTACTCTTAATTTTTCCTTGATAATTCATTACATTATGTCTTTCACTCCCACACATAAAGAATTTATTTGTTCTATTGAGACACTCTCCTGGGTGTCTCCAATCACATTTCAAGTTAGATGGAATGCGAGCTTTATTTTCTCTATGGTATCCACGGTTGGAGATCTTATCATTTAACATCGTTCTCTTCCTTGTGAAGTCCATGAGTTGGCTGATATATATGTTGTCGATCATATTTAGGGAAAACCGATTCGACATAAACACAATATATTTTACACCTATCAACATTCCATTTTTTTCTCATTTCCAACACTATCCCACCTTGTACATCATTTTCAATATTACTATGACATCCTTGAATCGAGCCATTTACTAAAACTAGAATGCACTGGGGGAGTAACAATAGTCATAAAATCATTTAGGGAATATCATGACACTTTATTTTCAATCTAAAACACCTTAAGATTAAGCATGGTTATTTATTTTCATATTATATTAAACTCCTTTAAATAAGGTTGTAATGAAAATGTGAATTATCTTAAGAATATCCCTCAGGAGTGTCGTAACCAAGAGATTATGAAGGCCTGTTGGGTTGTACAAAGATACCCTCGGTCAATCCCGAGACTACTTGTCAGAGTTTTTACTCCTACATACATCTCTTCCAAAGCTGAATCTACCAACTTCTAACCAATCATGGTTGCATTTCTTGGAAAACCCACATAATATTTTCATTAACAAATTTTTTTATGTTCATCTATATTAATCCATAATGTCTATCTTAGGGCAGTGTTTTCTATTCAATGTTTTTTAAAATATATCCCCAAGGTTTGTACTAAACATCTTCAAATACAAACTGTAATGCATTGTAACAGCCCGAGATTTTATGAAAAATATTCTTTTTTATTTTACTAATGTCTTGTGTTGTACGCTACACTAAAAGGAGCTTGCACAACACGCATCCTTGACTTGCCTTGCATTACACGCAATCGCGACCTTCCTCGATAGCGTGTGTAATACGCAATACCGAGTTTCACTAAACAACGATATGCTATTAAAATATTATTAAAACTACCCGTTATGAATAGTAATAACCACTTTTTAAAATTCTGTAAATCTTATTTTTCAAAATGAACTTCATTTTTGGATTCGGAGTATCGAATTTAGCCTAAGGTGAAATTTTGGTACTTTTCGGATAACTTTCATATTCTGATGAATAGTGAAAATTACTAATTTATAATTAAAAACAACTTTTTTAATCGAAATAATTAATAGTGATAAATTATTAATTTGAGTGGTTTTAAAGTATATTTAGAATATATTTTTACAATTTAATACAATGTTGGTCATTGGATGTAATTTCACATTTAAACCAGACGTAATCAAATGTCAATCTTTTGATAGATATTGTTTCTTAAAAACACGCTATTTGTGTTAACAGCGGGATTTAATTATAAATTTAATTAATGCAATTTCTATGTTATGAATTTGGTAAAATAGACTTCATTTTTGAATTTGGAATATGAAATATAGCTTAGGATGAAATTTTGGCATTATTCTGAAAAACATCAATTTTTGATGAATAGTGAAACTACTAAGTGGTAGGTTAAAAACTGAATTTTGTATAAAACTTAATTTTACCGCTTCTGTGAATGGAATTTCGAAAATCCGAGAGACACGGTTAATATCAAGGACTAAAATGTGGTTCAATGAGATGAAAATAATTTTTTGGTGAATAGTAACTTTTTACTTTTTTTTACCACGGTTAATAGTAAATAGGGTAACTAAGGGTAAATATGATATTAATATTACCCTAACACATGTCCTAATTCTATTGGACAAGTGTAATTCGACCAAAAACAAACTTAGGAATAAAATATGACCATTTAGGCCCACTTGGATTAGATTAAGACATTTATTATTAATTTATTTAAAGAAGGGTTAAAATAGTTAAAATCAAAGTTTAATAAGTAAATAATTTTTAATATGGGGTTATACATAAGTTAAATTCGATTTTAAATATTCATTAGAAATCTAAAAAGATTTCCTACATGATGGTATTTTATTTGTAATTTTTAGACATCAAATAATATAATTTATTTATGACACAAAGATGATGCAGTAATTATCTTATTAATGAAATATTGACATAATTGATAATATAAATACCAAAATAAATGTAATTTAAGACTTTTTATGAATTCCACTAATTTTCTAGGTTACTATGATATATTAGTATTTATTTAATCAACTTGGTTCGAACATTTAATTCTGTTATGACTTTCACAAAAATCATATATCAAATAGTGTCAAAATTGACACAAAATAGTTTTTAAATCAAATATTATATTATTAATTGTTATTTAATTCCTAAAAATCTAAGGTTCGGCCAAATGACTTAGATAAGGATATATATATTAATAATAAACAATTTGGGGTTCGTTTGGCATGTTATAGTAAGTGTATTAACCATATAGTGAAAGAAAACAAAAAGACACGGTAAAAGTTAAATTAATTAACTTAGAGTTAAATCTAATTGATAAGGATAAAATAATACCCTAAACTTGTCTAAATCCTATTGGTTGATAGGATTTCGACCCATCCCCACTTTAGCTTCGAAATAAGACCCTTTGGAACCATTATAAACCGATTTTGACTTTAATATAAAATAATATTTTGAGATATTCCTAAGGTGCCCCTCTCCTCCCCTATAAAACGACACCTCCTCCCCCTCCTCCTCACACCAATTTGAGCACTCAAGCTCGGCCAACCCCTGCCATTTTCTCCTCTCCACTTCCCTAGAATAATCCTAGAGGTCCTGGTCTTCTCCAAAGACCAATCTTTGTTCCTTAAGTGGAGGATTCAAAGAGGCGTTCCAAAGAAGAGGTAATATCCATTACCGATCTTTTCAATTTCTTTCTTCTTCAACTTCTTCTTCTTTAGTTGTTTCATGATAAAGTAATAACATCAGTATTACTTACATAATTATATGTTATTATAAATATGAAACAACCCTAATTCAACTTCTATCCATCCTACGGAAAAATGAAATCACCGCGCGTGCGTACGTACGGAATACCGTCTCCACGCTGTGGTGTAAACTATTTTCCACCACCACCTTACATGGATGGGTATAATGGTGTAAAGAATAACTATACATAGTTATTACAACATCATATTGATTCTGATATATTGTATAATCCACTCCAATTCAATTCAATATTTATAGAAATGATATCATCGCTCGTGCGTACGTACGGAATACCGTCTCCACGACGCGATGAGATTCATTCTCCATGTTAACCATTTAAGAACGATTATAATGTATATATAAGAAATAATAATGAAATATATGACATTATAAAGCTACTGGATTTATGTATATATATACATATGTATGTCATCTACTTACTTCCATTTCAAGACAATAAGGAAAGGAAAACAGCGTTCATGCGTACGTACGGACTACCGTCTCCATGAACGGTGTTTTTCATTTTATTTATCTACCTATTATATATATATATATATACTGAATATATATGATATATAAATCATATTTTATATTCTGGAAGTAAGTAAATCATGATATAAGTAATAATGATGTCAAGAACAACAAGTCAAAACACCTACGATAAATGAAACGATTTTACCCAAAACGCTTCTTTAACATGGAGTTTACAAAAGAACGGGTAATATAATGTCATAAGTGAACCATATATGATATCATAACAATGAATATGATTCTGTAATAAGTCAATAACATGATTTAAATCATTATACAGGAGGTTCGGACACTTACAAAGCAAGTCGGACCTAAGGTAAGGGAAATATCACAATCTCATTTTTATCCGAGATTGTTTATTCGTAAGTATTTTCTGGGGTGTATTTTATCATCCACATCCATGTTCCCTCAATATGTAATATTATTTCCATCCACCTACAATTGTTTAAATCCAATTTTACCCTTCTATGAGTTTTTAGTAAAGGATATGAAACGAATCTTTTTTCGTTTTTCGTACGAGGTACTTTTTGACTTTTCCGACAAAAGTACGAAGAATGTTTTTTTAACTTATACGGCACGAACGGATTTATACTGTTTTATAAAGCCTTATTTTCATGAAGATTCCTCTAAAAAATTTCATGACTATTTTCAATAAAATCTCTTTCTTTTAAAATTGCATGATGTTTTGTGAAAAGAAATTGATTTTGAAGAAGAAAGGATATTTTCCTCAAGAATTCAATTCAAGTGTTTTATCAAAATTATTTTCCATATAAGATAATAAAGGGTTCTGTTTCTATCCATATTTTTACATTGATTTGAGTATGTTGTGATGGAATTATGTTTATGAATTCCTTTATCTTATATGAATGGTTTTATGATGTCATGTTGTTTAAGAACCCCATTTTTATTACATGGGTTATGCAATGATGTATGATTTATGATTTTGTGGCACACATAAGAAAGGATTCATTAAGAGATGGGTGGGACCTATATCTCCCTCCAATGCATTGGGTAAAGATTTTATATCTCATGAGATAGACATGGCTGGAATGGTAGGTTATACCGGTTCAGTGAAACAGGACTGAAACGAGGATTACTCGATTCAGAAAGGGACTTTGTCCACTAAGATAGTCTTGGCAATGAGTCTTGACTAACAAGAAATGATTCTCTATGATTATGTGTGTATGCCACAATGAGTAATGTTTTAAGTTATGATTTCATTTCACTACTATGATTTATCCCATGTTATGAAATTATGCTCTCTTTTGCAGGTTAAGATTTCCAAAAATGTTATGTTCTTATGAAAAATATGTGATTGATATTTCCTTTGTTTACTCTTACTGAGCATTTGAGCTCCCCCTTTTATGTTTTCTTTTCCCCAGGATATAAAGAATGGTTTTAGGTAAAATAAAAACGAAGATCTTTATGGGAGATGTTGAAGATCTTTCCCCACAATTAGAAGATTATACTCCGAGTTTCCAAAGACACTAAACTATTACGATCCTTGTGTGTGTGTTTTTGTTATGTACCAAGTATTCCGCAAAAGTAATGTAATGTCCATGTACGTCAAGATACGGGTCTCTTCAGTTGGTATTAGAGGCAAAGGAGGTAGGAATGTATCCGATCCTTGGGAACTCTCACATGTGAGCGTTGGACGAAGCATGGCTCTCCGCCCAAGGGCTTCATGAGGAAATGGCTGCCACTGGGGATGGTGGTGTGTCCCGCCCAGGGGGTGTAGCCGCCCATGGAGTGCCCTGATAGGTATCAATTGTAGTCCACTGGAAGTAATTCTAGACCGCTTCAGTTGGTATCAGAGGAAAGTTTTAGTTAACCTTTGGAAACTAGGATGCGAAAACGTTAGTGAGTTCCCTAGAGATATTTCTAAGGTATGTCTAGGTATGTCTCTAAGGTTAAGTATAGGTATAGGTTATAGTCCTAGAATTGCGCTAACGATCTTCGAATTTAACCTAAGATGTTAGATATTGAGGGTACTAACCCTTTATTATGTTGTTTTCCCTAGCATGATTTTTGCCTCTCACACAATTCTTTTGGGGTTTTAGAGGATGGCTGGAACCCGAAGGAACCGTGTTAATGCGGAATGTGATGGGCAATGCAATGATTGTACCCCTGAGAAACCAAACGATATAGGAGCTGGAATGCAAAATCTTGTAGCCATGCTCACACAACTTTCTCAAGCTATGAATCATGCAGGACTTCCAAATGAGCAAAGGAAGGAGCAACATTCTGTTGAATCCTTCATGAGGCAGCGTCCACCTTATTTCAGTGGGTCTACTGATCCATTAGTTGCTGAACAATGGATTAGTACTACTGAAAAGATATTTTCAGTTCTTCAATGTTCTGAGCATGATAAAGTCATCCTAGCAGTGTATCGTTTGGAAGGAGATGCTGATCAATGGTGGAATCTTATTAAGAATTCAAGGCAAATGTATGAAATTGAGTCTATGGAATGGGACGAGTTCAAGAACTTATTTTTCAATAAGTACTTCCCTCATATTCTTCGAACAAAGATGGAGAAAGAGTTTCTTGAACTGAAGAAAAGGGACGATGAATCTGTTGGTACCTATGAAGCAAATTTTACAAGACTTGCAAGGTATGCTTCTGGAATTATCATCCAACCTGAAAGTAAAGTTGATCTATTTTTCAGTGGCTTAAAACCAAGTCTTCGAAGGGCATTAGCTATAAGAGACTTCAGTAGCTATGAAGAAATTGTGCGTTGTGCTATCAAGGTAGAAATGGAAGTTGGTGTTACATATCCATCTCATGGTTTTGACAAGAAACGAAAGATGGAGTTCAAGGAGAAATCTCAGAATAATGGTGAAAAGAAGATGAATGTTTCCTTATGCACAAAGTGTGGAAAGAAGCATGGTGGAGATTGTCTAAAAGGGACTAGAAAATGTTTTATGTGTGGAAAAGAAGGTCATCGAGCAGCTGAGTGTCGAAGTAATGGAAAAAGGGTTTCTAATGATAAAGCAAACACTGCAGAGAATGCACCGCCAACACTTCAATGCTTCAAGTGCAAGGAAATGGGGCATTATGCTAATAATTTCCCTAATCCAAGGGTTAGTGATGATCAACATGAGCAACCACTGAAGGCAAAGGACAAAGGGAAATCACATGCGATCACTATTGGCAATGTTGAATATGACAACGATGTGGTGGAATGATTAAGTGTTTATGTAATGGGATTCCAAAATAATGTTGTATCATTGAGTATTGCAATATTTATTGATGTGGTATTCAAAGTGATTGAGATATTTTTTGGAAATAACATGATATGCGCATAATGAAGATGAGAAAATGAAATGTTTAATAGTATTCATGAGCTCATGATTGATATAAGGACTAAGTGATATCATGGTTTGAGTATATAGAATTTTGAGGATTTTGGTATGTGGAAAGTGTTAACTTTTAACTGCACTCATGTTTTCACTAAGGTATTCAAGAGAATACACGATTAAGGACTTTGAATGTTTGGAATGTGACCAACAAGACATATCTTATGATATGTGGGGATCAACGACAGTATTAAATCTCTGGTAATCGATGTCACTATATTATGAGAGTGGACTGTAGTATTATGTATAAGCCTAAAGATTAGACTGGATTATGTTGGACATAAGTTAGTATTGATTAAGGATATAAGATGGGATGTTATAGTAACGTAGTTTTAGAAAAAGGGACAACCTGCAGGACGGGCGACAGCCCATCGCTTCGGACAAGGCTGTAGGAATCGAACCCACAACCGAAGTGCGACTGGCCTTTATTTCCTACCACTGACCTACAGGAAGTCCCTATTTAGTAGAAACTAGTTTTATTATATTAAGCAGTATGATATATGAAGTATAAGTCCATTTTAGAAACCATATGTGATTAATCTCACTATAGATCGACTTATGTATATAATTTTGCTAACCTTTTGTTTGAAACAGATGGAATGACCCGTCATTCTATCACATGATCTGCTAGCACTTCACGAATAACAAATTCAACTTCATTTATTTAAGAGATGAAGTGGAAATTGTTAAAGGCACGAACAACAGTGAGATTGTACCAAAATAAAGTAAGTATTTATTCTAATTCAAATTCTTTAACTTTAGGGAAATGATCTTGAAAACCAAAAATGTTGTCCTAGTTCTCTTATACCTGATAAATCAGATGGTACCTTATATCATCACAAATCTATGGATTTGTGATTACTGTCTTTTCCATAGCCATGTTCTCTACCACTCTCCATCAGAACATGATGGTTAGATTTCTCTTCCATATCCATATTTTCACCTATGTGGAAACCCAGTGATTAGTTTATTTGGGTAATCGTTACATTTCATACTTTAGTTTTTAAAGCCAAGTTTTGGTATTCCCTTTTACGATGTGGGTTTCTATTAAAGAAACTTTCGAATAGTAAACCATTTATAACCCCGCCGAATTTCGAGGGCGAAATTCATTTTAAGGGGGGTAGAATGTAACAGCCCGAGATTTTATGAAAAATATTCTTTTTTATTTTACTAATGTCTTGTGTTGTACGCTACACCAAAAGGAGCTTGCACAACACGCATCCTTGACTTGCCTTGCATTACACGCAATCGCGACCTTCCTCGATAGCGTGTGTAATACGCAACACCGAGTTTCACTAAACAACGATATGCTATTAAAATATTATTAAAACTACCCGTTATGAATAGTAATAACCACTTTTTAAAATTCTGTAAATCTTATTTTTCAAAATGAACTTCATTTTTGGATTCGGAGTATCGAATTTAGCCTAAGGTGAAATTTTGGTACTTTTCGGATAACTTTCATATTCTGATGAATAGTGAAAATTACTAATTTATAATTAAAAACAACTTTTTTAATCGAAATAATTAATAGTGATAAATTATTAATTTGAGTGGTTTTAAAGTATATTTAGAATATATTTTTACAATTTAATACAATGTTGGTCATTGGATGTAATTTCACATTTAAACCAGACGTAATCAAATGTCAATCTTTTGATAGATATTGTTTCTTAAAAACACGCTATTTGTGTTAACAACGGGATTTAATTATAAATTTAATTAATGCAATTTCTATGTTATGAATTTGGTAAAATAGACATCATTTTTGAATTCGGAATATGAAATATAGCTTAGGATGAAATTTTGGCATTATTCTGAAAAACATCAATTTTTGATGAATAGTGAAACTACTAAGTGGTAGGTTAAAAACTGAATTTTGTATAAAACTTAATTTTACCGCTTCTGTGAATGGAATTTCGAAAATCCGAGTGACACGGTTAATATCAAGGACTAAAATGTGGTTCAATGAGATGAAAATAATTTTTTGGTGAATAGTAACTTTTTACTTTTTTTTTACCACGGTTAATAGTAAATAGGGTAACTAAGGGTAAATATGATATTAATATTACCCTAACACATGTCCTAATTCTATTGGACAAGTGTAATTCGACCAAAAACAAACTTAGGAATAAAATATGACCATTTAGGCCCACTTGGATTAGATTAAGACATTTATTATTAATTTATTTAAAGAAGGGTTAAAATAGTTAAAATCAAAGTTTAATAAGTAAATCATTTTTAATATAGGGTTATACATTTGATAAATTCGATTGTAAATATTCATTAGAAAGCTAAAAAGATTTCCTACATTATGGTATTTTATTTGTAATTTTTAGACATCAAATAATATAATTTATTTATGACACAAAGATGATGCAGTAATTATCTTTTTAATGAAATATTGACATAATTGATAATATAAATACCAAAATAAATGTAATTTAAGACTTTTTATGAATTCCACTAATTTTCTAGGTTACTATGATATATTAGTATTGATTTAATCAACTTGGTTCGAACATTTAATTCTGTTATGACTTTCACAAAAATCATATATCAAATAGTGTCAAAATTGACACAAAATAGTTTTTAAATCAAATATTATATTATTAATTGTTATTTTATTTCTAAAAATCTAAGGTTCGGCCAAATGACTTAGATAAGGATATATATATTAATAATAAACAATTTTGGGTTCGTTTGGCATGTTATAGTAAGTGTATTAACCATATAGTGAAAGAAAACAAAAAGACACGGTAAAAGTTAAATTAATTAACTTAGAGTTAAATCTAATTGATAAGGATAAAATAATACCCTAAACTTGTCTAAATCCTATTGGTTGATAGGATTTCGACCCATCCCCACTTTAGCTTCGAAATAAGACCCTTTGGAACCATTATAAACCGATTTTGACTTTAATATAAAATAATATTTTGAGATATTCCTAAGGAGCCCCTCTCCTCCCCTATAAAAGGACACCTCCTCCCCCTCCTCCTCACACCAATTTGAGCACTCAAGCTCGGCCAACCCCTGACATTTTCTCCTCTCCACTTCCCTAGAATAATCCTAGAGGTCCTGGTCTTCTCCAAAGACCAATCTTAGTTCCTTAAGTGGAGGATTCAAAGAGGCGTTCCAAAGAAGAGGTAATATCCATTACCGATCTTTTCAATTTCTTTCTTCTTCAACTTTTTCTTCTTTAGTTGTTTCATGATAAAGTAATAACATCAGTATTACTTACATACTGATATGTTATTATAAATATGAAACAAACCTAATTCACCTTCTATCCATCCTACGGAAAAATGAAATCACCGCGCGTGCGTACGTACGGAATACCGTCTCCACGTCGTGGTGTAATCTATTTTCCACCACCACCTTACATGGATGGGTATAATGGTGTAAAGAATAACTATACATAGTTATTACAACATCATATTGATTCTGATATATTGTATAATCCACTCCAATTCAATTCAATATTTATATAAATGATATCATCGCTCGTGCGTACGTACGGAATACCGTCTCCACGACGCGATGAGATTCATTCTCCAGGTTAACCATTTAAGAATGATTATAATGTATATATAAGAAATAATAATGAAATATATGACATTATAAAGCTACTGGATTTATGTATATATATACATATGTATGTCATCTACTTACTTCCATTTCAAGACAATAATGAAAGGAAAACAGCGTTCATGCGTACGTACGGACTACCGTCTCCATGAACGGTGTTTTTCATTTTATTTATCTACCTATTATATATATATATATACTGAATATATATGATATATAAATCATATTTTATATTCTGGAAGTAAGTAAATCATGATATAAGTAATAATGATGTCAAGAACAACAAGTCAAAACACCTACGATAAATGAAACGATTTTACCCAAAATGCTTCTTTAACATGGAGTTTACAAAAGAACGGGTAATATAATGTCATAAGTGAACCATATATGATATCATAACAATGAATATGATTCTGTAATAAGTCAATAACATGATTTAAATCATTATACAGGAGGTTCGGACACTTACAAAGCAATTCGGACCTAAGGTAAGGGAAATATCACAATCTCATTTTTATCCGAGATTGTTTATTCGTAAGTATTTTCTGGGGTGTATTTTATCATCCACATCCATGTTCCCACAATATGTAATATTATTTCCATCCACCTACAATTGTTTAAATCCAATTTTACCCTTCTATGAGTTTTTAGTAAAGGATATGAAATGCATCTTTTTTCGTTTTTCGTACGAGGTACTTTTTGACTTTTCCGACAAAAGTACGAAGAATGTTTTTTTTACCTTATACGGCACGAACGGATTTATACTGTTTTATAAAGCCTTATTTTCATGAAGATTCCTCTAAAAGATTTCATGACTATTTTCAATAAAATCTCTTTCTTTTAATATTGCATGATGTTTTGTGAAAAGAAATTGATTTTGAAGAAGAAAGGATATTTTCCTCAAGAATTCAATTCAAGTGTTTTATCAAAATTATTTTCCATATAAGATAATAAAGGGTTCTGTTTCTATCCATATTTTTACATTGATTTGACTATGTTGTGATGGAATTATGTTTATGAATTCCTTTATCTTATATGAATGGTTTTATGATGTCATGTTGTTTAAGAATCCCATTTTTATTACATGGGTTATGCAATGATGTATGATTTATGATTTTGTGGCACACATAAGAAAGGATTCATTAAGAGATGGGTGGGACCTATATCTCCCTCCAATGCATTGGGTAAAGATTTTATATCTCATGAGATAGACATGGCTGGAATGGTAGGTTATACCGGTTCAGTGAAATAGGACTGAAACGAGGATTACTCGATTCAGAAAGGGACTTTGTCCACTAAGATAGTCTTGGCAACGAGTCTTGACTAACAAGAAATGATTCTCTATGATTATGTGTGTATGCCACAATGAGTAATGTTTTAAGTTATGATTTCATTTCACTACTATGATTTATCCCATGTTATGAAATTATGCTCTCTTTTGCAGGTTAAGATTTCCAAAAATGTTATGTTCTTATGAAAATTATGTGATTGATATTTCCTTTGTTTACCCTTACTGAGCATTTGAGCTCACCCTTTTATGTTTTCTTTTCGCCAGGATATAAAGAAAGGTTTTAGGTAAAATAAAAAGGAAGATCTTTATGGGAGATGTTGAAGATCTTTCCCCACGATTACAAGATTATACTCCGAGTTTCCAAAGACACTAAACTATTACGACCCTTGTGTGTGTGTTTTTGTTATGTACCAAGTATTCCGCAAAAGTAATGTAATGTCCATGTACGTCAAGATACGGGTCTCTACATGCATAGACCCTAATTACCCATTTTCAGTGCATTATTACATAACATTGGCATGATTCAATGAATCATGTTCCAAAAAACTGATCAATTTATTCACCTTGGAATTACTATATACATACATATATTTTACATTACATTATGAAATAAAAAACAAAATTGTGACTGCTTTGAACACTCTTATATCCCTTAGCCTATTTCGGAAGGTTAATCGTAATGTACATTGTTCATCCTAAGAAAAATAAAACATAAGAAAGGGGTGAGCTTATATTTTCAGTAAGGATAACATTATAGATGAATCTATCATAAATAATCATAAACATTACAGAAATTTATAATACAAAAACACAAGCCTTTTAATCATAAACATCATCATATTATAAAAATGTTAAATCAAATAATTCCATTTACATCTTCACATGGATATTTTAATAGTCTTATAATCATAGGTAATATCAATATCCAATTACATAATGATGGAATTCATAATTTTAGACATCATAAACACATAGTGAAGGCCTCGTGTCATGACTTTAAATAATATTTTGTCAAGCCCTTGTGCCAAGACACAAGTTTTTCTCATGATACCTACTAATTCATCAAGGAGCTATAGAAGGTTTTACCAATAAATTAATAATCCTAATTAATTCCTCATATGAAATGGTAGAAACATAATCAAAATCTATTTATTAAAACATGCCCATGAAATGTTAATATTTTAACCACAAACCATGAATGGTATAAAAAGAGCACATCCACAGTCATACATAACTCATTCAATAAAATATGGAATATTTCATTGTAAAAAATCAATCCCAATCAATAATAATGATTTATTATGAAATTGATGAAAATAATCAGTAAAACTATTTGAGAGAAATATCTACTTTTTCTTGAAAACATTTAAAAGTATCACTATTTATCAAGAAGTTGTTAAAAAAAAATTCAAAACATAGTGTCCCATACCACATTGAAAAATTCAAATGAAATTTTAATTTTAAAAAATGCATATCCATATAAATAAATCCTTAAAATCATTTTTAAAACATGTAAATTAATGAAAATGATTTTTAAGAATAAATAATTAAAATGATATTTTAGTCAAAGAGTTCCCTACCATATGAGAGACACTTAAAAACAAATAATTGAGATATAACATTAATCAAAACATTATAACATCTTGAGAATAGATTGATCATGATATAATATGTACATGTAAAATATACACACAATATAAAATTTAATAGGTTCATAACAACAAAGAAGTATCAATGGAATGTAAATTATGAGGAAATCCCTTATAAAGATCGTATCCTTAAATTAAGGATAAATCATTGGAATAATTTTGTGTGAAAAATATAAATACAATAAATATGATTGAATATTCAGTGTAAATAAATTAGAGTATATTCACACAAATTATTGTAAAAAACAAAACAAATGACTTGGATGTTTAACTCAATGAATGAAAATTGAATTAAAGTTACCCTTATCAAGATCATATCAATGACCTGAGAATTTATAAAAGGTGTGATTATGTGTATAACAAGAATATCTACATAAATTGGAGTATAAATTACTACATAAATAAATAAATACTGACTTCAAACATAATCTTGGTGTAAAATAACCACTGAAGTGTGTGTAAAACCCAATGAGTTGAAATTCAAATTAGAAATTCCCTTATCGATCTGGTAAAATACAAAACATACAATCCATGAAATAAGGATCATAAAATTAAGATATAAATACCAATAAATTAAGTTATATTACACATAGAATACAACCATGGGAATCACATACACCACACATTATGAAATAATGTAAAATATAACATTATCTCACGAGAATAAAAGTCAGATGAAAACCTATAAAAAATTTGTGATCAATCGAGTCGTATGACATAAGTTAATCACCACCATATGAATCAATGAATACCATTAATATAATTACAATCATGATAATATATATCAAATTTTAGTGCACAATACAACACATGCAATAAATAAGCAGCGAACAATGAATATCTCACATAATTAAAAGTGGTATAAGAAACCCCTTACCATGTTGTAATCAATCGAGTCATATGACCAAAAGTTAATAAACACCGAATTAATAAAAAAACATGAATATAAATATAATAATGATAATATATATTAAATTTAAGTGCAAAATACACCAAATTTAATAAATAAGCAGTGAACAATAGAAACCTCATACAATTAAAAGTGAGATAAGAAACCCCTTTCCACGTTGTAATCAATTGAGTCATATGACCAAAAGTTAAGAACCCCAAAATGAATAAAATAATACCATGAATATAATTATAATAATGATAATATATATCATATGGGAGTGGAAAACACACCACATGCAATAAATAAACAATGAACAACGGAAATCCCACAGAATTAAAAGTGATATAAGAAACCCTCACAACATTGTAATCAATCAGGCTATATGAACAAAAGTTTATAACAACAAAATGAAACATATAATACCATGAATATAAATATAATCATGACAATATATATCAAATAGAATTTCACAATACACCACAAGCAATAAATAAGCGGCGAACAATGGAAATCGCATAGAATTAAATGTGTGATAAGAAACCCCTTACCTTGTAATTTTCTTTAGTTGAGGGTAATTTAACCTCATATATAATGGATAATTTTTTTTATTAATTTATAAAATAACCATATATACAAATATTATATAATATATGTTCTCTAAATATTTATTTTTTAATAATATTTCAGTAGTATCATTGTTTTGGGTGTTAACTAGTCTGTTTTTTGTTATATATTTTGTTATGTTCGTCATGTTTTCTATTGATACGATGTATTTTATTTTGTATACAGAATGATATTATGTTCATAAAAATTATTTATTAATCATAAAATTATATTTATTCTTGAATGTTTATGATGGGAAATGAATCTAATTGCGTCCGTGAAGACGGTAATCCGTACGTACGCATGAGTGAAAATACCATTCTATTGATATTGAAATCATATGTAATCTGTTATTATATCACATATAATGAATCCTTAACATGTTATATTTATTATTTACATTATTTTTACTCATTATTATATAAATCCAAAAAATGTATTTTTTGAATAACAAACTACAACACGACGTGGAGATGATAAGTTGTACGAATGCATGTATGGAGACATATCATTAATATGATGAAAATAATAATTTATATGGTTGTACCATATTTATAATAAAATAACTGTATGAATAAGTTACTAGAGTTATTTTTATGGAAACAACAATGAAAGAGGTAGTGGAAGAAGAAAAAAACATTGAATGATATGGTGAAATTATTACCTCTTCTTCATGTGTTTCTTTTTGAGTTGATCAAAAGGGATTCTTAGGTTGGCTTTATGATCAAAATAAGAACTCTAGGATGAAGTGAAATTATTTGCGAAGATATTTGTGAAGGGGATGGTCGAGCCAAATTCATTTTGAGGAGATAAATTAAGATAATGGGAAATTCCGATTTATAATAAGGTCGAGGGTTACCTATGGAAAATCATGAAATATTATTTTATTATAAATTTATTTTCAGTTTGTAATGGATCCAAAAAGATATATTTCAATTATAAGGTGCTGATGGGTAGAAATAACTCTAAAAAATAGGTTTTAGACTGATTTAGGTCAACATATTATATTTATCTTTTAGATTTAACTCTTAGTTATATAATTTGACATTTACCATGTCTCCTAGTATTTTTATATTATATGGTTAATAAACATACTATAAACTTCAAAGAGAACCCCAAGTGGTTCGTTAATAACATATCTATGATTATATTAGTCTTTTTACAAATATATGGTTTTTAGTACTGTTATATATTTAAAAACAAGTACTTGTTTTAAAAACTCAATTTTTTCAATTTTAAAACTATTTAATATTTTGTTTTTCATAAAGTCATATCAACCTGATTACTTAGAAAAAAATTTGATACATCAACCCTAAACTTTCATATTAACCTATAAAAATCACGGAATCCATCAATAGTCTCAATTTACATTTAATTTTATATTTATAATATAAATTATTTTCACCATTCATTAATAATGTAATTACTCTATAATCATTGTTTAATAAAAAATTTAAATATTTAATGTCTAAAAATTATAAAGAAAATACCATTATTTGAGAAATATTTATATATTTATATTGAATATTTATAGTAAAATTTATCTTATGTATATCCAAATATTAAAAATATTTTAGTTATTAAATGTTGAATTTAACACTTTTTTAAAAGGGTTAGGGCGAAGCCTCAATTGATTATTTAAGAAGTGACCAGTTTTTAGTTTGGGTAGATGGATACACATTACATATCCCAAAGGCCCAATACCATGAGGCCCGAATATAGGGCTTTAATGCCCATTTTGGGCATGATGGACCTCTCAATGAATAGTACTGCTACAGTACATGCGCTTCTTCAGTTCCTACTACACTACCATCACTGTTATAGTTCTGCTATAGTGCATCCACCGCTATAGTTCCACCATTTCTAAAGTGGACTATTATAATACGTCTATAGTACTACGAATTTCATCCCTTCCCGGATTTGATCCTGGTTCTTTTGGATGCCAAGAAAGAGCTTGTACCACTTGGGTACAAGCTCGTTGGAAAATTTAACACTTTTAACTATTCTTCGAATGAAATAAAAGAATAATATTTGTCCTAATCAAATCCATGTTGACCTTAAGGATCGTATTTTATTCCTATGGATTATATTGGTCTAAATACACTTATCTAACGCAATTATGACATGTGTAACTGTAATGATATTACCATTTTATACCTTTAATTACCATACTTTCTTTTAACTTTGTAAAATGAAATTCAAAAGATACTATTCACCAAAAATTATTTTCATCTTATTGAACAAAAATTTAATTACTCATGTCAAAAGTGTCTCTTGGATTTGTGATATTCAATTCATAGAAGCATTAAAATTACATTTTATGCAAATTTGATAACGTTCCTAAAAGGTGGGTAAAAGATGTTCGAAAATTCAATAAAATATTATACATCTAATTTTATTATAAAATTACAACAATGAATTACATTGAACTAATATAGTTATTATTTATCTATTTTTACTAAAAATAAATATACATAAAATAAATAATTATATAAATAAAAAGTCAGTTTTTAAAAAACAACGTAGTGTTTTCACTATTAATCAAAAATTGACTGTTTTTAGAAATATATCACAAATTTACCCTATTATAATTTTGATATTACAAAATAAAAACATATTTTTATTTACCCAAATTATAAAAATGGAATTTTCCTTAATTAATATTAAATTAATTCCCATTGTCAAAACCAGAAAGCGGGTTTTTGAGAAGTAAAAACTTTCAAAATATTGATATGTGTTTATGTCCGTGTTAAATGTGAAACTACTTACAATGACCAACATTGAATTAAATAATAATGATATAATATAACTATAATTCAAATCATTTAAAATTAATAATTTATCACTATAAATTATTTTTATATTAAATGTTATTTTTGATTAAAATTTAGTATCTGTCACTATTAATCAAAATATGAAAGTTATCAGAAAACCACTTAAAATTTATCCAAAATAAATTTTTATTTTACTCTTCTTAATAAGAATTTATCTTCATAAAATTGAATATATAAAACTATCAGATATAGGATTTAAAATTTTTTCACCATGAAAAGGTAGAAAAACTACATTTTATTCAAAAAACATCTTTTATTGGAAAAATTGAATTTGTCATTATATTATGTTTATGAAACAGAAAAGAGGAATTTTATAATTTTTTGGGATATATATAAAATTTAATATTTGGTTGTTACTATTCATAATCGCTTTCAAAACAGCTTGTTTGATGCATCGTGGTGCACTTGAACTCATTGTTGTGTACATCACACACTATTGCATTATTTAAAGGGAAATGTAGTGTGGTAGCTTGGGGAGTTACACCCCCATTGCAATGTCTCATGGTTTGTTAATGATATACAATACCCAGAAAGGAATGTTATGGATATCTAGTTTAATGTTATCAGATTTTGATTTAGACATTATGTTTTTGGATTTCTATAAATCTATGTTAGTAATGACGATATATGGGTAATCATAATCCCTTATATTAATACAAAAATATTATAAGTGATTAAGGGGTTGAGTTCAGTGGGATTGGTTTCAAGTAAATTTTGTATTTTAGAGGTTCATGTGTTGGCCTCATATTATTGTTATAGTTCGTACATAACAAGATATCATGCTATAATTGATATATATAGTAATAATGGTGGTGAAAGTCATTAAAAATTTCTATTTTCATCATCATAGGATACATGTGGCTTTTGAAATTTAATATCATGTGTTTCTACATGTATCTTATTAACATGAGTAGTGTAGGTCTAATAATTTGAGTAATATTTCACCTCAAATATTTAACTATTTTGAGGTTTTTTATATATGTTAATTTTATTAGACGTGTTATATTCTAACCAAGTGGTTTATCAGATTTTACGTGGCAACAGTATTTACAAACAAATAGTTATTGTCCCGTGTTGTCTAAACTTTTTATCCATTTTTATTAATATGGTTCATAGATGTATGATCATACTGATAATTATTTATGATATGGTTCATCCTATATGATTATGTATTCATTGATGTCATTTTCCTAGGCAGATATTGTAATATCCTATGTTTTTTAAATGAATCAATATATTCAATACACTACATAGTAGGCCACTTTTAGTTTAAATGAACAAAATAATATTATTATGATTGTTATCACATAGCCTTTATAATGGGGGGAATGAAAATGATTAATTGAATTATGATAATATTGTTTACAAATGAAATTAAATAATTCTTTTTTAAAAAATTATTTATTAAGGATAACAAAACCCTTTTTAATTAAAAGGAAATGAATTTCTGAAGAACACTATAAATGAAAATAAGTGATTTTATAACAAATAAAATCAATAATATTGTATTTAATTTATTAAATATATAATTAATTTATTAAATTTATGGTTTAGAATAAATATTATATTTTTTATGTACAGGTTATAAAATCAAATTACATTTTTCGTATAAAAGTAGTATTTTTAAAAGAAATACATTTGTACCTCCTTGTGAGGAAGATCCATTTTTAAATCATGTTTCTTTTCACCTTTATATGTTCAATTTGAAAATATATACTTCTTTATTTGAATTGGGTCATCAAAATTTACATTGTTTGAAAATTTTGTAATTTCCCAATAAATTAATATTTTAATGAATTGTTAAAATTGCTGCATTTTAATTCAAAACTTCATTTTCATATAATTTATTTGTATTATTATATTATTATTTTAATTGGTATAAAAGTATATTTTTATTATGTTTTTTTAATTTAATAAAATTTTGGTAATTTTATTTAATCAAATATTGAAATTACATTTAGATGCACGTTAATCTTTTGATGGTTATTAATTTTAAAAAATATGTTATCTTATTTTGACAATGGAAAATAATTTTAAATTAATTACTAAAAATTAAGTGATTTTAATTTAAAAAAATGGATTTCATATTTTGAATCATATGGTCCAAATTATGTAAATATGTGCCTTTTATTTTTTTTAAATGATGAATATTAACTTTAGTAATTTTTTTATATACCACGCTTAAAGACAAATCATGTATTTAAAGGTATCAATAATATTATATTAATATAAAACTACACTAACACATGTAATAATTTAATTTTATAATATTATACCAACCATGAGCATCCTTGGAATGATTTTAGGACCACATAGAGCCACATGGATGACTGTAATGAATTTATAATATTATATTCAATGAATAGTAATTTTTAACATTTGTTTTTAAAAAGTAATGTACTATAATATGGTTTTATCCCTGGTATATCTTTATATATAATAATCTATTATGAATTTAAAAATATTAACTACATAAAAAAATTGTATTTATAATTTTTTGACATGAAATAATTTAATTTAATTTTTAACCAGTGATGATAGAATGATTTCTTTATTAATGAATGAATCAAATAAATTATATTATAAATTTTATGAAAAATAATATTTGACATAATTTATTTCATCAATGGTTTTTATAAGTTATTATAAAATTTTATAAGACTATGAAATGTTTTTGTTTGAATTTATCTCTTTGTTTAGATTTTATTTAAAATTGATCATATAAATAGTGTAAAAATTAACATAATTGATATTTTATAAATATATTAAATTATTAAATTATATATTAATTATAAAATTATTATAAAATAATTTGGTGTCTATGATAAGTTCTAAATATTCATTAAGTCTCCAATTATGGAAAATTTTACCATATAAGTACAATTAATAATTGATTAAATATTTAAATTGTGTGACTACAATTAAAATTAAAAGAGAATAATTTAGGGTAAACTGAAAAATAAGGTTTAAAATAAAATCAATATCTATCCAAAAAAAAATTATGAGAGGATTTAGAACAATCCTAATACAATATTCTAAATATCTCATGATGGATCCATTCTATTAAAAAAATTAATTTATATTAATTTAAAAATATAAGATTTTCCTAGTGATCCCCTTCCCTATTATATAAGAAGTTATCCACTCATCCCTATTACTCACACATAAAAACTATTGGTTTTGAAAATATCTACCCCAAACTCTTCATTAAATATCTCCCCATAATCTAGACACCTTAGTTTAGGTAGGACACCCTTTTTAAGGGTGTTAAGGTGTTCATAAATGCTGATCAACTGATGAAGAGGTATCATATTATAATTTTTTTATTTTTTTCGTCATCAAAATTTTTTTAAATCAGTATCATCTATAATGAAAAAATATCTCAAGTAACCCAAATATAATTATATTTCATTATTTATGTATCATCACCTAAATCCATCTCTAATTTCATCAAATGAGAAATGAACATTTTGTTTGTGTGTAGGGCGGACAACCGCCTCGTAAAATGATATACATTATTTTTCATTACCTATAATCAAGACTGGTTATAATGTTGGAATAAATGTTTATATATTATATTAAATACATATTTATCAACTTAATAGAATAATAATTCATTTATTTTCTTATATTAAATGCACATAAAAAAGATAATGTCGTTTGTGTGTACGTGTGGATTATCACCTCCACGAAGTGATGTGAATAATTTTTATTTCCCACATCACTTGTATGATATATATAATTATATATAATTATATTTTAATTATTATTATGATTAAAATTTTATTATGTTCATTCTAGAATGTTAATATAATAATTATCTTATTCCCATTTTCATAAAAAATTGAAATGTTACTCACACGTACGTACGGTCTACCATATTAATGATTATAAAATTGTTAATTTGTCATAAAATAAATGAATGTATAGATATAAAATGTATAATTTATATATAAAAATTATTTTTATGTCATCAATGATATTATTAATATTATGGGATTATGAACATATGGACTAGTGACATCAATCCACATTAATTTTTTACTCAAGTACCGAATATCAACAAAACATCTAATATGAACATAAAGAAATATGCATTTATTATAAAATGGTAAAAAGTTTTATAAAATAATTATTAAATATTAATGTTCATACAGATCTAGTATAAATAAATATATGTTTATTATTGAAGAATTAAAATGATCATATGTAACGAATCCATCATCAGGTAGTGGACTTTATCTTAATCTCTTTTAATTGAGGAATATCAATATTTAATGCACCATTACTATCAGAGAAGTTGTATATAAAACCCATTTAGCATGTTTTATATAGAATTACTATATTAAAATGATATTTAATGTTTTATTTAATTTTTTTCATTATTATTTTTGTTTATATGTATCTCTAGTGGTAAGGTAATTCTTAACAAAAACCTTGTTTTAAATGTTTTTGTGATTTTTTATAATAAAGACTTTTATTTAATTTCCATGTTTTCAATATTATATTTATGAATTTATTTATTTGTAAATGAATGTTTTATAAAGTAATTTTCAATAAATGAATTCGACGTGGCATGGATAACATTGAATGAAAATAGTCTTTATTAAATGTTTTAAATGGATTGCGAAATGGATTTAATATTTAAATTTCTAAAAAGGATTTATTCTGATTGAAAAGGAAATTTTATGATTGAAATATTTTTAATTGAAATATTTTTTGTGTTATGATTAAATATTTGTACTCGAATATTTTGTGTGTGGTTACATGATAAACCAATGATGGATGGTTCAGTGATAAACTAAGCACTGGTGATTACATTATAACCTCCAATGCATTGGTCATGGAAGATGACCATATGGATATTCCATATTGTGATATGTAAGGAAGTTGATAGTGGTTATTCCATTTAGTTATGATTATGTCACATGTTTCCTTTATATTTTATATGTTCTTTATATGAATTTTCTAGTAATATTGTGATTATAAAATGTGTATTAATTGAACTTATATTCTGTGAAGAGTTTTTAAAACGTCATAAAGTTAAAAAGAATTACTTTATGAAAAGTATTCATGGTTTACGTGTATTATCAAGACTATCAATTTTATTTTGTGTGTGTTTCCCTTGCTAAGATTTTTATGCTCGTCCTATGTTTTGAAATGTTTTTCACAATATTTAAATAAGAATATAATCATGGGTGGGATCAGGTAAATTTTATGATGTTTAAACATAAAATGAGGCCATGTATCTTTTTTTAATGTTTTTGTTTTAAAAAAATAGATACTGATTAGAAGTTTCTACTTTGTAATATTTGTGTTGTTTTATATAATTTATGGCATATTTCATTAAATCAATGTACTTGAAAAGATCCTCAATGCGAAATAATGTCAAATTATTGAAAGAACTAAAAATTATGTATTGATTATGTCTAAATCCTTAGAGAGATATATATACCAAATAAATTTATTTTTAAATACAATTAGGTCGCTACCTCTTTATACTTATTGAGATGATAATCCATTACTTTTTCATTATGATATTTGTAAGATGTTTCATGTGAGATTCCATTTCATTATTTCTCTATAATTCTTCTATGAGTTGACCTTTAAATTTTTTATATAGGAATTATTTAAGAGATAACATATATAATGTATTCGTATTTCAATGTTTATTTCATTTTTCATTTATTGGATGTTAAAAGAGTCACATGAGATTTTGTATATTGATTTTTTTTTAATTCTATTTTTTAAATAAATGAGATAAATTTGATATATAATCCATAAAATAAATCATATATAATCTTTTAAATATTATATATTTGTTAAGAATATTTCATCAATATAATTATATTTCATTTAAAAAAATATTACACATTTATATTAAATAATTTATTGAATGAGATATGATAAAATGATGCCAAATTTTGAAGAATGATTTATTATGAAATGTAATAAAAATATTCATGAAAATTATGTTAATTTGAAATTTTGATATATATTTTTTATTATATATGATAAATTAAAAAAAATTATTTTAGAAAATTAATTTATATAAATAATAAATATATGTGATAATAAATAATTTTTTTGATAAAAAATATCTTTTTAAGATAAACTAGTTATGGTATTTTAGAACTTCTATAACAAAATAAACGGAATAAAGTGAGAAACATTTCATGTAAAAAACTTTTATAAAAATTATATCTTTTTGACGGTCTTAATAAATGAATAACATGATTTTGAAATTCAATAACAGATATTAATGTGCTATCCTAGAGGGAGAACGATAGAAACATTTAAAATAATTTTAAAATAAAAAACTATGATTTGATAATTAAATAGAAAATTAGAATAGTGTATTTTTGGGAGAATCAAAAAGGAAGCATTTATTTCTATTTATCATAATACTATTTTAATCAAAAAAAGTATAATGAATATTCAGGTTAATAATAGGGGAAAATAATGTCATATAAAAATGGAAAATATACTAGTTTTAATACCCTCACATAACATTCATCTTAACAACCCTAATTTTAAAATTAGTATTTATGGGATATATTGAAGAATCCTTCACCCTCCCTCTGTATTCATATTTTTTTTCACATATATGTGAACCAATCTATTGTGATTTTAGAGTGTAGTAAAAAAAATACTAGAGATCACAATGGTTTCTAGTTATCATGGTTTTTCATCATTTATCAATATTTTTGTAAAAAATATTTTCTTACAATGGTTATTTCAAAATAAACTATTATGTTTTAAGAATATTTATAGTATCTATGATGTATATGATATTTTATGTTCATCATTTATCATATCAATAATTTTATTCCAATAAATAGATATATTAAATTAACCATATAAATATTAACATCTGAAATTTTTGGGGAATAAATTACTACCTATAAAACATTAAATATATATTTATAATTAGGAAGGAATAATCACTAAAATTTAGTGATTTTTTCATTATTTCAATATTGAAAATGGTGGAATGAGATAATATTTATTTTATTATATTATTTAATAAATATGGTAATAGCATTCAATATATTAGTATTTTTATATTTAGATATGAGAGAACTATTATTGTTGTTTACTATAATTATCCATTCGTTTCAGAATTAAATAATTAATGGAATACCAAAAGTTTTGAATTATTATTGATATTTTAGGGTAAATAACATAGACTAAAAATATGAAAATAATTTTAGTAAACATCAGAATTAAAAATAGTGGTTTTTGATTAACTATAAAAAGAATATAAGTAAAAAATAAGGCTACTTATCAAGTACTAAAGTGAATATTATTTATATGATAAAGTACTAGTTGATGTATTTTATTAAGTGTTTTTGTTATTAATATTACTTGTGATCTTATAAATTGTTTACTATATTTGATATCATTTTATTCATCACCTATAATCGGTATTATCTCCTCTAATGGAAATTGGATAATTTTTTATGATTAAGGCAGTAAGATATATAATGAATACTTTTTGGTATCTTTTTTCATTGAAATGCTAAATATGATTTTTCATTTATTTAAAATTATTAATAGATAATTTTAAGAGAAATAATAATTTGTTAACTTCATTAATTGAAAGAGTAATTAATAAGTATATTTCTACTCTCATGGAACTTATTGGATAAGAAACTAATTATTGAAGAATGTTTTTTACATCTTCCTTTTATAATCTATTTTATATTGGTTAATTATAACTGCAAACCATGTATAAAAATATTGTTTCATTAATATGAGAATTTAAATATTTATTTATAGGGTTAATTGATTTGGGTTGGGTGATGCCATTATCTTTTTGGAATGATTCAATCCGCCAGTTGTATGTCCTTAAATGCCATTATCATTGGGATTGATGTGATTTTTTGAGTTTTGTGTCTAGTTTTGGAATATAGAGCCCTGTTGTTATTTAATGAAACCCTTATATAGTTGAAGTATTTAGTTTTCTACGCTTGGTAATTTTTTTGTTTTACAATATTGGATAATATTAGTTATGGATGTATTAACTATATTTTTTGGAATAGTGTCAAGGATGATACTAGGGCTATTTTAGAATTAAAGGAGTAGATATTTCTCACAATAATATTCATGTTTATTTCTATTTTATGTGTTATTTTTGGGATAATATTTGTTATTTTTTTCAACTAATTTATATAGGTTGAACCAATGAAGAAAAATTTCTTAATTTTTGTGTAACGTTAGCCTCATTCCTAAATTACCTAGATAAATTGGAAATGATATGTATTATTAATAAAATAATAAGGCTTGTTCTTGTTAATTATAGTTTATTATCACATACATGAGTGTTAATAAGTACAATAAATAAATTATTGTGTCGAATGAACCAATCATTGATAATTGTTTTTTTATAATTAAAAATGAACATTGAAAATAATAATTAATAATTGGTGTCTTTAAAATGAAAATTTATATTTTATTCTTTTATTCTTTTTAAATGTCAAAACAATAGTTATGGAAGCTGATTTTCTTTTCTAGTGATAACTATAGATTATTGAAAGGATTTTTAGCTTCCCAAAATGTAATTTCTCATTATATGTCTTTATATATTCTGATTCTAATCACTTCACCACCCATGTATAGGGATATTGACTCCTAAATGTTTAATTTGATGTTTTCTCCAACTACATAGATGTTGATGGAATATATATATATGACATATTAATTCTTTAAATCTCCTATTAGTTTTATTTTATAACTATGTGTATCCCATTATATTATAAATTTTAGAAGAATATGTTTTCCATCCTAGGTATTGATGTCTATCTGTTTTAATATAAATTCTCTTATAAAATATAATGACAAGAGGTTGATAACAGAATTGTATCCAATCATCATGGATATGGATTCTCTTAGTAGTATACTCACGAGCTATTATTTTATTGGAATAATGAATATACATACACATTATTGTATTCTAGACATATAATTTTTTATATAATATTTGATGATAATGAGTTTGTATCTAGATAGAAGAGATACCAAATGGTTGTCACAATATTATTAGATATGATTGATGATTTGTGAAATGAATGAACATATGACACAAGCAGATGGGATGTGAGATGGATGAACTTTTAAAAATATTATGGTGAGGTGACTTCATTTATGTTTGTGGATATTATATGAAATTATTAAAAGTAGTCTGGAACTCAGTGAGTGGGCATAGTGAGGTTGGGATAATAGGTTTACCTATTTGTGTGACATATTAGTTTCATTTATATAATTTCTAGTCTTTTTGAAATTTTTCATGAGAGTGTTTCGGGTGGATAATATAAAGTATACCATTTATTATCACCATACATATATTATAAAATAAACTTCATTTTTGTACAGAATGTATTGTGATAAATCTAGAACAAATATTCTCGATGTATTTGATTAAGTGTTAATGTATTTTGTGGTAACTACACAATCCTATTTTGTATTTTTTTCCATTTATATTTTATTTTTATATATTTTAAATGACATTACATGTATTGGGATTTTGTATTTAAATATTATTTTGGAGTGTGTTATTGGTCTCTCATTGTATCTCTTATTTCATTAATTTACAAACAGAGGCAAATGTCTCCCATTTATGTGATTATATATATACCATGAGTACTATACATTAACATGTGTTCTATTATATGTGGGTTTTATGGGGTCATTATAAACCTTTATTGACTGCATTTCGAGGAGGTTTACTTTTTGATGGAGGGGGTCGTGATATAATCATGGTTGAAATTTTTTTGTACGAAACATTCAATGTGGTAAGAGATGATAATATATTTCTCTAACATGTTTTTTCATTTCCATATATATTTTATGGTGATTTTTTCCAATATTTGGAACGTGGATTGAGATATTGTTTACATATTTTTTGAATTATGATAAATAATGTTCTCTAGATGGATTTATTGTAGTATATTAGAGGATTAATTCCTGGTTTCTCTTACTTCCCTATATAATCATGTGGTTTAGATTATAGAATAGTGTTCCTAGGATCCTATGTATTTGGAAACCTCCAGTAGGTTGTTTTTTGTTATTTCTAGCCATATATAATAGTTTTAAAAAATAAAACCTAAGAATATATATAAATATATCTGAATAACATATTATTTTTCATTGTGATATATGTGTACTGAGGGTATTTTGATAACGATTGATCATTGATATTATTATTGTTAATGATGATGTGTTGTGATGATGGTTATATATACACATTTTTATTTAACATTCACATAGTGACTAATTTTATGTGAGGTAATTTCACTATATGGGAAGATCATATGGTAGCATTAGCACTCGTCCATACATGTGAAGTCATTCATTATTCATACTTTTTACTGGAATATTAATTGTTGTAAGTGGTATATAACCTATACTGATTTATATTTACAGTGGATGTGGTAGTTGATGGAAATTATATTTTGTTATGATGTCCAAATTAGTGTCATTTATATTTATATGTAGATATATTTAGGATGTGATACTTCTATATGGTGGTAATCTTTATTATCTCACATATTGTGGGAGAGATATAATATATTAATTCATTACGTAAATTTCATAATGCATGTATCCTTTATGATATTGAGTATTTTGATGAATGAATGTAGCTAGAATTATATTTTCATATTTATTTCCTCGTGATATTAGTGTGGATATCTTAACAGAGAACACTAGTCTCCAACAAATTAGAGGACGACCGATGTAATCAGTTTACCAGTTTGTTTGGACATTAAATAATAAATTTAGACATTTAAGTTGGATTTTTTATTTTAAAATACATAATTATTTATTTTTATACATATAAACATATATATTAATTAGTGAATTTTCATGTTATAAAAATAATGAACATTTTATACATTTATTGCATCTGATTTTCTCTTAGTAAAAACTCTTTTTGATAACACATAACTAAGATGAATTGGTATAATTTTTTAATATATAATGGAATTAAAAAAAATCATGTGTAATCTAGTTATGATTTTTAAAATATATGATCTCAATATAATTATATTTTCATAGAGAGTATGGGATTGTTTTTAAGGATATAGATGATATATTTATTATCATTTTTTATGATTTCTTTCTGTTATAGAGATTATAGATAATATGTTGTTGTTTAGATAAATAAATTTTTATTAAAAACAAATTATATATTAAATTTTAGTATTTTTATGTGTTAGTTATAATTTCAATTTTTTAATCCAAATTCATCTATATCTTTAAATTATCACCCTTCGATGTATTATATTTTTTATTATAATTTTTTTCATTAAAATATTTGTGAGTAAATTCTATGAACTTTTGTAGGATGTCTAGAGATGAATATAATTTTATTTTTACTAATATGTTTTCACATATATCTAATTTGACATGATAGATCATTTGTAATAATAGCATAATATTTTAATAATGATAAAATTTGGAAAAAATTCTTATAGAGCAATATACACATGTATGAAAACTGGTTCTTACTTTAAATACACACTGTCAAAAGAATTGTTAACTATCTAATTTTGTAGTAAGGATTTATCTATTTATAGTTTCTAGATATAGGGACCTCATAGGGTATGTGTTATGATTTAAACCATTTATGAAGTGATTGTATATTGTTTAGGGCTTAAGTATTTATTTAATATACTATGAGTATTAATAATAAATTCCCAAAATATATGTGTGATAAGTTATTTAATAATATTTTTATTAAATCTGTTCACATTCTAGGTGTTATTCCAGGCTTTAGACATGACTGATTGTAGTAATTGATATAAAAATACGATCATTCACATTAGATTTGGTGATGAATTTCATGATTAACAATAGTCAATTTTATACAGTAGTTCAAGAAGACATGGTGAAGATACAAAACACACATTATAGTGTCGTCTTCAAATATGATGTATTGATAATTAAAAAATAAGTATATTAGTGTCAATAAACTTTTTTCTAATAAAACATACTCGGGATTTGTTCTATTATGTAGTATTAATAGTGTCACGACCCGTCCTCGGGGCCTGTGCCTTGACTACCCCAAGCCCTCCTTCCATAGGCCAGGGGCTGGTGACTAGCAGCAAGGCGTAAATCCCGGTAAAAAGGGAAGGCATTGCCTTTGTAAAGTAAACAAGAATCACAGAGTAAGCAAGTGGAAAGGTAAACACTAAGTAAAAACAGAGTACAACTGAATGTGCGGAAAAGTAAACGGGCCAGTATACAAACCCAAACTGAAAGTAAATTACAAATCGAAAGGGAAAACAACAACTGTAAAGTAAAATCCTCTACGTCGAGCTGTCCACTGGAAATCTCACCTGAAGGGTGGGTACAGATAGCTCCACTTCTCCTTGGGTTCCGCCGTCCGCTACGAGCACGTCCCGCCCAGTGGTCCACCTCCATGTACCGTTCTGCTCTGCGAGCCTCAACTACGATCAACGCTGTCCGTCGTCTCCAACCAACACAACGTAGAACGGGAATTGCCCGTGCAGGGGTGAGTATAAGCTACTCAGTAGGGACCCCTAGACCCCCGAAGGTCTCCCAAAATCCACAAAGGATAAACCACAAAAGAATGATACAATCACGAAGTAACAACCGACACTGCTTAGGTATATGCCCATACATATACCTAAGTCATCAATTCCAATATGCTTCAACCTCCGAGCCCAAGTACAACTCAGTCCACATAGGAAAGTATACGTATTCCACACAGGAATGAAAAACTTAATCCACACAGGATGTCACAACACAACCCACAGAGGAAGGTAAATAGGATTCAGCTCACACAGGTATACTTCTTTGAAAGACGATTGAGATGATCACTGATCCATCTAAGTCGTCGGACCCACAAAGGATCGATAGGTACTAACCCCCGCAAAGACCCACACAGGATCGGACCCACACAGGATCTGTAGGTACTGGTTCACACAGGACCGCTGAGGGCTGACCCACACAGGATCAGACCTAGACAGGATCGGTAGCACTGATCCACACAGGATCGCTGAGTGTTGTAGTCGTCGTCGTCGAATCCACTGAGGATCTCTGCACAGTCGTCATTGTAGTCACAGTAGCAGTCACAGCCAGCTCTAGGGTTCCCGCACAAAGCAAACTCGTTCGGGAGGGTCCGCTCCACGAGCCGAGAGGCTGATACGTCAACTGTTACAAAGTCCAGAGTTGATGTATCCAAATGTTCCGTATCATCAACAGGAACTCAACGCAACAGACGGCGCGTCAATCGGACGCCCGGTCTGAGAGTTATTGGCTTTTCCGTTCCAGGGGCCCGGTTGGTTTTTAAGGCAAAACCAACCCGACCATACTCCACCTGCATCCAAACCTCGGGTGGAGTATGCCAAAAGAGCCTTCTCACTAAGAGGAACTCAACAAAGCTGACGACACGTCAATCGGACGTCCGTAGCTAAAGATATGAGTGTTTCCGCTCCGAGGGCCCGGTTGGTTTCGTGTACGAACCAACCCGGACGAAATCAAAGTATTCTGAAACTTTGAGTGTGATATACCAAAACGACCGTCTTGATCCAAGGATCGCATCGCCACTGACGGCGCGTCGTTTGCAGGTCCTTAGCCTGAGATATGGGCATTTGAACCTAAGCAGTTCGGTATCGGGGGTTTCGGGCCCAGGTCGACCAGGCCCGAGACCCCCCCGGCTGGCCCGAACTGGGTCGAACCCCCCCGGACAGGGTCGGCCCGGCCCGGCGTGGCCTGGCCCGGCTGGGTTCGGCCCGGCTTGGCCGACCGTCCAGGCGCCGATCTGGCACAAGGCAGCGCGCTGGGCGTGCTGCCAGCTCGGCCTTCAGCCGAGCTGATTGGAAAAACAGGGGGCGCATGCCCCCACTTTGTAACCGCCCCCCCCCCCCTCTTAATGGGGGGCCGTTATTTATAGGCCAGGGGAATTTATTTCCCCCGGCCTTCCCCATTACCGGCTGGCCCGACCTGGCCGGCCGGCTCCTCCTCAACAAGACCGGTAAAGGCCGGTCCTTTTTCTGGCTTCTGACACCGGCGGCCTTGCTGGCCGCCGGTCACCTTGTTCCGCCGTGGCCTGGAACCAGCCTCAGCCTTTGTCGTCCGGCGTGGTGCGATGACACCGCACCCCTCCACCGCGGCCCCGCTCCGGCCGCGGCGCCTTCAATTTCCTTGAACGTTGTGCGACGGCATCACGTTCTTGAATTTCTTTCCACGGCGTGGCGTGACGGCACTGCGCAATATTTTCGTGATTCCCGCGTGGTGCGACGGCACCACACCATCCCATTCCATTCACAAAGGAACAAACATGATCAAGGAGGGGGTTAGGCCGTGTTTGTGTGGTCCGACCCCCTCTCGTTAAGCGATAAAAATTAGTCGAATAATCTCGAAGTTCGACATGCTAGAATCAAGAACAGGAATAATGTAATAAAATAACAACAATCCCCTACCTCAGTTTCAAGAGCGAAGCACGTCAACGAGATGCAGAAGAAAAGTGTCGCGGATGTCGGGCGTCGCAGGAATCAAACGTTGATTCTGTTGACGTCGAGGTACGTCCGAAGAGGTAGCATCGCTGGAGAAGCTTCATAAGCTGACGGAGAAAGCCTGAGGAGAAAGCGGTGTCTCCTTTCGTTGACACGGGAAGAAGATCGAAAGAAGCGGCTTCATCGATCTTCAGAAACACACCGGCTACGAAGAAGAGAAGCGGCGTTCTTCATCGGAGCTTAAGTGTTCTTCGCGTTCTTCATCAAGGTTGAAGAAGATGAAGGAAGTTCCCAAATCCTCTCAAGGTGGCAAGAGAAAACTAACCAAAATAAAATAATCCTAAGCCTTATTTTATTTACACAACCCAACCACCTTGAATTTCAAAAGTTTGAAATTAAGTAACTCAACTCAATTAATAACTCAAGTTTTCAAAATTAAAAATAAGAGTTATTGGGAGTTTAAAGGGGAGTTGAAGAGTTAGGGTTTGTGTGGGCCCCACCACACTTAATCCTCTCAAGGGAGGTTAAGTGGATGTGGGTCCCAACTCTAAATCCCTTTTGGAGGATATAACCAACATGGATAAAAATAAATCGTGTTTCCACAATTTATTTAACTTCATTTAACTTCCCCAAAAATAACTTTTATTCTGCATAAAACGAAACTTCGAAAAAGGTTTCCTTAAGTGAATATCGGCACTGTGAGTTCATCGTTGCCATCGGAATTCGATTCCAGGCACCGGTTCAAAAGTAAGAAATTCCCGCTCATTTGTTCACTGAACGTACCCAAGCCAAACCTCGGAAATTGATTCCGGGCACACCGGGCCTCGGAATCAGGTGCCGTCAGAAACCGCGCTCTTGCAAAATTCGAAAGAAAATTAAGAAAAAATTTCCCTTGAATTTTACGGGTCTTTAAATTACTACCACCTCAGGGCTTTACGTCCCCATAAAGATACATCAAAACTAGGGAAACAAATGAGGGTACTGAGCACGCATCTAAGCCTCCCGCTCCCAAGTGCTCTCCCGGAGATTCTCGTGCTACCATCTGATGGGCACTAGAGGAATCGACCATCCACGTAGGACCTACTCCTGTCGATCCTCGATCCCCATCAGAACCTCCGTAAAAGTCACCCCATCATCAACGTCATGCTCCCCATGATCAATGATGTGCATCGGGTCGTGCACGTATCTCGTCAGCTGAGATACATGGAAGACGTCGTGCACCCGGTACAACTGAGGTGGTAGAGCCAGACGATAAGCCACCTCACCAATCCTGCTGAGGACCTGGAATGGTCCGATGAAGCGTGGAGATAACTTGCCGCCTCGGCCAAATTTCCGTATACCACATCGAGGTGAGACCCTCAAAAGACGTGGTCGCCATCCTTGAACTCTAGTGGCCTCCATCTCCTGTCAGTGTATGACTTCTGCCGGCTCTGAGCTGTCCTCATCTGATCCTGGATGATCTGGACCTTCTCTGTCATGGCCTGGACCATCTGTCGTCCCACAACTGCTGACTACCCAGGGTCTGTCCAGCACAAAGGAGATCTGCAAGGCGGTCGTACAATTCCTCGTACGGTGCCATCCCGATGGTGGAGTGGTATCTGTTGTTGTACGTGATCTCCACCAAGGGTAGGTGGTCCTTCCAGCTACGACCAAAGTCGAGGACACATGCGTGGAGCATGTCCTCGAGAGTCTGAATGGTCCTCTCCGTCTGACCATCCGTCTGAGGGTGAAAGGCTGTGCTCAAACGTAGCTGCATCCCGAACGCCTCCTGTAACCCCTTCCAATGCTGGGAAGTAAAAAGCGAGCATCTCGATCGGAGATGATAGATGATGGCACACCGTGAGGCCGAACAATCTCCTAAACGTAAAGACGTCCCAAGATATCCACTGAGCACTGCTCTCTGATGGGTAAGAAGTGAGCCGACTTGGTGAGTCGGTCGACAATCACCCAGATGGAGTCATGACCTCGGGATGTGCGTGGAAGTCCAGTCACGATGTCCATAGATATGCCATCCCACTTCCACTCCGGAACCTCCAAGGGATGTACCAAGCATGCAGGTATCTGATGCTCAGCCTTCACCTGCTGGCAGTTGAGGCATCGAGAAATGAAATCAGCCATAGCCTTCTTCATGCCCGGCCACCAATGATGTTGTCTGAGGTCCTAGTACATCTTCGCCACTCCAGGATGTACCGCTAAAGGAGAAGTGTGAAACTCTCTCAGAACCTCCTCTCGTAAAGAAACTAGTACCATGGTACGTCCTCTGAAAAGGATTTCGTGCTCTGCTCCAAAGGAGAAACCATCAGGTGCATGTCCTGGGGATATCTGTGCACGCCGCGTCTCATAGTCAGTGTCCCCTCGCTGTGCCTCTCTGACCCGCTACAGTAGTGGAGGAGTGACTGTGAGAGACTGAAGGAAGGCTGCTCCATCTCTATCCACGAAGGATATCTGCAAAGAGGCTAGCTGCTCCGTTGCCTCCTCAAGTATCTGAATGCCTGTCCTTCTGTTGAGGGCATCGGCTACTATGTTCCCCTTCCCTGGAGTATATACTATTTCAAAGTCATAGTCCCGGAGGAACTCGAGCCATCACCGCTGTATTAGATTCAGATCCTTCTAAGAGAAGATGTACCTGAGACTCTGGTGGTCAGAAAAGACTGTAAAGCGCTCGCCAATCAGATAGTGTCGCCATGACTTCAGAGCGAAGACCACTGCTACTAACTCCAGGTCATGGGTAGTGTAGTTCTTCTTATGAGGCCTCAACTGAAGTTATCCATAGGCGATCACTGCCCGCTCCTGCATCAGGACACATCCGAGTCCGGTCCCTGATGCATCGCAATAGACTACGTACCCTACTCCCTCCTCAGGCAATCTCAAGATAGGTGCACTGGTCAATCTCTGTCTCAGCTCCTGGAAGCTCTGCTGACATCTGTCTGACCACACGAAGGGTTTCCCCTTCTTCGTCAAATCTGAGAGTGGTGCCGTAACTCTGGAGAAGTCTGGCACGAATCTCCGGTAGTATCCATCTAATCCCAAGAAACTCCGATCCTCCATCACGCTCCTAGGTGGCTCCCAAGCTAACACTGCCTCGATCTTCACAGGATCCACTGCAACTCCCGCCTCAGAGATGACGTGTCCCAAAAAGTGGACCTCATGTATCCATAACTGGCACTTCGAGAGCTTACCATAAAGATGTTTCTCTCGGAGTGTGTCTAGTACAACCCGTAAGTGGTAGGCGTGCTCTTCCTCAGTCGTCGAGTAAATCAAAATGTCGTCGATGAAGTCCATGACAAATTGATCGAGGTATGGCTAAAAGATACTATTCATGAGGGCCATGAACACTGCTGGATCATTGGTTACGCTGAATGGCATAACCAAGGACTCATAGTGGCCATATCGACATCTGAAGGTCGTCTTCTGCACGTCCTCGTCTCTAACTCTGAGCTGATGATAGCCTGACCTGAGGCCTATCTTCGAGAACCACCGTGCTCCCTTGAGCTGATCAAAGAGTTCATCAATCCATGATAGCGGATACTTGTTCCTCACTGTCACCTGGTTTAGGCGACGATAGTCAACACAAGGTCGCATGCTTCCATCCGCCTTCTTGGCGAACAAAATCGGGGAAGCCCAGGGTGAAACACTGGGTCGGATGGACCCCTTTCCCTGCAAGTCCTCCAAAAGTACCCGTCGCTATCGAAGCTCGGCGGGGGCCATCCGATATGCTGGAGTCGATATCGGGGCTGTCCCCGGGTACAGGTCAATATAAAAGTCTACCTCTCTACTAGGAGGTAGCCCTGGAACGTCGTCGGGGAAAACGTCCGCAAAATGATCCACCACTACAGGAAAACCAGGACTCCGCACATCAACTGCTCCTAGGATGAGGCTAGCCAACTGATGAGTGATGGGTTGTCCACTCCTCCGCGGAAGTCCATCCTGTGCTGCAAATACTCCCTTCTCGCCGGTGAAGGTGAACCTGCTCCCGTCAGTGCGTACACATCGCACCTTGCGCCTATAACAGTCAATCTGTGCATGGACCGTAGATAACCAATCCATGCCCATGATGACGTCGTAAGGCCTCGACGCTGCTACAAGAAGATCCCAGCCGAAGCTCTCGCCTCCTAGAGTAAGCTCATACTGCCGGCACCAGTGCATAATCATCGAGTCTTCTCCCGTAGGAGTCTCTAGCCGTAAGGATCGAGCCAACGGCTCTATCGGAATCTCCGAGCTCCGAACAAGGACATCGGCTATGAAAGAGTGACTCTCTCCTATGTCTATAAGTACTGCAACAAGGGTGGAATAGACACAGATAGTACCTCGAATCACCTCGGGCACGCCGTGGTCGTAGGCCTCCGCTGCCTGGAGCTGTGCCTGTCTCTGCCCGCCAGCTCCATGTGGTCGGGGCGGACCTCCTGGTGTTGGTGGTGGTAGAGCCTCAAAGTGTTGCTCACCACCTGCTGCTCGGCCAGCTCCTCTGCCTCATCCGCCTCCTCCCTACGGACCGCCACGGTCCACCCTCTACCTCTGCCTCGGTGGTCCCTCAACCGTCTGCTACTCCTCGGCACGGCGAGTCGGGCAGTCATGAGCCATGTGGCCCTGCCCGCCGCACGAGTAGCACTGTCTGCCTCTCGAAAGACTGGCTCCGCACTGTGTTCCCCGCACTGCTGAGCCAGTGTCCTGAGGTCGTCTGCCTGAGGGTCTGGTCTTCCTAGACCCCTGAGTCATCCGTCGACTGCCTGCTGTAGAAGACTCTGCTACGTGCCTCCCTACGGTGGGTCTCGGTGCTGGTGTAGACTCAGTAAAAAAGCTCTCGATCAAAAGGGCCCGCTCCAGTACTCATATCTGAGTCGAAATGCTGAGGGAGATCAGCGATGCCCTGATCTCATGTCTCAAACCCTGCACAAAGGTCCGGGCCCGGAAGAATGGTTCTCGTACCATGTCGGTCGAGTAGCGGAAGAGATCGTTAAATCTCACCGAGTACCGAGCGACCGTCATGCTGCCCTACCGCAGCTGAAGAAGCTCCTGAATGCGCACCGCATGAAGGGTGGCTGGGAAGAACTACGAGCGGAAGAGGCTCTCAAAGTCCGTCCAAAGTAGAGATGCCTCATCGTGCACCTGGAGCATCAAGCTCCACCATCGGCTCACTGCTGCGTGTTGTAGGCTCGCAGCGAGGATCACCATGAGGTCTGCTGGTGTCCTCACTAGCCTGAATACTCGTACGACTGCCTCCACCCAGTCCTCGGCTGCCTGGGGGTCCATCTCCCCATGAAACCTGGGCGGTCACTGGTGTTGAAACTCATGCAGTGCACTGAGGCGACGTGCATCGTCAGCGGCTGGTGCTGGAAGTATTGGGGGCTCAGCGGGAAGTCCTACTGTCGGTGCCACTGCTGACAAAGGGCCATGCACCGAGGCCTCGTCGCTCGGTGGGCTGTCATCACGCTTGACTCTCGGAACCCTAGCTGGCTGCCATCGTCGGGCCATTCGGAAAAGGAAACAGGTGCACCACGGTCAGAACCGTATACGTGGTGAGCTGATATAAAGTAATCACAAAGAAAACGTTGAAACACACACGCAATCAATGTTTTTGTGCATTAAGTCAGAAATCAGATGACATGGTCCTGGTGTACGGATACGTCGGCCGCCGCACCAACACTGGACTCCCAAGACTGATAACCACACACAATACGCTAAACACTATTGCTCCACATAGAAAAGATCAGAGTTCGTGGTAGAACCGAACTCCTCTGATACCAATTTGTCACGACCCGTCCCCAGGGCCCGTGCCGTGACTACCCCAAGCCCCCCTTCCATAGGCCAGGGGCTGGCGACTAACACCAAGGCATATATCCCGGTAAAAAGGGAAGGCATTGCCTTTATAAAGTAAACAAGCACCATAGATTAAGCAAGCGGAAAGGTAAACACTAAGTAAAAACAGAGTACAACTGAAATTGAGGAAATGTAAATGGGCCAGTATACAAACCCAAACTGAAAGTAAAGTACAACTCGAAAGGGAAAACAGAAAATGTAAAGTAAAAGCCGCTACACCGAGCTGTCCACTGGAAATCCCACCTGAAGGGTGGGTACAGATAGCTCCACTTCTCCTCGGGTTTCGTCGTCCGCTCCGAGCACGTCCCACCCAGTGGTCCACCTCCAGGTACCATCCTGCACTGCGAGCCTCAACCACGATCAACGCTGTCCATCATCTACAACCAACACAACGTAGTGCGGGCATATCCCGTGCTGGGGTGAGTATAAGCTACTCAGTAGGGACCCCGAGACCCCCGAAGGTCTCCCAAAATCCACAAAGGATAAATCAATAAAGAAAGATACAATCACGAAGTAACAACCGACAATGCTTAGGTATATGCCAATACATATACCTAAGTCATCAATTCCAATACGCTCCAACCACCGAGCCCTTGTACAACTCATTCCACACAGGAAAGTATACTTATTCCACATAGGAAAGCAAAATGTAATCCACACAGGATATCACAACACAATCCACACAAGAAGGTAAACAGGATTCAGCTCACACAGGTATACTTCTTCAAAAGATGGTAGAGATGATCACTGATCCATCTAAGTCGTCGGACCTACAAAGGATCGATAGGTACTAACCCCCGCAAAGACCCACACCGGATCTGTAGGTGCTGGTTCACACAGGACCGATGAGCGCTGACCCACACAGGATCGGTAGCACTGATCCACACATGATCGCTGAGTGCTATAGTCGTCGTCGTCGAATCCACTGAGGATCTCTGCACAGTCATCGTTGCAGTCATACTAGCAGTTGCAACCAGCTCTAGGGTTCCCGCACACAGCAAGCTTTTCGGGAGGGTCCTCTCCACGAGCCGAGAGGCTGATACATCAACTGTCACAAAGTCCAGAGTTGATGTATCCAAAAGTTCCGTATCGTCAACAGAAACTCAACGCAACAGACGACGCGTCAATCGGATGCCCGGTCTGAGACTTATTGGCTTTTCCGTTCCAGGGGCCCGGTTGGTTTTTAAGGCAAAACCAACCCGACCATACTCCACCTACAACCAATCCTCGGGCGGAGTATGCCAAAAGTTCTGTCTCACTAAGAGGAACTCAACAAAGCTGACGGAACGTCTATCAGACGTCCGTAGCTCAAGATATGAGCGTTTTCACTCCGACGGCCCGGTTGGTTTCATGTACGAAAGAACCCGGACGAACACAAAGTATTCCGAAACCATGAGTACAATATACCGAAACGACTGTCTCGATCCAAGGATCGCATCGCCGCTGACTGCGCGTCGTTTAAAGGTCCGTAGCCCGAGATATTGGCATTTGAACTTAAACAGTTCGGTATCGGGGGTTTCGGGCCCGGGCCGACCCGGACCGAGACCCACCTGGATGGCCCGAATCGGGTCGACCCGCCCCTAAGGGTAGGCCCGGTCCGGCGCGGCGCGGCCTAGCCTGGCTGGTCTCGGCCCGGCCTGGCCGACTGGCCAGGCGCCTGTCCGGCAAAAGGCAACGCGTTGGGCGCACTGCCAGCTCGGCCTTCGGCCGAGCTGATTGGAAAAAACGGGGGTGCTTGCCCCCCCTTTGTAACTACGCCCCCCCCCTCTTAATGGGGGTGCCGTTATTTGCTGGCCGGGGGAATTTATTTCCCCCGGCCTTCCCCATTACAGGCCGGCCCGACCTGGCCGGCCGGCTCCTCCTCAACAGGACCGGCAAAGGCCGGTCCTTTTTCCGGCTTCCGACACCGGCGGCCCGGCAGGCCGCAGGTCACCTTGTTCCGCCGCGGCCCGGAACCGGCCGCGGCCTTTGTCGTCCAGCGCGGTGCGACAGCACCGCGGCCCCGCTCCGGCCGCGGCGCCTTCAATTTCCTTCAACGTGGCGCGACGGCGTCGCGTTCTTGAATTTCTTTCCATGGCGCGGTGTGACGGCGCCGCACAATATTTGTCGTGATTCCCGCGTGGTGCGACGGCACCAGGCCATCCCGGTCCATTCAAAAAGGAACAAACATGAACAAGGAGGGGGTTAGGCCGTGTTTGTGCGGTTCGGCCCCCTCTCGTTAAGCGATAACAATTAGTCGAATAATATCGAAGTTCGACATGCTAGAATCAAGAATGGGAATAATGTAATAAAATAACAACAATCCCTTACCTCGATTTCAAGAGCGGAGCACGTCAACGAGCCTCGGAAGACAAGCGTCGCGGATGTCGGGTGTCGCGGGAATCGAACGTTGATTCTGTTGACGTCGAGGTACGTCCGAAGAGGTAGCGTCGCTGGAGAAGCTTCGTAAGCTGACGGAGAAAGCCTGAGGAGAAAGTAGTGTCTCCTTTCGTTGACACGGGAAGAAGATCGAAAGAAGCGACGTCGTCGATCTTCGGAAACACACCGGCTATGAAGAAGAGAAGCGGCGTTATTCGTCGGAGCATAGGTGTTCTTCACATTCTTCGTCAAGGTTGAAGAAGATGAAGAAAGTTCCCAAATCCTCTCAAGGTGGCAAGAGAAAACTAACAAAAATAAAATAAGCCTAAGCCTTATTTTATTTACACAACCTAACCTCTTTGAATTTCAAAAGTTTTAAATTAAGTTACTCAACTCAATTAATAACTCAAGTTGTCAAAATTAACAAGAATAGTTATTGGGAGTTTAAAGGGGTGTTGAAGAGTTAGGGTTTGTGTGGGCCCCACCACACTTAATCCTCTCAAGGGAGGTTAAGTGGATGTGGGTCCCACCTCTAACTCCCTTTGGGAGGATATAACCAACATGGATAAAAATAAATTGTGTTTCCACAATTTATTTAACTTCATTTAACATCCCCAAAAATAACTTCCATTCCGCATAAAATGCTACTTCGGAAATGGTCTCCATAAGAGAATATCGGCGCTGCGAGTTCATCGGTGCCATCAGAATTCGATTCCGGGCACCGGTTCAAAAGTTAGAAATTCCCGCTCTTTGGTTCACTGAACGTACCCGAGCCAAACTTTGGAAATTGATTCCGGGCACACCGGGCCTCAGAATCAGGTGCCGTCAGAAACCGCGCTCTTGTAAAATATCAAAGAAAATTAAGAAAAAAATTTCCTTGACTTTTACGAGTCTTTACAAATAGTTGTGTCTATAGTGAAATCATTGTTAATTATATTATGAGTCTAGAACATAATGAACAATGTTATTTGAAATATATATTATGAAATGAAAATTATGTTTATCAAATAGTGTTGAATGTTCGGTTGAAAATTTTAGGAATGTTAATGGATTTTATATCTGTTTGATGTGTAAGCATATCAGTGACCAATATTCATTATTATATAATAACATTAACTAAAAGAGGACAAAAAATTGTGAGTTTCTATATTTTAAGATTTATTTTGTTACAAAATTTTGTATATAAGGGAGTATTTCTTATGTTTTTTTTAAGAAAGGTCCCTCGGCCAAATGGGCGAGGTAATATTATTAAAAAGGAGGAAAACAAATATTCAAGTGTAGAGACACTTTACAACTAACCTCATAAAGATGGACCAACTCCACCAAGGTTGAATCTGACCAGAAAATTAAATATAACTATAATTCAATTATTTTTACACATTTTTTTGATTCAATGTTTTTATGTCAGATCCCTCAGCATTTTCATCTATTAGATTAAATTAATGTTTTTCATTAAAAAATTATTTTATATTTTATTTTCAATAATGATTTTTGTTTCTATTGAGATTCATAAATGTTTATATTAGTTTTATGTAACTCATTAATAGTTAAATGGTATTATTTTTAATTATTAATGAGTTATATTAATATTATTTATGAAATGGTTAATGATGATATATTTCATGATCAAATTTAGTTGATTGAAAAAATGATATTATTTATTGGATGGTAGTTTAGTAAGTTATCTTATTATGAAGGGATATTTTGGAGTAGATATTATAGAAAGTCATTAGAATGCATCACACATATTTATTTTAATATTAGGGATTCATTTATAATGGGTACCGTCAAAATATATTACTATGTAGTTATAGAATTTTATTTTATATCATTAATTCCGGATGTAGTTTCTATATAGAAATGTAATGATATTTTGGTATATGTTATGTTAAATTTGAATTATTTCTCATCTCATTTAAATGATTTTTTCAGACGTATGGAGGTTTTATTATTTGAAAATATATCGGTTAGTTGAATTTATTTATTCATTTGGGAATTTTTGGATTATAAATTTTAAAGGATGAAATCTTAATGGTTGGGAGTACTATATATTTCATTTTAAGAGTAGATTTTCTTATACAAAAATATTTCATCAATTTTAGTTTTGTTTGATTGAATAAGGACAAAATTAATTAAATGTGGTGTCTATTCGATACAAAATTATGTACGTGAATTATTATTTAAATGGGATATCAATTTTATGTTAAGATTGGTAAATTCCTAACTTCACCATAAATTGATTTTTGAATTTAAAAATAGTCTTCATCATAGATTTAAAATGATTGAATTCCTTTAGGATGAAATTTTGTTAATTTTTATAGTTTTTTTAGTGTGATTGTGGATGTGTAATGTATTTTAAAAAATATAATATTACTTATTAAATATAATTTCATCAAAAATCCCTTTTAAAATAATATTATTTACTTCTATTTATAGTAAAATAGTGTTGTAGAATTCTATTAACATGGTGATCACCACTAGAGGGAGATGAATCACTTGATACAAAAAAAATTTTTGTTTATATAATTGTTTTTTGATTATAATTGTATCATATTTAGACTTTTTTTGAGATGTAAATATATCATCTTGTTTAACAATAAAATAATATATTCATGAAAAATATATATATTTATTTATAATTAAAAATTAATATAATGAATGTGGGTAGGTTAAAATAAATTTTTTTATTTTCTCTAAAACAAGAGAGATTTTTTATAAAAAAATATCTCTTTTATTTAAATTTTTAAACCATTGATTCATTATATACATTATGTATATGTTGTTCCTCAATTTATTATATTCAAAATTAAAAATGTATCTTTAAAATTCATATTACAAATTATGAAATATCGTATGAAAAATAATATTAAAAAGATCCATCTTTTTGTAAAAAACCCAATTATTTCTCTAGTATATATTATTGGATCCATATTTTCAGCATATTTACAAGAAATTATTCCTTTTATAATTTTCAATGTCTATTGAATCGATATTAATAAATCATAAAGAAAACATATATCAGTTTTTTATATTATTGGGATAACATATAAATACAATTGAATCAGTTTACAAAAAACATATCACTAGAAAAAAATTACAATGTAGGTCCAATGAAATTTAAATGAATGAAATTGAATATTCAATTTATTAGAGAATATTAAGAGATTATTTACTCAACTACACAATATATATTTTATAAGATGTAATTAGTTATTGTATTTAAAAATAAGGATGTCATGTTTTAGATCAATATAAGATGTTGATGCTTTTTGTAATAAATGTTTCTGTATGTGACATTTAATTAACTATGCAATAGTATGAATAGTGGCATGAAGTGGCAGTGTGGAAGCTGTCAAAAAACACTATAATTTATCCCCCAAAAAATATTATTATAACTATTTATCTATATAACACGTGAAGGATCGTACTGTAGTGGACTACATTGTATAAGGAGTTACGTGTATGGTTATATTATCATTTTTATTAGATAACATATTGTGTTTCTATATGATCATGTAGAGACATGATGTATTGGAGTTTATCCACATATTAAAGTTCATCTTATTAATGGTATGGTTTATAGGAATGGTAATTTGGTAGATTGGAATGTATATATAGATCTTCAAATAAGATCATACAAGTGGTACCATATGGAAACTCGAAATTAGCCAATCACATTTGGAGAAAATGGATACAAATAAGTTCTCATATTTTGAAATAATTTTTTTTATAGACTAAACCAAACATACTATACCTAAATAAAAATTTATTAGATTAATTTATAGATTTATAATACATGATTGTAATATTTGAATAAAATGTGATATATTATAAAAATTGAAGAAAAGTTTTTTTTATTTTCATAGACAATAAATGAATATTTTTAGGATAAATATGTTGAATATTTACTCAAATAAGAATATAAATAAATATATGATTTATATTTTATTAATTTATTAATTTTATAAAAAATAAATCAAAATAAAAAAGTAATTATTTCAAAGATTTCAAAAATAATATTATGTAGAAAACTATTTTTATAGAATATTTGGAATAAATAACTTTTATAATGTTTTTATATAAGATTTGAGGGAAATGTATATTTAAGGAATAAAAATTATAATAGATTTGTTTATGAATAATGATTTCAAAAATTATATGCATGAGATTTATGGTAATGAAAAATAACATCTTTGATATTGTTCATTTAATATAATGAAAACAATTTTTAAAGAGTTAAACAGTAATTATTTTAATGAGTTTTTTTCATAAATTCATTACATTCAATTTTTAATTAAATTTATAGGGTATACTTGTCAAAAAAATAGTGTGAAATGTTAAATAATACCATATTGATGATTTATTTCTCATAAAATACACTCATATATATTTATGTCATCCTCATTAAATCCTTCTCTGTAATAAAAATTGTTAACTAATAATGGATAAATTTTTTGGGGCACTAATGAATTTCAAATAATAGAACACAATATAATTATGTTATCACATGTTTAATAAACATTATTTATTATAATAAATTATATTTAATTATATGAATGAAATATATATTTCAACAGAAACCTAGAAGTCTTGTGAATTGGGGTAAAATAGATGTTTCTGTTGTGGATGGATTGGACCTATAAAAGTTGCTCCATATTTAGCCATGTAAATGAATTCAAAACAAAAAATGTCCAATAATATGGTTTGAATCCTTTTTATTAGTCTTTTAATATATTTTTAGGACCATTAACATGGAATAATATTATTCCATTTATTTATTTTCAATAAGGATCTATGTTTTTCTGTTTATGGTTATGCATCAAATAACAATAGTATGACTATGAAGGGATTTAATTTAAGATCATTGGTATTACCATTATGTTTTTGTATCTATAACAAATGATGTTCATTTTATTTTCATTAATATCATCCCAATAATGTTTATTTTAAGTTAGTGGCATACTCTTAAAGATCACATTGTATCATACACTTCAGGATGGGTTTGGTGATCATATTTGACATAAAATAAAATGGTTAACCTTTATTAACCCTTTCTAATAAAAAATATATATTAATAGATGAATTGAACAATGGAATATTTTAGGCCATTAGAGAATATAATATAAGTATCATATATGATAACACTATTAATTTTAATATCGATACATGAATACAAGGATAAAAGATATATCATAGGTTGGGAAAAGGATGAGATTTCCCCCTTACAAAAGAAGTAAATATGTCGCAATTTTATTGAGGACCCTTAATATAAATTGTTATGATAATTTTTTGATATATTATAGGATTCATGATCTCCATTAGGAAAGATATATAATATCATAAGGGCCATAATATCGGGGAATGTATATGAGTTATGAATTTAGGTTTTCAATGGGAAAGAGAAAGGTGAATTTACATTTTAATGGTCTAGACTTTGGTAAGATAATTTTGATAAGAAAATCAAATACATGTTCTTGAAATATGAGCGAATCACCCTAGATGGTGACATAGGAAATTGAAATTCTTAGTGTTTTGAGAAGAATATTAATCATGGATGGCTTGAAATAGAGGGAATCATGTAATATGGTATTTCACACATTGTTCCTATAGAACCCTATCAAAAGGGAATAATACCCTAATATATATATAAATATACGGATGAAGTAAAATTTTCCCAAGGATATATGTGATAATTTTACACCCATTAAATTTTTTATTGGTTATTTTGTGTAATTTTATATTTATTTTTTATATAATGACTTATAATGAAATGTTTTCTTGAAATTTATTTTTTTATTAATTTTGGGTTGTTGCACAGTTACCATGAAAAGATAAAATAACCTTGTAAAACCATGTGAGGATATTTTTTATAAGAAAATGGTGTCTTTAGTAGCACCTTACATGTTTTATTTATCATCTCATGCAGAGGTTCCTAAAAAACCATGTGACATGATTTTTTTGTTCGTGTACTCCAACAATGTTTTTTTGTGATTTTGGAAACAATTCTAAGAATCCATATAGCCTAGCCAAAATCAAATAAAATATTATTTTACATTCATTTACATCCCAATTTTACATCATTGAACTACTCTAATACTCCCAATAAATTCAACCAACCATTGGCTCACCCCAACCCCCCATGTTTCCATCTCTTCTCTTGTAAAATTACTAATTCATTCCCAATGATTTGAGAATTGTATCTCAATTTAATAAAATATAATATATTCTCTACAATTAACTTTCCGCTAATATCACGTCTCTAGATTCTTTAATGAACCCTAGTTGTCTCATTATTTTTTTAATGGTTTATGGTGGACCTAATTTTAGGAATTTTGGTTTATATGGAATATCAACGTAGTATTCATCTTTATTTTAACACACACCACAGAAAATGAAAAAATTTATTTTCTTATGGCTCGATTTACACAACATTAACATGTTTTATTATATATAATTTATTTATCATTAGAATCAATTTAATATTAATATTTATTAGTTTCATTTCAGATAATGTATGGCTATTTTTTATTTGTATGTGATATTTCTATATGTGTTTCATAGATTTTTTAATTCACATAATGGGTTTCCTTGATGCATCTAAAATGATTATTATAAATAATTCAGTTCATTTAATTCACAATAAGAATATGACAAGGCATATTAATGTGATTTGGTTGAAAAAAATGATTTGTTCTTTTTTTATCATAGTAAGAAATCCATATTTTTAATTTGTATTTTTGAATTATAAATCGTATTTATTTAATAGATTTATAATGTTTATTTAATGTTTAATTTTTATAAATACAGAAATTGGATCTCTAACCCAATTCATGAAATTATTAACTAAATTTTTGGTACTTCATAACAATGAATAAATTATGTTTTTTGAGACCCTCAATATTAACCATGTGTTATCGGTCATGTTTTATTGAATTATTTATAACTATGTGATGCGTGGTACTCATATTGCAGGGTTGTGATTTATTTATGTGATGCATGTATGATGTGAAATAGTTGTTGTACTATTTTAGGGTGATAGATGTGTTCATTATTGTTAAATATGTTTTGTGAAGGGAAATTTGAATCCTTGATTACTCACTTACACTATGATTTGGAAATGTTAGCTTGAGTAATAAGTGGTAGATCAATGTTAATGCAACATGAGAAGTATTTAATTCCACTATTTCACTTATAGTGTGAAAGAGGGATTCAAGGGGAGTTCCATGTTGACAATTCTGGTATTGGATATATGAGTAGATTGTTTTGGGTGGATTCAATATAGGTAGATAGTTAGTAAAAAATAAGCTCATTATTGTCTAAATATTTCTCACATTTAGACACTTGATAGATCTAATGAAATAATTACTTTTGGATTAGATGTATATATTGGGTAGAATTATATTTTTTAAAGACTATTCCTTTTTTAGATTTATATATTGCAATAAATTTTATATTTATTACTTCTATAATTGTTATCATGACATCCAATTTATACGTTGTATCATACCCAATAATTTAATTTTTTATAAATTTTTTAAAAATGGTTTCCAAATCTATTGGAGAAACTCATTCAGAGTTAATGTATATTATTGTTAATTTATTTTAATGTGTTTTGAAAATGTTTATTTTAGGTAAATGGGTATATGGTTGATATATACTTTTCCATGTAATTATTTTCATTTATCAAAAAAATTAATGTTTATAATACAATTATATACATGATATTGGTTTTTAGGATATTATTTTTCAATAGAATATAATCATGTTTTATTTTCAAACATTCATTTAGTAATTTTCTTATGAATAGAATTTCCAATACTAGGTGGTTGGTGACCTACTAGGAGGAATATATAATTTATATATATTTATGTTTTTATGTTTCACCTTTGGAATTCATCAAATAATACATAGTATTAAATTGGTATATAGGAATGTGGAAAAAACATGAGGTTGTATAGAAGAAACCAAGTGATTTTAGTAATTTCTCTTTGGAATTTGATGTTTTATAATCTAGCTCAGTCTAGTGAATATCTGATTTATATTTTTTTTTCTGTGATACATTTGTTCCATTTTGGATGGATTCCTATTTATTTATGCTCATTTGGTCAATTTATTTATCTGTACATGATTACTAGGTTTTTTATGGATTTACAATGTATTAAAAACACTTGTAATATTATTGGAAAATGATTTTTTCATTAGTTATGGTTTATGTGTAAATAAATTCTATAATAGAGTGTTGTTTGATGTTGTGTAATAATGTAGCCACCTGTGTGGATTAGGATGACACTATGATACAAGTGGAGAGCTGGGTCAGTATCTGGTTCTGGTGGAAACATGCTATTGATAATTACAAATTGTATCAGTGTCTATGTTCATAAAATATGGATAAATTTCTATAATAAGTATCTTGTAAGATAATTTGTTCCGTGCTACAATGGAGATTATGGATATTTGGACCTGAGTGGAAATGATAATCTTATTATAGATAAATATTTATCATTCTAGGACACATGATTCGTAGGTTAGTCCAGTTTTTAATCATTTATTAGACTTTATTTTTGGTTTTTGGTGGGACATCGATATGGATTAAGGATATTTATGATCCCTTTGATTATTTAATTATTTTTGAGGGTCTGTATTTTGTTTGGGATTGAAATGGATATGAAAATGAAATGTATGGTTAGCTCAGATAGTCTATCGAACCATATAGACCATGTTCACGTTGTGAATGTCCCCATCATAAAGCTTATTTCATATCTATATCATGGTTTCCCAACCTATGTTTAATGTCATTATACATCCCAATTTCATTGGTAGTTGAATTTGGTTTATTTTTTTATGTTTTCTTAAATGTGATTTTTTCATTTAGTTGATTGAAAGAAATTAGTTGTTATAATATTTTTTTGTGGTTCTAATAGATTTTATTTGATGGATTTTGGGGTGTTTTCATTGTTTTTTATTTATTTATAGTTTATTTTGGGAGAAATGGGATAATTTTTGGAAATTGTTTATTTAAAACGTATTTAAATGGTATTTTAAGAAAATTATTCTCTCTTTTTTTTCAATGAATATTTTTTAATATGGTTGAATCAATTAATCGGTTTTAAAAAAATGTTTTTTTGAATGGAAACTAAATTTTTATATAAATTATATGAAATAAATTTGATTATTTTAGAGATAATATGAAATTATAATAGTGTTTAAAAACTTTTTCATTGAATTTCTAATATAGTGACATGTGCTTCCCCTTGGATTGTATTATTCTTTGATAGGGATAATTTTTATTTTCTAGTAGATGACTTGGTTAATTTGGGATTCTTAATCCCTCATTTTATATTGTTAATTATCAAGGGAAATAGTTTTATTAAGGGTATGATATTGTTTGTGTTTTGACAATGTAATATATATAAAACCCAGGGTAATATAAATAGAAATTTAATTTAATTCCATATTAATATTTATGAATTATTTTATAAAAGTTGGGGATGAATCTTTATTTAATTTTGAAAGGAAATAAATCAATTTATATGGGTTTAGGGAGACCCATTACATAGCCTATATACGAAAGGCCATGTATCCCAAACCATGGCCAGAAGGCCCAATATAGGGCCATGCCTACATCATCCTACCCACGTCTCTAGGATTTCATCATTCCACTGTCACCACCTACCTACATAATTCCCATGTCACTACCTATATCAAAAATCCCCCTAAGGTGCATGCCAATGTTTTAACCCTGGTCTTTTGGATATATAAATAAAGGTTTTACCAGTCATGAAAAACCCCATCATCATTATAAATTACATTTTATAGATTTAAATTCATTAAAATAATATCATGATTTTTTTCAATCCAAATCGAAATAGTTTTATTCTCTCCAAATTTAATTACAAGTATTATAAAGATTTATTTAAAATATTATTATTAAAATTTTATAATTCCAATTCAAAAAATATATAAATTTTGATACTATCATTTCAAAATTTTCATCATGTCAATTTCTCTTTATTTTTTATAAACTTTATTTTATGATGAGTAATATAAAATAATGATATTTAAAAAAACTGTTTCTCATAATATATTTTCAAGGTTGCATTCCACATTGGATTATATATATATATATATATATTTAGATCAATTTCAATAAAAATAATCCATTAAATTTGACCAGAATCAATATTATAATGTATTTTGGTATGAAAAAATTTTTATACATTAGAATATTGTTTTTATGGATAACTATTTCTCATTGTGTATAGAGGGATAATATTAAATGTAATTTATCAAAATCATAGAAATTTTATTTGATAACATTGAGTCCATATTTTTCATAATAATTTCACAATATTGTATAGATCCCACTTTTGTTTTATTTTATTTTGAAAAGAAATACTGGAAATAAATGTTTGGTGACATGGTATGGTTTAAATTAGGTTCAAAGAGGATCATCAAAAATTATAAGTGTTAAAATAACCTATAATAATTGAAAAATACTATTAAATGGAAATATTGACACACTATATCATATATTATTAGGATACGAGTCGTTCTGTAACCATTTTTATTGAGTAATTTAGTAACATATTTTAATTTTTTGAGAAATTTAATGTGTTTCATCTCCCACACCTATAAGGAGAAACCCGATCTCCTCTTTTTTCCACACATTCAGAGCACCATAAAAAATAAATACATGTAAAAGTACCACCCAATCATCCATACACACATTCTATATGTATTCCTATAATAATAATCTGATCCTGATAAATCATTAAGTATAAACATAATAGGGTTATATGAATTTTTAATTTAATTCTATAATGATTTTTTCATCTAATTTCATGTTTTACCTACATAAAACCTCACATTAATATTATTATATATTAAAATAAGTACATAAAATATATTTAATATTTAATGTGTTTTTATAAATATTTTTTGTATCATTTTCAATCATTTGAGGATAAGAAACATTTCTCCTGCGTATGTTTGGGACACCCCCACCCAGAAGTGATGCGCTTAATTTTATATCACTGACTGGTATGGTAGGTTATAACAATAAAAATATTGAATATATGTGATGATAAAGACATAACTATTATTATTTTAATATAATATGTTATCTATTTAATTTCACTTATATCAATTAAAAAATGATAACATCATTTGCGTGTACATGTCGGATGACACCTCTACAAAGTGATATGACTCATCTATCCTTTTAACTATACAATTATGGTCATAAAATAAACATAATTAATTAATATTACATTAATAACATTGTTTATTCGTATATAGGGTCTAATGTCTTAGTGAAATGATGTGGTCCTTTTTTAGTGATCTAGATAAATTATTTTTCGAAAGGAATTTAGTTAATATAAATTATAGATATAATTTTTCTAATATTATATTAATAATTAAATATAAAAAAATCCTCATATGAAAACAAAGATAGGTTTTGAGGTTATAAACCAAAAAACCTCAAAACATAAAATATAAACCTAATGATTTTTCTTTAATGAATAATATACTATAATAAATAAAATATAATGAAATAAAATGAAATAAAATGAAATAAAAGAAATAATAAAAATTCAGAATCATTGAAAATATTAGTGAGAAAGTAGAAAAAATATATACGATTTTTATTTAGTAGATAAAGAACATACGATGAAATATATGACTTAATATAAGAGAATTGAATTTAAAAATAATTTAGAAAGTTTAAAATCTTTTTTCTTCTATTTAATGTCATTTAATATGTTTTTGGAATATTATTATATAATCATAAAATTCAGATTAGGGTTATTTGTAAAAAAAATTTACTTTTACTAAAAAAATTGACAAAGAAATTTATTCAATCTTTTTATTGTTAATTGTTTACTCTTGATAAAAGAGAAAAAAATTGGTTTTTAATATATAAAACATAACCACCTTTCATATTTATCATAGTAATTATTTTTTGTCAAGAATAAAATATAATTTAGTGTGTTTTATTCAAATAATACTGTATTCATACTCTTCTATGATTTTTTCATTCAGAATAGTTTTAAAAAAGAGTGAGATATTTCTCTAAAGTTTTATTTTATATATAAATGTTCATTGCCTATAGGTTTAAATGATTTTAAATGGTTATAATAATTAAAAATGTATGATAGAAAGGAATTATTCAGGTTTTAAACATTATAATTATAAATTATTATTATTTAACCCAATATAGCTTCTTTGATGGGTGATATCGATATATTTTATTTGTCTGGTGAGGCTAATATAACTCTATAATTTTTTGGGTAATGTTACATATCATCAGTTGAATGGAAATGGTTATTAAACCATAATGTGTATCCCATTGATTTAATTTAAAAATATATATTTATTAAATCAAGTAAATTTTTTAAAAAATATGTCTTATATAATATTTATATTGAGGATCAAATTTCTTGTCCTGGGTTTTTTATATTTTCAATGAGAAAATTAATTTTTCCTTATATATATATGATTTCATTTATACACTATATGAATAATGATAAAAAGAAAAACATTTAATGGGTTTTAATTTCTTCACTGGAATAATGTTTTTATTTTCCATATATCCTTCATAAAGATTTTTTTCATTCAAAACATTTAAATGTTTATCAATTAGTTAATTGATGAGTAAACAATGAAAAATAATGTTAAAGTTCAAGAATATTTCCTAAGATATAAATTTCATTCATTTTAAAAGTTTGATATAGTGTGGAAAATATAAATTGAGTCGAAAAGTGTACATTAAAATGTTTGTAATTTTATATAAAATGTTGACTGATTTCTATAAAACTATAAATATAATTATTTTTTGGATTGTATGAAGGTAAATTAACTTATTGGTACTCATCATCATAAAATAATTTAATCTGGGTCCTTATATGTTTAATAATAGGGAATGAATGTCTAATTTCTGTGGTTACGATAATGTTAATATAATTACCATGAGAGGATCTACATTACAATTATTTTAAGATAGTATAGATTCCTAAAATGAACTTGTTTTTATAGGTAATATATAAATGTTTAAAATGGATTTATAAAGATGAAAATGTGAAGATAAGATAGTATGTTATGATGATGATTATATCATTCAAAATTTGAATCCAATAATTGTTAGAATTATAACTCATCAGTTTTTCATAGTGATGGATCAGTAGATAGAGGCTATAAATGAGGATTGGATCCATTTTTTTGAGTAACTAATGTTTCCACGAAATAACATGTCAATTGTAGAGTTTTATAATTAAAACACCGTTAATATTTAGGTAGAAGTCATTTATAGCTACAGTAGAAAGATGTATAAATCCTCTAGAAATGGTATTTAAATTTATGGAATGATTACAATGTAAAAATGATAACCCATTGTATTTATATGTTTGGTGGTAAGTCTAATTGGTGGTGTAAATTAGATAAGAAGATGGGAAATTAATGAGCTTTATTCTATTAAATACGATAAACATATCAATAATATTCTTATTTGACATAGAATATATTCATTTAATTAGGGAAAAATTTCGAATATTCATAATATGTATGAATAAACTTTTACAATATTTTTCAAGCACACACCAAATTGTATTTAGGACTATTATAATTAAATTAATATATTTTTATCAGGATATAATCATTTCATATGATGATCATTGGACTCAATATAAATTTAAATTTATTAGTATGTATTTGATTGTTTTATGAAAATTGGGATAGAGTTTTTTAACACTTATGTTCCCCATGATGATAAAAAAATATTCAATCAGGGCAGTAATAATGTGAGAACTAATCTACACGGAAATATAGAGGTAAGCCATAAAAATTGAAATTCTAGTCATAATGTTATGGATTATTTTATTGGATCAAATTTGTATTACTAATTTAGAATGGTTGGTTATATAGATAATTAATAAAAAATGAGTCATAATCAGTCTATGAATTATGTAAATGATATTCTACCAATTGTGAGATATATTAATTTCAAAGAGTTATTGAATTATATTAATGTTTGTTTGAAGATAGTTTCATAAGGTGAAAATCATCATGGTCAAATTAAATATGTGTAGAAAAATTATTTTATACTCACATTGTTAATGATGACCCATATAACGAAGTTTTGATAGTTATATTAGTTTTTGATACATTATGAAAATTAATTTTTTTATTAAATTTCGTCACATTATTTTATTTATCAAAAAAATATAGTAAAATATGAATATCGTATCATGAAAAAATATATATTGTTCTTCAAAAATCCTTGTTGTTTTATTAAATAAATCAATATTTAATTGAATGATAATATTTACTTTAATTGGAGGAGTTTTCCTAACATTTTTCAGGATCATCCAATAATATAGTTTGACATAATTATCTTTTTGTATTGAATTATAAATTATCAAGATATGATATAAATAATAGTTAATAAAGTAATATATAATGATTATGTAATTTAGAATAGTGAATGCCTACAAATGTCAATTTTATTTTTAGTTTTCTTCGAATAACATGTTACAACATGTTTTATGATAAAAAAAATTCAGAGTTATATAGACACATAATTTTGTTCAATTTATTAGGAGTAAAATTACATTCTGTGAAAGCGTGTTATGAGTTTTTCTAGGAATAGAATAAAAGAATATTGAATGTTATAAAATTCATATTCTATATAAAATGGTTCATTTTTTGTCTAAAATGATTCTTTTTTGAGATATATATTTTTGTTATGATGTAGAATGATAAGGTAATTTCATATACATTCTGTGAATGAATCCACATGAGATTAATTATCTTAAACATGATCTGGTAAGGGATATCGTGTTTTTTATTTAAAAATATAATAACTATAATTATTTGGTGAAACATGTGAAATAAAAATTGATCATAAAATTTTAATGAATATATTAATCATATAGAAATAAAAATGAATATTAGAATATGTTTTGACCTAATAAAGGATTATAAGTTTATTATTCATTACTATCCATGAAAATAGAAAAATGTAACTAATGATTTAAGTCAAAAATTTAGTGCATAATTAACTTTGATATGTTTTGAACATAAAACATTACTTAATGATTTAATTAATGTAGGCATATCAATGGTGCATGCAAGAACGTCCCATATTTTTTTAGTATTTAATACATTCATCCATTTTAGAGAGAATTAAATAACCTAATATGAATTTGTGGTATTTAAATTAAATTGTAGAACATGTAAAGAAAGATATATTTCCTAAAATTAACACTGATAAGAATGGTGTTTTCAGATTTGATAAAAGGTTATGTGTACCAACTATCTCACAGATAAAATAAGTAACTACTAATTGAAGCTCCCAACATTCCCCCTTTCAATTTTCATAGATGTAGAAATTTTAATATAGAAAATTTAGACTATTCATAGAAGGATTAAATAAACCGTGAAGTGTAATAATTTTCATTAAATTAAAGAATTTCTAAATGATTAAAGTAGAATTTAAATTATAGAAAATGATTATTCATGTATTACTTGTTCTAGATTGAAAATAGTAGAATATATCTATATATTTAGTTGTGAAACATGAATAGACATCTTGAGTTGATAATGTTATTTGGTTAATGTCCATCGATTATGTTAATTTTTACATTTTTATCTATTAAATATATTATGTATTCAGATTATAATGCATTACATTATGTAATATAGATAATCATATTTTATGGAATCATTTTATGAATTCTATCTAGCCATGATCCCAAGTATACTTATAGTTTTTTAAAATTCCCATAGATGTCTAGGGAACAGAATTAAATTTCAGTAAAATTGTTTATCCTTAATCTGAAAAAAAACATAGTGAATGATTATAAAATTATAAAAAATTATATTAACATGTTAAATGTATTTGAAGGATTCTTGGATAGACATTATTCATTAGTTGTGAATTCATATAACAATATTTCTCTTTACAGTATAAAAATTCGTTTTTATGATGGAATACATGGAAACTGTTTTAGGGATCCATCTTATTGGGATGAAGATGGTTAAATGAGTTTATTTAGAAAATAGTTGGTAGAAGGGATAATTAAAAGTTTAAATATGATTCATAAAAAAATTTGGGTATCTCAAAGTGGGAACAATATTTATGTAGATAACCAAAGGAAATATATTTAGTTGAATGTATGCAATTTTGTTTTCTTTAGAGTGTCTATATGAAAAAATGTTACATGATTCAGTAGGATGAGAAATATAAATCTATAATTTTGTATACTATATGAAAATATAGAATAATTTGGATTATTTTCTCACTGAATATCATTATCTCTATGTTTTTTAAATGTTTATGATGTTTTTTTGTTCTTAATGAATGTAATATGTTTTTGATGTATCACAATTCTTTATATCTATTATAACTGTTTTGGAATTGAATAATTTGTATCATGAATGACTAGTTTATATTTTTATATCGATGAGATAATGGGTTAAGGAATATTTTAATTCACCATGTGAATATTTTTTTAAAAACCATATGGTTGAAGATAAAATACGTGGGTTAGAAAATTATATAATGAGAAAATATTCCTACTTGATTTATGAATTAAATTGGAAGAATGAAATTAAAAAATTGGAGAGGAATATAATAACATAGGTTATGTTAATATTATATAAATTTCATTATTTATTAATATTAATTAATTAACATTTATTAACATACATTCCTCATAGTTATATAATTTATATTTTCAATAAAATACGTTGTAATATTATACAGTAGAATTTTCACTTATAGTATCTTATTATTATAAATACTAATTTAATGATTTCAGAATATTATTTTTAAAATAGGGATATAATTTTGGTATAATTTATCCAAAACTATATTGGAGTTATTTTTATGAGAATTTCATAAATTTTTTTGGGTAAAGCTTCGAAAATAACTTTTTTTCTAAATATTTTACTTGGTTAGTTTTATTTAGAGTGTCAACTAATATTTTTTATTAATTTTAAAATATAATATTTTATTTTTGGTAGAAAGTACAATAATGTTAATTTTAATCAACAAAGCACCTTATTTTTTTTATAAATGATTTTTTATACATAAAATTAATTTTTATTGAAAACAATTTTTATCACGTTGTTCAATTTATTATAGTAATATTTCTTAAAAAAGATCTAAATTTAATGTTAAACAATTTTTACACTATTTTTAATCATAATTTAAAATTTTCATTATTCTAAAACTTTGTTATATTTTTGTTATCAATATAAACATTGGTAAAATAATGAAAGTTTCAATAGTATGATTTTAAATGTGTTTAAAGGGATACAAAATGATAATTGGTAAAAAGAACTAAAAATTATATATGTCATTTTATAGTCATATTTAGACGCTATAACATCTCATATTGGATGATGATACATTTTTAATCATGTTTTGTTGAGTTATACATAAATAAATTACAATTATTCAAACATTCATTGTATATCATCTCCCTCACTTATAAATGGACACCTCATATCCTCTAATCTACATTACTCCAGAGACTCTTATCTCATCTAGTAACATGATATATCCATTAATAAAATAACACCCAATATAATATTGGTCTATTAATGACCATAATAAAATCTAATTTATTATTTATGTATGTATCTAAGGTGGTTTTCATAAGAGGAAGAATATTTTTTAACAAACTATTTTCTATTTTATTTAATCTTTTATCACCTTCAACCCTCCCTAAAAAATGATAAAATAACATAATTATATTAAATATAAATAAATAGTTTTATTTTAATTTTCTTATATTTCTTCATATACTTTTCTATCATACATGAAATGGAAATGTTTCTCATGTATACAAGTGGAATACCTAATCCATGTAGTTATATATTTTATTATTCATTATTAGATAATATGGTGGGTAATATGTTTGAAAAATTTATATATATGAAATTAATGACATAATTATATATGTGGAATGATATTTTGTCATATATTTTATTACCCATCCAATGTTTAAAAAATTAGTAATTTCATCTGTGTGTATAAATTGAATACCTCATCCACAAAGTGACATGATTCATTCTTCATTTTGACAATATAATGATGGTCATAATAATTGAAATAAAGAATAAATATGGAATTTAAAACATATTACGTATTTTATTAAATTTATATATTATATACAATGTTTTTTATTATATTATATATATTAAAATATCTTTAATTTATATGTACAGAAAACCACATCATTGAAATAATGTAGATCATTTTCCATGCCCAAAAAAATGGGTTTTTCCAAAAAAAATCTAATGTATAAATATGTAAATATGTAAATTTATATAATATAGAGATATGGGAAACATAACCCCTTTGACCACAATCAATGAGCTATTTTATTATTTAGTTTACAAAATGAATGGCCCAAAACATCATTCATTAACAAAACCATTTTAGTATCTGAATAAAAAATTATAAAATTATGCAAAAATTGAGAAAAATAAATTTTGATGAATAAGGTAAATAAGAATATATAAAAATAATATATATTTTTTATTCATGAGGGGGATAGAATAAAAATCCTTGTGAGACTTAAGGTAAATTACTTTCATTTATAATAATGTTTAATGTGATTTCAAATATTTCTCCTGCATGTCCCAATGTTTTTTGGAATGATTCAATATTGTTATTATTTATGAATAAATGTTCATTAAATCTCATTTTTGACTAATATTAATATCTTATAAATGTTTTAAAAATGTATCTATTTTTTTGTTTTCAAAATATATACTTTTTATCATTTTACAAAGGTGAAAAATAATGTTTTTCAAAATATATGGCTTCAATAACATTACATTCCATAATAATCATTATTCTTTATCAACATTCCTATAAAATATTACATTGTATTAAAAAAATTATTATATTCTATATCATTGATGATTTTCTAATTCTTAAAAATAATTTTTAAAATCATGATAAATTTATAAACCCATTTATATGAAATTTAAAATCTAATTAGTTCCAATTTCAATATAGATTTTCTTGTTTTAAAGGATAAAAGGCATAATTTTTATAATTTTTTCCATAATATTGTAGATTATAATTATAAATGATTTACTATGATCATTATATATCTTATACAATGGGTGATTCAAAATATATAACACCAAATAACTGGGTAATATACATAATCTTCAATGGTAAGGAGGGGTTTAACCGTTGTGGTTTCTCCTACTGATTTAGCTTGGATCTAGATATTTATATCATGATCAGACACATGTTGTGATTATAATTCTCCAAAAAATTAAACGGTTTAAAATGTATTGTTTTTCAGGTTTTTATGTTATATTTGAGAAAAATGTGTTTCCCCATATGGATATGATTTATTTTATATCTATAAATAATACTTTAGAAAATTTGAGAAATTTATTAGTTTTCATGTTTTTTCAATAGACTATAGTAATTAATCCTTCCATACAAAGATAAAACTCATGGGGTTATAATGAAAAATGTGAGATAATGAACCCAAATTACCATATATAGTAGGCCCTGGGTTGAAGACAAGCACTGAGTGTGTAATAAATTCACATATAAGAGGAATTAAATTCCATAATAAAATATGATTATGAGATATGAATCTTGACCACCATTAAACTACCTAAAATAAACTAAATTTAATCCCAAAATCATCCAACATGGATGATTACTATTAACATATCTTATTAATATTATACAAATAAATTCCATAGATTTCTATGTTTCAAATGACTGGACCAATGTTTCATTATAGTCCTCCTACATTCATAGAATATATATATATATATTGTGAATATAGAATTCATACTCATTTGGATCAGACCCTAGGTTTCATCTTTACAAGTGAAAAGAGCGTACTAATGCACTAGTGGAAAAATAATATAAGAAACATACTTCTAAATATGTTAACTAACCTATCCCATCTTGAAAATGGATTTATCACAAAATCACTCATCCAGTATAATAACATATAATGACTAAAAAATTCCCCATAAATCCCTCGTATTTTCTACACTCATGCCCCAACATAAAATTTTAATTGTTCCCATCCCTTCCTTACATATCACATCACATATCCTGTCATCATTGATATGGGTTTGGATAAATCCCATCATAAACAACCTTCAAAATATGTATAATCCGATTCTAGAATTTTTCCTCATCATATCATTGACCAATAACCTCATATCCTCATCACATCACAACAATATCCTATAAATAGGGATTTAGGGTTTTCTGAACCTGAAACACATCGACATTATTCCCAATTACCAACATGAATAACCCTTACCACATATCACATTATCACCACTACTGGCTAATATCCATCACAAACTCGCATCATAAAAACATATTAAGGAAGATAAAATAAGATGGGGTATCCAACCTTTTATATCTACCAACCTCATTATTGTGGAAAAAATAGATACCAAAATATTTGGGTGTTGGTATGGTTATCAATCTCAAGTGGAGAACGTATAAAAATATCATAAAAATACATTATATATAGATTAAATAAAATACCCAACCTATAAGTTGACATTGACTTCACTAACATACACAAAACCACAGACACTACATCGTACTATATCTACCACGACACCTTCTACCCCAAAATGGATCCCCTAACATAAACATCACACAATGATACAGATTTCTACTTTATGTTTCATGTTTAACGATTTTATATTTTATAATGAAATTCCTCTAACAAATATTTACGAATAAATTTAATTTAAAATTAACACATCCTTTTAATTTATTTATTTAATAACCCATGCTTTAATTTTAGCATTAGGATTAATTCCATGGATAACACGATAACTCTAAAAATCCCCCAACATAACACCTCAACCATGTGACATCAACTATTACCAAAATTCCACATAATCCAATACATCACTCAACAAAACACACATTTGTCAACCACAACACATCATTACCAATAAATTAAAAAATCACCATAAATAACAACCACCACTCAGAACCATAATCTCAAAACCTACCACATTGCATCCCATGAAAACAAACCATCACATTACATCCCTAAAAATTTCAGAAGCCAACCATCCACCAGTATCACTACACAAAATACCACATAAAAAATGTGACACAATAAGCACAACAAAAAATTTAGTACATCATGATTTCTATAATTTTTTATTCACAAATGTATTTAATTTTTTCATCAATTTCTTGCATGTGTATTCTAAAAATATACATATTACCATGGGAAAGAAATTCATTAAAAATATATATTCCATGATCATTTTAAATATGTTATAATATAATAATAAATATATAATAGGTCCCACATATATATCCACTATTAGAAAAAAACATCTAAAAATTGTGATTTTCAACACTAGAAAAAAACATCCATTGACTCATCATAAATTTTATCAAAACCATAAAACATGTTATTTATCCCCATTAACATAAATTTTAGGTCATGAAAATTTAACATATATATTATGTTAACCCATATTATCCTCTTTATTTTTCTTAAAAGAATTAAATCTACAAACATGAACATAAATAGAGAGATAACGAGGATCCCCTTCCTTAGAAGAGATTTTAGATTCACTATACAAAAAGGGTGAAGAAAAAATTACTAGAAGACTATTATAGCTTAAGGGGACCACGAATCAACCTGAATGACACTAAGGGATCATCAAAATTGTTTACTAAACATACCCCAATGAAAATATTGTTATCATTGTGAGTACCTGAATTAATAATTGAATAATAGAATGGGATAATGTAGAACCCAAATCTTATTACCAATGATAAATCAATGAAATTCATAAATCAATACAAGAATATAGTGGTAGAATATCTCTAAAAACACATAGGTTTTCCCAATATAGATTTGAACAAGTGAGGAATATGGTAAATCATTGGGGTTCTAGTATTTATTAATACTATTTCCCTCAAATCCTTACCACTGTGAGTCAATATATCATAACCTGATTTTTTATGAATCCCTCATATTCATGTTATGAATAATGTTGTGGATGTGAATTAAATAAAATTCAATCCCAATTAATATACATCGAATTTCATGGATCCTTATCATTGATTTAATTTATTACTGTAATTTTCCAATCATTTCATGAGTTCATTTGGAACAAAATAACAATATGAAACTGAAGTTGTTCCCACCTAGCCTTTAATCATCCCCTTGAAATATAAATATATACTTTCACAATAAACTACATACTGCAACACAATAAAATATCAATGCACCATTAAACCCTATTTGAGCCCCATCAGAACCCCTGAAACTCATAGACATGAAATGTAACATGCCAAAGAGGCATGGACCCAAACATAGATATGTTTCAAATGGTTCTATTCATTTAGAATTAAATTCAATCAAAAAAGAAATGGGAAGGGTTTTAAAATCCACCCTGTGAGATACCTCTATGGTTTCTTTTTATAAATCAGACACAACCACCATCCCAAAAAATCAAGCAAAACCAAAAATTACACAAAACGACCCACCAAACAACATCACCATATCACATCCAGGAACAGAAAAAAATTATCATATACCAACAAAAATATATAGCCCACCCACATAACAATCATCAATACTATTTTATATTCTTTATGAACTAAGAGAAAATACCTCTTTTACAATCATAAAACAGTTTCCCTATGATATATATCAAGGAAATACACCTTTTATATCTAAAATTTTTCCCATTAGTGAAGTAGCGTCAAACCCAAGTTGTTTTAAATTTATTCATAATATCAATATTTATAATTAGTGAAATTTTTTCCATTCTTCATAAAATTAAAAAACTAACAGAAATTAATAGAATTGAAAAAGGAATATATAATAAATCACATTGGTTCAAAAATGAAATTGTATATGAAAAAAGATCATGGAAAACCCTAAATATCTTATTCAGTTGGGATACATATATATCTCTGGCTGCTATATTATATCCTCCATAAAAACATGCCACCACAACACATGAACCATGGTTATCGATTTTATATGCGATAATGCCTCATTATGATATGAGATGTCTCCTCATCTTTCAATAAACATCATGTCACTATCAATATTAAAATCTATATAGTTAATTTTGTGGTATTCATCATGAAAATATCAATGAAGTTGGGACACATGTAATGTGTAATGTATCATTCCCATGGTTGGTGGAATTTATAAATAATATTTCACCTCACATAATTTCCCTATCACATCAAAATTTTTATAAACTAAAGATAAACATTACACCCATCCCCAAAAATCCAATTGTGTATATTCAATTCAAACATTGAGAAGATATATTTTCGGATATTATGATATATATTTTCAAAAAACATTATTTTATGTGTTAATTCCACAAAATTTGGAGTGAATATAGTGATGCTGAATGATCCAGATCACGGGTCATATAGTTATACTGATGGGGGTGAAATAGCCAAGACACATAAGAAGTCACCACCTACTTATTCATGAGAACATATCCTAACCCAATTAATTATGAGTCATTGAAAACATTATGTATCAAAACCTCATCATTAAATTGGTGTGATAGAGAACTGATCATGTTTTACGTTTTGTTACCATATATTCCCTGAATAGTTAAATCTACTCAAGTGATTGGACCTTCCTGGTCAAAGATAATTTTGGTTATGCATCCTAAGAGATATCAGACACGAACATAATATAATATCATATGACATCAAGGAATACTGTAGACTTATTCCATGATCTTGGTTAAGCCCTAATAAACAATAGCCCAAAATTTGATGATTCCATGAAAACATCCTTCTATGATAACACTTATCGCAGAAAATGGACCTGTAATGTATAAAGATATCATATGGAAAACCGTCCCTAGATTCATCGGTGTTGGATGATCTACTAGAAATATCTATGTTGATCAACATACTCATCTACCATCGTTATGTAAAAAAATGATTTTATTGATGGACATGATGATTAATTTGTATTAGATCTCACATAATATTGATTTAGTGAGCCCCTTGAACTTTGATGTTGAATTAAAAACCCTAAATCGTGTAAATATGAACATGAATTAAAAATTTATACACTATACAAAATTCATCAATATATAAGCATAATTTAAAATCTTCTAGTGATATTTAGAACACAAGTCCATCTTGAATAGCAAATAGATCCCTTTAAATGATTGAATTGATCATTGATCTTTGGAAGTGGGAATCAATTCTTGATATATACATAGTTCAACAATAGATTGTCTATACAAAACCACACACTACCCACCACCTTAATATGCATAAAAAAAGCATACCAAGGAGACACACATGATCAGATGAAACCCCTTTATATCTGATCATGAACCAGAAGCCTCAACTTGTGAAACTATTTATGTTCCATTTTTTAAGGATGCATCTAAATCATAGATGATACTAGTTGAATCTTTATCCTAAACATGATTCTATGTCGAGGTTGTAGTGTAAAAAGAATCATATTGGAGAACATCAATTAACTCCTTCACAACCATGGGAAAATCATAGATATTTTTTTAATTTACACCTCTTCTAAATATCATAAAAATTATCCAAATTGTTATCACCAATTTGATAAAACTTCTCAAAAAATAAACCCACGCTCTATCCCTTCAAATAAAAAAACACTATCATATAAGAATTTGTCGAAAAAAATAATTAAATATGTATAATTCATGATAAGGAAATCATCATATGGAAGTGTTTATAACAAGATGAAATATCCCACTAGTTTGTGCTTTTCAATCACCAGTCAACATTGAATGAAAAAAATATAATAATGTTCCATTATCTATAAATATTATATAAAATAGTAATGTAACTAGAAATAATTCCAGAACCATTCTAAATGTATAGAAAAAGTATGAGAAACAAATGAGGGAAATTATTCTGAATTAAGCAATGAATTTTCAAGTAAATGAGATATATTCATATTATATCATACAACCATTGGTCCTGATATTTGTAATACCTTAATAATATTAATATGATGTCACTTGTTTCCAATAACACACTATTTTCATCATCAATTATCATACTGTGGCCTAGGTCCCAACTACTTAAACTACATATAATTAAACATCCACTTTGATGTAATGTGGACTCGAATTCCCATCAAAAATTCGATTCCCTGAGAGTTTAGACATTAAGAATCATGTTTTCCATGTCCCCCATCAACATAATATAAATATGGAATCCCCATTTTAGGTGATAGAAAACCACATGCCCTAGAAACATGTGATGGGATATAATGTAGCTGATTCCATGTTATTCAATACACTTACAGACTAAATAAATTCGATAGATTTTTTAGGCTATACACCTCAAGGTTCTCTCTACCACTCTCAAATGAATCACCAGATAGAGAATTAATCCATTCAATAACCTCATACATTTTCTTCAAGTCCAAGTATTTAGAATGGGTAAATTAAGTACCAACTTACCATATCACTAGGTGGAACACCTCCTCTAAACCTCACACTCTAGACTCATAAAATTTATATAAATCATCTTAAAAGTGTAGGATATATTTGAACAATATCCCAAGTTCTTTAAAATACATACTCCCACGAAATGTTTGAAAATCATAGGCCAATTGGATTCCTTCATCATCAATTATATTAATTCCAAATCGAACATATTATTAATGTTTGGTCCAATGAAATCCTAAACTTTACTGTCAATATATAAAATTACGACCACTAAAATTTCTCCATACATATCATTCACTTACAATCACATAAAAAATTCAAGATATAATCTTAATCCCCTCTGACCAGTACTTTATCTTCAGACCATTGATTATCTCTTGAAAAATTTATATTCTGCATCCCTAAAAGGCAAGATAATCCTTATACCATTAATAATCCACCATTTTATATTGATCTTTTGATGATAAACAAGATAATACGTTTGAATCTATTATGGATAATCTAGTATTGGATGTAGACCAACATGAGTCCATCACTCTGTAAATTGGTCCACCTAATAAGGATATTCATTAATCTCTGATTCCGTGAATTAGATCATGTGGGGGGGAGGGGTTGAGGAAAAGTATTATTTCATATTGGTTTTCCCAATTATATTTCATACGCCATTACCATATTTTATCATTTACCTACTAATATATTTAATCATCATTGTTTATAACTCTAATATCGAACCTATCATTCTACCAAAACCAATGATAGCACTCGATAATGACCCACCTTCATCTAAAGGTACCCTCCTAAGGGATGAAATGAATAAAGTGAGATAATAACCCACTAATTACAACATGATGTAGGCCTTGGGTTATAGAAAACCTCAAGGGTTATAAAATACCACATTATAGAAGACATTAAGATTTTAAAATAATATTAGATCAATGGATAAGATAAGTATAAACATAGAATATGAATCCAATAATATAAATAAATAACCAAATCCATAACAAATGAATTTGAAAGTTCAGTAAATACAAATAATATGATCTATGTTAATACCAAAGTCATGAACTATGTTATCGTCTCAACCATTTCACAAAAACATAGTCTAGTAATATTTTTCACAATCTCCATAGTCCTCCTAGAAACATAATAATGGATAATATTAATATGTTGGTCATAAAATTTACACTCTATAGAATCATACCTGTAACATCCCAGGTAAATAAAATTATTATACATTTTCTTTTTAATTAATATTTTCTGAATTAAATATTAATTATACCTTAATGGGGTATCTATGTTCGATGGTGTACCCAATATGCAACAATGAGTTTTTTGAAAATGTTACATTGCACACTAACAATATAATATTATTATTCTTAATGGTGGTTAAAACCTAGACGTTGTAATGGTGAGAATAAATATAAAAAACTAAAATATTATTATAAAAGTTTGTTAAATGTTTTTGCATTTATCAAAAAAACATTAGAGGTATAAAATATGAAATAATCTATTTTTAAGAAAAATTTACTTTAAAAGGATGATTTACCCCCTTTTGATGGTGAAACCTCATTAAATATGATTTTTTCCAGTTATTTATGTTATATAAGTCAAAATAAAATTATTCTTTAGAATCATGACATTAAAATTCACATTGGGTAAAATTTTGGTATTTTTCTGATAAAATTCATTTTTAGATTAATAGTGAAAAATACATTATTTTAATTGAATCTTGTGTTTTAATCAAATTTATTTATATTGATATATTATCTTTATAATTGGTTTTAATTTTTAATTATATTATATTTTTAATTATCAATCTATTTTTGGTTATTTTAATTAATTTCACTTTGAAATTGGACATAAACAAGTGCCAATATTTTGATATTTATTATTTCATAAAAACACGCTGTTTGTTTTGACAGCAGGAATTATTTTTAAATTATTTTCTTCCAATTATATGTTTTGAATTTTTGAAAAATGGATTTCATATTTGGAATTAGGAGGTCCAAATTATATAAATATGTATTTTTTATTTTTAGACATTATGAACATTTACTCCAGTAAGTATTTTATTTACCATGGTTGAAGGGTAAACCTAGTAAATAAAGGTAATCAAATAATTATATAATAATATAAAATTTACATATCATGTGTTCTAATAATATTTATTAATAACCATCTAATCAATATCATCCTTGGGTCATTTTTGGGACCCCATGGTGCCACATGGTAGTGATAATGACACTTTATTTTAATTAACTTAAAGTAAAGACAAAAAATGACATAAACAAATATCTATTTTTAAATTAATTTTTAAATAGGGTTATATAAGTTATATTTTAGACTATAAATATAATTTGGAATTTGAAAAATATTTACTACATCATTTTTTTTATAATTTTTCGACATTAAATAAATTAAATTTTGTATGACACTATAATGATTTAGTGTTTACCTCATTAATAAATGGTATAAATATATAGGATTATAAGAATTAAAATAATATCCAAAACATGTCGAATTCTTTTTTGATGATTTTATTTCGACCATGATTCATCTTATCTTAGACATTAATAAGTTTTTGACATTTAGAAACCAAAAATAATTATGTAATAAAATAATATTTTCACAGCTTCCTAAAGAGCTCCTCCACACCGTTATAAATATATATCACCTCTAAATCATTCCCCACAGAAGTAAAGCCCCATGGTTCGTCCAAACTCTACCAAATTAAGCTCTTTACATCCCAATACTCCTCATAGAAAACAAAACTTAGGAAAAAGTCACTTCAACAAACCCAGTTGGATCCATCCAAAGGGAGTTAGCCAATTTTAAGGTAATGTCTTCTCTTTTGTTCTTTTGTTTTATTTTACTTCCCCAACACCTAAAATATTTTTATTAATTTATTTTATAAAAAAAATAGTATCCTCAATATAATCGTAAATTTTTTATGAGATGTATTTTATCTAGACTTACACACCTCCATCTAATGGGTAAAGAATATACTATTTCTGTCGATGGAAAACTAACGCCTCACGAAATAATGATTATTCAATAATGTCTTACCTCCTCACATGGTAGATGATATGATGGAACTGTATATATATATATATATTATATATTATCTTTATTTTTTTCTTTATTATTCTTTATTTTCCATTTTAGAATACATTTGTGTTTTCTATTATCCGTAATCGCGATAATTTTATTTGAGGAAGTGGGAACTACCGGCCACTCAAAGTGATATGGATCATTAATTCCATATGTGGGATGTATGAAGGATAGATTAAATGATATTATATATGATATTATAGTGGATCTATAATATTACTATCTATTATTATGTATTAATTCCATAAAAATAAGAAATTTAAATGAAAGTATCATTCATGCGTATGTACGGCTCACCGTCTCCATGAACGGTGCATTTCATTTATTACCACTAAATGTTATTTAATATTATAAATACATAAATATACTGGATATATACTATATAAATGATATATACATCATGAATATAATTCTAGAGATAATTTATATTTTACCACATGAACAACATTTAATTTTAAAAGGTTTATTTTTTACTCAAGTACCAAATATCGACAAAACAACCATTATTAATAGAACTGATAACATAATGATTACAACACTTTAATAAGTGATATAAAAAGAATAATAAACATGAAAAAGGAGATTACATAATTAGAAATTAACTTTAGATTATTATTCGGGAGATTAAAGAATTAATAGGTCACATTGGACACGAGGTAAGGGACTTCGTCTCAATCTCATTTCATTGAGCCATATATTGTTTTAATACACAACATTCTTTTATATGCTGTATAAACACCTTTGAAATTTTATTTAATTCAATGGGAATCTTGCTTTTTGAGGCTTTTTACTAAATTAAAAAACTAATGTTTTTTAACGTATGTGGTGACAACGACCTTTTCACCACTACGAGTATTGTTTGATCTATGGCTTCCTTAACAAGTGGCAATGTTTTTAAAAGGAATATAAATACCATATAATCTTTTATGTATTTTGGTATTCAAAATGATTTTGAGAATTGATTTATTATTTCATTATCGTGTTAAATATCATGATATTTTATATTGTGATTGCAATGTGGGAATGTTTTCTTTCCTTATGTGTTATGATTATATTATGGTTCTTAGTTATTGTTTATGTATACGAGTGGTTCCATGATAATCCGTGGGCGGGTGAGGCCGATATTTCCCTCTAATGAATTGGGTAACATAACTGAGGTAACCATGAATGTTTCTCCTAGTATATTTATGCAATATTCTATGATGGGTATTCCAAATGTAACTACCTGCATAGTTGTGATAGCTAAAATGTATGAATGTTATGGATGCCACAAGTTTCATTTATTATTTATGATTTCTATGTGTTATTCATAAATTTTATTACTTAATGACGTATGTTAAAGAGCTTAGGTTATATATGTAATGGTGAACTAATTTTTGCTTTCTTTTTTTTATAACCCTTACAAAGATTTTATGCTCATCCCACGTATTGAAATGTTTTTCACAGGACAAAAAGCTGAATAGGGTCATGGATAGGATCAAGGAAAATTCACGTTGTCTAAAACATGTAACTAGACATGAATCTTTTTTCAAGACTTCTTATTTTTGTGAAAAAATTGATACTGAGTAGAGGTGTCTAATTTTCAATTCTTGAGATGTAAGGTACTACTTATGTACTAATTCTCTAAAACTATATACCAGAAAAGATCTTCAATGTGAATTATTCATTTAATTCAAGATTATGTATTATTTTATGGACGGGTCCTTATAGTTGGTATTAGAGGTCAGTTTAGATATCTTTAAAGTTAGGATATTATTAAATTAATGTCCATAAATTAATTTATGGTAAGATTTATGTGATATAGCTTATATAGATTACCATGTCGATTTTCCCAAGATATTTCATTGTTCAAAATGGTTTTCCATAGAGGAAACATAGAATCTTTATTGGGATGACATTAGGAGGAAGACAACCATCCAAATCAGCAATTTGAGATGGTCAGAACCAGAACTGAACAGTTTTTTGTAATGATGGCACAATTTAATTAGGCTATAAATGGTGGTGGAATCCATGAAAGAGATTAACCAGATCAACAGCAGAGAAACATGTCAGTAGTAGAGCATTTTATGAGGCAACATCCCCAATCATTCAGAGGATCATCTAACCCTGTGCTATTAGAGGGGTGGATTAAAGCAATGGAGAATATTTACAATGTTATGGGGTGTTTTGAACATCATAAGGTTAGTCTCTATGTTTACCATTTTGATGGTGTTGATGATCAATGATGGTAAATGGTGAAAAATATCAGGGATAATGAGGATATTTATGATCTTGATTAAGATGAATTCAAAGGTATGTTTCTTGAGAAATATTTTCCCTACGTTGTTCGTATTAGTATGGTAAAACAATTCCTGTAATTATCGAAAAAGGATGAATCAGTGGCTGCTTATAAAGCATAATTTACTTGACTTGTAAGGTATGTTTCAAATTTCATACATGATCTTGATATATAAATCAATTGTTTTTACTCTGGATTAAATCAAATTAATTTAAGGTATTTAGCTTCTTGTGAGTTCAATAGTTATGAAAAACATTTTCAATGTGCAGAGATGGTGGAAATGGAGTTTGTCAAAGATTAGGTGTTTTTTGACAAACAATATAATAAGAGGTCGAGGTGGAAGAAAAAAGTGAAAAACTCGTCAAAAAAGTTTGATGTTATGAAACTTCTATTTATAGTATGTGAAAATTGTGGTAAAAAGAATATTGGGGAATGTATTTTGAATTCTGGTAAGGGATACCGATGCGGTAAAATGTGACATAAATATCATAATTGCATCGAAAAATATTATGGTAATGGTAAGATAAAATATGATTTACATTAAAAAAATGTTTTATGTTAAATTAAATGGGTCATTATGAGAATGAGTATCCAACGAAGAACTCAAATTAGAGAAAGATGCCAGAATACAAGAAGAAATGGATGGAAAAGTCCTTTGCAACAACTTCAATAGATGTTGGGCCATATAATGAAGTAGTATCAGGTACACCTTTTGTTTGTTCAGATTATTCCAATGTGTTGTTCGATACATGGACTACACATTCGTTCATTTCTAAGATGTTTTATAGTAAATTGGGAATCTTACCTCAAGATATGAATCCTGAACTTATTGTAAAAACACCTAGAGAAAATTTTGAGGCAAAAAGAAATTATAAGAACCATCTTATCCTTGTGTGCGGAAAGAATCTACCTAAAAACCTTATTTTATTTCCACTAGTAGAGTTTGGAGTTATTTTTGGTATAGATTGGATTTTAGTTTATCATGCTAAGATTGACTGCAGATCTAAAGAGGTTTCATTTCAGAATTATTTTCATTTTTCTACAAGAATGAACCCTTATGTTTGATAACATATCAGGAAGCTAAGAAATTAGTAAAATATGGAAGTCAATGTTACCTTGAACATATTGTTAATAACAATGGATCTATTCACATTAATGATGTGCTAGTGGTAAATGAGTACCTTGAGCATTTTTCCTAATGAGTTTTCTGGTATTATACCGGACCAGAAAGTTGAATTTAATTGTGACATTTTTCTTAATGCTAAGCCAATTTCAAAACCCCTTTATCGAATGACTCAAATTGATCTTTTAGATTTAAATAATAAATTTCAGGAGTTATTAGATAATGGATTCATTCAATGTTGGTTCAATGTGAATTTTAATTCATTATAGATCATTGAATAACATCATTATTAATAACAAGCATCATTTTCCTCATATTGATGAATTGTTTGATCATCTCTAGGGTGATCAGTAATTTTCAAAGATTGATTTGAGGTCGGGGTACCATTAGTTTAAAGTAAAGGAAGTAGACATTCCAAATTCTACGTTTTGTACTACATATGGCCATTATGAATTTGTAGTTATGCCTTTTGGATTAGCCAGTGCACCTACTGTATTTATGGATCATATTAATATAATTTTTAATGAGTTCGTGGAAATGTTTTTGGTTCTGTTAATTGATGATATTTTGGTTTATAATAAAAGTAAATAAGAGAAAGAATATCATTTAAGGGTTGTATTGAAAACCTCAAAAAAGAAACAATTTTGGAACTTCTTCAAGTTTGAGTTTTTGTTATATAAAATTTCTATCCTTGGTCACATTGTTTCACAAAATGGCATAACTATTGATCCAGCTAAAACCAAAGTTGTTGAATAATGCCCAAGACCCACAAATATAACCGAGATCCATAGTTTTCTTGGTTTTTCAGGTAATTACTGGAGTTTTGTTAATCATTTTTCATTGTTATCTAGTCTAATGACTGAGTTAACTCGAAAATGTGTCATGTTCGTTTAGACAATAGAATGTGAAAACTGTTTTCAGGAATTGAAACGAAGATTGGTGAATTCTCTAGTTTTGGAACTACCTTCCAGGAATAGTGTGTTTGTTATTTATAGTGATGCTTCGTTGAATGGACTTGGATATGTCCTGATACTGAATGATCAGGTAATTGCTTATGCTTCACTTCAGTTGAAACCTCATGAGTTAAATTTCCCTACACATTATTTAGAATTTGCTACTATTTTTTTCCTTTAAAAATTTAGAGGAATCATTTGGAAAAATTAAATTTTGAAATATATAATGAACACAAATGTTTGTTGTATATATTCACTCAGAAAGAATTGGACATTATATAGAATAAATAGTTGGAATTAATCAAGGATTATGATTAAATGATCCTTTACCATTCGGGAAAATCAAATAATGTTGCTGATTCTTTGAGTAGAAAAAGTAATGCTTCATTAACCATGATACATTTAGAATGAGAACCTTTGGTTTGTGATTTGATGAACTTTGGCATAGAATTCGTTGGTTCAGGAAATTCCTCTATTATTGTTTCAGGTGTTAGTGAAATCCGCTCTATTAGACATAATAAAGGAAGCGCATAAGGAAGATAGTGAGTTGTAGAAAAAGAAATTGTTGGTTTATAAGGATATTTTGTCTAAATATAATGTTGATAATGATTGTTTTTTGATGTCTGTGAAAATATTATGTGTTCCTTGTGATTCACAGTTAATGAATTATTTATTATGTGAAGCTCATAGTTACCAGTTTTTAGTTTATCCTGGATACACTAAGATATCCAAAGCTCTTTAAGATTATTACTAGTGGGATGGAATGAAAAGTGATTTCTCTAATTTTACTATGAAGTGTTTTAATTGTCAGCTGGTTAAAGTATAGCGACAGTTACCGAAAGAGATACATCAGTATTAACCGATGCAAGAGTGGAAATGCTAAAATATATCCATAGACATTGTTCTGGGATTACCAAAGACATCTCAAGGTAATAATGAAATCTAGGTTATTGTCGATCGATTTACTAAATCTGCTCATTTCCTTCATATTCAAGATACTTTTTCTATAGATCAATTTTATCAGCATTATATTAAAATGATAGTCAGGTTTCATGGTATTCCCCTCTCTATTGTTTCTAATCATGATCCCATGATTAATTCTATCTTTTGGATAGGACTTCAGAATTAGTTTGGTGCTGAATAAAATTTTAGTACAACATTTCATCATCAATCAAAGGGGAAATCAAAATGAACAATTCAAACCATAGAGGATTTTCTACATGAGGGTTCACTAGATTACCAACGAAGATGGGACCAACATATTTCTTTGGTTGAATTTTATTATAATAAAAATTTCAATTACAGTATAATGATGGCTCCATTCGAGGAATTATATAGAAAGCATTGTTGAACTCTAGCTTTTTGGGATAAAGTAGGTGAAGGGAATTTGATGGGACCAGAATTGGTAGAAGAGATGGCAGAAAAATTTCAGTTGATTTAGAAGCACATAAGAATATCTAAGAGTAAGCAGAAAAGTTATGCAGATAATCAGAGAAAGGATCATTCTTTTACGGTTTGTGATCATGTCTTTCTCAAAGCACCTCTATGGAAAAGTGTGATTCATTTTGGTAAGAAGGAAAAGTAGAGTTTTTGGTTCATTGGACCTTATGAAATACTAATAAAATTTGGATCAGTTGCGTACATAGTATATTTACATAGATTTTTTTCCCAGGTACGCAATGTTTCTCGTGTTTTAATGTTGACAACGTATATGCCAGATCTATATCATGTTTTAAGTTATAAAGTAGTTTAGTTGGAAGATAATCTCTCCAATCAGGAACAACCTATCCAAATTCTTGCCCAAAGATAGCAATTATTACATAATAAGATAATTCATCGGGTAAAGGTTCTATGAATAACCCATATGGTTGAAGAGGTAACGTGAGAATATAAAAATTCGATGAGGGATTAATACACCCATTTATTTGATAAGTGAACCAAATTTTGAGGACACAATTTCCCAAAGGCGGAAGGATGTAACATCCCAGGTAAATAAATAAATAATACATTTTCTTTTAAATAAATATTTTGGGAATTCAATAATAATTAAAACTTAAAGGGGTTGTTATTTTCGATGGTGTACTCGATACATGACAACATGTTTCTTTAAAATATTTTCATGCCCACTAACAACAAAATATTATTATCTTAAATGGTAGTTAACTCCAAACCGTTATAATGGTGGGAGTAAATATAACTAACTAAAATATAATAATACTCATTTGTTAAATGTTTTTACATTTATCCTATAACAGATAGAGGCTTAAAATGTAAAGGAATCTAATTTTAAGAATAATTTTCTATAAAATATTTATTTAGAACCTTTTGATGGTGAACACTCTTTAAATCCTCTTTTTCTACGTTTTATATGTTATATTTGTCAAAATAAAATTCTTCTTTATAATAGGGACATCAAAACTCACTGTGGGTAAAATTTTGGTATTTTATGATAAAATTCAATTTTTGATGAATAGGGAAAATAATATATTTTAATTCAAAACTTCATTTTATTCTAATTTATTTATTTTATTTGATTATATTTTTAAGATTTTTTAATGTGTAATTAGATTATATTTTTACCATTTAATACAATGTTGTTTATTGGAAATATTTTCACTTTTAAATTGGACATAATCAAGTGTCAATCTTGTGATCGTTATTATTTCTTAAAAACACACCTTTTGTTCTAAAAATGAGAATTAATAGTTAATTAATTTCTTCCACTTCTGTGTTTTGAATTGGAAAAAATGGATTGCATATTTGGAATCGGGAGCTCCAAATTGTGTAAATAAGTAACTTTTATTTTTAAACATTATGAATATTTCCTTTAGTAAATATTTTATTTACCATGGTTAAAGAGTAAATCTGGTAAATAAGGGAAAAAATATTACTATAATAATATAAAATTACCCTAACATTGTAACAACCCCTGATTTCATAGTACATTCTCTTATTAATTTAATTCAATATCTTGCGTTACACGCAACATCGAGTTCGAGCACACCACAACTTGCCAAACATGTCGTTAAAAAAGCGGTTATGAATAGTATTAACTGCATTTTGAATCTTATATAATATTTATAATCTAAACATCTATATGATGTGTTTCTTATCCATAATATAAGAACAAATTCATTTTTTCACATAAAAGTGATATTTTTTAAAAAATAAAATTTTACATTCTTTTAATGGCTAACCTTTTTTTAAAAATAATATTTGAAGCATTTAAATATTCAATTAAATGAAATTAAATTCTTATTTAGAATAAAGAACTAAAAATTTATTTTGGATAAATTTTTGGCACTTTTCTGATAAATTTCATATTTTGATGAATAGTGAAAAATACTAAATTTTAATTGAAAACAAATTTTTAAATCAAAATAATTTATATTGTTATATTATTAATTTGAATGGTTATGAAGTATAATAAGATTATATTTTTATAAATTAATAAAATTTAGAAAATTATAAGTAATTTCACATTTAAATTGACATTAGAGCATGTCAATATTTTGATAGTTTTTAAATTTTAAAAATTATCTTTTTGATTTTAACAATGAAAATTAATTTTAAATTAATAAATTAAACTTCCATGTTTCGAATATGGAAAAACGAAATTCATTTTTTAAATTGGAATATCAAAATTATCTTAGGGTAAATTTTTTGTACTTTTCTGAAAATATTCAATTCTTGATGAATAGTGAAAAACACTAAGTTGTTGTTTCAAACTGAATTTTTATTTAAATAATTTTTTATTTTATTTACATTTATTTTAGGTAAGAAAAGATACATAATTCCTATATAAGTTTAATATAATTCATTTGTGTCATTTTATATTTATTTAGATATATAAAAAAATTGAACTTTTTATCGTCTTTTACCCACCTCTTATGAGTATTTTCAAATTGGCATAAAACATAATTTTGTCTCTTCTATGAGTTAAATTTCAAAAATCCTAGTGACATGGTTAATATCAGTAACTAAAATTTAGTTCAATATGAATAAAATAAATTTTGGGGAATAGTAGCTTTTGACTTATTTTCCACGGTTAAAAGTAAATTGGGAAATTAAGTGTATACATGATATCATAATTACCCTAAAACATGTCATAATTCTATTGGATAAGTATAATTCGACAAAAAAAACCCTTGGAATAAAATATGATCCTCTTTGTCCACATGGATTAGATTAATAAATTTATCATTATTTTATTTAAAGAATAGTTAAAAGAGTTATGTTCAATCTTTAATAACAAAAAAATTTTTAACATAAGGTTACACACAATATAAATTTGGTTATAAATATTCATTATAAAGATAAAAAGATTTAATATATAATGGTATTTTATTTATAATTTTTAGTTATAAAATTTTTTAATTCATTTATGACATAATGATGATGTAGTAATTACCTTATTAATGAAATCATAAAGTAATTGATATTATAAATATCCAAATAAATGTAAATATAGACTTGTGATGAATTAAAATATTTTTCTATGTTTATATGACATGATAGAGTTTCTTAAATAAATTTTATTGGATGTTATAATGTTATAATGGATTTCAAAAAATTCCAATTCTAAATAGTGCAAATATTGACATAATTGAGTTTAAAAAAAAACTATATTACTAATTAATATAACATTCCTAAAAATATAAGGTTCAGCCAAAACACATATATAAGGTTATATATATTAATAATAAACGAATTAGGGTTCTTTTGGCTTGTTATAGTAATTTTATTATCCATATAATATAAAAATACAAAGAAAAATGGTAATTGAAAAACTATCTAAGAGTTAAATCATAATGATAAGGTTAATATGGTGACCTAGACATATCTAAAACATCTTGGTTGAGAGGTTTTAGACCCATCCCCACCGTAACCTATAAATAAATCATTTTTTAGCCATTAAAAACCGATAATGATTTTATTATAAAATTAAATTTCAAGCTTTTCCTAAAGTCACCCTCACCTCTCTAATAAAAGGGCACTTATCCTTCTCTTATTTTCACAACTCCAAATCCATATGGCTCGGCCAAACCCTACCCATATATCCTCCAAAAATTTCTACCTTCATCCTAGATGCCTTCCTTTTGTTATAAAGTTATCCTCTATAGACCTTTTGATCAAATCAAAAGGAATAACCTGAAGAAGAGGTAAATATTTCATCACCTCTTCCAAGTTCTTTTCTTATACCGCTTCCTTTTTCATTGTTGTTTCCATTATAAAATAACAACTCCACTTTCTTCTATATACTTTGATGTTATTATAAAAATTTTAGAACCTTATTCATTATTTTATCCGTCATATGAATGTCAAAGTGACCATACGTGCATAAGTAAGGCATACCGTCTCCACGTCATGGTGTAGATTGATATTCAAAAACTTCATTATCGGGATGGGTATAATAATGAGTATAACTAATGAAAATAACAAATATAACATGTTAATTATTCTGTATATATGATATAACATCCATTTACATAGGATCTCTTCATCAATATAATCATATTGTCACTCGTGCGTACATACGGATTACCGTCTCCACGAACGTGATCAGATTCATTCCCCATATTAATAATTCAAGAATAGTTTTCATTTTATGATTCAAAATAATGTTTATGAACATAATATAAATAGGAATATGAATCATACACATACTATTCATTACCAAAATGGATTATGTAATAAATCATATAAAGGAAAACAAATCACACAACACCTGAAACGATGATACTACTAAAATATTATTAAAAAATCAATATTATAAGATCATATATGATATCATATTTACATATATGATTCTTGTATAATTTAATAAAAAATATTTATCTATACTACTATAGTTTAATGTACTCTCGACCAATAAAAATTACATGGTAAAGTTTAATTTCACAATCTCTTTATTATTCAAAGTTGTTTTTACGTATGTATCTATGGGGACCACTTTATCATCCACATTCGTGTTCTCTTAAAAATGTATTTCCAAATTTTTTTACTAATTACTATACAATGGGTTGAAGTCATCTATACCCTTATTTGACTTTATATTTTTTTAATGGAATCATTCCATTTTTTCCAAACAAGGCACTTTATGACATTTTTGATAAATATAAGGTAATAATATTTTTTATTTATATGGTGGCTGCCATTATTTTCCACCGTTATAGAATCATCAAATCTTCACATACAATCTTGTAAGAATATTTTCAAAATAAATTTTTTCTTATATATTTATATTTATTTTCAATTATTTCAAAATAGAAAAAGATATTTCTCTAAAAAATTTAGATTTCATCCATGCCAACATCATTTTGATGGAATTTAATATTTTTTGATGTTGATTTATTATAATACAAATATTTTATATTATATTGAAGGTTTTGTAATATATTTTATTGTGTATGTGTTATTTTTATACCATTAATAATTTAGGGATAATTTGTTGACATTTTGTATTCTATTTTTATAACGAATGTTTCTGTTATGCTTAAACCATTTCATATGGGGAATGAATTGGACTTAGTAAGTGATGGGTGGATCTCGCTTTACCTCCTAGATGCATCGGTAGGTCTCAAGAGACAAACTAGTGTTTTGGCACAAGTCCTTGAAAAAATCTTATTTATTGTCATGGCACAGGCCTTGACTATGTTGTTATGATGTCTGGAATTATGCATTCCATAATTATGAATGTGGCTATTGATTTTACATGTTATTGTAAGAGTAGTATAATATCCATGTGAATAAGTACATGGAATTATTTGATTCCATATTTTCCATATCATGCTACATTTTATGTTTAAAAGGATTTTGTTTTATTCTTATACATTTCCTTAAATATTTATGACTATTTATGAAGGTTTCCGCTATATAGTTATCCTTACTGAGTGTCTATGCTCACACCTTTCTAAGTTTTAGTTTTTATATATTGTGAATAATTATTATATGGTAGACCAACAGGGATAGGATAATGATATAAATGTGTTCAAATGAGGAAAAAAATTTATTGATGTTTTTATTTAAGAATTTAATGTAAAACTTATTACTGTATCTAGTACATCGAAAGCTAATAAATTGATCGGTCCTTCAGGAAATCATTTCTTATATCATTTCAATGTTATGTAATAATGCACTGACTCTGGGTAACTGGGGTCGGGGTGTTAAAGTTGGTATAAGAGGATGTTTAGTACAACCCTTGGAAGCTAGATTTAGAAAAACTCTAATTAGAGAAAATTACCGTAAGATAGACATTCAGGTTTAGTATATAATAACATACTAGTGTTTTGGTACTGTAACTATTTTGTGAGTTTTACAAGAAATACATCTCTATCTAGATGCAAGAAGGTAGAGACAGCTCTGTCATAGATGTAACAATGGGTACAACCTGAAAACACTGCTTTGAGATAGACTCGAATGGTAACTGGTACATGACCACATGCCTTGTTGCACTCTTCGTTATGACACTCTTGGGGGATATACATAGGATACTTTACATTTTTTATAACCCATTATGATGGATTTATGAGAAAATAATTCCTCAAAGAAAACATTTTATGATTATAGATTATATGCATAACCATTTAAATTTAGTTAACGTATTTTAATTGTTTGGAATTATAAATTGTGATTCATAAAATAACCTAGTGTATCCCATTTTTTTTAAGTGGATCCTAGTAGAAGGAATGAGAATTTCAAAAATACACAAGATTGAAAGATTAAAAAGGAAAATATCTTTCATTTTATTAATCCAACATTTAAAAGGAAAATAGTCTCTCATGTATTCTCATCATATAATGAAATAGTATCATTGTTAATAAGATTATTATAGAATTACTTGAGTCTTAGGGATTTGATGGGAAGTAAGAGAAGAAAAGGATCTAATAGAGAGAGATAGATAATGGGAAGAGGGGAGAGAAAGATTTTCCCATATGTTATAATTGGGGAATGAATCACCTTGGTAAATGCTCGAAGGTAATGGGATTGTGTCATAAGTGTGGAGAAAAAGGACACCAATTATGTGATTGAATGGGTAAGAAAATGGTTTCAAATGTACAATGCTTCATCTGCAGGGAGTAGGGAAACTATGAAAAGCTATGTCCAAATCCTCAGAGTATACCCCAAATGCTTTTTTGGATAATAATCATGTTATGATACTACTGAAGATGAAGTGTAATGATTAGATTTGTTTTGTTGTTATTAATTTATTATGTCATTTGAGTATTGTATTAATGATGTACATGTTATAAGAATTATAGAGTATAAAAGGATTGTACTACAATATTATTTCATTAAGGATTTGAGATTATAAGGTTCTAATAAAATTGACTCAATAACATGTTAAACGTCTTGAAAAATACATAGTTGATGGAAAGTTAAACCTTAATATGGTTCTGATATTGAGGTAGTGATTTTGTAAAATGTTATGATTGATTTGGATAAAATATATTGTATATTCTTGAATACCTTGAAACTGATTATTAATTTGTATATTCCATTGTTGTTATAGTTTAAAACATTTTCGTATAGAAGGAGTATATCTAGTATTCTATAAATAATATGGTATCATGAATATAGTCAATACCGTTATATGATAATTTAGGGGGTCACCTTCTTTTAAAATAATACATGATGAAATAATTCACATGATATTACATTAATAAAATGATCATAATTGTGTTTACCTTCCTTATAAATTTTGGACTGTGAGTTTGGATAGAAGTATTTTGGATATGTCTAAAATATTGAATCAATTATGTTTTAAATTGGATACTATTATTAAGGTTATATTATTTCTTGAGATTATTTTTGGATTGTCATAAAAAAGATAACCTGAAGGTTGGGAGACAACTTGTCGTGTCTAGAAATGCCGTGAGACTTGAACCCCCAACCGAAGGGAGATAATGGTGGATCACATACCACTGGTATACTTGATTTACTAGATTGTATAAGGAATTTTTTGAAAATATTATTACAAATGAATTATAATTTCATTATTTTTGGAACCCTATAAAATTTGGATAAAAAGAATATTTTTTTAATTCTATTTTCTTTTGGAGTGAAGGATGAGTTTGTTGTAGGAATTAGTTAATGGAAGAAACTATACTTTTCAAGTATATTTTTCCTCATATTCTTTGAATAAATTAATTCTTAAATATTAGGGAAAAGATATTAAAACCAAATTTTTTTATCCTAATACCTTATGTGTTTTTGAACTAACGATATTATAAATCATCATAGATTGATGGCAGTGAGGACCTCAATTTTACACATATTTATGATTGATGACTTCCAACACTCTCTATAAATATTTATGTTTTCCTCCAATTATGTGTATCTAACAGTTACCAATGTTCTCTTAACGGAGCTAATAATTTGGTGGTGACATTTCCATTCCATTTCCATCTTATTAAGACTAAATTTTATAACCAAATTTTTGATGTGGGTTTTCAAAGATGGTATTTTTCTATTTTTAACCATTTATTTTCAATGAACAATATCAAATTGTGAGGAAGTAATTTATTTAACGATGGGAGAGTATAACACCCCAATATTTCATAGTACATTATCTTATTAAAATAATTCAATAGCTTGTGCTACACGCAACACTCAGTTCGAGCGCACCACAACTTACCAATCCTATCATTCAAAAAGAAATAATGAATAATATTAATTTTGTTTTGAATATTATATACACTATCTAATTTTAACATCCATATTATGTGTTTCTTAATAATAATATAATAACAATTTCATTTTTTAGAAAAAAAAGTAATTTTAAAAAATTGAAATTTTACTGCCATTTAATGGAGATCTTTTTCTTAAAACCAATATTTGACACTTTTATATATTAAATTTGATGAAATTAAATTCTTATTTTTAATTTTGACATAATAATTTAGTTTGGATAAATTTTTGGTAATTTTCCGATAACATTTATATTTATTTGAATAGTGAAAAATACTAAATTTTCATTGAAAACACCATTTTTAATCCAAATAATTTATAGTGTTAAATTATGAATTTGAATGGTTTTGAAGTATAATTAAATTATATTTTTATCACTTAATACAATTTAAATCATTATAAGTTATTTCACACTTAATTAAATGAAACTTCTATGTTTTGAATTTGGTAAAATGGAATTAAATTTTTTAATTCATAATATCAAAATTATTTTAGGGAAATTTTTGTTATTTCTCTAAAAACATTCAATTTTGTATGAATAGTGAAAAACACTAAGTTATGATTGAGAAATTTATTTTTTTAAAAAAATTTATTTATTATATTTAAATTAATTCTTGGTCAAAATATATAAATAATAGCTATATAAGTTTATTGTAATTCATTGGAGTCATTTTATAATGATTTTAGATATATAAAACTTTTATTGAACTTTTTACCGTCTTTTACCTATCTCCTAGGAGGATTTGAAAATTTCCAGAAAACCTAATTTTACAATTTCTGTTAGTGAATTCAAAAAATTCGAGAGGCACTGTTAATATGAAAAAGTTAAATTTGGTTCAATAAGATATAAATAATTTGTGTGAATAGTATCTTTTGTCTTTAATTTAACAGGGTTAAAAGTAAATAGGGTAATTAATGGTAAAAATGATATCATAATTATCCTAAAACATGTCTTCATTCTATTGGATATATATAATTAGACCAAAACAACCTTATTAATTATATATGATCCTCTTTGGTCCACTTGGATTAGATTAGTACATTTATTATTATTTATTTAAATAATAGTTAAAAGATTTAAATTGAAAGTTTAATAAGTAAAACCTTTTTAATATAGGGTTTCACAAAATATAAATTAGACTATAAAAATTAATTTGAAATATAAAAATATTTCCTACATAATGATATTTTATTTATAATTTTTAGGCGTTATATAATTTAATTTATTTATGACATAATGACAATACTTTAATTACCTTATTAATGATATAATAAAATAATTGATATTATAAATATCAAAATAAATGTAAATTGAGGCTTCTGATGAGTTTTAATAATTTTATAGGTTAATATGACATTTTATGGCTGGATAAATAAATTTCATTCTATGTTATAATGTTTTAAAGGATTTCAAAAAAATTAAAATAAAAATAGTGTCAAAATTGACATAGTTGAGCTTTTAAAAAAAATTATAATATTAATAATTTATATAATATTCCTAAAAATCCAAGGTTCAGAAAAATAACTTAGATAAGGTCATATACATTAATAATGAAAAAATTGAGGTTCTCAAAGCTTTTTATTGTCTGTTTATTAACCATATAATATAAAAATACAAACAGACATGACGAATGAAAAACTATTTAACTAAGAGTTAAATCTAAAATATAAGGTTAATGTGGTGACCTAAACCTACCTAAAACTTGTTTGTTGAGAGTTTTTTGACCAATAACAACCTTATAATCTAAATACATCCTTTTGGAGCCATTATAAATAGAAAAATATTTTATTATAAAATAATATTTTAATATTTTCTTAGAATTACCTCACCTCTCTTATAAAAGGGCACTTGCACTTATTTATATTTCACGCCTACAAAGCCATTTATCTCGGCCAAACCCTACCAAAAAATCCTCCCAACCTTCCTTATAGTATCCTAGAGGGCTTATATTGGTTATAAAGCCATCCTACGGATCCCTTTTGATCAAATAAAAAGAAATACCCCAAAAAAGAAGTAAATATTTAATCACCTCTTTCAGGTTATTTTATTCTTCCACTTCCTCTATTATTGTTGTTTCCATTATAAAATAATAAACCTATATCTTCTATATACTTTTATGTTAATATAAAAGTGATAAAACCATATTCATTATTCTATCCATCTTATGAATGACAAAATCACCATACATGTGTACGTACGGCTTACCATCTCCACATCCTGGTATAGTTTGTTATTAAAAAACATCCTCATTTGGATTAGTATTATAATGAGTATTAATGATGTAAATATAAAATATAAAATGTAAATGATTCATTACATATGATATAACATCCAATTACATATGATTTCCCCATCAATATAATGATATTTTCATTCGGGTGTACATACATATTACTGTCTCCATGAAGGCAATGAGATTCATTCCCCATCATAAAAATGAAAGAATAATTTTAATTTTATGATTCAAAATAATGTATATGAATAGAGTAACATACTGTATATGAATCAAATACATCCTATTCATTACGAAAATGGCTTATATAACAAAGAATATAATGAAAAACGAATCAGTTTATACCCAAAACGATGACACTAAAAAAATATTATTAAAAAATATATTTAAATATCATATATGATATCATATTTACATATATGGATCTTGTATAATATAATAAGAATGATTTATGTATTATACCAAATGTTAACATACCCTCGACCAAGGAAAAGTACACGGTAATGGATTATTTCCTAATCTTTTTATTATCTGAGGATGATTTTTTGTATGTATTTTCTAGGACCTCTTTATCATCCACATCAATGTTTTCTTAAAAATGTATTTCAATTTTTTTTACTATTTACTGGAAAACGTGTTAAAGTTATTTATACCCATATTTGACATTATATGTTTTGAAAGGAACATTTTTTTCGTTTTCAAAACAAATTACATTAGGAATTTTTTGACAAAATTAATGTAATATTATTTTTTTACTTATACGGAAGATGAAGATATTTTTCACCATTATAACATCGTTGAAAATCCCCTTTAATGTTTATAATAATATTTTACAAATAAATTTTTTATTTTGTAATTTTATTTCTTTTTATTTATTTCAAAATAGAATGAGATACTTCTCTAAAAAAAGTATTCATTTCATTTATGTCAATATCTTTTTGATGGATTTTAAGCTCTTTTGAAGTTGATTTATTATGGTACAAATCTTTTATATTATATTGAAGGATTTGTGATATGTCAGACTGCGGATTTTTTATTTTTATACCATCCATGGTTTATAGATAAATTATTGACATATCATATGATAGTTTTAATACGAATGTTTATGTTATTTTTAAACCTTTTTATATGAAAAATCCATTGGACTTAGTAAGAGAAGTGTGGAGACTGCTATAGATCCTCAATGCATCAGAAGTTCTAATGAGAAAAACTACTATATTGGCACATGGCCTTGAAAAAAACATTTTCTAGTCTTTTCATAAGGCCTTGACTATGTGGTTATGAAGTCTGGCATTATGCATTCGATCATTATGAAAGTGGCTATTGATATTGCATGTGATTATTTGACTAATAGAATATCAACATGAATAAGTAATTAAAATTATTTGATTTTATAATTTACATATAATTTTTATGTTTATGTTTAAAAGGATTTTGTTTTTATATTATACATTTCATTAAATATTTATACATATTTATAAATGTTTTCACTATATTGTTATCCTTACTGAACAACTGAGCTCACCCGATTCTATGTTTCATTTTTTCTACGATGTGATGATGTATTTTATAGTTGAACTACAGGGATAGAATATGGATATAAGTGTGTTAAAAAGCTGAAATTTTTTGTTTATGTTATATTCATGATGTAATGTAAAACATATGAACGTATCTAGTACATCCAAGGCTACTAAACTGATCAGCCTTTTTGGGACATGATTCCTTATATCATGCCATTGTTATGTAATAATGAACCAAATCTAGGTTACTGGGGTTGAGGCATTACAAACATGTGTCCTAATCCTATTGGTTGATAAAATTATAATCTTAAGTATCCTTGGGTATATTTTGGGACCCCATTGGGTCACTTGAAATTGATAATGACACTTTATTTTAATTAACATAAAATAAAGACAAAAATGATATAATCAAATATCTTTTAGTAAATTAATTTTTACATAGGTTTATATAAGTTATCCTTTTGACTATAAATATTATTTGGAAAGTTAAAATGATTTAAAACATCATGGTATTTATTTTATATCTTTTAGAAATAAAATATATTAAATTATTTATGACACAACAATGATGTAGTGTTTACCTCATTATTAATTGATTTAAATAAATATGATTATATAGATTAAAATAATATTCAAAACTAGTCCAATTCTTATTAGATGATTTCATTTCGACTATGAGTCATATTATCTTATACTTTAATAAGTTTGGACATTTAAAAACCAAAAATCATTATTAAAAAAATATTTTCACACATTCCAAAAAGGCCCCTCCTCCCCATTATAAAAATCTATCACCTCTAACTAATTACAAAATCCTCTCAAGCCCCTTATCTCATAATACATTTTCCCAATTAAAATCCCTACATATCTGTCCTCTTCCAAGAATCCTCAATATAGGCATAAGGAACTTCAACAAAACCATTTGGTTCAAACCAATGTGAGCTACTCGATTTACAGGTAACGTCTTGTCTTAAGTTCATTGGTTTTTTATCCTCTCTAACCCCCTAAAATAATTTTATTCCTTTATTATATTTAAAAACTGTATTCTCAATATACTAGGATGTAGTAATGAGAATTATTCTAACTAGACTTACACACACCTCCATCTAATGGGTAAAGAACACGCTATTTTTGTGTACCGAAAACTAATGCCTCACGAAATGATGATTGGTCAATTATCCTCTACCGCCTCTCATGGTGGCCATTATGATGACACTGTATTTATATATGATATATATTATGTTTATGTTTTCTTTATGCCTATGTATTTTCCATTTAATTCATACCTTTACGGTTTTCGTTATGGTTAAACATGATAATTTCATTTGAGGAAGTGCGGACTACCTCCCCCTAAAAGTTATATGACTCATTATTTCCATACGTGGGACATATAATTGATGGATTTAATGATATTATATATAATATTATACTTTATTTATAATATAATTATGTATCATTATGTTTTAATTACATAAAAGTAAGAAATATAAATGAAAGTAGCGTTTATGCATACGTACAACTTACCGTCTCAATGAACTATGCATGTCAGTTATTATCCTCAAATGTTATATACTATTATAAATACATAAAGGAACTAGATAAATATGATATATATGATATCTACATTATGAATATAATTTTGGAGATAATTGATATTTGACAGCATGAACAACATGTAATCATAAGAAGTTCATTTTTTACTCATGTACAAAATATCGATAAAATGACTGTTATTAACTTGAATGATTAAATAATGTTTATAACATTGTATTAAGTTATATGAAAGGAATAATAAAATTGAAATGGGATATTAAGGAAGAATAAATTAACTTCAGTTTATTATTATGTAGATTAATTAAATAACCGGTCAAATCGGACACGAGGTATGGGACTTCATCTCAATCTCCTTTCATTGAGGCATATTTTGTTTTAATAGAAGACTTTATTTTACACATTGTATAAAAACCATTGAATTTTTATTTCATTCAAATGTAATATTTTTTTACTAGGTGTTTTACTAGATAAAAAAACTAATGATTTTTTAACGTTCGCGGTGATAATGACTTTTCCACCGCCAGGACTATTATTTCATATTTGGCTTCCATAAAAAATTATAATGTTTTTAAAATGAAAATAAATACCATAAACACTTTTACGTAATTTGGTATTGAAAATGGATTTGAGAATGGATTTATTATTTAAATATATTTTTCTATATCTTGAAATTCTATATTGTGATTACAATGTTGCTATGTTATCTTTCATTATGTGTTATGATTATGTTATGGTTCGTAGGAATTGTTTATGTATATGGGTGGTTCTGTGATAATCATAGGCCAGGTGAGCCTGAGATAGCTCTCTAATGCATTAGGTTATGTGACAACCGTAATCATGAATGCTTCTATTAAGAAATTTAGGGAATATACTGTGATGGGTATTCCAAATGTAACTCCATATGTTGCTGTGATAGCTACAATGTAAGAATGTTATGGACCCCACAGGTTAACTTTTTGAATTATGATTTATATTTGTTACTCATAAATCTTATGATTTCATGAGGCATGTTAAAGAGTATATGTAATGTATGTAATGATTAACTACTTTTATATTTCATTGCTTTATAACCCTTACTATGCTTTTTATTCTCAACCAATGTTTTGAAATGTTTTTCACAGGACATAAAGATGAATAGGGTCATGAATGGGATCAAGGAAATGTCTTGTTATCTAATACATGGAACTAGACATGACTCTTTTTTTCAAGAGTTTTAATTTTTTAGAAAAAAATAGAAACTAAGTAGAAGTTTCTAAATTTTATTCTTTAGATGTAATGTAATACTTATGTCCTAATTCTCTAAAACATTGAACATGAAAAGATCCTCAATGTGAATAATTCATTTAATTCATGATTATGTAATGTTTTAAGGTATGGTGATTATAAAACCCATGGTATCAAGTGTGTGTCTGTGATGATTTTAAAAATGTTCTATAGAAAAAATATTATAACCTATATGAACTCATTCATGTCAAATAAATTATCATAGTTCTTCATATATTACTCACCAAATCAAAAATCCAATAATATAACATAATATTATGGTTAAAAAATATGGAAACCCACATTCTCTAAACCACTGATTTACCACTCCCATAACCCAATGTCAACTTTCAAGTTCTACTATCTCTTCCATACATATCACATCACAAACCTAGACAACTTTAATGTGAGTCTGGACACATCACTTCTTAACATGGCCTTTCATGATCATGAATCTAGTGCAATAAATATTCATCATCAAATTAAATCATCAATTCATCACATCCTCATCATATCCTGATGTCTTCACATAACCAATGTTTTAGGTTATCATGAATGTCCAACACCTCAATCTTGTTAACTCCACACACCTAGTGTAACCCCCACCTAATTTAGCATCCTCATCACTACAAGGAAATCCATTACACTGACATGCATCATTACATCCTGTGAATGTGGAGTTGGATGATGGTGTAACCAGGCATCATAATCACCATGAACCTAGATGTTGATGAAGACATATAGAACCTAAAACATTCAAGTTTTTTTTAGTTTATCCAACATGGGTGGTGAATATATATATATATATATATTACCTAAAATAGATTGAAAGATATATTGAACAAAATAATTAACCTATAGTTTCACAAAAATACACTAGAATATACCACTATACTAGCACTATACGATATAAAATTCATCAGGGTTGATGCTGCCACAAAATTAATCACATAACATAATGATAACACATAGCCAAAAATTTCAACATTCAGTTTCAATATGATACATTTTCCATATTATAATGAGATTTAACTGAATCACAATTTCAGTGTCATTCCATTTCAATTAAAAATATCCCATTCACTGATTTATGTACTAATCCATATATGTAATTTCAAAAATTCATTTTATTCGATGGATAACTGGGAAACTAACACAAAAACAACAAAAAATAGTTAACCCATGTTATGTCATCCATTTCAACAACACCACATCTACTAGGACATATAACCCGAAAATAAAAATGTCTAAATAACACTATAAGAAAAACACAACTGGATATAAACACCTCACATTACCCCCACCATGCATCAAATCACCACACATCATTGACATCACATAACCACCTAAAAGACATCCCTCACTAACTAACAACCAAATCACAAACCCTCACATTTAACAACAAATATAGTCACCACAACCACTACATATTGACTCAGATCACCCAATGAAACTCATAAATCATAACCACACAAAGCATAAATCCTACAATAAATATTATATTATTTATGAATGGTTTTATTTACATTGAATACATACAAATAATGGGTAATAAAAAAAATTAAAATTTTCTTTGGGAAACCAATTCCTTTACCATGTATTCAATAATATACTATTAATTAGGAATAGATAAAATAATAACTTTATCAAGGGTCTTATGTAGGTATCATGTATATTAACATAATGGATCCTATTAGTCATGATTTTTTGTATTATAAACAAGCTTTTAAAAACTCATCAATAATATCATATAATAATAAAAACATGTTATTTCTCTTAATTACCATTTATTTTAGATTAAAAAAATTATTATCATTATCAAACCAATAATAATTATAAAAAATATATAAGGAATAATTATGCAATCCCAAAAAAGTTGAACAAATAGGGATATAAAGTGCATCCTATAAAATATTGGATCTTATTATTTTACCATACATAATTTGTAAAAAATAAAAAAAATGGAAAACTAAATCCACACAAGGAAACGGTGAATACATATATATCATTTCATGGTATCATCAAAATCATTCCTTAAACACTTCTCAATCAAAAAAACAGTATTTCCCATCCTTGAAAGAAGAATTAATGGAAACTAGGGGATATAGAGGAGAAATCACATTAGATTGAAAATAGAAAACCTCAATAATACATAGATATATATTTGTGGAGAGGGGTAATGATATATATGTAAATATATAATATATTTATAGAAAAAATGTGGAATAAGATTGGAGTGGGGTAAAACTAATGCCTTCAAGAATTTATAAATAGTGTGGGCCTCAAATCATTCATGATTTAAATATGTGGTTCATTATAAGAGTTTTAGTGAGGACCTATAGTATAATTCATGATTTAAATTCTGGTTTTATATTCATAGAATAAAAAACCCTACGAGCATCCAACAAATTTCATGGTTCTAATACCTCTATTTCTCCAAATCATTTTGTTTTAATTTTCATTATGCCACTTTTTGGGTTAGTCAACACAGGCACATCATCACACAGAATAAAACATAACACAGTATGAAAATTTAAAATCCAACCAAAAATTCAAAGTGCATGCAGTAGGAATATCAATTCAATGAGATCACCGTGAATCCTGACCTCGATTCTGATAACACCAAATTAGGCCACTCTACTGCGTGGAACGAGGCCTAAAAGGTCTAGTCATCACGTGTCAAAATCATGACTCCATCGTCACATCATAATTACTTCATTGTATAGTATCTCCATCACCATCAACTCGTTACCATCATCTACATCACTATCATCCTCTTCTACGAGCGGTGTTATCATCTCCAGCTCTATCGTCAGCCAGAGTAAATGTCGGTCGACATTGGATCATCGAGAAAAACCATTCACCACCATCAAGAACACCGAATGAAAAATAACCATCAATATGAAAAAATACACCATTCGTTGCGGAGAGAACATCAAATTATAGTCACCCTCCTGGAGACTAATGGTCACTCGAAAAACACCTCACAGAACCTCCATCAATACCAACGCACCCGACTGACTAGGAAGGGAGTGTTGGACCGGGATGATAGAGTAGAGTTTAGTGGAAGATGCCTCAGTTAGTGACCATGACGAAGATCACATATTCATCAAAAGGGGAGAAACAACCTCATACAGCCTTCAAACATTAAACGATAAGTAGACTATCAAGAAGGACCAACACCTTAATGCAATCTCATAGAGAAAAAATGAGCCCAAAAAAACTCCAATCTGACCTCATAAAATGAACATAACAACCAAACCCAAAATGGGAAAAACTAATATAGAACAAGAGATGAGAGTACCACCGGTGCCTGTCTAGCACAATCCCATGTAAGACTAGATCCTACATCATGCTCGACCAAATGGAGTCAAAACATGATTCGTTGGCCAGCTGGGCCAGTGAAAAATAGATACACAGGATCCACCCACAAGGCCAACCCGAAACATCTATAACTTTTTGTCACATATTTTACAGATGATTATTAACAATGACTAATTAATATTCTGTTCATAATCAATAATCAAGATATGAAAATATTTGTTATTTTAAATGATTTATATTGTGGGAAAATGGAAACTGATTGAATGTTTCTTGTCTAAATAAATTGGGTTTTTATGAAATGGTTTTATCCTAATTGACTAAATATATAAAATCAGAAGTTTTCTTTATTTTTAAGGATTGATAATTATTTTCTCAAAATAGAAAATTATATAATGTATTAGTTCATTATCGATGAATTTATTTTTTTGGATTTCATTCTTAGTGGTGATTGGTTGGGTGATTTACCTTTTTATTTTTAAAATTATGATATTAATGTTTTGATTCAATTTTATAATGCATTTTAGATTCATCAAAAGAGTATCTAAATTTCATGTTCTCAATTATGTTCCCATGATGAATGATTTTGTTTCATAGGAGAAGTAATGTGAGTTCAAAAACTATCCCAAATTGAAATTAATAGGAACATTTCAGACCCTCTTTACACTAAAATACCATTTAAATATTATAGTTTAAATGTCTATATTATTTACATAATGAATATAGTACAATGGATATGGGTCTATTTTTCATGGATTAATAGAATCCTAAATTGCTGTAGAACGCTAGATACTTCATTTTGTAGGAGAAATTATTTGGTTTTTGGATCTTTTAAATTGTGGTCATAGTTTATAATACTTTATCTATTATTAAAATTTATTAATTTATATTTCATAAAATTTATTTTTATTAAATATTTCTTTCATGAGGTTGAGATGTTTTAGATATCTTTTGTGTCTATGAGACTTTAACAATTCAGGCATCCATGTAGGAATACACACTTCACTATTCAAATCTATCCATCTTCTCCCTAGGGTTTTTTCTCAATGATTCTTTGAAATCAATATTCATCAGATATGGTATTCATCGAAATCATGGTATTGTATTTATTGTATGTGGCATTAAATAATTCAAAGAGGTTTTCATAGACCCCATTCATTTAGAACCTTGTTGGAAACCTCTGCTTGGATATTACATGGATCAATTAGATGTGATTGATGGTTTTCTATCTACTATGGAGAAAAAGATATATAAATCATAATTGTATGTGTAGGTAACTCATTTTTGGAAGAAGATAACAATATTCATATTTAGATAATCTACCTAGGGAATTATAATCATTTCTATCTAAAACCAAATTTTGTGTAAAATATTATGGAAAAACTATCATTAAAAACTATGAAACAAATAATAGAATATTAATATCATATTAATGGTTATGATTGTAGAAAATTATATTCGTGTATTTAAATAGAAAATTATATTATATTTAAATTATTTGTAAAAATTAAAAAGGGAACATATTTGAGAAAAAACGAAGATTCATTTGAAATATTTTTCCAAAAAATATAACATGGGTAAAAATGACATTAGAATTTTTTAATATAATATCAAATCAACCTTGAATTGTTTTTTCATAAAACATGGACATGTAAGAATAATATTTCTCATCGAATAGTTTAATATATTCGGTTATTCCATAAAAATGTTGTTCTGTGCTCTTGATTAATTAATGTGAGTAAAATGAATGGAAAACATGTATTGTCTATAAATAAAAAAGAAACATTAAAGGGATTTATATAGTAAGTATTATGTAATTTTCTAAAAATAAATTTAGTCTTAATCATTCTCAATTAATATTAAATTTACACAAAAATCCCTTTCAACATTAGTAACATTTGAATCAAACCCTAAAAAAGGATATAATTATATAGACTCTTTTATTACCATTATTTCCATGAAAATGTTAATAAAATAAATTAATGAGAACTATTTATATCACATTATACAAAATAGTGGTGAATATAGAATGTTTCCCATATAAATAGATGATTGATGAAAATACCTTAACTCTAATATTGACATTCATCCTACCTATTTAAACATAATTTATAGTAAATATATATTTATTATAAATATATAACATATAATAAATCATATATTTCATAAAATATATTAGGTAAAATGATACATTATATTTCCTTGTTAATAATATGTAATGAACATCACTATTAAAGGTGATAACTACACCGTTTCTCATTCATGTTTCTGTTCTACAATTCTAATCCATATAAATTTTTATGGTCATAGAATTAAATTTATGATATAATTATAATATATATTCTTATTATATATATATATAATTGAATCCTCAAATGGTAGAGATAGGAAAATTAATTTAACTATTCATGGAGATGATATGTCAAATTTATACATGAACATTGTTTTCACATTTTGAGATATAAAATGAAAGAAAGATAAATAATAAATAAAATTTATAGAATAAATATTATATCATATATATTTTATATTTTAATTAAATATATCTTTAATACTGTCTATGACAAGAGAAAATAAAAAATGAATTGTATTACTTCGTGATTGATGTAGTCAAACCATACACCTGATCATTGTTATCATTTTCCAAAGGATGGGAAGAAGCTCAATAATGGTTATTAAAATATAATAATAATAATGAATAATATTTAAGACACTAAAGTAATTATTTTTAATGTATACCCAATACTAAGATTTGGTATAATAAGAAATAAAATTGAAAATGAAATACTCTGTTTTATATGTATTAGTTGAGAAAACATATATAGTTTAAACATTTAACCTTGAAAATATGGTCTTATGGATACCATAATATATAGGATGAGATAAAGGTATTTTGTAATGTTTTATAACGGGGATTGACAGAGATATAAGCCTCAAATTCTTTCAATTTGAGAAGAGAATATTTTACTTTTTATAATTGTGGGGAGGGGCTCTATTGGAATTATGTAATGTATAACATTAATACATTTTTATTATGAAATTTAAATGAACACAAATTGAAATATTTCAATTATATAGTGAGGGAATGAATATTTTTTCTTATCTAATTTTATCTAAAAAGTTTGTGATATTCTTTACCCACTCTCTCTTAATTTTAACAACTTGTGAATCTTTTTGACAATTACAACATTCTTAATATTTTTTCTCCTCAAGGGTAAGGACTTTTAAAATAAAAACAAACGAGACAAATAAATTGATCAAAATGTATATTTTAAGCCATATTCCATTCACTTTTCCAATACAAGTCTATGAATTAATTAAAAGGCATTTAGTAAAATATTTTTTATTACAAAATATAAATTATGAAATTTTTGGAAGAATTAATTTACATTGAATGTAAGGATAAAATATAGTATTGGATTTAAAATATAAAACATTAAAAACCAAAAACATGTAATATTAATCAACATAATTTAAGAAACATAATAATTTTTCCTAATTCTATTAATTTTATTTATTTAACAAATTATTTATAAATAAATTATATTATGTTGGCATCACCATATAAATAATGGTAATTAATAAATGACAAAAAATTAAAAATAAATTAACATGATAGAAATAATTAATTTATAAAACAAATAAAATTGTATAATAGAACATATCCTCTTCTTCTACTTATGTGATTATTTTATGAATATTAATGGAAAATATAGTAATTTTTTTTTATTTTCTGAAATTAATATAAATGTCATCATAAAAAAAATGAACAATAAGGAAATAAAATGAAATATAATATATTATTTGATGTATAAAAATTAAAAATTCACAATTTCTTATGTTTTGGATACATTTGTATTTTTATCATCTAATAAATCATATTTTATCCCATTTTAACCTTATATATTATAATTTAAATATTATCAAGATAACATAATTATCAGAAAAAAATTAATGGGGACATATATAATAATTTATAATTAGGATTAAAAAATTTAAATCCTTGTTATCATATTTAATATCCATAGGTGGATGAAATCACTTTTAATATAAAGACACAATTCCCATGAAAATGATTTCTTATGAAAGAAACCATTTTAAGTGTATAATACAATTCTCATTGAAATAAATTAACAATAAGTTATCAATGATATTCGTTTTTTAATTATAAAATAAATTTTTAGTCATTTTTTTAAATATAAAGCCGAATGTAATCTTCATACCATGCCAATAATTTCAAAAAATCGATAATAGTTTTTAATTTTATTTAAACTTTATATATCATTCAAAATAAAAAATATTGCACAACCAAATTCAAAAAAATATTTTAAAATTAATTATTTTACACTTTATACATATATACTATTTAAAATAACTCATCCAATCATATAATAGCTAATGATAATGATATTTTAAATCTTTATGCCATTGTTTTTATAAAATATTACATTATATATTGATGCGAAAAATCATTAATAAAATCACTATTCAAAGGAACAAAATTAATTGTTACCAAATTAAATTATACTACTTATTATGATTACAATTATTTATAAATGTTCAAAATTTAAATTGGTTGAGTTGGAATATTTTAATTAAAAAATATCCCACAAAATATGAGGAAAAATCACTTTCTAAATAAATATCTTCTAAAGTGTAAAATTATTTCAGATTAAAATCTTGAACAAAAGCAACTCCAATGATCATAATTTGAATTTTATAATATAAATTAAATAATTAAACATTTAAAACAAATAAAAACAAATTATTACTTTTTAAATTCTTTAAATGAATATATAGTATTATATAAAAATTAGTATTTTCACTATTCAAAGAAAACATAATACTTTTAGAAAATTATCAGAAATTCACCGTAGGATAATGGTTATATTATGATATGAAAATGAAATTATTTTTTCTTAATAAATTTTCATGATCTTGAAGTAATTAATTATATTGACTTTTTTAAAACCCAGTTATTTATGAAAATATGTTTTTAAAGAATAAAATGACATAACTTAAAATTGACCTTATTCATGTAAAACATCAGATATATTTTTGAAAATATGGTTATTCTTATTCAAACATCTAGTTTTAAATATTTTTTATATTGACAAATTTTATATATTTGAATAGAATATCTATGTCATTAAAACTTAATGTTGTGTTTAACACCATTTATCATTAAAATTAAATTTATTTGAACAGAACATTATTCCAAAATTACATAGTTTTTCATTTTTACACCATATAAAAAATACACAATTGAAATTTTATGTTGGTCATAAAATTATAGATATTTGAAAATAGATTTATAAAAATTCCACACCATAAAAAGTGATAACCAAACATCCTTTTAAATGCAACGAGGGTACATAAATACTCCCTATATTGTCAAAGAATACGGTTCCCACAAAATTATCACATTCATGGGATGTTATATTTGAATCATGGGGAAGGATACTAAAGATAAAGTACTAATGGATAGTGAAAAAGAACTTGGTAATGGGAAATGTAATGATTAAAAAGAAATAAATTTATGAGGTCGATAAAATAAAGTGAATTCAATAAAAAGAAATTTTAATGAATAACATTTTAATATTAAAATTATTTTTTCTACTGTTGATGGACTCTTTAAAGAACAGTATAAAATAACACAATAAAAAATATACCCATATTTCATTCCATTTTACTAATACAACTTCATCCTTTGTTTGTGCTTCAATGAATTTCCACTTCATTTGTTATTCTATGAATTTTTTATTTATGATAAATTATTCGATCCTAAATCTAATTTACTAAATCATAAGATACATAAAATATTGAAAATTAATTCTTGATTTCTCTAAATATTCCCCAATACCAACATGGTTCGCACATAATGTCATATATGTTAAATAAATAGTTCATTTATAAAATCTCAATAATAACATAAATTGTTTAACATAATCCATTCCATAATGAGTTAACCTCAAATTTCTTCAATAATATAATTGAATATGATTGAAATCGAGGTATTACAATGATTTTTTCTCATATCATTCAATGATAAACATACAATTTTCATTAAATAACAATAATGTATCATTAAATATTATACCAGAATGTATACAGTTTGTTAATATATTTTCCAAAAATATAATAATAACATCACAAAATAATTTCCAATAATTTAATATATTCTTCCAAAATATAATTAACCCATAATTACACAAATAATTTAATATGATATCCAAAAATCCATTAGACTTTATAGTTTATATATGCAATAATAGAGGATCATCGTTCAGTTAAGATAAAGAAAACCAGATTTTCATATTCCAAACAATATTATTATATTTATTTATAGAGTTCAAATCAATTCTTAAATTCCTGTTAATTATCAATATTTTATAAAAAATAATATTTCATTTATCTCATTTATATAAACATTTGTATTTAATCCCTATCTTCATAGTGGAGGAAAAATGTGAGATAATTATCATGACTTGCTTCAACTATTATAGTTACTTAGTAATTATTTATTTGGATTTACATTAGAGGATTTTGTGTCTCATTTAACTCATTAGATCTTGATTTGTTAATTTATTGATGTAACACCCAATGATTTTTAATCTATAACATTGATGTGTGAGTGGTGTAGTCTGTTGATCTCTCTCTCTCTATTAATTTCCCTAAATTACTTCTAAAAAACAGTTCTAAAATATTTTTCACCATGAGTAGGAATCGCAAACATGAAATAAATTTTTATTAATTTCAATTATATAATCGAGAACTCTATAGAAAATTTTCCAATTTTTTATTTTGAATATTTTTTCCATTGATGTTACATGAAATTTGATCTTACATGGAACTCCATATTCAATTTCATAACACCATACACATGATTGTTTCCAGCTTGAATTGACACTTTGGGTGAATATCTAATGAATTCTATACAGTTTCAGACACCCCTGTAGATAATTTTGTGATCATACATGGTTTCAATCAACCAAATTTTTATAGTTATTAGGATTAAAATATTATCATACATTGAATCTATTGTAAATTATCCCCTATATGTGCCAACAAATTTATCACACATCTATATTTTCCCATGCAATTCCTTGAAATTTTTTATATATAATATTATTGGTATTTATACTAACAAATATGACCTAAATACGTCACATAAAAAGTAGTCAATTTCCTTTTTTATCTCGTATTCATAATAAGATTACCGCATTTTTATTCTAATCCTTCCAATTGGTAAATGGTTTGGAAAATTGTTCATAGGTTTAGCACTAATGAATGGATAAATATTTTCCATTGAATAGATCTATTTTTTAAAAACTAGGGTATCATAAGACCAATAAAATGATTTTTTCACTGTCACATAAAATATTCAATGGAATGTTGGATTCTTCATGGAAAATTAATAAGGTCAATATGATATATGTTTCCCATCATCTCTTGAGATAGTTCAGTGAGTGTAGACACAAAATATTTCATCTTAGACAATAAAATTATTGGTTTCCCTTCATTATTTTTGTTGATTTTAAAATAATATTCATTTATAAAATATTTTCATTAGGTTCAAACAATATTATAAAAGGTAATTTTAATGTCTGATATAGAATAGTCATAGGTATAAGTCATATAATTAGGAAACATCATTTTCAGGATGTTTAAATAGTGAAACCATATTTTAAATCTATATCATAATTGTTTCAATATATTCCATTCATGGTTATCATACATTATAATAATTCATAATGGTTTCTTATGAAAATTTAATTTATTCCCAGTATATCACTCAAAAGTGTCAAACTAGTTGTATTGTAAGGTATCATTCACCGTGCACCATAATGATGTATGATGAATACATGACCAATATTTTTAGGTTTATTACCTCTATAAGAATATATACAAAAACCTTTTCCACTTTTATTATCTCGGTGGGAGGTATTTCTTGGAAAATTCATATAATTTTATTCTGATGAAAACAGTATGACTTTATCCAATACATAGGCTTATCCCTATGATTTTCTACCATGTTCTATAATTAAAATATTTAATGATTTATGAAACCATTATCTTATTTAAAACATAGATACCTAGGAATTTCAAAGATAAATAATAAATATTTTTTTATAAAATACAATATATGACTATAAAACCCAATATTGAACTATATGGGGTTACTGTCATTAGATACTTGATAAATTGACAACATATTTAGGTACATTTTTTAACATCTCTCATCATATTCATCTCATTTTATATATTTCATTACATACACTAATGAAACCCCTTCTATACAACCTTATGAAGTGAAACATAAGAATAAGTGATCTGATATTCTCAATGTAACACCCTAATGTTCAAAAACAAGGACATTGTAATTAATATTGTGTATAAAATGCAACTCCAAGAAAAAAAAGAGAGAAAATAATCCGGATACATTGCGATATATTTATTATTAAATAAAATAAATCTCTTTCTTTAAAAGAAGGACACATAACATTAATGACAAAGATCAACAGATATACATATGCAAAGCAATGAAGGGAAATTGTCCAGCCAGATCAGGTTGATATTGAAGGGGCCTGAGGCTACCACCTGATGGGATGCATTGTTCCCTTCCCATTTGGTAAAGGAGAAGGTGAGGCAAGAGAAGCCATGGCGAAGCGAGCGAATACTCTTGATGATGAAGCCAAATGACTGGTGTCCGTCGTGGTTTTGTTTAATAACATCGATTACGGTGTGGCAGTCAGAGTCAATGATGATATCAACCCATACACGTTCCATAATGAGCATCATACCTTCAAGGATCGATGAGGCCTCAGCTACTGCAGGATTCTAGAAGGAATGATGGGATTCATATTTTGCAGCAATGATTTTCCCCTGATGATTTCAAGACAGGAGACGGAGAGCAACAAGCCCATCCTTGGGGAGAGACATGTCCACGTTTAGGACAACAATCCCTTCCATTGGGGGATTCTAATTATGGGGACAAAAGGGCATCACAACTAGAATATAGTGTCTTTTATGGTCCTTCCAGCTCTCAATCCATGAAATGGACTGTTCAATCCAGAATTCGGAAGGATTATGAACATGGTGAAAAACAACATCGTTACGCCAACCCCAAATGATCGAGGCCAGGTTGCAAAGTGAACCTACATTATTCGATGAGAGATAGTAGAACCAACAAATCAAGATATCGGGGAGGTAAAAGGAAATATCCAGTGAAGCATCTAAAGTCAGGCCCCAATTATTCCAAATTTCCTTTGTTCTGGTGGAAAAGATTGAGAAAAAAATTCAAGACTGGACATCAAAAAGAATCTCTAAACTGGGAAAGAAACCCTCGTTACTGTTTTCATCCAGTCTGTCCCATGATATTTTATGTCCCTTTTTTAGCTCTCACCAGCCATCGTCAACCAGATCCATTCACATACTGCCAACATTTGATGGGGGAAAATTCGATGGAAGGAATAGACCCCACTGGATGGCCTGGGAGAAACTCTGCAAACCCATGTCGGAGGGAGGGATGTGATTCTGGAATCATCATCTCTTCAATGAAGCACTGTTTTCTAGGTGAAGATAGAGCCTTATTAACCATCCATCATCTCTCTATGCGCGGGTACTCTAAGCTAAGTATATTCCCACATGGACTTCCATGTTTCCTCTTTTGGCCCCCACACCAGCTTCCTCTGGATAAGAATTAGGGGGCCTAAAATCTCATGGAAAAAGGGTTAGGTTGGAGGATTGGGAATGGCTCATCTATCAACATCTGGACCGATCCCTGGCTAATAGATAATGATTGCATGTGTTCTACATTCCCCACCCAAAAAGGTCTTGATGATTCCTCTGTCAGCTGCCTCCTTTCAGAACAAGTACCAAGGTGGTGTGTGGAAAAGATCCATGAATGGTTTAACGAAAGAGTCTAAAAAGTTATCTTGAGCATCCCCTAGGTCCCAGATGCAGGCCCCGCCCATCTATTCTTGACCAATGACATATCTGGTGACTACATAGTGAGATCCGGTTACAGAAATGCTATGGAAACAACTCTGTCGACCGGGTGGAGAGACCACTGAAATCACTTTGGAAGATCTACATCCCCCAAAAAATAATCCAATTTTGGTGGAAAGTGTGCACTGACACCCTCCCTACGATGATCCTTCTCATATACCGACATATGGCCGGTGCTGAGTTCTGCCCTTTCTTTCCAAATAAAATAAATATCTTATATATATTTAATTTCACGAAATATTGGGATTATCTTACGTTACACACAATAACGTGTTCCTTTTAAATCACATGTTACCTACAAGAGAATGTTTTGTCAAACAATAATATATTGTTAATAATATTTTTTAAAATCATTATTATCCATAATTTATTGGATTGTAAGGTAATTATAAGATTAAAAAATTATGAACATATATTGTCGATAAGGACTTATTTATATATATATTGTAAATAATGATTTATTCATATAAAAGAAAATGAAATGTATTCTAAAAAACAATATTATTCTTAAAGATGTATTAGTCACACCTTGCATAAATAATTAAAAAATAAAATTTAGCAATTTTATAAAATTTTATATGAAAATATAAAATTATCTTTTGAAATAATAACAAAAAAAATTTATTACTGTGATTTTTTCTAAATTTTGTATGAAGATTAATATTTTCATGAATAATGAAAAATGGTGAATTTTAATTTAAAAATGAATTTTCATTTAGATAAGTTGTAATATTTAATTAAACATATATTTTGTTATTAACGTAAGATTAGTTATGTTTTATTTAACTAAATCTCATTTAAGTCATTAGAATTTTTTTCATATTGAATTGTTATATAAAAGCATTTGGATATATTGAACATTTTCACTTAATGACCTATCTTTCTCGTTGCATTTGTGGAATTAATTTTAAATTAAATTCCCCAACTACAATGATTTTAAATCGAAAAAGTGATAAAAAAATTTGAATCATAATAATTTATTTAATTAAATAGTATTAACATAATTTTTATCATAATAAAATGGGAAAAAAATTAAAATTAGTCACCACGATTAATGTTAAATTTTTGTTTTTTGGGGGATGTGTTTGTATTAAAAGTAATTTCCTACCATATAAGATTTCAATTCAATAAATTGGATAGGATAAATATAATTATCTACTCTACATTATAGAATAATAACTATTTTAATTTTTTTCTTATATTATTAATTACCTAGGTAAATTCAAATTTACAAGTTATGTGATAAAAACTAAAAAAGAAAAATCGATTAAATATACACACTAATGAAAACATGAAAAAGGTATTTTTTTGGGGAATTTTATTATAAATAAAATTATTTATCCTGATCTATTTTATTAATATTTCTGGCCACATTATTTAAGGGATAAATCTCAATACGAAATACTTTTTAGTCATTACAAGAATCCCACTCCTCCTCATCTATAAATGATTTCTCACTCTCCCACTTCTTCAAACATTCAAACCACATTTCATAAAATTACTATAAATATTTCTTACACAATTACCTCCACTAATACAATAAGAATAATTTTTTAATAAATTAAATCATTGAAGAAATAATTTAATATCAATTGAGGATACATGGTGGAGAGTTAATGTTTATCCTCATACATCTTTAATTTAATTCCTTTTAAAGTCATTTAATTATTTTAAAAACATTATGATATAATAATTTCATTTAAATTTTTATACTCATATTTAATTATTATATTGGTATATCCTTTAATTGTTAAAAAATCCATCAAATGGGTTACAAAATCCTTATTTTTTGTATGGCTGATTACAATCTCATGAATCAATGTCATTATCTTTCAATTTCCACCTTTCAAGGTTGGGTATAAAAACCGATATAACATAAATGTATGTTAATTATCACGTGTTTATTACTATTGAGTCATTATATAATATATATATATATATTATCTTTCATATCACATGAGATACAATAGTGTTTCTTGATTTTATGATTAAATACCACCTCGAGAGGCGATGTGACACGTCTTTCACTAACTCTTTGTAGGGATGGATATATAAAATATTTTAAACTATTATATGTAACATACATGAAGTGATTATTATATTCAAAAAATATTTATCATTATTTCAAAATAAAATATACCATTTTCTTGTTTTCCTTTTCACTCACCAAAAGGTCATATCATCGTTTGTGTACATATGGACTACCAACTTCAGAAAGTAATGTGACTCAGTTTTCCTTTCCAAACATAATGTATTATATATAAATATATTTAGATAATTAATAATATTATTATTCCATGGTTATTATTATGGAAATGATGGAGAAATATACTTTTAGCAAGAACATGACCATTTACGACAACAATCTAATGGGATGACTTTGAAATTAACACTAGAAACAATGAATATAATGAGTAGTTATTAAAAAAATAATGAAAATATTTTATAATTGGTTAATATATGATATTATAAATAATAATATGGTATATTATAATTCAATTATAATATTAAAATAACTATATGTATGTTAAATTTCATTCAACCAAAAAAACCTAATGTTTGAGATTTTTTCTCAGTTTCAATTCATATTGGAATATTATAGTGTTACAGAACCAAATTATTTTATATGGAGTATTAAATATCATGAGAAATTAATTATTCATATTTTAATATATTTTTGTTATAATTATTTCATCTAAATTATTTTAATTAAATGTATGATGTGGTAAACAATTGCATAAATCAATTTATTTTCATTTGGGTTTGTTACATTTTTATAGTCATTAAAATTGGATGATTATGGGTAAATTAACATTTAATATTATTATGTTATATTTTTGATTTTTTATTTATATATATATTTTATATAGAATGTAAATTTAGGAGTTTATTCACATTTAAACATTATAATTATTTTTGGGGTTTACTTTAAAATATCATTTTAATAGAGAATATTTACACTAGAATATCTATTATAATAAATTACTTGATTATAGATTAATAAAATATTTATGTGTATTATCCTCTGGTTATTAACCTTATTTTTCAATTTATAAATCCATTTATTCCCTTTTTTTCAAAATATGTTTTATAATTTTTTTAATAAAATATTACTATATTTGTCACCTTATTTAGAAATCTGTTTTCTTAAAAAACATTGTTTTATAAAAAAAGTTCATATAATTTGTTATACATTTAAAAATGTTTTATTAAATTAAATTTTTATAAAACAAATCAATGAAATATTCTTATAATTTTTCAAACAAGAACTTTTCATAAAATTTCACTTTGTAAAACGAATGTTCTTTTTTAAATTTTACAGCATGTATAGAATTACCCACTACCATGAACATCCTTTATTTGAATCTTCTAGTGTATATTTAAATTGAATTTTTAAATAAAAATATTTTTACCAGTGATTTTAAATAAAAATTTATTTTCAGGAAGAATTACTTTAATGATAATTTTATGATGTCTAAATTCAAAAACAAAAACAACCAATAATTATTATTATAATGGGTATATATCTATACCTTCATTATTATTTCTCTGGATGGTGTGTGATTATTTTGGCCAAGGATAGTAGTGAAATTCAATTCATGGTTTAATTTTTTATTCATTAACATCATATTGAAATATTCACCTGCATATTTTCAAAAGATATTAAATTTACTTAAATATCCATATTATTAATGATAGATATGTTTATTTCTTAAAAAATATATAAATTAAACTATAGTTTTATATACTCTATTTTATTCCACTATCAAAATAATTATTGATAAATATATTTTCCTTACTCAATATGAATATTTGATGATAAGGCACATTGTTCGTGAATAAAATTCATTATTTGATATAGAGGAAATATTTAGACCTATAGATGTGTGTAGGCCCTGATTAGTGACTTTCCCTCAATGTATCCATAGTCTCAGGGGATGAATTAGTTTGGTTGACATTATATAAATGACTTTCTACATATAAATTGTAAAATTTCATATGAATATACCTTTTTGGAAAAGGTATCATGTTCCAATTAATAATAATATTTGAAAATTAATCTATCCCTTCATTATGATTTGTGTTATTATTATCAAGGATATTTATATAACGAAATTATTACTTGATGAATTATATATTCAATTTTTTGATTACATGGAATGTATTTTAAATTAAATAGAATTCCATATATATTATATATTATCTTGTTATTTAAATGTAATTTTTTTGTTGTTATTTACCTTTCCATTATGATTACTCAATATCTAGTAATTCATATAGAATGTATCATGATTTTTATAACATTCTATGTGGATGAAATTGGATTATTTTGATATATTATGTTGTACATAACATTTATAATACATATAATCTCACACTTATTTTGTTTCCTTTCTTATGAACTATGATGTGTAATATATTTGATATTAATGTATATTCTCAAGGGAGTAATGTTATTATAATTTGAAAAACATTATGTGGTAATCTGTGTACCCAGAACTAATATGTGCCCAATGTATATATCTACTTTACCAAGATCACTATACAATTTCTCCCTTATAAATGATTATCCATTAATTTTAGGCCAATTTTTATAAAGAAACAAATCTGATCTATAGGGGTCAGGCCACTACAATTGTAATTAAAGAATGTTTTAGAAAGACCATTGGGGATAAACATAGGAAAACATAGATTAGGGAAGATAACCATATAATACATTTGATATATGAATTAAAGAACACTACAATGATTTTTTAAGATTGTTATTTTGCATGTTTTCATTGTAATACATCCCTATAGGGAAAATAAAGGTATACATGGTTCTATAATAGATGTATCTAGTGGTAATAACTATGAAAAATTAACACTTATTCGTTGACTCAATAATTACCTGGTATATGAAGGTGGAACATACCGCGAACAGGTATTGGGAATCCTGGTTGAAATCATTAAAATAATTCATATATTCATTAGAATCCATTATGACATATTTTTATTGATAATGATAATGAATTTCCTATGATAAACCATTTAACAAAGGAATGACCCATATTAAAATAAAAACGATAAATTATTTGGGTATTTGTATTCATGAATTTAATTTATTTATTTTTACAAAATAAATTACGTATATAATAATCATTAAACATTTAAATATTGTGTATGATTCCAGATGAATTTTCTTATTAATAAAAGATTTGTAGATACCTACATGTGTTTTCAATATAATATTTATCATATGTTAAAGTATTGATCACCAAATTTTGGTTTTATCAGATGAGTGGATTTTATATATAAGGATATTTTGGGAGATATTTATGTTATTTTTATTATTTAGTGGGAAAATTATTTGAGACATATTGACTTTAAATTTTATAGGGATCAGTATAATGTTAATGATGCCCTTTATAGTGAATTATATCATTTGTGAAATTGTAATAATCGTAAAATAATATTATAAGACATTTTGAAAATAATATTTTGTTGATAATATTAGTATAAAAGGATATTAAATTATTAAATTCAATTCATGCATGTCCATTAAATATTTTTATGTATATAGAAATTATATTATAATATATTTGAAAAAATCATTAATGTTGGGTGACATCCTAGTAAATTTGGTACGGTGGTTGGGCTTTATCCCATCAAAAATGGGAAATAATGGTTTCACTCATAAAACTATACTTTGTCAAATCCTTGTTAATATGTTATAGTTTTTCGATAAAAAACTCGATCAATAAATATTGATGTTAAACCATTGGTGTAACTTTTGAGTATTAGAGATTAATTAATTGGATAAAATATACTGAGCATATTTTTATTGAAAAATAGTTTGATAAAAAAATACTTGTTTAATAAATCCTATGATCCATGAAATAGAATTTTAATACTAAAAAGACAGAAATAAATTTTTTATTGTTATTCATTTCATGGAAGAAGGAACAAATTTTAAATTCACTGATGCATAACCAACGCAACAAATTTTACATGTGAAACTTAAATATATAAAGTAATTATATTTTTTTATTTCATAGAAAGTAATATATTTACTAATATTTAATAAATATATGCAAAATAGAAAATGTTACCCTATTAACTTCATAATTGATGAATCATATAGTCTTTTAAATAATCTGATAATTATTTTTTTGAGGCCCCCAATATTCCAGTCATGATCAATATAAATATGATCAATGACCTAAATCACCAATGATAATTATTTCTTAATTTATAATATATCAGTAACTTCATATTAGATATTTTTCCCCTATATGGAATTTAATTTATATGTTTTTCAAAATGATGATGGTACTTCCCGTTAGCTCTTATTAAGATTATATTTTATTAACCCTTATTCATTGTTGATTTTTAATGAAATTATTTTTCAAATATAAAAAACTAAAATACCTAGATCGAGTTTAAATAGTGAGGATGTAATTTTTTTTGCTTTGGGAGAATGGAATACATCAAAATTCTAAAATTAGGAAATTTTATTTAATAGTATATGTAATGAGAAAACATGTGTAGAAGTTAAAATAACACATGAAACCATAAAATATATTTATTATTAATTAAATTCATTCATTTAAATTGTTTTAATTTCATGAAATGTTGTGTTTATCTTTCTTCACACACAACAACGAGTTTCATTGAATGTTGGTGATACACAAAGTACAATTTTTAACAAACAACAGGAAATTTTTAATGTTATTATTTAAAATGATAATTATTCCTTAGATGTTGGAATTTGAATTAATAATAATATTTAAAAACGTATAAAAATAAATATTTTTTAAAAAACATTAATATATATATATTTATTATATATAAAATCAGAATAATTTTAAATAGAAATTACATGCTCACCCCTCGAACTCAGCAGTAGTTGTAATAGTGTTGAGGGATTTTGGGTGTAGTCACCAGGCCAAGTCCCTAAGTTAATGGATTATCTACATGATCATTTTTTATAGTGTGCCTCTTTTCGGTTGTAGGTAATTATTATAATTCCTTGTTTTCTAGAAAAAGATAATTTTTTATAAAAAACAAATTAGCTTCACCTTGCACACATAATTTAAAATTAATTTTACCACTTTTGAAAAAATTATATTGAAAAATAAAAATTATTTTTAAAATCATAGCATTATTTTGATATTAGGCTTATTTTTTGGTATTTTTCTGTGAAATTGTATTTTTTGATGAATAGAAAAAATGGGGATGTTTTATTGAAAAATACAATTTGGTGTAAATAATATATAATATAAAATTATATTTTGAATTGTTTTAAGTTAAATTTAGTATAATTGGTAACATGAAATCCAAATTATTTAATTTAAATAGATTTTAATTTATTTTTTATATGAACAATTTGTTAATATTTGAACATTTTTACATTAAAACCCTATTTTTTAGTACATACGTGAGATTAATTTAAAATCAATCTATTCACATATATGATTTTAATATTAAAAAAACAAACCATATTTATTATTATTATTATTCATATTAAATAATATTTCCAAATTAATTTTTTGCCATAATTAATAGTGAAAATATTTAAAATAATTATCCCAATTGCGTATAAAACAAGGTTTTTCACATTACATATGTTTGTATTACAATTATTTATACATCCAAATATGATTTTTATTTAATATATTTGATATCATATTTAGAAGCATTCATTATAAATTATCTAATACAGTTAATATTAAGTGTATTATTAAAAGGTAAACTACATAGGTCAATTAAATTAAAAAAGTTTTCATGGAAAAAACTAAAAGTGTATAATTGAATAAGAAATGAATAAGGAATAAAATGATAAATTTATATAAATAATTTCTATTATGGATTTTTGTATAAAAAATTCAAACCTCTCATCAATTATAATTTAATTTTGTAACCATGTGTTGTTAGTGAGACCTCCCAATAGTAAACATATTTGAGTATTTAGATGAAATTCAATCCACAACTACAAAAGGGAATTCATCCTCACCACTTATTCACACATTCATACCACTTTGGATCATAAAATAACTTACCTAATAACATCCAAAAACACCCTCCCCTAATCTTATAATCATTATTTTGGGAATAAATCCAACCATTAAATGATTCTTTGCAATACTAAAGATGGTATTTAAAGGAGAGGTAATGATTTTCAACATGCATCTTCGTTTTATTTCCTTCTCTACATCCTCCAATTACATCCAAACTATTATAATATATTAACATATAGAGAATTCATACACAGAGATGTTTTTATATTACGGTTATAATCTCCATCCGCAAATATATCCATCAAATGAGTTATAAATTCGTCGTTCTTGTGTACAGTGGACAAATAACTCTCAAACCGATGCCATTTTTTTCAATTACCTACATTCATGGTTGGGTATTATGATGAGTATAACTTTTTCATATGATATTTATAATAAATTCATACCACATGAGTAATTAAATAATTTTTATCATGTTGCATTTCATTATATAAGAGATATGATAATGTCGCTTGTGTGTACAACAAAGAAAATTCCTATAAAGTGATGTAATTCATATTTCATGAACACATTGAATGAATTGTTATGAGGAAAAATGACTATTACTATATGCGATAAAAATGAAATCATTCGTATGGTAATGAGATATTTAAAATTCAATAAAAATAATATAAATCATTTTCTTTCTTACCTTTTCACTCATGTAAATGTGATAACATCAATTGTGTATGTGCAGATGATAACATTATCAAAGAGATGCAACTCTATTTTGATCACCACATCAAATGGATGATATATAAGAATAATTAAATAATTAATATGATTATTATTTAATTTTTTCACCCTTAAAATAATTAACCTATATAATATATTTTGGATTGAGAACATTCATGTCAAAAAAGAATGAGAATATAATAATATTAACACCTGGAATAATGAAAATGATAAAACATATTAAGAAACTAATGATACGATTTTATAATAGGATCATATATAATATTATATTAATTATTAAGGTTTTTGTATATTTAATTAACATGATTTAATCTGTTATACATTAGGTTAAAATTTATTAAACCAAAATGAAGAGTAAACTAAAGTATTTCATCAAAATTTAATTTTATTGAGGTGTATTTTAATTTTTTGAACCCAAAATATTTTATATAGTGTATATAACGCCTATTTTACTTGTATTATCATTAATAATTAAATATTCATGGTATTTTATTTTTATGTATTTATAATATCATCTATAGGGATTTTAATATAATGTAAACTTGTTGTAAATATTTTCAGAACTAAATTTATTTTCATTGGGTTATATTACAGTCTTGGTGATGTTAATATTATATGATTATATGTATAATGATAGTTGGATACATTAAATTTCCTTGAAAATTTTATATTATGATTTAAAATTGATATATACTATTGATTCATTTGTTCATTATTACAAAAATATCATTATCATTGCAATGGATTACTTCATAGAAAAATTGTAATCAATATTTTTTAAACATAAATTATTTATTATAGGAAATAATTTATTTCATTATTTAATAAAACCATTAATTTTATTATCATAGTTTCATTCATGACATTTTTCATGTAATAGTACCATCATCTACACATTGGGTCCTTAAATGTGTCACGTACATTACATATTTTAATGTTATTTTTCATTTAATTTCCATTATTTCTTAGTTTTGGGAGTTTCCCATTTTTTAGGAATGGGTGTGTTTTCATGATTTGGTCTAAACAGTGATCTCATTTCTAGATTTAAAAACCAATTTTGTTTCTTTTATAACTATTTAATTTTATAATATCTTGCACCCATTCCACTTCCAAAATGGATTCCTCTGAACTATTAACACAACCATTTGAATTTTGAACATTTAGTATCCATTATATTAGTAGACTTGGGTTTTTATTTAAGGAATTGAGCCATCTCAAAGTCCCATTTTCAGTTTAAAAAAATGTTTTATAATATTTTATTTAGTTTTTATGACATTTAGTGAGTATATGTGTCACCCAAGCCAACTGAACCATGCCACGTGCCTATCCTCTTTCACCGCTATTTGGAGCTCGTATTCATTGAGAATTAGTGGAGAAATTCATTGGATTTCTCAACTCATTCATATTTGATAAGGTAACTTATTTCTTTCACCACTATCTCAATTCTTAAACATTTTCCCTCATTTTAATTCTTCATTTGACCCTTACTCCTTTTATTTACACCAAACATCCATTTCATCCCCCAAGTGGCTCAAAACCTATTTGGGACCACACTTTTAAGGGAATTTGGTGGAGGAACATCAAATAATCTCATGTAAGTGTCTCTCATCCTTAGTTCCTTCCCTCTCCATCAAGTTCCTATCAATTTAATTTATTTATGAAATGACTAGGTGATAGGTTTTTGATCCTAGATTTTAAACTAGGGGTTTTGTGGTTAATTATTGTGGTTATAGGATCGATCTATGTCCCTCTTGGTGCAGTGGTGGTGCAACTTGATATTCGCATGGTTATTCAAGGGTATCCTTTTATTTTTTAGGTTATTAAAATATTTATGAAATCCTTTTGTATTAGCATGTTGTATTTATTATATTTTGAGTTTTATATAATTTTGTGATTTCATAAAAAAAAATTAGTGGTGTTTTTATTTCAATTGAATTTTAAATTCCAATTTGGTGGGTAATTGGGGGTTTTCCCAAGAAATTATTCATTGGTTATTTTGGGGAATCCCTATAGATACTTAGTCATTATTATTTATTTCTAATTGGGAGGAAAATATTGTTGTGAATTATTATACCCTTTGTTTGTTCATAAAAATTGGATTTTAATGGTTTATTTGGAACATAAGAACATTAGGTTCCATGTTTTTGTGTAAATAGAGGTTTAATAAAGTTATCATTTCTTGGTTCACTTGGGGCTACCCTAAAATTGAATTGTTGGGTTCATTGAAATTTATTGGGAAGCCATTTCGGTTTTAGTATCTTAAAATTGTGCACATATATTACAAAGGGGGGTTTTGAGGAGTTTTGGGTTAAAAACACCATGGGATTTTGAGAAATTGATTCATTTAAAAATAAAAGTGTTTTTCATGTGTTTTAAGTGGTTTAAAATGCATATAGATACAATACTCTTTTTATGTGACCAGTAATTTTGGTTTATATGAAAATGGATTTATGTATCATGTTGAAATTGTTTGAGCACAATGGGGGAAGCCTGGGTACCTTGGTGGTGAGGATATGTAATAGTACGGCTAGTGGACCAGATGGGGTTTTTTTCCTATTTAACATAGTGTTTGGATAACTACAACTCTAACTAAACTATATGGATGATGATTTGGGACCAATTTGATTTGTTTATGTTTCCTACTAGTGCCTTGGGCACCAGAATAAAATTTACTTTATCTACTTTACATCGAGGTACGTAGTACTTGGGGCTCGAGACTATCTAGGGCCTAGAGGTGTTCCTAATTTTGTTGCTCATTGTATTTGTGTTATTTTCGATTGTATTTGGTCTTCTTTGAATGTATATTTCAGTATCTAAAATTACCATTTAAATGTGTTAACATTTTGAATATATTTTCTTTAAAATTATTTACAATTGAAAGTAGAATTACATGGAATTTGTTGCCTCTTTTCATTGAGTATTAAAACTGCTTTCTTTTTCACATTGTACTTTATGATAATTGGAATAATCTGGTGTTATCATATTTTGATTATTCTCACACACTACTACACCCATAGGGTGTATGTATACATTATTATGCTTCAACTAGGTAAAGGGAAGGCTCTGGGTGATTGCGGTTCAGGCTGTTACTTCTCATCCTTGGTGCACAGTTGTAGTGACGACTTGTGGGTGATGACCCCATGTCGTTTGGAGTACTTGGGTTTGTTTTTTTGTAGTTTCATGTGGTGTTTTGACCTTTTTAGTTCATTTGAACTTATTTAGTTAGTTCTAGATTTTGGTATAAAACTTATTTGTTATAAATTTTTCATATTCAGTTTATCAAATGATTTTGATGTTTTATATATTCATATCTGAGTAAATAGTTCACAAAAAATGATAAATGATACCTAAGAACTTGTGCCAGACCATGGGTAAAGGGAACTCTCTTTGGTCCTTGCCATAGTCTGGGTTTGGTGCTGGTAATAGTGGTGACTATATTCGGTTCGTGACAATATGGTATCAGATGGGGTTAATATTATTGGGTTATATTACTATTTTGGGATGAGCTGTGATAGACAAGAGATATTTCTATTAGGGCTTGGGGTTTCTGTTCTGAGTATTGTGCCAGGTCTTCACCTCTCTTGGTAGACCTTGAGTCGCCAAGGGACGTTAGTATTTATGGATTGACATCACATCCTGGTGAGACGTGTGGGCTGCAGACCACATTTGGACATCGGATGGTCGTGGAGTAGTTGTTTCTTTTATTACTAGAATGTGTTTAGATTATTTATATTTTTCATATTTGATAAAAAATTAAGAATTATGTTATTGAATTTTTTTATTTGACTATTTCATTTTGTAGAAACATTCCTCCCTAGAAATATCCCATGCACCCATAGGAGGAAGCCAAAAAGAGTTCTCCCACACCCACTGATCAGAGGATAGTTGATATTGTGGTCCATGTTGTCAAAGCTCTAGAACAAGGATCAAATCATGATCTTATTACAACTAGGGAAGAGGATATGGTTCAAGGAAAAGATAAATTTCAGATGTTTTTGAAAAACAACCCTCTAACCTTCTGAAGAAACTCAGAACCCCAGGATGTAGAGAAATGGCTCGAGAAGATTGAGCCTATGTTTGAGTTTTTTGGAAAATCTTGAGGTTCATAGGGTGATGTGTTCAACCATTCAGTTATATTTTCCCAACCATATGAGGTGGGAGTTAGTGCTTCAGACTGTTAAGAATGGTCATATTCATTGGGCTGATTTCATGGTTGTCTCTGACAAACAGTACTACCCCGAGGTCATAGCATATGCCTGGTCCTGAGAGTTCATGGACCTTATTCAGTGGAAACATTATGTGATGGAGTATTCCATCTATTTCATTGATATTGTTCATTACACCCCTGAAATAGTCTTGAATGAACAATTTAAGTCCTAGGGGAATGAGAAATGCTTGGTACTAGATATATAATACATGGTCTTCTTGTTCAATTTGAGGATATATGTTGAGGACATTGACAGGGATATTATGGTGGAGATCGACCGTAAATGAAAGGATGGTTTTTCTAGGACAATATCAATAGTGGGAAGTTGCAGCTCCTAATAGAAGAAGAGGAAGTGGGAGGATCAGGTGAAGAAGGGAGGTGGCAGTTCATGCCACTCTTCTAAGCAGTTTTCATCAGGGCTTCTGATGCGAGATATGTCGGGTGCCACAAGTGTGGGAAACCAGGGCATGTACAACCATCATTCCCACTTCTTCAAAATTTATGTTATCAATGGGGAGGTATGGGTCATTTTTGTTGCTTATATAGGGTGGCACATCCCCTTTTCAGAGGGGTAGGGTCAACATCTCCAAGAGGAGTGCCAGTATAGTCCAAGTCGTCAACAACAAGAGGAACTCAATTTAGTGGTTGTGGTTTTAGGGATGGGTTATCTTTTAGGCCGAGCTAGTTCAGGGACCAACCACATAGTAGTGTTCATCCTCAGATAGTTACCAGAGATCTCCATGTAGTGGATCATGCACCAGTAAGAACAGAGGTGGGACCGTTGACAGATCGAGGTATCATTATGGTCACATATTCTATTGATGTTGTTCCTTTTTATACAAGTTCCTCTGTTTCATTAATTTTATCCCATTTTGTTGACTCGGTGAACTTTCTAACCGAGTTTTTGTGTTTTATGATAGATTTGGTTATGACACTAGGACAGAATAAGGAGAAGGGTCTCATGTGCCCACCATGTGTGCTTCCTATGTTAGGGGTCATGATAGAGTGGCACAACATGGTCTTAGACAATGATCTTTTTGAAATCATACTTGGAATGTAATTTATATTACACTTCCAATCAAACATTAATTTCTACAGATGGTGAGTGAGTTTCACACCACCTGGTGGGAGTCCGTGGGATTTTTCTAGAGAATGGGATCCTCGGTCGGGTCGCGTAGGGCCCCCACTCCCAGAGTTGGGAATTATTATCTTGTAGTTATCTTCACTCATACTAGAGTAAAATTTTATTTTCCTTGAAGGTTCACTACCTCATGTTGTGAATGTGTTTCTGAAGGTATTTCCAGATGATTTTTCAGGATTTCCCGTGGAGCGGGATGTGGAGTTTTCGATTTATCTGGCGCCGGGAACACATCTGATATCTCATCCCTAATATATTATGTCCCCCATGGAGCTGAGATAATTAAAGATATATATGGATGAAATATAATCCAAATTATTCATTTTCCCAAGTGTATATCATTAGAATGCTTTTGTGTTGTTTGCGAAATGGGATGATGGATATCTCCGGTTGTGTATTGACAACAGGAAGCTGAATAAAGTAACAATTAAGAACAAATAACCTTTACCTAGAATAGATGATTTGTTTGATCAATAGAAGGGGGAAATGTTTTTCTCAAATACAGACCTACGTTCGAGGTAACATCCACTAAGGGTGACAAAGTAAAATATCTTAAAGACAACCAATCGATGTATGTATGACCACATAGAGTATTTGGTCATTCCTATCAAATTGACCAATGCTCCAGCAGTCTTTATGGGACTCATGAATAGGGGTTCCATCAGTATCTCAATTCTTTTATTATGGTGTTCATAGATGACATTCTAGTATACTCTGTCTTTGAGGAGGAACCCAAAAATCACTTGAGGATCGTCTTGGTCATAGTGCTTGAACACTACCTCTATGAAAAGTTTTCAAAGTGATAATTTTAGAACAACGAAGTGAGATTTATGGGGAATTTGATCTATGAGAAGATGGTATCAATGAAACCTGAGAAGATTAATGTGATTATTTCGTGGGATCACCTGATGAATGTTTTTGATATTAGGAGTTTCCGTATCCTGGCTGGTTATTACAGGTTATTCGGTCAGGATTTCCCTTAGCTTGAATCCCAGATGACTGCACTCACCCAGAAAGGGGTGAATTTTTTTTGGGGACTAGAATGTCCGGAATCGTTTGAGGAGCCAAAGTGATGGTTGAATACCACCACCATGCTAATTTTCCCAAAGGATGGAATGTGATATGTGGTCAATTGTGATACTTCAGGAATATGTCTTGGGTGAGTGCTGATGCAGGATGATCACATGCTGGTGTATGTCTCTCATGAAATCCGACCACATGAAAAGAACTACATGACCCATGACTTGGAGTTGGCAGTGGTGATGAATTCTTTGAATTCCTGAAATATCTACCTCATTGGGGAGAATTTAGTGGTATACTATGATCACAAAAGCATGTCGTATATCTTCATGAAGAAGGACCTCAACATGAGGCAGCGTCGTTGGTTCGAGTACTGAAACATGTCTTACGTTGACATTTTATATACCCCATGATAGGGTAATGTGGTGGACAACTCTTAGACAAGAAGAGTTCTAGTGAAAACATTGAGGAAGTCTAGTGATGAGTTGAATTTGATGGGGATCTTTTCTCAGATGCATGTAGAGACCTGAGAACATAGTGGAGGTGTGTTCTTAGTGAACGTCTAGTTGAGTCCTTCTTTGATAGAGTTGATTTAGCCTGAAAAAATAGTTATGAACTTTGTTAGTGGTCATAGTAGTTTGTTCATGGTGGGGATACATCCTCTGACTAGTCGTCATCTCTCGAGGGAATCTTGTGAATCAAGGGATGTTTAGTAGTGTCATTATCTCTATAGAAGGTGGTGATGGAAGAAATCCATCAGTCTCAGTAGGCTGTCCATCTGGGATCCACCAATATGTACTATGATGTTCGTCGGCAGTTCTGGAGACCTTCTATGAGAAGAGACATAGCAGACATTGTTTCGAGATGTTACACATTCTAGTAGTGAAAGCAAGGCATCAGAGGCCCTCTGTTTTGATCCATTCATTACCCATTCATACATGGATGTGAGAGGAGGTTGCCATGTACTTCATTGCTTACATAACTTTTACTCCTCAGGGTATGAATTCCATTTGGGTGGTGATTGATCATTTTACCAAATCAGACTACTTCATTCCTATCATAGATATACCCAAATATGATGATTTCAGTCGTTTGTATCGTCATGATATGGTGAGAATCCATGGAGTTCCGTCATCAGTTGTATTACATAGTGATAACTGTTTTACTTATCAGTTCTGGGATGGCCTTCAGAATGCCTTCAGGTCTTAGATTAAGATGAGCACGTCATACCGTCCTTAGACGAATGGTTAGATAGAGATGGAAAGTCAGATATTATAGGACATGCTTCGTGCATGTGGCTATGATTTTTGAGGTTCTTGGGATATCCATTTAGGGTTGGTTGAGTTTTCGTATAATAATAGTAACTATTCATCGAGTAGAATGGATCCTTTTGAGGCGCTCTATGTCCGGCCTTGTCAGTCACCCCTTTGAAGGGATGAGGTAGGTGAGACCTTACTGTTGGGGCTGAGTCTAGTGCAGGAGACGTCTGAGAAGGTCAAATTAATCAGGCAGCTCTTATTGAAAGCTCAGAGTCCTCATAAATATTTTTTCTGACAAGAGGCATCGAAACCTATAGTTTTTGTGGGTGATAGGGTGTTATTGAATGTGGCCCCTTGTCTGGGCCATCGTCAAATGGGGAAGCAAGGGAGGATGGCTTCGCGATATGTCGGCCCTTTCGAGAGCAGTGATCATATTGGTAAAGTGGAATATTGGTTGGCCATACATTCTTATATTTTATCCATCCATGATGTCTTCCTTGCCTCCTAGTTGAAGAAAAAAAGCCAGGATTTGTCACATGTGCTGAGTTGGGAAGAACATGATATAGAGTCTAACTTATCAGTTTTTGAGTGGCCAGTGAAAATAGTGGATTCCCAAGAGACAATGATTCAAGGGAATTATATTCCTCTAGTCCAGGGTCGTTGGCAGCAAGGTAATGATACACATAAGACCTGGGAGCAGAAGACATGCGTTGAGGAAGAGTATTCATTATTCTTTATGGATAAAGCTTCAGGTTGACTTCCTAGGAAGGAAAGTTTTTATTGTGGGAAAAATTGTCACATAGATGAAGTATTTTAGAGGTATTATTCATTTCATTTACATTATTGATTTGTTTTGGGGGTTTTCCAAGTTATTTTGAGAAAATGGGGAGTTTTCACGATTTGGGTAAAAGCGTGAGCCCGTTTCTAAATTTAGAAACCAATTTTGTTTCTTTAATAAAAATTTCATTTTTAATATTTTTGACCCATTCCACTTATAAAATGGAATCCCCAAACCAATTTACACCACCAATTCTATTTGTATCTTTGAGTAATGAATAATAATGGTGTATTTGGGTATTTATTTATGGAATTGGGCCAGCCCGAAGGCCCATTTCGAGTTTTGAAAAAAATGTTAATTTAATAACATATTTAGTTTTTATGATTTTTAGTGATTAAAAGTGTCACCCAAGTCCACTGATCCTAGCCACGCACCCCTCCTCTTTCCCCCTCAATGGAGCTTGTATTCATTGTGAAGTAGTGCATAACTTCAAAGGGTTTCTCAAATCGTCTATATTTGATGTGATAACATCTTTCCTTCATAACTGTCTCAATTATTTCAATTTTTTATCCATTACAATTCCTAATTTGAACGTTCCTCCTTATATTTGAACCTAACTTCCATTTATCCCACTAATTAGATCAAAAACTCTTTATAACCCCATCTTGAAGGGCGATTTGGTGGAGGAACATCAATGTATCTCAAATATGTGTCTCTCATCCTTAAATCCTCCCCTTTACATGATGATTCATTAAATTTCCATGAATTCCTAAATGAAAAAGGGGTAGGGTTTCAAACCTAGGTTTTTTACATAGGGTTTCTTGGCCTATTTTTCCAGGTTTCGGTTTGATCTATGTCCCTCTTGGTGTGGCGATAGTGCGACTTGATTTTCACACGGTGATTCAAGGGTTTCCTTTGATTGGTTAGTTGATTACAATGTTTATGAAATAATTGTGTATCAGAAGGATGAATTTATCATATTTTAAGTTTTAAATCATTTTATTATTTTGTAAAAATTATTTTTAGAGGCTTTCTATTGCAATTGAATTTTAATATGCTAATTTGGTTTTAAATTATGGGGTTTCCGATGAAATTTTTTATTATATTATTTGGGGAAGCCCTATAAATACTGAGTAGTTTTAATTGAACTATAATAGATCCAAAAAAAATTGTTTTTAATGATTATAACATTTGGTTCTTACTTTGAAAATGGTTTTTTTGTTATTTTTGGAACATGTGAACATTATGTGCCATGATTGTGTGTAAATGGAGGTTTTAAAAAGATTTCATTTCTTAGTTCACCTAGGGAAACCTAAAAAATATATTTTTTTTCTTTTATTGAAAGTTATTGGGATGAATTTGTTGTCTTGGTAACCTAAAAGTGTGAACATAGTGTATAATGTGGGGTTTTGAATGTGTTTTAGGTGAAAGAAAACGCTAGATTTTTAAAATTTATATCATTTAAAAATCAAAGTCTTTAGTTGTGTGTTTTAAGTGGTTTAAAATGTGTAATACTACTATAATATTTTTATGTGACAAATAGTTGTGTTTTATATGAAAATTGATTTATTTAGATTGTTGAAATTGTTTGAGAACAAAGGGGGACGCTCAGGTACTTAGGTGGGCAAGATATTTACTAGTAGAGCAAGTGGACCAGATGATTTTTCCCATGATTCACATAGGATTTGGATAAAAAAACTATAACAAAACTATATGGATAGTGATTCATGACCACTAGGTTAGTGTTATGTTCCTTACTAGTGGCTCGTGGAAAAGAAAAAATTTCACTATTGTTACTTTACATCGAAGTACGAGGTACATGGGGCCCAATACTATCTAGTGCCAAGGGGTGTTAACGATTTTTTTATCATTAGATTTGTGGTGTTTTCCCTCGTATTTGGGTGTGTTTGGATGTATATCATAGTAGATATAATTACTATTTAAATTTTTTAACAATCTGAATATATTTTCTGAAAAAATATTTACAATTGAACATTCCATTTTTTGGAATTATTTACAGCTTTTCATTGCATATTAAAACTGCATTCTTTTTCACAATGGACTGCATGCCCTTTGTAATCATTGGTTGGGATCCTATTGGGCTTTGTTTCACACCCTAATTACACCCTTATGGTGTAATTTCACTTTATTATGCTTGAATCATGTAAAGGGAAGGCTATGGGTGGTTATGGTTTATGGTGTTAGTTATCAAACTTAGCGTAAAGTTGTGGATAAGGCTTCACGGTGATGACCCTATGTCATGTTGAGTCATTGGGTCTATTTTTCTATATATTTTTTGTTTTATTTGATATTTTATAGTGCATTTGAACTTTAGAATTCAGTTCTGGATTTTTGAATAATCCTTGTATGATATGAATTTTTTAGATTTAGTTTATCAAACTTTGTTGATGTTTTATGTATACTAACTCAGTTAAATCATTCCCAAACCAAGATAAATGATTCCCAATAACTAGTTATAGCCTATGGGCATAGGCAACTCCCTTCGGTTCTTGCCATGGGCTGGGTATGGTGTCTATAAAAGCAGAGACCACATTAGGTTCGTGACAAAATATTTTAGATTTTTTAAATAAAATAAAATTTCATTTCTCTCTTCTGTTGAAAATATGTTTAAAAAAATTAAAAATCATATTAACATCAATAAAGTGATTAATTAAAGTAAAATTTTTATCAAACATTTCTCATATGAAATATTTTATTTTATCAACAGTGATCATTTAAAAAAATTCAATTAAAAATGCATTTTCACTTTTTTCTTTTACAGGATGTATGTAATAACCCCATGTTTCATTTGTTAGACATCAAAACATTCATTAACTATTAACTTCTCAGTGATATTTTAAGATTAAATTTCCCTTAAATATTGATAAAATTTATTGTGGATTTCATTATTTTTAAAATTGTATATTTTTTTAAATAAGGATTTATATAGTGAAAAATATTAATTATATAAGATAAATATGTTTAAATCTATATTCAGTACTCAATGAAGATATTTTATGATAAATAATATTTTTCATAAATTCAACTGATAATTTGAAATATGATAAATTCTTTTAACGTACATACACAGGTGTGGACACATTACTATTATCCCTTCGAGTCATCAAGAGTCTCATGGGTCAAATTAGTAGTCCATACATAGTTAAATGGATTTATTCATGCCAGATTGAAATTATATTGTTAATCAATATTGGTGGTAATGGTATCACGGTCATGGTAAACATGACTTCTGTTAATTAATCATTTTTTTATAAACATTTTTTTATAATAATCTTGGATATTTGTATAATGACATAAATTTTGGAGGAATATAAATTTTGGTTTATTGATTAATTTGAATGTGTAATACGTCATTTATATTTATTTATATATTATTCCATATAAAATTATTTTAATTTCATGTCTCCTTATTTATTTACCTTTCAATATTCAATATTCATTATCTAGTTATTTTATTTTCATGTGTGGTTAGTTTTTTACCTTTTCTTGTTGAATTTTAATATTGATTCATGATAGCATCCTATGTACTTAACTTTTAATAATCAATTTATATCACCCTTATTTTTCAATTTCATAAGAATTTTTTTAGCATACTATATTTGATATTTAATAATATTTTATATGGAATTAATTTATTCTCTAAAAACTTATATTATATTTTTTTACTAAAATATAATGTATACTCTGTGTATTTATCACTTTTACCGATGCTACTAAACTATTTCCCCTTTGGGATACATTTCCATGTATATTATATCAATTTAATGGTAGAAGGAACCGACTCTAGGATACCTAGTATGGATTTCAACACTATATATGAGTAAAATTGGTTGATATCAGTATATGATAACATGAAATCACAATATGAGAATAAGTGTATGGGATCAAGACTATAACTTATGTGTATTATACATAAATTTTCAGTGAATCGTAACCTGATTCTTAGAAAAAAATATTATCATTTCATAAAAAATGAATCATATGAGTGAGAAATAATCTTAAATTAATCACGGACTAAGGTGTAAAATCACATTCATATATGAATTTCAGAGATTTTTGGTACTATCAAATGTATATAAACTATTTACCATGTCAATGATAATCATCAATAAACTAAATTCATAGTATATCGGGCATCAAGAGCTTTTACCCATATCATAACAAATTAGGAATTATCAATTCTATCATATAACAGATATAGAATCACCATATGTCTTTTATAATGGATAGAGAACATCTATGTGTCTCCCATAGTGGATAATGTTCAATGAAATTATTCATATACCTAATTTATATCATGAAATTGATTTCCATAATATTCTAAATAGAAAAATCACATTATCTAATGAATTGGAGGGATGTATAATTTTTCCCCCATCACGTTATGGTATCAGTAGTTTATGTGTTCTACAACATCATAATACATTCATCCCATCATCATAGCATAACACATGGAATTGAAATTAGTTCTGTAAACCATTCCTCACAACATAACCTATAGAAAATAAACATGCTTCATAAACATATCATCATCTCAATAATAAAATATCTAGAGAAAAATAAGGATGATATCATTGGGTCATATCCCTAGTAAATCATATGTGACATAAAAGAATTATATGATATATGAAAAATGAATTTAAATATTTACTCAAAAAAATCTTGACGAATATAACATATTAATTATGAAAACACTTTGTAAAAATATAAAAATATCAAAAATATTTTCAAATAAGGTTTATTTTCATTTAAAAAGGAAAAATAGTAATGTATACTACAAATAATTAATTATTCTAGGTTATAGTAAATGTTTCAATTGTGTACGTTAAAAAATCATTCATTTCCCATTTTTAGTAAACATTTCGATATTCCCCATTAAGAAAATAATATGATGAATCAAAGGTGTTTTTTTACATAAAAAGAAACACATGTATAAATAAAATTTAAAATTCATATAATTTTAAAAAAAATCTTGATATCATTTTATGTAAACAAGTATAAAGAGGAAAATAATTTCCCATAAAATATTTAAACATTAGAAGTTATTCCAGAAAACATTATTTCAATTGTGTGAGTATATAAATTAAATCTAATGATAGGAAATCATGTATTATTAAAAAAATATTGGATAATAATTTTTTTTTCAAATAAGGATAATATAATTTTTTCAATGGAAATTCAATTATAAATAATACCGATTAAAACAAGGATGTGATGTAAATCCCATTCCATATTGGTAACATTCGTATCACAAAATTATATAAAAGAGAACAATATATGGATTTATATAGATGCAACATTTTTATTATAATAATATTATATTTCATTCATGGGTTATATGTACACCACTTAAAAAGAAATAAAGTGTGAATACAAAATGTTTCCAACTAAAATAAAAGTGAGGTGAAAATCAAATACCTCAAGTTTTATATTTCGTAGTACCCATTAAAACCTAATATATAATCAATAATGATTGAATATATATATATATATCTGTGGATTTAAAATCCAATAATTATATATATAATACCCTATATTATTTACTTATAGAGTCTAATCACCCCAAATATTAACAAATTTTGATAAAAATAACGGTTCCATGTGATAATTGTTTAGTTTCTCATGCAAATTTCAGTTTAGAAGTTAAATTACATATTACATTATCAGTGATATCTAATTTTAAAAATGAAATAAATACCATATATAGCCATTATATATATAAATTTAGATTCATCTATAAAAGGTATTGATAAAATATTGAATGATAGTATTCATGGATATGGCAGGTCAGATGTACGCATGAACATTGTTCTAACATTTCAATGGATAAAACAAAATAAATGTAACTAATAATCAATAATTAAAAAAATAATTAATATATAATATATAAAATCTATTCTAATAAAATATATTGTTATTACCATACATGTATAGTAAAAAATGAAAAATGAATAACAACTCTTCTAGGAGGTGGTACTCAACACTTAATCACGAGGGACATTATTATTTTACCATGGATGGGAAGAATGTGGATAATAAGTTGTAAATAATAAAAATTAAAATTAATTATTTTTATGATATTAAATAAATTATTTTTCAATGATACCATAAATTTAGATGAGATATAATATATAATAAACATTAAAAATCCTAGTCTATGAGCTATACCAATTTGGTGAGAAGTCTTCTGTGTCTATCAAATTAATCCCAGAATGGTTTTCCTTTTGTGATTATTAATGTGACTAGGATATTATAATGAAATATTCATGATATTATGTATATTCTTGGATGATATATATGGTTGAAAATATATGAGAAAAAGAAAATAAGATAATCCTTTTTATTAATGAGAGGAGGGGCACTATTGGAATTATCTAAGGCATGAAATTAACATATAATAATTTTTATAATGATGTTAATAAAATTGATATATTTAGATGATATTTTGGGGATAATTAGAAAAAAATATATCTATTAATATTTAGACAAGTTTAACTGAATATAGGGCCCTTATCTATTTGCATTAACCCTCATTAATCAATCGGACAATTAATAAAATACCACTGTTTTCACCCATTAGGATTAAATAGTATTACCATAAATGTATAGGAATCCAATAAAAAGAAGTTTGATATATTAATACATATACCATTATATTTGTTGACGATATGATATTCTTGAATTTTAAATCAATAAATAAAATATATTTTATTACCAAATATCATTAATTTCATTGTTTGAACATAAAATTAACATTTATTTAATGTCATCAAGATAGTAATAAAATTTAAATATAATCCAGTAAAATTTAATTATACGATGTAGTTCACTATAAAATTCATCGAACATAGTAAAACATCTAAATTCTACTACATTTTATATTTTTTGGATCATTTATTTTATTCTTCTAAGAATTAAATAAATACATTGTGAACATTGTTTAAGAGTTTAATGTAATTATTAAGTCAAAAAAAATAGGTTTACAAGATAAAAAAATTAATTTTTTACTCTAATGAAAAAATATATATATATAAACATATCTTCTAATAATAATTATATAAAAAATAAACTTATATTAAAGTCAAGATGTTGACATTTTGTATTTATTATTTTATTAAAATAAATTAATTGAAATCGTCAAATAACAATGTCCAAATACACTGAATATTCAAATATATAATGTTATATGGTAAAAATAAGCTAAAAAAATTCCATCTAGTTTAGTTATGGATACATTTTAATCCTTAACTTCTAGTTGAACAACTGTAATCATATTTTAAAGTTAAACCTCAAAATTTAAACATTTATAATGTCGCCAGAACTAAATGATAAAAAATAAAAGGTTTCATATAACCAAATTTGGATGATATTATGATATATTTTTAAACCGTTTTACCATATTTACATGATAAAATTTTTAGTAAATGCTTTTAATATTAATATAGAAAATGCATGAAAAACAGAATATAAGAAAACACCATATATAATAATAATGAATTTAATCTTGAAATAATGTATTAAATAGAATTTCATGAATATTTTTAGTAAAAAATTAAATCATGAAGGGTTTTGGGCATTTGGATTGATCATAAAATAAATTAAATCTTCCAACCATGAAAATAATTTTAATGAATTAAAAATATATTTTAATTTTTATTAAATATAACTTGTCTCTCATAATAGTCATGATTAAGATCCCAAAATCAAAATAATTATTTATAAAAAATTAAAACCCCCAATAAACATAAATGTGGTCAAAAAATGCATAAAATATGTTAGTGGAATATGTTAAATAGATTTTAATTATTTACTCCTAATGTTTTAATCGTGGTTTAGCTCTTTTAGTGATGTGAAAAATCATTAAAATTATAACAATTCATAATGGGGAAAAAATTAAATTGATATTATAATATTATATTTATTTTGGATATATAAAATATTGAATAAATGTTATCAAATATAACTCGAATTTTATTATATTTTAATTTATAATTATACCTATATAATTTTAAAAAAGTAGGTTTCCTAGAAAAATTATACTCTTATGTGTGACATGTTTTTATATCATGATCCCAGATAAATTTAATAATCACGAAACATAATTGTATTATTAAATATAAAAGTAAATAATTTTCTTTTAAAAACAATAAGAAATTTACTTTTAAAATTGTTTTATAAAAAAATATTATTTAATAAAAAAATATTTTCCCTATTCATTGAAAAATAGATAATTTAAAAAAATTATAAAACTCACTTTACATTAATAATGAAATGGATATATCTAAAATGGTGATAATTTCTCTATATAATTTTTTAAAATGATTTACAATTTAACTATATTTTTTATTTTAAAAAATAAATAAACCAAATTGTTGAGGAAATTTTTATTTTTAAAGAAAATATGGGCATCACAATAAAATATACCTTCTTTATACATTACAATTATCCATAATTATTTTTTAAAATTTTTATATTGTAATTCATATGAAGAGTTTTCTGGATAGTTTATAATGGTAACATTTATATTATATAATAGTATATAAAAGTTTGAAAAAAATGGTGTTTCCAGTAACATAAGATTTCAATGATATTTAATTTGATGAAAGTGATGTATATTATAAATTTTGATTGTTTTTTATTCTAATGTAATTTATTAAATTTGAAACTCTTAATGTTTTTATCATCATAAAAATTTGAATATTTAAAACTAATGTTGGTGAAAAGATACATTTTATAATGGGATATTAAATCCTCCATTAAAAAATAACATGAGAAACATAAATTGTACATAAAATATCATTAATCAGGTTTACAGATTATGAAAAAATTTACGGAATCCTAATTATAAACATGGAGGATCAAACTAACCTCTAATGAGTTATCTAGTGTGATAGAGAACATTTTATTGGGAATGTTAATGAATCTTAAGTTATAAATCAACATGGGATTAAAATCGATCAATTCATTTAATTGAATATAAAAGAAAACCATTTTGGTCAAAAATATATTTTAAAATGTTTATTGATTCTTTAAATTTCATAGTAATGACAAAAAAAATTATACTAACAATATTTTTTTCATTTTCAAAAGAATAAATTCAACCTTTATTCTCTCCTTGATTAAATTATGCATCATCTCTTATTTGATTAAATTAATATTCAATGTTAATTCATCATGAATTATGAAACATTAACCGATCATAATAGCATAAAAGGAAATAAAATTCTTTCCTTTATTATATATATATATTAAAAACATGAAAAATCTAAAACATGTTTTCTAATATGAATAAATAAAAAACATTAGTATCTAAATATTAACAAATAATACCATGTTTTTAACGAAATCATTTTTAGAAAGTGATTATCATAATGACTGTACCAAATATTTTTGAACAATTTTGGCACCAAAGGATTATAATGACGTATTCTCATATCAATAAATGACAATAATATTTATTTACATGATGTAATTTTAATCACTCATAAATCTTATTAACTAAATCTATATACCTTGATGAAATATTAAACTAAATATATTAATACTTTTTTTAAAAACATTATTAAATCATATATTCATAGAACATATAATTCTCTATGTGTACTATGTATTCAATTATATTTTATGCACAAATATTTTTATTGTATGTCTAGGTTAATCCTTACATCAATATATTATTATATGCTGATTATGCACATTAAATGGGATTTCATTATAAAAGAAATTTTTACATAATTTATTTTATGAGGGCATGAAATTTTTTGAAATAATATCATAATTCACTAAAGGATGAACCATAAAATAATTATTATCCTTAATCATTCAAACATCATTTTGGATTCGATATCTCTGGTGTAGATGATAAATAATCCATAATTATATTGATTCACTTTTGTTGTTGTGATTCTAAAAGCCTTCTTATAATATACTTTATTTAGAGGTTGTTGCAGATTATTATCCAAATTACCCATTATACTAGTAAATTGATTCACATAATTCCTAAAGTACATTCATCTATATCACTAATGTGTGAGTGGTGTATTCCATTTAGATCTATATCTATATATTTAATTGACTTGACACATCACATCACATCAATATTCATTATACATGATGGATTAACTTCCCTCAACTGAATCATATTTTTATACCTTTGATGAATTTTCTTGATATCTCCTTCCAACACATTTAACAAGTATGGTATCCTTATTTTTTCTCCCCTCTATTTTTCAAGCCCCCGATATTTCATGAAACTCCATCTCCACATTCTTATCACCAGACCAAAGATGTTTTTAAGGTTCTATATCAATAATGATTCCACATTATACAATATCATTTTAGATTACAAATTCACTTCTTTATAATAAATATTAAATATATGAGTTCAATACACTAAATAAGAAATCAATTTTTAATGCTGGGTTGTTGATTAATCAAGAATTATATCATCAAAGTTTAAAAAAATTCCCAACCGGTAATAATTTATTCATCATCCTTCTTCTTCTGCTCAGTTAATTAATTCTCACCTATTTAAGTTTAATATTATGGAAGTAATTACCAAAAAATAACCTCTTAAGATCAACCCAATCAATCAATTCAATTACATTTCTATACCTTGTATTCATAATAATATTTCAATATTTATCTATATCACTATTCAAATGATAAAAAACTAGAATCTGACTTCATAGTCAATGTACTAAATAAAAAAATTAACATCTCCATAAAACTGAACCATTTCTAAAAGATGGATAGAACAGAAGACCCATATAACATTTGTTTAATATTTTATATAAATGATTCAATATTAATTTTCACCCTCCTTGGCGAATTCGGGTGTTTTAAATGAACAATGTCACTTAATATAACATGAGAGTTATGAGTGAGCATATTAATTAAAAACATCATCACTCTAAAAAATTATATTTTTTAGGAGGTTGAATAATTATTTATTAATCAAATTCATTGATCACAAGATTCAATCATTCTCTATCCATTTTCTAAAACAAAAATAATATTTTTAATGCTAATAGTCACAGGGGGAAATAAAATAATGATGCAACATAATTCATATGATGTATAAATCATTAAACCTTCTTTCTAATTTGTGACATGTCATTAATGACATATGTCATCACTACTTATCATCTATTCAAATAATATTTAATATTTTATAATAAATAGTATAGTTAATAGAAATATATTACCTAGGAGTGACGAATGGATGTGCATGAAGGGAACATTCACCATACACTAGAATTATGGACAAGAAATACTTGAACAAAATGGTTTAGTTTTACACGTGTAAATGTATCTTGGTAAAACCCACACACTATTATAGTATCCAAATAAGACTTTATTTCATTTAAAACCACATAATTTATATATTATCGAAATGATATGATGTATTCTTATAATTTTAATATCCCAAGGGTTTTCATCAATATTCAATAATCATAATATTTATAGATTAAAAGATCTCAACTATGATACAAACTATTGAGATAAAAGAATTTTGTAGATAAATATTATATTAATTGATATAAATCTTCAACAAATGATGTTACTAAACATTCTAGAATAGTAATGTATTATTTTATGTTAGGACTATATATATATAAATCTTATTTATATATATTATTCAATATGTCTCATTGTGTTCTTCTCACATTGTAACCTTACTAACATACCCTTCATAAATCCATTCATTGAAACCATGGGAAAGGAAAAATAATAATGTGTGACATAAAAATAATAGTTATTTAAATTGTGTTAGATATCAATAAATGATCATAAGATTATATATGATGAGAATAATTTCAAATGATCGTGATTATAACATAAAAGGACTATACCCAAGATTTTATAAAACATAAACAATATGCATGATATAAAACAATATAATGTTAATGAAAATGAATCATAAGAGTGATAAATCATCATAAATAAATCATGGACCATAATTTTATATCATAATACAAAATACCTGTCATGAAATTGTGTAACTATAATAATAATAGGAACTATTTCAAATATCATGAATAACTTCTGAGATAATTTACTCATAATTAGTAAGGAAAAAATAGTTGTTTCCTATATCATAAAAAATCGCGAATAATCACAAATTTTCCATAGTGGTTGATGAATCACCACATTTTTTTATAAAATTGATCAATTACATCTACAAATTTCCCATAGATTAACAATATCATTGACTTGTTTCCCTTACTAGATCGAATTCATCGAATTATTTTCAATAATTATCTATTGAGATATAAAAACCTTTTAAATAACATATACATATATATAAATCTACTCCCACCCATCACATATTTTAAACTTTAAATATTTTTTCATTTCTATAAAAAAAATTCATAACATCATTAAAATATTGCATAGTGAAGGGAAACGAAAATCATAAACATTTCATACTAGGTTAAAACATAGAAAATAAATTTTTTTCGTAAATTTAACATCGTCATAATCATTAAAAGTCCATAAAATTAATATGTATGGTATTATTGGATTGTACCCCAAGTAAATCATAATTAAAATCATAGGATATTATCAAATATATAAAATGTATTAAAAATATTACGGAAATATTTCTAAAATATGATTCTATATTAAATTTTTAATCAGTTATTTATTATTTTAAAATATAAAAAATATTTGTGGAAATAATATATTTAAAAGATCATTGTATACTCTTAATGATTTCATCAAAGAATTCCTTGGTTATAATGGTGGAAATCTATGATCATGCTATGTATTTTAAAACAATGATTCCTTTCCAATTTATAAAAAAAATAAAAAATTACCTCATTTAGAAAAAGCTGATAAGATTTACTTGATGAATTATTAGAAAACGTTATAAATTTGTAAAAAGATTAATAGTTTTTAGGCTAATAGTAATACATTATTTAAATAATTTTGTAAAAAAATGCAGAGATGAATGAAAATGATTCCTGGACGAATAGTAAAACCTATTTGATTTTCCAAAAAAAAATTTCTCGATTATGAGGGCTTAATGGGGTGAAAATGAAAGTAAAACATCTATTATCACTATGGAAAAAAGGATAATAAAAAATAATTAGATTTATCAAATAAATATCATATAATATTCGTATTTGAAATTAAATCATATCAATACCTATTAAGTTTTTATTGATACATTAATCAATTACAACATGGTGAATATCCCATGTGTCCCATAGAAATAAAAGTGACATAAAAATCTGTTACCACACATCACATATTTCTTTTTACATATTTGATACTCCTATATAATAAATATATATTTATTATACTTATATTTTAGAACCATATTCGTAAATATAATACAATTTTATAATTACTTATATCATATATTCATCCGTTTATTAATAATTTGTTATTAAAATCACTATTAGAAGTGATATGTGATTTGTTTCTTATGCATGTTACAGTATGGTAGTTCTGGTCATTTACATAGATCTAGGTTATTTTTTTCAATTAGGTATATAATTATAATATTTATTATATATTTAGATTCCTCATAATACTTTTATATATATAACTTATGTATTTCATTCATTGATATGGTATGCCATACATATGCATGAATGGTTTTTTTTACTTTTTAAAAAAAGTGAATGAAAGAATGTAAAATAATAAATAATAATTGCGTAAAAATATTATACTATATATATATAATGTATTAATAAAATTTATTCTTATTATCAACATTTTTTAATGGAAATGAAAAATGAATCACATGGGTTCATACACTGGAATATTTATCATTTTCTAAAGGATGGGAACATGGAGGATAATGGTTATTACTACCCCATAATAGAAATTATGTATATTTAATATAATAAATTATTTTTTTAAAGGATAACATTGGTTTATAGGATATTTATTATGAAATAAAATTGAAAATCCTCTATTAATAGTTATTCCTTTTTATAGGGAAATACTATTTGGATTTACCCATAAGAATTTCAAGGATCCAATTTTTGATATACTAGAATATATAGATTGTGAATGTAATCTATGAATTTATTATATATGGGATTTCATGAGGTATATTCACCAAAATATTTTAGGGAGAGATGAGGATATGTGCCCTTTTATTATTGGGTGGGGTATATATCTTAGAGTTACTAAACGTAGTAAATTAATATTAAATGATTTTTACAATCTAGTTACATATAATTTATATATTTATAATAAATTTTGATCATATGTATAAATCATCTCATACATTAATATTTATATAATTAATGTTACACTTCTAGACTTGTCTATTATTTTAAAAAATCATTGATTATTTTAACAATTACAATCATGTCAATGATATTTAAACATTATGGGTCTAGAATGTTAATGTAAAAGAAATGTAGACTAATAAATAGACTATAGTTTATATTTAGTACCATATTAAATTGATTTGTATAGTTATATTATTTTATTAATTATAAATCATTCAATAAAATATTGATTATTATAAATATCATTAATGTAAATTTTGGAACAATTCATTTATATTGACTTTAAATCCATTATAATAGTAATGGATTTAGAATATAAACAATAAAATCACCCATAAAAAGATATATATTTATATTAAATTCTATTTATGTATTATTATATCCAAAAATTTACTTCTTTTTTTTGTCATTTATTTTAATTTAAAATAATTGAATAAATACAGTGACAAAGTTGTGTAAAAATTTAATGAAATAATTCATACAATGAAAAATTACAAAATAACCTGATTAAAAGTTTATTTTATATAAAATTTAAATATTTATATAATATATTATCTTCATCTTATCCTAATGTAAAGGTTTTACATATATTTTTCTCAGGAGGGTGACAGTTTGAATTATTTTATTTTCATAAAATAACATAAATGAAATAATGAAAGAAAAATGTAACCAAAAAACCAAAAAAAAACTTGATGTTATAAGTATTAATAAACACAACCAATAACAATTGGGATTGTATTGGAAACAATTAAAGCATTATATTCCAGTAAAACAACTTTAAAATGAAATTATCCTTATACGTTATAATTAAATTTTTAGCTTGACAACATAATTATATAACCGAAATAATTATTATTCAAAACAATTGGAAATATGGATTTAAAATTTTAATCCATTTTAAAAAAATTTATTTCTATATTTGGATGAAATTACATATAGTATAAGATCTAAAAACGCATAACAACACCATTTTAGGAAAACATATGATCTATGAGTAAAAATAGTATCACATTGAACTAATTTAATAAATTGAAATCAAATAATATTATTGTTATATAATTAAAAATTATTTTTTATAGAATGTATGAAAGTAAAAAACCCAATCTAATCTTCCAACATTTTTATTAATTACGAAGACATAAAAAATGTTTTCTTATGAATAGAATATAACTTATCTTTAGAAATTGAAAATATTTGGATGCCAAATTGAATATAATGCTTTAAAATATATCATATAAATTTTTTAAAAAATTATTCGATGAGAACCACACATCCTTTAATACAATTGAAACAATTTCATATATTTTTTTTTACCCCAATGATTGAACATAGTTTTACATATTTTAATGTGGTGACAATTTTTAACGTAGTCACTATTTATAATGTAAAAATAATTAATTTTAACCTATTAGATTATATTTATTATGTTGAATAAAATTATGAAACATTTTTTTAATATTAATTTCAAATAATTTGTAGAATGTAATTTAAAATTAAATCTGAAAAATGTGATGAAAACTAGTTTTCTGAAAATAATTCCTTTTTAAATGTAAAATTTTATTATTCTAAAATCAAAAAAATAATTTATTTCCTGTGAAATTAATTGATTTACTAATAATATAAATTATCTAAGGTCAAAATTGAAACTATTGTGAAATATATATAACTTTATTTACATTTATATTTTAATGAAACTTTTCAATAAAAATCGTTAATTTTATTTATTAAATAAATCCTATTTTTTATAAAATCTAAAACATTTACCATAAGAAAATTTTGGTAGTTTTTTTTCAAAAAGTAATTAATTTTTATAAGAAAATTTATAAAAGTGTTATAAATTAATTAAAATATTTTTTATGAAAATAAAAAACACATTATATAGAAAAACGTTTTCTATAGCATATAAATACTTTAATAAAAATATAAATGTTTTGTCTAAAACAGTTATTCATTGTATTATTTTAAAAAATTATATTCCTATTCATACTAATAATTTTAATGCATATGTTATAATAATCATGTTTAAATATTTTAATTGTATATCATGGTTATTTTAAACTATATTCAATAGTTAACCATATATATCAATGAAATTATCTTGATTTAATGTGTAATATAATTTATATAATTTGGGTTGTTAAAAGGAGGAGAGTTCCATTATGAATATATTTTTTCATTCCATGAGTGTGGATTTTTTGTGTGAGTTTAATATGGTCAAAAGGCTTGTTTAAAATTTCTTCTATTAATATTAAATTTATCTCACATTAAGACCCATGGTAACACACATGTAACACTTATTTCTTATTTTTTGGTTAATATTTCTGATATCAACATTATGTCTTATTGTATTTATGATTTGTTCTATTTTTTATGGAATCAGAAATCTATTTAATTTAATTGTTTTTTCCTATACTTTTCATGCTATATTTCTAGTATTTTTTATACATTGTTTTGGGATTCCTGTCTTCAAAACTAATTTTGACTATGTTTTATAAAATATTTCAAAATAGAATTCCTTATTTTTAAATATATTTTTATGTGGTTTTGAGATTAGTATTGTTAGTTAAAAAGGGATTATAATGAGAAAATGTTTTTAAAGGTATTGTTTCTATTTAAGGAAAAAATGTTAAATTTATTTAAAATGGGCATGTATATGATATTGGTTTTCATGTTATTATCTTTAAAAATTCTACATTCTAATTATATTTTCAAACATTTATTTTTGATTTTCCTTTTAATGAAACTACATAGAATCATTGGGAGGATACCTTCAAGGCTATATAACACACTTGTATATATTTTAGGTTATATATCCCACCTTTGGGATTTATCTTCTAATTATTGGATGTCGATGGATGAGTGAGGATCTAGTTAGAAACATATTGTTTCATGGAAGAGACTGGGTGATATAGATTATTTAATTTTTCTTCTTTTTTGATATTGTATTGACCATCTGTTCTTCGTTCAGGTTATATTTAGTTTTCACTATTTTTTGTATAATTTAGTTAATCCAATTTTTAATGAAGAAAACATTTAATTATGGTTTGATTTATTTAATAAATATGTTCTAGTTTATTATGTTTAGAATTCATGTACATTTTATGGATGGATCATGAAAAATTTGTAGTAATTAATATAGAATCCATAACACTATTTTGGGGAGTGAATCATTCCCAATTTGAGTAGTCTTACATTCATAATAATTATTAGTTTCCCATAAGAACAATAAAAACCATTGGGACATAGTGGTGAGCTAGGGATGGAGTTGGTATAGAAGGAAAACTAGTCTGCATTATTATGGTGAAGCCCTCATGTGGCTCAATTAAATATGAAATCCTTTATTTTCAAAGAGTCTGTTATTCAAAATATAACATAACATGATTTCTAAATTATTTATGTGTTCAAAATGTTTATTTTTTACAATGTGATTAGATGATCATAGGTAATATTATATATATGTAATATGGAATCCTGGTGGACCTTCTATAGTATAAATATCCATTCTTTATCTTCTTAATAGTTAATCCTTCTCAAGAAATAGGCTTTACACATGTTCTCTTTACAAACAAAAAATAGTATATATACTATAAATATAATGTTTCATGGTTTTATCTTATGAACATGTTATAGTAAGTCTTCATATAAATTTAATGAACAATAATGCATATAGGGATCTCACCTATATGTGTGGTGTTCTCAGTAGTACAAAACCATTTATATTTTCCCAAGATATTAGAATTATGTGTAAAATTTTAAATAATAATATATATATATCTGAGGATTTAATGCCGGATAAGGCCCCTCTCTTATCTCTCATTGATAAATGTCTAATTATTTTAGTTTTATTTAAGATCATCCTCTATGTATATAAAATACCATATTCATATTAATAAAATCTTATAGAAATTTCAATGGAGGGTATATGATAGATATAATGCTATATCTCGAGGGGGTAGTATCTCTATATTTACAATAGATTGATACTATGAAAAACATACATTCTCATTAAGTGGCAGATTCATTAACCTATTAAGAGATAAAAATCTACCACATAAAGGAATATTGGAAATATTATGTTTATCATCATCTATCATGTGGATATATATATATATTTATATAGTTTTTTTCATTCACTTTTTTCTTATGAAGTGGTTAATCACTTATGTAAATTTTATTATAAATTCATGTTGGTGTTTAAATATTTGTATGAAATATTTACAATTTATTTTATTTTATAATTCTTAAAATTAGTTCATTATATATTTATAGAACATCTATAATTTTCTAGATGTTATAGGTATGATATATTTTATGTGGGAGGATGAGCACTAACTTTATTGATTATTTTTAAGCATGTGAATTCTTCTTATTAATTAATATTTAATTGGTAAAAAAATTATATATATACCTATTTAAAAACTTCTAGTGATTGTAATTATGGGTTGAAACCCAATTTATTTAAGGGATATGTATGGAGGGAATGGCCTTATCTTTAAATTTCTCCTTGTTATTAAATATAAAGAACATATATTAGTTATTGATTAAATTAACCCATGGGGTCAGCTGACATATGTTTTTCTATTTTATGAAATGAGGTATAAATATAAAAATGACACTAATATATAATTCCAATCCACACCTATATATTTCATAGATAATTTATGTTTTATTATTCATTACAATGTTGATTCTATTGAATTATATAATTCTTTTGTTAGTGGGACAGACCCCAAAGATAAACCTATTATGCACATTTACATTTATTGTAGCTATGGTAACAAAATAAACTATAAACATGGAAATTTTTTATAATAGTTTAACCACTAGATAATATCATTTTTTACCATTATCTAAGAAATATAGATAATAAATTTAACATTAGGACAAAAAACATTCCAAATTGTATTATTACTTTTTTTAGAATAGGATTGTAGATTATTATAATTTTATACATTGCTCTCTATGTATTTTTTTTATTGTGATTTTTGGTTAATGGTACAATGAAGTCTCACATCAAAATATGTATTAATATTTTAATATTATAAAAAAACTAATGTATTCAATGTGAATATCCAAAACTAATGATGGTAGTGGAATATTAAAACTCGAAGTCAAAAAACATAACCATGATTGGAAAATGTATCCAAATAATGATATTTACATTCGATGAGGGAATTATAATATTAGAAATAATGGATAAAATATGATTTTGTTACAAAGGGTGATGCTAATGAAGAGTTAGAATTCAAGGAAAACGCAAGGAGAATCAAAAACATGAATTAGAAGTATGATTCAATCCTTAGGATAATTATTACTTTCCAATGGGGATCACCCTTACACGTGTTACTAAGAAAATTAGAAAATAAGAAAAGAAAACATAAAATGAATAAATACTGGAGAAATAAGATTTCAGATATTCTTGTATTATTAATAAAATAATGATTTTTAAAGGAGGATACATTGGTGACTGTTGAAAACAAATTCATTACACCACCAACTATAGTGATTCTTGTTGATGAAAATGAGGAAGAAAAATGGTACCTTATTTCAACATACCATGAAGAATTCCACATATTTTAATTGATATAATTATTTTGGTTACCCCGTGATGGTTTTAAAAAGGGTTAGAGACAATTATGGTTGTTGAAGTGGATGAACTAATAGAATAATACGAGGGGAAAATAGTTTATGAAAAATAGTGGTCATAATAGTGTGAAAAAATAAATGAACTTTTTTTCAAATTAATAGGATTATTATGAATTCATAATGTTACATGTTATGAGAATAAAATCACAAACAAGAGAAAAGGTAAAAGAGATACACCAGATACACATCGGGAAATAATTTTTTCAATGTTAGAAGAAAGGATCAATACCGTACTCCTACTATGTGATCAAATAATTATGGATAATCATAATACCCATAATATAGTTAGATTAATGGAGAAAAATTGGGTTATTATTTAATTTTAATTAAAATAAATTAGTTTAGGAATTTTATTTTAGGATATAGAGAACCCTCCCCCACACCCCCAATAGACTAATACTTTTTAATATTAATTTCATATACCATGGTGTTACACAATTTTAATTTTTTTTCTATTCTATGAGTAAAAATTGTTTAACTGATGTATAAGAAGTAGGAAATATATAAAAGTCTGTATTATTAGAAAATTCATCATTACATATACTCACATTTTTTAAAAAAAATTTTTAATGACAAGATTCATACCCACATATGGATTTTTCCCTTTTTATATATACGATAATAAATTTTTTAGGAGCCCAATGATTCTATGTATTAATATTTATTTTGATGATATTGAATGTAGTGGATAGAAGAATTGAATATATATATTTTGTAATTGGAATATTTATTTGATGATTCTAGATTTGAGAATTCGTGTAGACTATGTAGATAAAATTTCCATAACATTTTACATGATTTGATTTATGATTTTATTGGTTAGTTTGTTATTGTTATTAAATCCTTGGTGATTTTATGATATCATATTTTCACATTTATGAGTGTATATTTAACATAATATTTCTAATATTTATTATAATATTTTTTTGGGATAACATGAGACATGTTTCATACACCTACTTGTAGTTTATCTTTTGGAATATATGGTCATAAAAATTCAAAATTAATATGATTGAGTTATTTTTATTTATGTTGAAATTATTCTTATGAAACAACATTTAAATTTATCTGATACCTTTCTCTTTAATATCATGAATGTTCATTTAATATAACGAGACACATTACAGGACAATTATATAATTTCTTATCATTATTCTTCTTTTTATAGGGATTCTCAAAATTTATGTATGGGGGAGATGTCCATGATTTCTATTATTGAATAAAATTTATTTCATTGTTTCATTACATTTTTTGTGAATTTTTCATATAGTTTTACATTATATTTATTTATAAACTACTATGAAATAACGATGAAAAGATATAGGAGAATAAAAATGATTGTCTCTAGAGGGGTTTAAAATTAATATTACGTGAAAAATGTTTTTTATAATTTGGGATTGGGTGTTATATGTAATAAATTACTATTACCAACTACTCCAAAAATAAAATTTCTGATAAAAAATTAACGAATTCTAAAAATGTAATGGCGATAATTCTTCTATAATGGTTTCATGTGTCATGTGCATTACTTTGATTTTTTTTCAAAGGTGAGTTATGATAATTTAGAGATGATATTTTCATTATACATGATATTTTATTATAATGAATTATACATTAGTGTTTTAACATTAATTTTAATCCCTAATTTTATTATACATCAAAAATAAAAACATTATAACTCCTATCAGGTTACCCTAATTTTCAAATACCTCTTGAATTTTAGTTAATTTTTTAAATAAAAATAAGAAAAATTTTATCCTTCACATGTAACACCCCAAGATTCCACGGTACTTTACCCATTTAATAATACAATAGCTTGTGTTATATGAAACTTCGAGTTCAAACACACCATAACCAATCAAAATAGTTGTTATAAATTTAAATACCCACATTTTGAACTTTTATATATTTTAACATTTAATATGGACTTAATTTTTGGATTCAGAATATCAAAATTTGCTTAGAGTGATTTTTTGTTATTTTTCTGAAAACTATCATTTTTTGATAAATAGTGAAGAACACTGAGTTATTTTTTAAAAACGACTTCTTATTTATATAATTAATTATATTATATAAATTTATTTTAGGTAAAAATAGATATATAATACCTATATATGTTCAATGTAATTAATTGGAGTCATTTTATGTTGAATGTAGTTATATTAAAATTTTATTGAACTTTTTACCGCCTTTTACCCACCTTCTAGAAGAATTTTCTAATTTTCATAAAACATGATTTTACCACTTCTGTGAGTTGAATTTCAAAACACTGGGAGACATATTTAATATCAGTAAGTAAAATTTTGTTCAATAAGATGAAAATAATATTTTTTGAATAGCAACTTTTTACTTTTATTTAACACGGTTAAAAGTAAATATGGTAATTAAGGGTAAGAATGATATCATAATTACCCTAAGACATGTCTTAATTATATTTAATAAGTGTAATTAGACCAAAAAAAACCTTAGGAATAAAATATAACCCACTTTGGTCCACATGGGTAAGATTAGGACATTTATTATTATTTTATTTAAAGAAGTGTTAAAAGAGTAAAAATCCATGTTTAATAACTAAACCATTTTTAATATAGGGTTATTCATAAAGTAAATTCGACTATAAATATTAATTAGAAATATAATAAGATTTCCGACATAATGGTATTTCATTTATAATTTTTAAACATTAAATAATTAAATTTATTCATGACACAATGCTGATGCAATAATTACCTTATTAATGAATGATTAAAAAAATTGGTTTTATAAATATCAAAATAAATATAATTTGAGACATTTAATGAATTAAACTAATTTTGTAGGTCAATATGAATTTTTAGGGTTGATTAAAAGAATTTTCTTTGAAGTAATAATTCTTTCATTAATTTACCAATTAAGAAATACCGAATAGTGTTAAAATTTATATGAAAGATTTTTTAAAACAAATATTATATTATTAATTGATACTGTATTCATAAAAAAGGTTTGGAAAAAGGTCTCAAATAATATTATATATGTAATTAATTAAACACTTGTTGTTCTCTTGGATGTTTATATAATTATCGTTAACCACATAATAATAAAAATACAAAGAGACATGGTAAATGTAAAACTATTTAATTGACAGTTAAATCTAAAGGATAAGGTTAATATAGTGACCCAAACCTATCTAAAACCTATTATATTACTGTTTTTAAAGACATACCCACCTTATACTTGAAATAAATAATTTTGGATCTATTATAAACTGAAAATGGTTTTATTATAAAATAATATTCCATTTTTTTTCTTCAGGTTCCCATCACCCCTCTTATAAGAGAGATCTTAACCTTCTCCCAAATTCACACCATAAAAGCCATTTGACTCGGCCAATCGCTACCCAAATATCATTATAAAATTCCTACCTTCATCCTCATAGCCTTACTTTAGTCATAAATCCAACCTAATAAGCACTTTTGATCAAATCAAACGGAAGAACCCGAAGAAGTGGTAAATATTTCATTACCTCTTTCAAGTTCATTTCTTATTCCACTTCCTATTTCATTGTTTTTTCACATATAAAATAATAACTCCAGTATCTTATATATAATGTGATGTTGTTATAAAAAATTTACGACCATTTTAATCATTATATCTATCCTATAAATGACAAAGTCACTATACGTGCGTACGTACAGATTGCCGTCTCCACGTCGTGGGGTAGTCTTTTATTAAAACACTTCATCATTTGGATAGGTATAATAATGAGTATAAATGATGTAAATAATAATTATAAGATGATAATGATTCTGTATATATGATATACCATCCAATTATATATGATTTTAATTTCAATATAAGGATATTGTCGCTCATCCATACGTACGGATTACCATCTACACAAATGCGATGGGATTCATTCCCTATTGTATCCATTGAAGACAAATTCTCATTTGATGATTAAAAATAATGTTTAATGATATAATATCATTATGAATATGTATAATTTACATCCTATCCATTACCAACATTACTTAAGTAACAATTTATATAAAGGAAAATGAATTAGTTAACACCCAAAACGATGATACTATAGAAATATCATTAACAAAGAAATATAATAAGATCATATATGATATCATATTTTTATAGATTTGGAATAATTTAATAACAATAATTTAATGATTATACAGGAGGCTAACGTACCCTCAACCATGGAAAAGTACATGTTAAGGGTTAATTTTACTATCACTTTATTATCTGAGGTTGTTTTTACGTAAATATCTACTGGGACCTCTTTATCATCCAAATGTGTGTTTTCTTAAAAAATTTATTTCAAATATTTTTTCTATTTACTATACATTGTTTTAAAGTCATTTATAACATTATTTTACCTTATATTTTTTGAATGGAATCTTTCCATTGTTTTCCAAACGACGTACTTTATGTCCTTTTCGAAAAAATTATGTTAAGAAATTTTTTTTAACTTTTACGGAGGTTGCTACTATTTTCTGTTGTTATAACATCGTCGAAGCATCCCATAAAAGATTATAAGAATATTAATGAAATAAATGTTTCCTTTTATAATTATATGACTTTTAAATTATTTCGAAATATAATGAAATATTTCTCTAAAAAAATTCTGATTTCATCTATGTCAACATCCTTTGATAGTTTTTAGCATATTTTAAGTTGATTTATTATGATACAAAACGTCCATATTTATTGAAGTTTTGTGATATGATTGACTATGGATGTATTATTTTGACAACATTAATTGTTTATAGATAAATTATTGAGATTGATAATCCTAGTTTTAATTCTTATTTTTTTGTTATGTTTAAACCTTTTTATATTAGAAATGCATTGGACGTAGTAAGTGACGGGTGGAGCCCACTATAGCTCCATGATGCATCGGTAGGTGTTAGGAGACAAACTTGTGTCTTGGCTCTTGTCCTTGAGTAATTATTATTTTTAGTCTTGGAATAAGGCCTTGACTATATGGTTATGAATTCTAGTATTATGCATTATTTCATTATGAAATTAGCTATTGATATTGCATGTGATTCTTCGACTAGTAGAATATCTATGTGAATAAGTAAGTGGAATTATTTAAATTTATATTTTACATGTTATGTTGAATTTCTAGGTTAACAGTCTTTTGTTTTAGTCTTATAAATTTCCTTAAATGTTTATTTTTATTTATGAATGTTTCCACTATATTTTTTTCTTTACTGAGCATCTGAGCTCACCCCTTTTATGTTTTATTTTTCCCAGGACTGGAAGAAGTATATTCTGGCTGACCTGTAGGGATAGTCCATGGAATATTAGCGTGGCCTATGTAGACCATGTTGTTGTAGTTTTTCATTTTATAATATAATTTTAAACATTTTAATGTATCTAGTAATTTCATGGCTACTAAAATAATCGATCTTTAGAGACTTGATCATTTGTGATCATGACAACGTTACGTAATAATGCATAGACTCTAGGTAACTGGGGTCGGGGCATTTCTTGACATGTTTAGATATTTTTTTATGTCATTATTTTTTGATAAAAATAGTATCAGTATCTATTACCTTGGGTTATGAGGAGAAATATTTTTGAGGTAGATGATGATTGGAATGTGTTTCAATTATGAATTAATACATGGGAATGGTAGTTTGGATAGGCCCCATCAGTATTATTTAGAAAATTTAAAAATTTATACCTGAAATTTTTCTTTGTAATGTGAGGATTCAATGAAATATCCCAATACCATAATATGAAATATAATCCACCATTGGTAGTTCTTTAATTATATAGTTTTTTAATTTTAAATATTGGTAGAACATGAATACTTTTCGATTATTAGTTAATATTTATTCTTAATGTTTTACATGGAGAAATCATGGGATTATATATATATATATTCATATTTTTTGAAATAATAATATATAAAATTCATTAACATATATATATAACCCATATTTTGGTTATTTAATTCACTATTTGGTATTTTATATTTTACAATCATTTTTATAGAAATAGATATAAATTTATTTTTTCATATTTTAATTGTTTATATTTATTATTCTATAAAGGTATTAAATCATTAGTCTCTGTTTTCCATCCCTAAAAAATGGAATTATCCACATATAAGCCCATTTAAGGGAATTATTTTGAATCACCCCAAAGGTAGTGTAAAATAACATTCAAAAGAGGGGAGGCCTAAATCATACATGGATTGTGTGGGAGTCATTATATAGTAACACATGAAGTTTAAGTTATTATGTAATTAAGAGTAGGCCTTCACAATGAGAGATATATATGATGGTTGTATGAGTTTTTCTTCTATTTTATAACTTCAATGTTGATCTAATAGAACAAAATAACTTTTTATGAAATGTGAGGAATGTGAAATGTTTTTTTGTGATGAGTTCATCATCAATAGAACTATACACTAATTTAAACACTTCTACTTCAAGCATAGTTTCATTGTTATCTTCATTTATCATTTCAACTATGATTTTTTACACCTAATATTCCACCCACATTTTCCTTAAATCATATATTTGTCTTAGTCCTAAAATAGAATATCAAGTAGTAATTATCATGTTGATATCACCATATTGTTGGACCTACTTTGGTTAATAATATATATTAGGGGATGAAATACTACTTCCAAGGAACCACCACTAATATTTTTTCCCAATTGTTCCATTGATCCTAATATTATGTATGATTTTACTAAATTTTAGAGCAGACCTCATGCTATAGTAAGGTTATATATTTGATGTTGAGGATGAAGATACATCATTATCCTATCACTAAACTATTATTTAATAGGGATATAAAATTAAGAAAGATGATATATAAGAGGAAATTCTATTTTTTATATTATGTAATTTTTGGAAGATGTTTTGAAGATACATAGAATGTTTAGATGTATTGAATCTATTGTACTATGGTAGTCCCAAATGTGATAGTAACACTGGTTCTCAAGAGAAGGCGATGCTACATCAAGAAAGAATTGATACAACCACAATTATATGGTATATGAAATATATAGGTGAGGTTATACACCAGGATAAATTTTTCATTCTATAGTTGGTTTAGTTTATTTTATGAAGAGGGATATTTCACCTCAAGGCCTAAATCCATTGCACATATATTATATATGAAGTAAATTTAAATGCCCAAATTTTCCCTCATATAGGTCCTTTATTATTCCTTCTATGGAGTTTAATGAACAATAACGCATATGGGGATCTTTCCTACATGTGTTTTTTTGAAGATACCACAAAACATATATATTTCTCCATAATATGATATTTATGTTGTATGATTTAGAGAAGAAGAAAAAAATATTTGAAGTAATACAATGTTGGAAGAGGTCTCTCCCTGTCTCTCTCTATAGGATGAATCTTATATCATTACGGTGGATATAAGAGGGGAATCCCCGTGTATAAACTACCAATCTATGTTATGACTTTTAATTAGAGAATAACTGGGAGGAGTTATGATATAAATTATTATATATCTTTTAGGGATTTTTTATTGATGAATACATAGAAATGTTGTTTTCTATATGATGCATTATCATTCTAGATATGAGGTTCCCTAGCCATTCATGATATCGATATAATGCACCTAAAGTGAGACTAAATTGAGAAGGGTATTCAATAAATATGATGTCGGTGTATTTATGATATTTTATTCTATTTTTTTATTGTGTCATGGTTGAACTCTTATACTGGTTTTTTATTAATTCAAGTAAGAGTATTACAATTCAAGATAACTTTATTTACATTTAATTTTTAACAACATCAAATATATTAATTATTGATTGGAATATAAATTATGAGTGGCTAGGATTTGTGTGTATGGTATAATTAATGAATTATTATTAGTACTAAAATGTGTAAATCATTCCATGATTGTGAATTTTAATTATTAATTCATATTTCATTAACAACTAATTTAGTCACATCCTTAATTACATAGGAAGAGTGATTGCAATTATAGGAGGAAACCAGGTGTGACTAAAGGGAGTAGATGGAGAGAGATGAAATAACTTTTCCATTCACCTATAGATTAATGATAACATTATTTAGTTTATTATAGATTACCTCATCCAAAGGGATTAGCTGACATAATATTTTTTAAGTTACACTTAGATATAGAAGTATGTACTTTAATTATTATTGAATCTATATATTTGGTGCAATATCCCATGTGATTATTGATTCTTCATTAATAATGAAAATAAATCCTTTCAAATCAACTATTTTATCTTAAAAATTAATTTTTTTGGAGTCATTACACTACAGAAATATAAACAGTTAGTTTATTTTATTTTTTTAATCCTAAAAAGGAATATTTTATTTAATTATATAACAAATTTATCCATCATATAATCCTCACACATTCAATAATCTTATGATTCTTTAGTTTGATTAGTTTGGGAAAAATATAAACAATGAGAGTCTATCAAAATAATGGCATCACAAGAAAAAATTAATTAGTTTTGAGGATGTGTAAAAATATTGAATGTTTTATTTAGAGGTATATATGATGAAGTCCCACCACATAAAGCTTCTAGGAGGGATTTTGAGTGAACAACACCGCTAGAATAAGCACATATGAGAGGGGCCTCAAACACAACATTTATGGTGCCTCATCAAAGGATTGTTATAAACATTGAAAAATCAAAGAGTATATTACTTCATGATAAAGATGTTTGAATATGTTTACATTGTCATTATTTATCCAACATACGGATTATACCATAAGAGGTGGGTGAATCAATGTATGAATGTTTCAAAAATACATTATTAATGATATTTTTTCATTGTTAGAGGAAAAAAATTATTTTCCCAACTATTCCTGTAAAATATTATTTAAAATGATATAGAATATATTTTAATTTTTTCACCCACAATACACTATATCTAAGGAACACGCAATTGATGATGTTTTGGTGTACAAAAACCCAAAAAAAATATCACTACTTTTTATTTCATTTTTTGAGCATTAGATATGTCCCTATAGATTTATAACCCCCGTAATTAATATAAAATTCAATTCTCATTTTTCAAAAATAACACTATTCTCCTCTATGTAATCATATTGACCTTCTAAAAATGAAGAATATGAGTTTACCAAAATAATGTTGAATATAATATTCTCTATATTCTTTAAAATGATTAACTCTATTGAAATAAATGAATCGTATCATTTAATCCCCATATTCTCTAATTATCTCTATATCGTTATTTCATATAATATCAATATTTGAGACACTATACTCGTACATGAATTATGTTGTTTTTTCACTTTTATGTGTGTTGAAAACTCATAAAATCCTTGAAATATTCTCTATCAAGATATTTGTTGATTTCATTTATTATCTTAAAGTAAAATTTTAAAATTCATTAATCTAGTATTCAAAAATCTGCATCCAAAAATAATATTTTGAATTATAATATATATCCCCAAGTATATGAAATTTTAATTATTTGACAAATATCCTAAAAAACGTAGTGTTTCCATTATTGGAATGGTGTAATGATTACGTCCTTTAAAATTCACGCCTTTATAGTAATAAATATCCAAATTTCACATTATGATGTGTCCAATGAAATAAATATCCATTAAATATATATGGGACGAATAGACATCACACAAAAAAATAACACCAGCCTAGAAAAACAATATAATATCATCACCATAATATTTATGAGTAATTTATAACTTTTATCATATCCTAATTTAATATGAAATGATTATATTTAAGTTGACCATAAATTTTTAATCTTATACCCTTAAATATTTTTACTTTTATAGTCTACAGAATTTAGGATATAAATCATCCATTATTACTTAGATAACACTATACAAAATAAAAAAACATAGTCCATTGTGTATTCATACACGATTCTATAATTTTTTTATAAAACATCATCAAAAAAACTCCAAACAACTCAAAAATTTCATTAAATAATTTTTGTTATTAATTATTATTGAATAAATTTCACTATAGTCTTCTATATAAATCACCAAAAATTCCAACCAGTATTTTCTAAAACAATTATACACAATTACCCACCATTCACAAAACAATATAGGTACCTAATAGGTTTATTTTGACGAATTAAAGAATTAGAAATGGGTTTATAGGTATTTTTTAAGGTATACTCGCTAATTATAACATACCAGTTTCTTATCCATGTGGATGATGACTACGTGATCTATTTTTATGATTTAAAATTTTTTTATGATTATTAATTCTAATTATGGAAGAAATGGTCATGTAAGGATAATATATTATTCAAGATATTTCAATTCTAGTGAATATCAATCATTTTTCTTGCATGGATACTACGGAAAATATCACATTCTCATCATGGAAAAAAATACATGTGTTGCGGGGGAGGATTATAAATCACTTCAAATATACTTATCCACGAGTCCCCTTGAAATTACATATTTGTTATTCAATATATATTTTCAATGATTTTTATTAATTCCATTTTTATATATAATTACATAAAAATATTAATTGACTAGTTATAATCACTACAATTTAATATTATGTCACATGATGAGGTACTGAATTAGTCAACAATATATTTTCATTTATTTTAATATTACAATTATAAATATAAAGTGTTATTGAGAAAATTTATATTAATCGAAAGTGTAATATATGAAATAATATTTATGGTCCAGGGATGATATATGTTTCCTTCATATTTTGTTGCATGTAATGGATAAACCAAAAAACATATATATTATTGAGGATGGAAAAACACTTAATGGTATACAAATACATATTGTTAATGGTGAACATATAAGAATTCAATGAAGAAATTATAATAACATTATTAGATAGGAGTGTTGGGATATAACCCCAATACATTGAATCCCATATCAAATTAATCCATTATTAGGGAGGCTGGATCATAATAGAATTTCCTTGGAAATAAATAAAGAGATGGGGGTACGACAAGTATAATAAATCTAAATCAATGAAATGTAGGATCCCGTATAACAAATATCTTGATATAAATTATCATCCATGTAATAGAGAATTGATTATCCATCCAAACCAATGATTTTCCAAATATTTTTAAACTAAATGAATAAATGTGAGTCTCCAAATAAGATAGAATATTTTAAACATTATTTTATATAGAAAGAGCCTACTTATTGACCAATGAAAAAGGAATAATATTTTTCAATTACCCAGAACACCACTTACCTTGAGGTAGACACTTTCAAGGACAATTGTGTAGTGGTGATTGGAATCGAGGACATAAAATTTTCCATTTAAATAAAAATTTTCTTTCTTATGGGATTGAAATATTAAGTAACCCCATTTAAATAAACATTTAGATAAAAATGTGAAATTAATTATCATTATTTTGGAGGTATTAATATATATACGTTAAAGAAGAAATAAATGCCCCTTTACAAAGTATGTATTAAAAATTATAGATCTTAGTGATAACGAAGTGATATCCAATCATGTAGCTAACAAGGAATAGGATTAGAATATTTACCAAATGATTGTATAAAAGTATCATTCATATCATCTATTTCTACAATTATAAATAAAATTTACATGAATTTTTATATTTTTGAAATGGAAGATCATTGATATGATGACACAAATCGGTTCACCATAACACCTAAAAACAAGAACATTGATTATAGTTGATGATATATTAAGGGAACCAATGGATGGAAATCTATCATATGATAATATAGTCTTGATTGAAGAAGATTTAGTTGGTTCACATGATGACTTTTCTATATTGGGATAATAAGAATCTAAATAGGATCAAAATACACTTACATGTAAATATTTAATTCAGGAGTTGGATCATATGTTATACAGACACCTTACTGTTGTCAAAAAATTGATAATTAAACTCAAATTTGTAATTACATTCTTGTACGAAAATCATTCCGTTCATGGTTGTTGTGAATAACTTCTTAGATACGGGTAACTATAATATTTTTGTAGATTATTAAGAGGTAATTCAAAATGGAATTATAGACATGACCTATACTGAATTTGGGTTGTGAAAATTTGAGAAAAAATTATATACCTACGTTGGATATTATATATCCACCGGTGAAGGTCAGCTGTCTCAATATGAAAACAGGATCACAATGGTAGAGGAATAATTTATTGTATAATTAATTATTAGACGAACATAAAAAGGCTCCAAATAAAACATAGTATATTCCACCCATTGATATACTATATTTGATTATTATCTAAGATATAATTAAGAGATTTGTAAAATTTTAATGTCGTCTCAATATTTGGTTAAACTCAAATCATAATTTCATAACAGATTTTACAGATTATGGTAATATAGAAAATGGATAGAGAGACATATTTAAATTATTCATCAATTACTATAAACAGTCATAAATATAATCTCATTATATTATTACCAATAAGTTATAAGTATTTATGTTTTCCTAATGAGTATATTATCAATTATTGTCCTAACATTAAAATTATTTTTTTTCAAATAATCATAATTTGATTATTGAATTTTTTTGCAAGCATATTTCTAAATGATAAGTCATTACTTATAGACCTCTAAAATAGTAATAACATATCTTTCAAATCTATCATGATTATTAGTATCTCCAAAATCACTATGGGTTGACTCTATGATCATTAAAATTGTGATATATTTGGATGATATCCTTGATGAAGCATTAAATGAGACCATTGAGTGGAGGAGTTTGACACAAAAATTGGTTTCGGTATATATTTTTTATGTCATTTGTTTTTCATTATGTTTTGTAATCATAGGAAGAATAAATTCTAACATGAATGAAAACTTTAAATGTAACATATATTATTATTAAATTTTTAGGATACATTAGATCCAATAGATAATATTTTTTCCTTATTATTGGGTACTCTAACTCTAAATTCCATCAAACACTCTGTAATTCCTTTCCCCTACATAATTATTTCTTTTCAAATATAGAAATTTAGGAGGAAATTTATTATTTCAATTAGATAATTTCATAATTTATCAAAGGATGTGATTCTGGGTTTGTGGATGTATTTGGAATCTTCTTACTAATGTCCCATCTAATTATTTGAAGAGGAAATTATATAATTTCTGAATCCTCTAACTTAATTTTTGATAAACAATATCTAATTACTATGTGATCTATTTAACTATATAATATTTTTTCAATGAATTGGGTTTATTATATGATTTATTATTATATCATACAATGAAATAGTCTACGACCGTTGTGTAGTACTGTAAGATTTTAATCTCTGAAACAAATTTCACTATATAGTTGAAACTATTTTCCATTAAAATCATGATAAATAATGTATCAATTTTTTATGTTTTATTTATTTACATATAACATTGTTAAATATTACATAGTAATATATCTAAAATATGATAAATAGACTATGAAAATTGAGCAGGATTTATTGGATATGAAAGTTGAATTTCCAGAAAATTAAGATACAATAATTTTCCTTTTTAATGAATATTATAAATATATTGCCAATTAAAATATTTTAGAGATCCCTCTATTACTATTATTTATTTATTATTTTCTAATATATTATTCCTAGCTTATGAATTCTAATCACATTTCGTCATAATTAACTAATGGAACCTAATTGTAGATCATCTATTTTTATAGCATATTAATGATATTATATTTAATTGAAATAACTCTTATTAATTTGTATTGTTGAAAATTATGAGATTAACGATTGGATGTAATATTAAGAACATGATTTCTTCTATTTGGCATGAAATTTATATCATTCCAAATAAAAAAAGTTCTTTTACTGAAAAAAATTGTGGAACAAAATGGTAATACAAATGTACTGAAAGACACTTTTATGGGAAATAGATTTGGAAAATCAGGATTTAAATTTAAACCGTTAAAATGGATGGTATTTGATAAGTGAATTTTCTTTTAAAACATGTGAGCTTAGCCAAGGATAGACATGATTTATATATAGTTCATGTTCCATCACAATATGTCATGTGTATCCTATTAGATAAAAGATTAAAATATTTTTATGGTCTCTTGAATTTATAATCGTAGATTACAATAGGTTATAAATATATTGAACATGATCCATGACCATGACCTAATGATGGTTCATCATAATATGTGAAAAAAGGTGATTAACTTCTTTATGGACACATTATCTTATACTATTTTTATTGTGCATTATATACTGTCTATTTTCTATCACCATTAGGAAATGTTAATCTATTTATATGTGAATACATTAAATAACCATGAAATGTTAAATCAAAGAGGTAATTTTATGTGGTTTCATTACTCTTCAAGATTATATGAAATACTTAGACATTAAATATTTATACTTCTAGTAATAATTATCTAAAATAATGTATAGGGGAAATCATACGGTGCTCAATTTTTTACCTAGGTCTATGGGCCTATCAATAATGGATCTATTATTACTAGGCCTAAATTTAGTCCCTATAATATTTGTTTATTTCCATTTTATTTTCTATTGATTTTGAAAGTTATGAGATTAATTCTCTTTGAATGTTTATACATGACATTTATTTACCCACATATATTATAATCATTTATTTGTATATTTTTTATTATTTATGTTCTTGATTGTTGAAAAAAAGTATGTGGCCTTAATTTATAGTGTTTTTCTACTTCATTTATGGAATATTTCATTTTCATTTTAGATTAATTTAGTGTTTAACATTTTTCTAACGTAATCATTATTTTATATTGAAATTATTAACTATTAGAATTTTTGTTTTTAATTTCTAATTTAAATTTTCATTTTTCTTAAATGAAATTATTCATTTATTTTGAATAAATAATTTAAATTTTAATTTTAATTACTTGTATCATTTATTTCTTTTTTCTAGGAAATTAAATTCCATTAATTTTTTTATATACTAAATAGATAATAGATAATTATTTTTTGATATTTTATTTTGAATTTCTATGATGGAGAAGGTGTAGATCATCCATGAGTGGATGAAGACTGCATAGAACAGACAGAAGTCCTATGCTGATAGGAGACGGAGACCACTGTAGTTCGAGGATGGAGATCACGTCTTCCTACGGGTCACACCTCAACGAGGTCTATAGAGATTTGGTCTGGGCAGCAAGTTATCTCCACATTTCATCAGACCTTTCCATTTCCTTAGCAGAGTAGGCGAGGTGGCTTACCGCCTGGCCCTTCCACCTCAGTTGCACCGGGTGTATGAGGTCGTCCACGTATCCCAAATGAGTAGATACGTGAACAACCCGACCCACATCATCGATCATGGGGAGCTGGACATCGATGACGGGGCGACATTCTCGGAGATCCCAGTGGAGATCGAGGATCGATAGGAGCGAGTCTTATGTGGGCGGTCGATTGCTCTGGTGCGCATCTTCTAGTAGTATGGGAACCTCCAGGATACCACATGGGTGTGGGAGGCTCATATGCATGTACAATACCCCCAATTGTTTTTCTACTATGTGTTATAGCTTTATGGGGGCATAAAGCCCTGAGATTAGAGTAATTTAAAGACCTAGAAATTTCAAGGATTTTTTTTTTCATAATTACATTGGAATTTAATGAGTCTGCAGTACTTGATGGCACTTCATTCCGAGGCCCATTGTGCCTGGAATCAATTTGTTATGTTTTTTTTGGGTACGTTCAGTAAACGTACATGCAGGTTTTTCTATTATTTCAACTGGTGCTCAGAATTGAAATCTGAGGACACTGATTAACTCGCAGGACCTGTTTTCTCTTAAGAGGACCTTTACTACAGTAGCGTTTTATGAGGGTTGAGTGTTAATATTTGGGGATTTAGAATAAAATAAAAAAAAATTGTGGAACAAAATTTTATTTTAAGGATTTCAGTTATTTCGTACAGTGAGGAGTTACTAATGGGGCCCACACCCACATAACCTCCCATGAGAGGAATTCGTGTGGTGCGGCCCACACTAGCACTAACTTATCACCTCCACTCAACACCCTTGAAACCCCCCCCCCATTTAAATCCCCTTGTATTTATTATTACAACTCTCCTTCTATAATTGTGATCTCTTCGCCTTCCTCTCTCCCTATTAAATTTTTCCAACACATTTCAATTTATTAAACGAACTCTTCAATTATTTAATTAAAGAGTTTGATTTTTGAATTGCATTGGTGAATTAAATAATATCCTTAGATATTATTTTGTGGGAACTTTTTGTGTTTAGAGGACCTTGTAAAAGCTCTGGAGAATTAGAGAGATCATCGTTCTTTCACAAAGAACAACTCTGTCAAAGAACATGAAGGAATTATACTTTGACACTTCCCTTAGGACGCACCCTGACGACAATGGAATCGAAGTCCATACCCCGCGACACCCGACCTCTGTGACAATTTTATTTCGTCACTCGTTGACGTGTTCCGCTCTTGAAACTGAGGTAGGGTGTTTTTATAATTTAATTTGAATAAATTATACCTTCGTTCTAGTTGAATGCGAATGATTGTCTATGACCGATTATTACCGCATAACATAGAGGGCCCGAGACGAACGAACATGGACCGACAACCCTCCATCATTTATTTTTTATTTAATTCGCAATGGCAGGAAATGGTGAATGGAGGCGGCGGAGAGCGATGGTGGAGGCCGTGCGCCGGCCGCGTGTGGAAGAACTGAAACCCACAACCGCGGGTCGCTCGACCGACGAAGAACCGACTGGCTAAAGCAGGCTAGACTGAAGAGACCGCAGTGCCGAAAGAGATGCCACGCTGTGGAGAACCGCACTTCACAGGCCGCTCGGCGGCAAACCGGCCGGCTCGTTAGCCGGCCAGGATGAAGGAGTCGTGGCGCCAGGAGGGAGTCACACTGAAGGTAACGCGGCCCTCCTCTGCGGGCTGCTCGCACCAGGAAGTTCGGTCAGCTTTGGTCTGCCGATTGAGAGGGCGGTTCTACTTGGTGCCGCTGGATCAGGAAAGTGGGGGGCCACCCCCCTACCCCCTTGGACCGCTTGACCACCCGGGCCGAGCCGAAGCCTGTCGGGATGCGCCATGCTGGGCCAGACTGCACTGTGTTGGGTCGGGCCTCACTGTACCGGGTCGGGCCTCGCCGAGCCGGGCTGGGCCGCACCCCCTCGAGCATGGCTGTGCCCCTTGGGTTGGGCCACGCGACTCATCGGTCCGGTCTGACCCTCATCCGGGTTGGACCCGCCAAAACCAGGTTGACCCGTCCCGCCAGCCCACATGGCATAACGGGCTGAGGCCATTTTCACTGAAATGTGAATAACTTAAGGACCGTGCGTCTGATCGACGCGCCGTCTACGACATTGGGACCCTCGAAACGATGTAGTCCTTTTGAGATACTCTAAATGAGTTTTGGAAAACATTGGAAAATAGCTAGGTTTTGTAATGAGCGTATTTCCAAACGGGCCCCTAGAACAGAAAAGCCAATATCTCTCAGACCAGGAATCTGATTGATTCGTCGTCTGTCGTGTTGGTTTCTTTTGACAAGATGAAACTTTGGGATACATAAAATTTTAAATTCTTGATAACTGATATATCTCCCCCTTTTCTCAAGGAGTGGACCCTCCTGGAATCAAACGTGCTGTGTGCGGGAACCCTAGAGATGGCTGCGACTGCAATGACTACCGTACTAGAATCCTCTATGGGTTAGATGACGATGACTACCGTATTAGAATTTTCAGTGTGTTCGATGAAGACGACAACTATATTGTAATCCTTCTTCTGTTTGTCAGTGATGATGAATGTACTTGTATCCTATGTGGACCAGACTATTTGACTTCTGTTCTAGTATACTACAAGGGTCTGATAGAGTAGCTGGTCTAGTATCCTACATGGGTCTGATAGCTTAGCTTGTCTAGTATCCTATGTGGGTTCGACATCTTAGATGAATCAGTCACTACATCTAATCAAATATATCGCTTTATGAAAGATGAATACATGTGTGAGTTGATTCTTGACATTCAATCATTACCATTAGTGTGATTGACTTCTTTCCTGTGTGGACGGGGTTGTGGTTGGGCTCAAGAATTGGAGCTGAACTGGAATTGACGACTTAAATATATGTATGGGCATATACCTATGTAGAGTTGGTTGATACTTCGTGATTGTATCTTTTATTTGTGGTTTATCCTTCATTGATTTTGGGAGACCATTGGGGTTCTCAGGGTCCCTACTGAGTATCGTTATACTCACCACTGCACGGGTAATGCCCGCACTACATTGTGTTCGATGCAGAAGACGGAAAACACTGATCGTGGTAGAGAATTGTAGAGATAGATGGTACCCAAACGTGGACAACATGGTGGGACGTTGAAGGAGCGGATGGACAGACCCTAGGTGCCGAGGAGACCATATGTACCCACCGTTTAGGTGGGATTCTCGGAGGATGACTCAGTGGTTGCTGCATTACTTTACTACTGTTGTACTTGTCTTTCATTTGTAGTTTACTTACTGTTGGGCTTGAATTTCCAGCAACTTTCTTTTCAGCACATACTTTTTTATATAGTTTTACTTTGTTCTTTCTTCGGTTGCATACTCTGCTGTGTTTCTTTACTATATAAAGGCAATGCCTTACATTTTTTGGGATTTATGCCTTTGGTGCTAGTCACCAGCCCCTGGCCTATGGAAGGCGGGCTTGGGGTAGTCACACCATGGGGCCCGAGGCGAGTCGCGAAAAATTGGTATCAGAGGATTCGGTTCTACTGCAGAACTCAGGACTCTGAGAAAACTTTCTGTGAAGAAATATTTTTAAGAGTATTGAGTGTGTTTTTCAGTCCAGGGAGTCTAGTGTTGGGGCGGTAACTGACATATCCATACACCAGGACCCGTACCTCTGATTTTAGACTCATTTCATGAAAACACTGATTGAATGTGTGTTTAAAAAGTATTCATTGTGATTCATTTGTGTCGGCTCACCTGGTATACTATTTGACCGTGACACACCTATTTCTTTTAGGATAGCCCCACGAAGACTATTAGTTAGGGTTCTGAGTTGTGTACGAGATGGCAGCCCACCGAGTGATGAGACCTCGGTGTAGGGCCCCATCTCAGCGGAGGCACCAGCGGTACCACTATCTTCTAGGCCACCAATACCACGAGCCCCAGCAGCATAGAGTGCACACCGCCTAAATGCGCTGTATGAGTTCCAGCAAAAGAGGCCGCACTTGTTCCATGGAGATACGGACCCTCATGCTGCTGAGGATTGGATGGAGGCTATTGTCAGAGTCTTCATATTGGTAGGGACACTAGGTGGCCTTATGGTGATCCTTTTCATGATCCTCCTACATACAATAGCAGTTAGATGGTAGATCCTGATGCTCCAGGTGCATGATGAGGTATCTTTAATTTGAACAGACTTCGTGAGTCTCTTCCGCTCGAAGATTGTTCTAGCCACCCTTCGTGCGGTGCAGATTCATGAGTTACTTCATCTGCGGCATGGCAGTGTGACAGAAGCTCAGTACTCGGCGAGGTTTACTGACCACTCACACTACTTCGCAGACATGGTACGGGTCCCATTATTTAGGGCCTGAACCTTTGAGTAGGGACTCAGACATGAGATTAGGGTTTTGATGATCTCCCTCATCATTCCCTTACATATACCTATGTCATCAATTCCAGTTCGGCTCCAATTCTCAAGACCAAGAACAACCCAATCCACGTAAGAAAGAACTCAATCACACTGATAGTAATTATTGAATGTCAAGACTTAGCCCACATAGGTATACATATTTTGTATAGTGATATATATGATCAGATATATTCATTGAATCATCTAAGCTGTCAGACCCATGTAGGATACTCGAGCAGCTACTATGTCGGACACACGTGTGATACTAAAACATAAGTCAACTATCGGACCCACATAGAATATAAGTACAACAGTCATAATTGTCAAACCCATAGAGGATTCTAGTACATTTTTCATCGTCGTTGATCCCACGAAGGATTCCAGAATGGTAGTCGTCGTTATCGAACCCACGAATAATTCCAGTATGGTAGTTGTTGCAGTCGCATCCAGCTAGGGTTCCGAGTCGCGTATGAGATGGAAGCCCATCGAGAAACAAGGCCTCATTGTAGGGCCCCATTACAGCAGAGGCACCAGTGGTACCACTACCCACTGGGCCACTGATACCACCAACCCCAGCAGTAGAGATTGCACGTCGGCTGTGTGTGCTACACGGGTTCCATCAATAGATGCCACCCAGGTTCCGCAGAGAGATGGACCCTCAGGCAGTTGAGTATTGGCTGGAGGCTATTTTCAGAGTCTTCTGATTGGTATGGATACCAGCGGACCATATGGTGATCTTTTCTGTGAGTATCTTTCACGCATTAATAGGTAGATTGTGGAGCCTGATGCTCTAGGTTCATGATGAGGCATCACTACTTTGGACAGAATTCGAGAGTCTCTTCCACTTGGAGTTTGTTCTATACACCCTTCATAGAGTGCTGATTAAGGAGTTACTTCATCTGCGACAGGGCATCATGACAGTAGCTCAGTACTCAGCGAGGATTAACGACCTCTCACGCTACTCCATAGACATGGTATGGGAACCCTTCTTCCAGGCCTGGTCCTTTGAGCACGGACTCAGACATGAGATCAGGGCTTCGATGATCTCCCTTAGCATTCTGACAAAGGTGGGAGTGCTTGAGAGATAACTTCTTTTGGAGATAATTCTCGCTGAGCCGACACCAGCAGCGAGACCCACCACATGGCAACACGTAGTGGAGTCTTCTACAGCTGGCAGTAGACAGTTGACGCAGAGGTCCATGTGGAATAGTCCATTAGGTGAGTGACCCCAGGATACAGGTTCTGTTGTGCATGGCACATGAAACCGTTCCATCTATACAAGGAGCAGGCAGTGATGTGGATGCAGCGGGCATGGTCACATGGCTCAAGACTGTCTGACCATCCATGAAGACAAGCAGCAGATAGTAGAGGGACCTCCCAGGAAGAGGCAGAGGATCGACCATGGTGGTCCGCAGGGGGGAAGGCGGACGAGGCAGAGGAGCTGGCCGAGCAGCGGGTGGTGGACGATGCTTTGAGGATCACCAACACCACCACTAGGAGGACTACCCTGACCATATGGAGCTGGCAGATAGGGGCAGGCTCAGCTCTAGGCAGTCGAGGCCTACAACCACGGAGCACCTGAGATGATTTGAGGTACTATCTGTGTCTACTCCACCCTTGCCGCAATACTTATAAACACAAGTGCGAGTCATTATTTTATTGTCACTGCAGTTGTTCGGTGCTCGTAGATTCCGACAGAGTTGTTGGATCGATCCTTACAGCTGGAGACTCCTACGGAAGCGGAATCTATGATTAAATACAAGTGCTGATAGTGTGAGATAACTCAAGTAGTTGAGATCTTCGGCTCAGATCTTCATGTTGTGGTGTCGACGCCTTCGAAGTCATCCTTGGTATGGACTGGTTGTCCACAATCCATGCTCAGATTGACTACATTAAGCACAAGGTGCGGTGTGTCCGCACGGATGGATCTTGGTTTATCTTCACTGGTGAAAGGGGAGCCTTTGTAGCACAGGATGGAATTTCGTAGAGGAGAGGGCAGCGAATCAATCATCAGTTGGCTAGACTCATCCTCGGAGTGGTTGATGTGCGGAGTCCGAGTTTTCCTGTCGTGGTGCATCAGTATGTGAATTTTTTTCCAGAGGATGTTCCAGGACTACCTCTTCTAAGAGAGGTAGACATCTATATAGACCTATACCCTGGGACAACACCGATATCTACACCAGCATATCAGATGGACCTCTCCGAGCTTCGTGAGCTGTGGGTACGGTTGGAGGACTTACAGGGGAAAGTATTTATCCAACCCAGTGTTTCACCTTGGGCTTCTCTGATTTCTATCACCATGAAGGCAGATGGGATCTTGCAACTGTGTGTCGACTACCGTCGCCTGAATCAGGTGGCCATGAAGAACAGGTACCCACTCCCGAGGATTGTCGACCTGTTTGATCAGCTCAATGGAGCATGATGGTTATCATAGATAGACCTCAGGTCAGGCTATCACCAACTCAGATTTCAAGATGAGGATGTGCCGAAGATAGCCTTCAGGTGTTGGTATGCCCACTATGAGTTCATGGATATTCATTTTGGAGTAACCAATGCACCAGCAGTGTTCATGAGTCACTTGAACATGATCTTCTATTTTTACCTTGATCGTTTTGTTGTAGTCTTCATCGATGACATACTGATTTACACGACTACTGAGGAGGAGAACACCTACCACTTGTGTGTTGTACTGGAGACACTCTGAGAGCACCGTCTTTATGGTATGCTCTCGATGTGCCAGTTCTGGATTCGATAGGTTCACTTCTTGGGAAACGTCATCTCAGGGTCTAGAGTAGCAGTGGATCCAGAAAAGATCAAGGTTGTACTTTCATGGGAGCCACCCAAGAGTGCGATGATGGAACGAAGTTTCCTCGGTCTGGCTGGGTACTATCAGAGATTTTTTCCAGACTTCTCTAGAGTTGCATCACCGCTTTCAGCTTTTACAAAGAAGTGGAAACCCTTCGTGTGGTCAGATAGATTCCAGCAGAGCTTTTAGGAGATGAGGCAGAGGTTGACCAGTGTGCCCATCTTGAGACTACCATAGGAGGGCGTAGGGTACGTAGAATACTACGACACATCAGGGACCAGACATGGGTGTGTTCTGATGCAGGACTAAGTGTTGATCGCTTACGATTTATTGCAGTAGAGACAGCATGAGCAGAACTACGCTACTGAGGACATGGAGTTAGCAGCAGTGGTCTTCTCGTTGAAGATGCGACAACACTATCTGATGGGAAAGTGCTTTAAATTCTACTCTGACCACTAGAGTCTCATGTACATCTTTCCGTATAAGGACATGAACCAGAGACAGCGAAGATGGATCAAGTTCCTCCAGGACTATGAATTTGAGATTGTCTATACTATGGGGAAGGGAAAGGTTGTATATAATGCTCTCATAAGGATATTGGGAATTCAGCTGCTAGGAGAGGCGATAGAACAGCTAGCTGCGTTACAGATATCCTTTGTGGATAGAGATGGATCATCCATTCTACAGTCACTCAAAGTCACTCCTCCACTCCTTCAGCGAGTCTGAGAGGCATGGAGTGGGGAGGTTAACTGTGAGACGCGACGTGCTCAGATATCCATAGGGCTGGTGCCTGATGGATTTTCTAAAGGAGGGGGAGCACGTCATCCTCTTCATGGGATGTACTATGGTACCAGTTGCATTTCACGAGGATGTTCTGAGGGATTTTTACACTTCTCCCCTCTAGAAGTACATCCAGGAGTGGAGAAGATGTACTCGGACCTCAGACGACAGCACTGGTGGCCAGGTATAAAGAAGGTTATAGCAGATTTTGTCTCACGATGCCAAACTTGTCAGTAGGTGAAGGCAGAGCAGCATGTACCAGAAGGCTTGGTACAACCCTTATAGGTCCTCGAGTGGAAGTGGGATTGGATATCCATGGATTTTGTGACTGGGCTTCCACGTACATCTAGAGGAAACAACTCTATCTTGGTGATCGCGACCGACTCACCAATTCAGCCTAGTTCATACCGATCAGAGAGCAGGGATCGTTAGAGAGGTTGGGACTCCTCTACATTCAAGAGATCGTAGAACTTTACGGTGTTCCATCATCTATCATTGCCAATCATGATGCTTGTTTCACTTACCGACTATGGAAGGGTTACAGGAGGATTATGGGATACAGCTTCGCTTGAGTACCACCGTCAATCCTCATCCGAATGTCCAGACTGAGAGGACCATTCAGAATCTTGAGGAAATGCTCCGTGAATCTGTCCATGACTTTGGTTTCATCTTGGAGGATCACTTACCCTTGGTGGAGTTGTGTAAAACAATAGTTACCACTCCACCATTGGGATGGCACCATACGAGGCACTATACGGCTGACCTTGCAGATCACCTCTGTGATGGACTAACCCAGGGGAGTCAGCACTTGTAGGACCAGAGATGGTGCATGCTATGATGGAGAGTGTACATATCATCTAGGAGGGGATGAAGACTACACAGAGTAGACATAAGTCATATGCTGATAGGAGACGAAGATCACTGGAGTCAAGGATAGCGACCACGTTTTCCTACGGGTCTCACCTAGATGAGGTATACGGGGATTTGGATGGGGGGGGGGCAAGTTTTCTCCACGTTTCATTAGAACATTCAAGGTCCTCAGCAGAGTAGGCGATGTGGCTTAACGCTTTCCCCTTCCACCTCAGTTTCATCGGGTGCATGACGTCCTCCATGTATCTCAGATGAAGAGATACGTGCATGACCCGACCCACATCATCGATCACGGGGAGCTGGATATCGATGATAGGGAAACATTCTCTGAGGTCCCAATGGAGATTGAGGATCGATTGGAGTAGGTCCTATGTGGGCAGTCGATTCCTCTGGTGCGCATGAGCTGGAAGCACGGGATCTTTTAAGAGACCACTTGGGAGAGGGGAGGCTCAAATGTGAGCTCAGTACCCCCATTTCATTCACAAGAGTGTGTTTTAGCTTTACGGGGATGTAAATCCCTGAGGTGGGAGTAATTTAATCACCCAGAAATTTCAAGGAAATTTTTTTCTTAAAACCTTTGGAATTTTACAAGTCTACGGTTTCTGCCAGCACTTGATTCCAAGGCCCGGTGTTCCCAAAATCAAGTTCCGTCAGAAACCACAGACTTGTAAAATTCCAGAGTATTTATGAATAAAATTTCCTGGAAATTTCCGGGTCTTTACATTACTCCCACCTCAGGTATTTACATCCCTGTAAAGCTAAAATACATACAAGGGAAACAAATGGGGGTACTGAGCTCGCATATGAACCTCCCACTGATACCAATTTTTCACGACGTATCCTCGTGGAACGTGCCGTAAGTACCCAAAGCCCGCTTTCCATAGTCCAGGGGCTGGTGACTAGCACCAATGTTGTAAATCCCGATAAAAAGGGAAGGCATTGGATTTATAAAAGTAAACAAACACAACAGAGTACGCAACAGAAGAAAGAACTAAGTAATACTGAATAAAAATATAAGTGCTGAAAAGAAAGGGGTCGGATATACAAGCCCAACAGTTAGTACAACACAACTGAAAATCTAGTACAACTGCAGTAAAGTAAACATCAACCACTAAGTCGTCCTCCGAGAATCCCACTTTATGGGTGGGTACAGATGGCTACCTCATCCCCTCAAGACTGAACGTCCGCTTCGGGTACGTCTCGCCATGTTTTCCACCTTATGGTAAAGTCCATCTCCATAAGACACCACATCGATCAGTGTTGTCTGTTGTCTACATCAAATACAACGTAGTGCGGGAATAGATTGTATAGGGATGAGTATACAAACTCAGTAGGGACCCCGAGACCCCTGATGGTCTCCCAGAATCCACGAAGGATAAACCAAAAATAAAAGATACAATCACGATGTATCAACAAACTCTACTTAGGTATATTCCCATACATATACCTAAGTCATCAATTCTTGTTCGGCTCTAACTCTCGAGCCCAAGAACAACCCAATACACATAGGAAAGAAGTCAATCACACTGATGGTAATGATTGAAAGTCATGAATCAGCTCACACAAGTATACATATTTCATATATCGATAGATATGATCAGATGTAGTCACCGATTCATCTAAGCAATCTGACCCATGTAGGATAATAGTCCACCTATGTTGTCGGACCAATGTAGCATACTAGACCAGCTACTCTGTCAGACCCACGTAGGATACTAGAACATAAGTCAACTGTTAGACCCACTTAGGATAAAGTATAGTAGTAATCATAGTCGATCTCATAAAGGATTTCAGTATAGTTTTCATTGTCGTCGAACCCATAGAGGATTTCAGTATGGTAGTGGTCGTTGTCGAACCCACAGAAAATTCCAGTATTGTAGTCGCTGCAATCTTAGCCAGCTCCAGGGTTCCCGAACACAACACGCTTGATTCCGAGAGGGTTTTCTCCTCAAGCCAAGGGTGTCTATAGATCAAATATCATGAAGTAAATAGTTGATGTATCTCTATGTTTCATCTCATCAAAAGGAACTCAACGCGACAGATGGCATTTCAATCAGAACCTCAATCTGAGAGATATAGGCTTTTCTGTTCTAGGGGCCTGGTTGTAATTACTCTCATCCAAAACCCAGTCGTTATTCAATGTTGTCCAAAACTCACATAGAGTATTGAAAAATGACTGTTTCATCATAAGGGTCCTAGTTCCGCAGACGGTGTGTCGATCGGACGCACAGTCATGAAATTATTCGCACTTAAGTGTAACGGGTCGTGCCCGTTAAGCCTAGTGGCTGATGGGTCGGGTCGACCCGATTTTGGCGGGTCCGAGCCGGATGGTGTCGGACCAGCCCGGTGAAGCACGGGGACCGACCTGAGAGGAATGGCACAACGTGGCGTGGCACGGCATGGCCCGACATGGTGGGGCATGGCCTAGCTGGTTGTGGCTTGTCTCGGCTGGCTCGGCGGCTCGGCCCGGGCGGCCGAGCAATACGGGGGGGGGGGTGACTTCCCAAATAGGTGGCGCTAAGTGGTGTCGCCCTCCTGCCTGGCCGACAGAGTCCGACCGGATTTTCTAGTGCAAGTGACCCTCTTGGGCAGGCTGTTGTCCATCACACGTGGTGCCGCAACCTCCTCCTACCAGGCTGGCTGACCAACCGGCCGGTTCATCCGCTGAAGCAGCCCATAGAGTGCGGGCCGTTGACCGCCGCAGCGTAGTGCTATTGGGCGCTACGATTCATCAAGCCTGACTGGATTCGGCCGACCAGTTCTCCTTCGGTCAAGCAGCCCGTGGTTTCGGGCCATGGTTCTTCTACATGCGGTCGGCGCACGACCACCGCTCCCGTTCCTCGCCACCACCTTCCATTTCCACTGCTAAAATATCCAAGAACCATCGGAGGGTCATCGATCTGTGTTCGTTCGTCCTGCATCCTCTGCGTTAGGTGGTATCAAATGTACCATGATAAAACATGGTTTGAACAAGGTATGGAGAACAATATTAATCATTAAAAATTTAAACAAACCCCCTACCATGAATTATGGTTTACTCGTAGTCGGTGTTGCGGGGTGGCGGCATCAACTCGTTGACGTTGGGGAATAAGGAGTTGGGGATAGCACATAATTGGCGTTCCTTTCCGGTGGCTCCTTCTTCTTTGGCTTGGCCAATGATCGAAGTAGATGATTGATGCTCCTCGGCGGTTCTTTGTTGGAAGGACGGTGTTCTTCATTGAGAGAAGAACACTACTTTTCTATTTCTCCAGAGCATTCCCATGGTTACCCTAACACAAAAAATGCCGACAAAAAATAATATCCAATCCTAATATATTATTCCGATGTGTATTTCATAATTCAATATCATTAATTAATTAATTGATAATTTTGATTAATTAATTTTAATGTATTGGAAAAAATTAATAGGAAATAAATTGAGGTGGAATGTCACAAATTAATGGGGGAGTTTTCAAATTAACAAGGGGGTGTTAATGGGGTTAAGGGGAGTTATGGGGATATAAAAGGCTTAGGGAACATGTGGGTCCCACCACATTAAATCCTCTCTTTAGAGGTTATGTTGATGTGGGTACCACTTCTAACTCCCCTTGGGAGGAAATAACCACCATCCATAAATAAAAGTGTGTACTAAAATTTTTTTATTTCATTCTAAATCTCCAAAAATTAATTTTCAACCTGCATAAAATGAAACTGTGGTAAAGGTGCCCTTAAGAGAATACCAGAACTGCGAGTTCATCAGTGCCCTCATATTTCAATTACGAGCATCGGTTCAAATGATAGAAAAACCAGCACGTACGTTTACTAAACGTACCAGAACAGAACTTCAAAATGGCCCCACAAAAGCAGCCAGCTAGGGTTCTATGTCGCGTACGAGATGACAGGCCACTGAGCAACGAGGCCTCGGTGCTGGGCCCCATCACAGCGGAGGCTCCAGTGGTTCCACTATCTGTTGGGCCACCGATACCACCAACCCCAGAAGCAGAGAGTGCATGCCGCCTGAGTGCGCTGAATGAGTTCCAGCGACAGAGGCTGCCCGGGTTCCACAGAGAGATGGACCCTCAGGCATCTGAGGATTGTATAGTGGCTATTGTTAGAGTATTCAGATTGTTAGGGACAACCGCCGACCTTATGGTGATACTTGTTGTGAGCCTCTTGCACGCAACAGTATGTAGATGGTGGATCCTGATGCTCTAGGTGTGTGACGAGGCATATCTTCTTTGGACAGACTTCGAGAGTCTCTTCTGCTCAGAGTTTGTTCCAGCCACCCTTTGTGCGGTGCGGATTCAGGTGTTACTTAATCTGTGGTAGTGAAGCATGACAGTAGCTTGGTACTCACCAAGGATTACCGACCTCTCACGCTACTCCATAGACATTGTATGAGACCCATTTTTCAGGGCCAGGATCTTTGAGCAGGGACTCAGACATGAGATCAGGGCTTTGATGATCTCCCTCAGCATTCCAACACAGGCGGGAGTGCTAGAGCGAGCCCTTCTTGTGGAGAGATTTCTTGCTGAGCCGACAACAGTATAAAGACCCACCACAGGGTGACACGTAGCGGAGGATTCACCAGCCGGCAGTAGACAGTTGACGCAAAGGTATAGATGGACCAATATATCAGGTGAGAGACCCCAGGATACATGTTCGGTTGGGTGGTGCACACAGAATAGAGTCAGCTATATGAAGAGTAGGCGGTGATATGCATGCAGCGGGCATGTTCACATGGCTCGAGACTGTCTGACCCTCCATGAAGATGAGAATTAGAGAGTAGAGGGAACTCCCAGGAAGAGGAATAGGTTCGACCGTGGCGGTCCGCAGGGGCAGGCAGACATGAAAGAGGAGCTGGCTGAGCAGCGGGTGGTGGGCGACGCATTGAGGCTCGGCCACAACCACCACCAAGATGACCACCCCCGACCATAGGGAGCTGGCAGACATGGGTTGGCTCAGCTCCAGGAAGTTGAGTCTGATGACCACAGCGCACCTGAGATGATTTGAGGTACTATCTATGTCTCATTCACAATTACTATAGTACTTATAGACATTGGTGCGAGTCATTATATTATTTTCACTACCCTTGTTCGGAGCTCAGAGATTCCAAAAGAGCCATTGACTCGATCATTGTGGCTATAAACTCCTACGAGAGTAGACTCGACGATTACGCATTGGTGCTGGCAGTGTGAGCTTACACTTGGAGGCGAGTGCTTTGGCTGGGATCTTCTTGTAGCGGCGTCGATTCCTTACAATGTCATTTTGGGTATGGAATGGTTGTCTACATTCTATGCTCAAATCGACTGCATTAGCTGAAACATGGGGTGTGTCCACACTGAGGGGACCAGGTTCACCTTCACTAGTGAGAAGGAATACTTGGAAGTGCATGATGGACTTTCACGGAGGAGAGGTAAGCTGATCACACATCAGTTGGCTTGTCTCATCTTCAGAGTGGTTAATGTGCAGAGTCTGATTTTTCCTATTGTGGTGGATCAGTATGCATACGTTTGTCCTGAAGATGTTCCAGGACTACCTCCTCACAGAGAGGTAGACATTTCCAAAGACCTGTACTTAGGGACATCACTGATATCTACTCAAGAATATCAGATGCCTTCTTCTGAGCTTTGTGAGCTGTGGGTACAACAGGAGGACTTGTAGGGGAGAGGATTTATCAAACCCAGTGTTTCACCCTGGGCTTCTCTGATTTTGATCGCCAAGAAGGCGGATGGGAGCTTGTGACTATGTGTCGACTACGGTCCCCTGAATCAGGTGACCGTGATGAACAAGTACCCACTCCCTCGTATTAAAAACCTATTTGATCAGCTCAAGGGATCACGATGGTTCTCGATGATAAACCTCAGTTCAGGCTATCATCAGCTCCGAGTTCGATATGAGGATGTGCCGAAGACAACCTTTAGGTGTCGGAATGGCCACTAAGAGTTCTTGGTTATGCTTTTCAGCGTAACCAATGCAAAAACTATGTTCATGAGTCCCATGAACATTATCTTCCAGACATACCATGATTGTTTTGTCGTAGTCTTCATCGAATACGTATTAATTTACTCGACTAGTGAGGAAGAGCATCCCTACCACTTACGAGATGTACTAGATACACTCCGAGGGCACCAGATTTATGGTATGCTCTTGAAGTGAAAGTTCAGGGTTTGAGAGGTTCACTTCTTGGGAAATGTCATATCAGATGCTGGAGTTGTAGTGGATGGAGTGAAGATCGAGGTAGTACATGCTTGGGATCCACCCAGAAGCGTGACGGAGGTAAGAAGATTCCTGGGTCTGGCTGGATACTGTCGGAGATTTGTGCCATACTTCTCAAAAGTTTCAGGACCACATTCAGCTTTGATGAAGAAAGGGAAACCCATCGTGTGGTCAGATAGATGTCAGCAGAGCTTTCAGGAGCTGAGATATAGATTGACCAGTGTGCCCAACTTGAGGCTACCAGAGGAGGGCGTTGGGTACGTAGTTTACTATGACGTATCAGGGACCAGAATCAGGTGCATCCTGATGCAGAAGCAAGTGGTGATCACATATGGTTCACATTAATTGAGACAACATGAGAAAAACTACCCTACCCATGACCTGGAGTTAGAAGTAGTGGTAGTAGGCTTGAAGTTGTGGTGACACTATCTGATTGGCGAGTGCCTTACAGACTACTCTGACCACCAGAGTCTCAGGTACATCTTCTCCCAGAATGACCTGAACCTGAGACTACGGTGATGGCTCGTGTTCCTATAGGAATATGACATTGAGATAGTCTATACTCCTAGGAAGGGGAATGTTGTAGTTGATTCTCACAGCAGGAGATAGGGCATTCAAATACTATGAGTGGTGACAGAGAAGTTATCCACGGTGCAGATATCCTTTGTGCATAGAGACGCAACAACCTTTTTTCAGTAACTCACAATCACTTCTCCACTCCTTCAGCTAGTCAGATAGGCACAGTGTGGGGAAATTAACTGTGGGATGCGACGTGCTCAAATATCTATAAGGCAGGCTCCTGATAGAGTTTTTGAAGTAGGGGAGCACGTCATCTTCTCCAGGGGACGTACTATGGTACCGGTTGCACTGTAGGATGAAGTATTGAGGAAGTTTCACACATCCCCTCTAGAGGTACATCCTTGAGTGGTAAAGATGTACCAAGACCTCAGATGACAACACTGGTGTCTTGGTATGAAGTAGGTTGGAGCAGAGTTTGTATCACGATGCCTCACTTGTCTGCATGATATGGCAGAGCACCAGGTACCTGTAGGCTTAGTATATCCCTTAAAGGTCTAAGAGTGGATGTGGGATGGGATATCCATGGATTTCGTGATGGGGCTTCCACGTACATACAAAGGACACGACTCTATCTGGGTGGTCATATTCTGACTCACCAAGTCAGCCCACTTCCTACCGATCAGAGAGAAGGGATCAGTAGAGAGCATGGGACACCACAACATTCAGGAGATCATACGAATTCATGGTGTTCCATCAACTATCATTTCTGATCGAGATGCTAGATTCACTTCCCGATTATGGAAGGGGTTACAAGAGTCTTTTGGGAAGTAGCTACGTCTGAGCACCGCCTCATATCCTCAGATTGATGGTCAGACTAAGAGGACCATTCAGACTCTCAAGGACATGCTTCATGCATGTGTCCTTGAATTTGGTCATAGCTGAGAGGATCATCTACCCTTAGTAGAGTTTTTGTACAACAAAAGCTACCACTCAACCATCAAGATGTAAGATTACGAGGCACTGTACGGCATACCTTGCAGATCACCTCTGTACTAGACTAACCCAGGGGATTCAGACCTTGTAGAACCAGAGATGGCTCAGGCTACGACGGAGAAGGTGCAGATCATCCAAGAGTGGATGAAGACTACACAGAGCAGACAGAAGTCTTATGCTGATAAGATATGGAGACCACTAGAGTTCGAGGATGGTGACTGCGTCTTCCTACGGGTCTCACCTCGAAGTGGTCTACATGGATTTGGCCGGGGAGGTAAGTTATCTCTGCGTTTCATCTGACATTTTTAGGTCCTCAGCAGAGTAGGCGAGGTGGCCTACCGCCTGGACCTACCACCTCAATTGAACCGAGTGCATGACGTCTTCCATGTATCTCAGCTAAGGAGATATGTGCACGACCTGACCCACATCATCGATCACGGGGAGCTGGACATCGTTGATGGGGTGACATTCCAGGAAGTCCCAGTGGAGATCGAGGATCGACAACAGTGGGTCTTTTGTGGGCGGTCGATTCATCTGGTTCACATCTGCTGGCAGCATGGGAACCTCTAGGAAAGAACATGGGAGCGGGAGGCTCAGATGCATGTACAATACCCCAAACTGTTCTCTTAATGTGTGTTATAGCTTTACTCTGACGTAAATTTCTAAGGTTGGGGTAATGTAAAGACCCATAAATTTCAAGGAATATTTTTCATAAATACTTTGTAATTTTACGAGTCTAAAATTTTTGACGGTACTAGATCTTGAGTCCCAGTGTGCCCAGAATTAGTTTCTGAGGTTTTGTTTGGGTAAGGTCAATAAATGTACATGTGGGTTTTTATATCTTTTGAACCAGTGCTTGGAATTGAAATAGGAGGACACAGATGTACTTGCAACGCCGGTATTCACTTATGCGGACCATTACCGGAGTTGTGTTTTATGAGGGTTGAGAGTTAATATTTGGGGATTTAGAATAAAATTAAAAAAATGTGTGGAACACAATTTTATTTTAAAGATGTTAGTTATTTCCTAAAATTGGGAGTTAGTGTTGGGGCCCACACCCACATAACCTCCAATGAGAGGAATTAGTGTGGTGGGGCCCACACGAGCCCAATCTTATCACCTCCCTTCAACACCATTAAAAACCCCATTTAACTCCCCTTGTATTTATTATGACAACTCTACCTCCATAATGGTGATCTCTTCACCTTCCCCTCTCCCTACTATTTTTTTCCAACGCAATTAAATTTATTAAAAGATCTCTACAATTAATTAATTAAAGAGTTTTATTTTTGAATTGCATGTGTGAATAAAATAATAGCCTTAGCTATTATTTTGTGGGCACTTGTTTTGTTGGGAGGACCTTGGGAATGCTCTGGAGAATTACAGAGATCGTTGTTCTTCAATGAAGAACAACTCTGATGAAGAACACGAAGGACTTCTCCATCAACACTTCCCTTCGGGCGCACCTTGACGACAACGGAATCGACGTCCAAACTCCGAGACACCCAACCTCCACGACGCTTATCTTCCGTGACTCGTTGACATGCTCCGCTCTTAAAACCAAGGTAGGGTGTTTGTATAATTTAATTTTAATAAATTATACCTCTGTTCTTGTTGAATGCGAATGATTTTCTATGGCCGATTGTTACCACCATACATGGAGGGTGTGGTCCGAACAAACACAACCCGATGACCCTCCATCGTTTCTTGTTTATTTAATTCTCAAAGAGGAGGCAGTGTCGAATGATGGCGGTGGCGAGCGAAGGTGACGGCCGCACGTCAGCCACGTGTAGAGGAATGGCAGCCCACAATCGTGGGCTGCTCGCCGACAAAGAACTGGCCTGCTAAATCGGGACGGACCGAAGAGACCATGGCGCCACAAGCGATGCCGCACTTCAGAGAACCATGACCCGCACTCCGCGGGCCACTAGGCAGCGAACCAGTCGGCTCGTCAACCGGACGAGATGAAAGAGCCGTGACGCCAAGTGGGCACCATGCTGAAGGGACTACGGCCCGCCCGTGCGGGCCGCTCACACCAGGAAGGCCATCCAGATTCGGACGTCCGATTGGGAAAGTTGCACCGCTCGGTGCCACCAGTTATGTAAAGCACCCCCCCCCCATCGGACCGCTCAGCCAGCAGGCCGAGCCGAGGCCAGCCGGGCCGTGCCGCGCCGCGCCGGGCCACACCCCACCAGGCCGAGCCTTGCCCTATTGGGTCTGGCCACGTGCCTCATTGGGCCGGTTCAACCCTCTTCTCGGACAGACCATCCAAAACTGGGTTGACCCGAGCAGCCAGCCCACCGGGCTTAACGGGCATGGCCCATTTTCACTTAAACGTAAATAACTTAAAGATCGTGCGTCCGATCAACGCGCCGTCTATGGCATTGGGACCCTCACAACGAAGTGGTAATTTTGTGATACTCTAAGGGAGCTTTACACAACATTTGAAAGTGTCCGGGTTTTGGAATGAGCATATTTCCAACTAGGCCCCTGGAACGGAAAAGTCAGTATCTCTCAGACCGGGTGTCTGATTGACGTGCCATCTATCGCATTGGGTTCTTTTTGAAGAGACAGAATTTAAGAATACATAAACTATGAACTTATTGATCGTTTATGTATCACCCCCTTTGATCGAGGCTAAGACCCTCCTAAAATTGAGTGTGCTGTGTACGGGAACCCTAGAGATGGATGCGACTGGAACGACTACCGTACCGGAATCCTCCGTGGGTTCGATGACGACGACTACCATACTGGAATCCTCCGTGGGTTTGATGATGACGAAAACTATACAGGAATCCTCCATGGTTTCGACAGAGATGACTACTGTACTTGTATCCTATGTGGTCCTGATAGTTTGACATCTGTTCTAGTATCCTACGTGGGTCCGACATAGTAGCTAGTATAGTATCCTACATGGGTCCGACAGCTTAGTTGTTCTAGTATCCTACATGGGAATGATAGATAGATGGATCAGTGACTACATCTGATCATATCTATCACTTTACAAATGATGTATACCTAGCTTAGCTGAGTCTTGACTTTCAACCATTACCATTGGTGTGATTGACTTCATTCCTATGTGGACTGGGTTGTGCATGGTCTTGAGAGTTAGTGCCGGACTGGAATTGATGACATAGGTATATGTATGGTCATATAACTAAGTAGAGTTGGTTGATAATTCATGAATGTATCTTTTCATTTTGGTTTATCCTTCCTAGATTCTGGGAGACCTTCAGGGGACTCGGAGACCCTATTGAGTATCGTTATACTCACCCCTGCACTGGCAATGCTCGCACTACGTTATGTTGGATGTAGACGACGGACATCACTGATCATGATAGAGACATGTAGAGCTAGATGGTACCCAGAGGTGGACCACTTGGGGCGACGTACAAGGAGCGGACAGACGGACCCAAGGTGCCAAGGAGACCATATGTACCCACCATTCAGGTAGGATTCATGGATGATGACTCAGTGGTTGATACTTTACATTACTGTTGTTGTAATAGACTTTCAGATGTACTGTACATACTGTTGTGCTTGTATTTCCAGACACATACTCTTCAGTACTTACTTTTGTATACAATTTTACTTTGTTCATACTCCTGTTGTGTACTCTGTTGTGTTTGTTTACTATATAAAGGCAATGTCTTCCCTTTTAATCGGGATTTACACCTTTGGTGCTAGTCGCTAGCCCATGGCCTATGGATGGCGGGCTTGGGGTAGTCACGACATGGGCCCTGAGGACAGGTCATGAAATTGACCACAAGTTTTAATAGAATTGATGAAATGAGTAAAATTGAGCTACAATTAGTGCTAGAAAATTTGACAATGTAAAATTCTATCCATAACACACCATATAATTTAACAACCATTCGTGAATAATATTGATTGAAAGAAGAAAAATGTATTCAACCACAGATGCAGAATTCATTCGAATATTCCATGTGACGGATCTGTCATGAATGGGTTTTATGAAAGATTGAAGAAGATATCAAGGGAGATAATAAATATGTATAAATTTCACCACAATATATACCCACTGAATTCAGTTTTTTTGTTCACACAATCCAAACAAATCAAGGATAATTTTACATAAATAATAAGATTTCATCCCCATTAAAACTCATAGATAAAGCCATCATTATTCATAGAAGTTGAAATCTATTAATTAAAAAATAATTATCTTGTTATTAGATGATACAGATAATGTATGATGTTGACATTTCATTTTACTAATTGTTAAAAACAACAAATTTAAAATTTTTAATTGTATATGATCTCAAGAAGAAGTTATAAACCATTTTTTTGAGAATATTATGACTGATCATTATTTTCTGAAACATGGAATGATCACCCGAGGATTAAGATGTGAAATAGAACATTTTGAAATACATTCAAATTTTTAAATTTTCTAAAAGAATGTTTTTTTATTTTGATGCAACCACTAAAGATCATGACTTGAACATAGACGACTATTTTTTATTTTGTGTTATAATTTTATCATAAAAAGGTAATTAAGTGTTTTCTGAATATGACATAGAGACTTATATGGATTCTATGACTTCAAGATATGATTATTTATAAAAATAATAAATTAATGATGATATTTATTCAATTATACTGTATAATAAATGGGTTATAAAATATTTACCAGGAGGTTAAAAATATATTTGATGTAAATAGGTTCTCTAATAAATGTTTGATTCAAATGGAAACATTGAATATTTTACATTGGTTTTGGAATGTTTCAAGAAAACATGAGATTGATTATTTGCAAACTTATGATCTTGTAGATTGAATTACTTCAATAAGGATTTTATTTTATTTATCTAGAATTAGCCATTTTATGTCCATAAGTTGGATATTAAAAATTACTTTTGAAGGGTGGATTAAAAGATTAGAATAACATGGAAAACCAAGAACTGTCTATTTTATATCATAATGAAAAGAAAAAATGTAAATTTGTTTAATATAATTATAGCTTTAAAAATGCTCTGATGTAATATAATGATAATTTGTATCATATTATTTTACCTAATTGATTTACTCATAAAAATTAATATAAATGTGATTATTCAATGCATAAAAATGAATATGAAGTTATTGGATTTTTAATTGTAGATGATATAATAATTTTTAGAACTAATATGTTTTTTATGTAGAAAATAATTATTTTTTCTTTTTTTATAAAGAATTATATTTTAATAGTTTAAATTATTATTGTTATTAAATTTAGAAAAATTTGATATTTTTATTATTTTATGTTAGTCTTGATTCATAAAAAAATTTGTACAATATATTTAATAATATTCGTTTTATGGATATTAACACATCATTTTATTCCACTAATAAACTATTGAAAAATATGTGTTAAGGTATTGAAAAACATGAGTAATCATGTGAAATGTGTTCTTTAATGTATTCAATGCATTTTATTAGACCTAATATTTTTATAACAGTATGTAAAATGATTATATATAGTAGTAATCTTTGTTTGGATCATTGAAATTTTTTAATGATTATATTTTGATAGAAGAGAAATAAATAATATTAATTTTTATACTATAATGATTATCCATCTGTTTTAAAAGAATACACAAATTCTATTAGGATTGCTAGTATTGGTGATCATAAATCTACATCTTGTTGGTTTTTTACTCCTAGTGTTTTTGTTGTTTCTTAGGTGGGAAAAAAAGAAACATATATTTCACATTCAATAATGGATTTAGAGTTTATCTCCAAATGGTCGTTTGGAAAAGAGGTGGATGAAATTAGGAATCTATTATTAGATATTATATTAGGCCACGTTTGATGCCTTTTGTCTTATTTTTTATTATAAATAATCTTTATAAAAATTATATAGTCTCATATAAAATGGAAAGACAAGCCATATAATTTTGAGAGATGATTATGTCAGACAATTAAAACTAAATGTTTCTAGAATTTTTTTTTAATTAGAGACCATTTTGAAACCATTTGTATCTATTTACAAAATATAATATTATGGTGATCATCTATTAAACTAAATATTTTTTAGGTTTAATACCCATAGACTAAAACATTTATATAACGGAAACCCAAGAGTCTCTTTAGATAGATCCTAATAAAAGTTTTTAATTTTTAAAAATATTTTACACTGATGATTATGGATATTTTGAAAAATTATAACCCCAAATTTATTGTCAATAACATTTTTTAAGGCAAGTGTTTTATTTATAAACTATTAAAAAAATATTATGACTTTATGAGTAATGTGTTGTAATAATTCAATAACATTGTAATCTTTTCCAATGTGAACTTATATGGTGTTCCTCTTATTATAGGAGTTAAATGGTTTACTACATAGAGTGTTAATAAAAATGATATAAGTACATGCCTATAAAGGCAATAAAATTAGATATTCTCTTGAAATGACATTGTATGTATGATATATTATGTTTATCCTAATGATTTACAACTGCAATTTTTTGAAAAATTGTAAATCCGATAATAGATTGAGATATTGATACTTATTAATGGTTTTAATTAAATGATACATTTATTATCTATATTGAACCACCTGTGATATAGTATGTTAATATTAATGAATACATTTCGTGGATTTTTATAATGTTATTCATAAAAGGATGATGAATTGTTATTTTATTGGTACATTTAAATTAGAATGGATGGATGGGGAGCACAACATTTGCAATTCGATATTAGAAATGTCCACAGAATTTTGACATTCTTCCATAATAGGTGGGGGGATTGGGAGTTGTAATTTTATAAAATGGATATATTTGTGTAGATGATATTATTTTATTTTCAAAAAATATATTTTATTGAATTTCATAGTTATGTTATATATATATACACGAAAAATTATAAAAGTTTATAATAGTTTGATGATTCATAATGGATAGATTTCTAATTTATGAAATATAAATGGGTTCCCCCACCCACAATGATTTATTGAATTTTGGTCGAATAAGTGAGTTATTTGAACAAAATGGATAGACCATATTCATTAAATTAACACTGTTTTTTCTATACAAAATTGTGATGACGAGATGAATTATATAATTAATTCCTTCAATCCAAAATTATCCCAATAAATTTTCCAAACACAAATTTTTCAAGGCCGTCAGTTTTTGATGACCACCATCCCCAAAATTGGAACATCCTAACCCGGTTCACCTGTAAGATGGTAGCCGGAATGGTGAATCACATGAACTAAAGTGCATATCCCTAAATTCCAAAGGCCAATGACTAGAAGTGAGGTCCTAGAGTGTGTATGTGGGGAGACTATTCCATTATGTATCATAGTATGCATAGTGTCTAACAATATTGTAGATAGAAGAAGCATAACAACAATAGATTGTTTCAAATACAATAATAAATAATTTTCAAATAATTAGAACACAATAATTACAAGTTTAATAAATGTTTCCAATGCCCAATTATACAACAAATGATTACATGTCCTTTCAATGATACATAACTGAATGTTGTAACCAATGCCGCATGCCAAGAATAATGAAAAGACACAAAATCCACAAGGGTGATCTCCAGCAGAATCTTGGTATACAAATCATTCCTTTTCTCCTAAATTCTAGGTACAAACAACATAGAAAATTTAATCAATGATGGTCTACAGTCTGGTAAATTGGAAAGGTCTACTCAGGTACCCTTGTACAATGGCGTACCGAGTTCAGTGTGAGATATAAATCTCAGTAGTTCGTAACCACGGGTGCCTAACCCAGAGATCAAAATGAAATTTAATTAAGAAGTGTTTCCGATAAACGAAATGTTGAGTTCTAACAACATTGTAATAGATACATGATTTGGGTTCCTAAACCAACACCCTTCCCCTACCACCTACATTGGCCTAAGCTATATTATTGAAGAAGGTACATGTACAGGAATAATATTTATACCATATAAAAAATTAACATGTAAACTCAAAAAAAAATTACTCCCAATATTTTTCATTGTCTTGGGTTCTATGTCCCATTTCATCACTTAATTATCCTAATGATAATGATTGGGAGGTCACATTTTCATGCTCTAATATAAATTGAAGCAACAAGTACAGCATAAAAAATAAAACTCAAGTAGTCATTCAATGTAATTACATCAAATCTAAACTTGGTGTACAATCCCTTCTAAAAGGTATCATTATGATACAAACTTCAATTTATGCAATAAAACTGAGCTCATCCATGGGAATCTTCCAAAATACTATATATCACTCGAGGTATGGTGACATCGAGTCCATCCCAGGTATCTCACTAGAGGACCGAGTATCACCAAATGCATGGTGTAGTTAGCATACCAATGGGTCTATTAACGATTTCTCCCCTATGGAACCGGTATCACTCATGAGTATATTAAACTATGTATAAATCCATATACTATAAATCCAAATCATTTCTCTTTGTTATTAATTATATAACGACCCAAGCACAAGAGTTCATCCATAAGTCCTTAATACGAAACCCATGATCTCACCTGACCCACATCAAGTGAACCATTATAAACAAAACATATTTCACAGAAATCCTCTATACATATATAATATGGTAAGAATATATATATATATATATCATGATAATAATAAAAACCATGATAAAGATGATATTCAATCCATTAAATACAACCATTCATTCCATCGATATGAAATAATGATTTTAGCACAAATTATGAACATAACAATTACATTAAAATGTTATCATTTTAATATCTGAAGCGAACAATCATAGAATTTAGATCAATCCACTAAAACATGGAATAAAAATTAGCCACATTCATGAGGAACATAATATAAACAAATCCATATGGAATCAATATGCTGTGAACCATAGATTATAAATGAATCTAAATGACAAAATAAACAATTCTTGTTCAATAGTGGAATTGAATTCAAAGAAACACATTACTTTTATAGGATATCGCATAAGGAAAAAAGGTCCTTTTGGCTGGTCACATCTAAATGGTTTTTTCAAGAGGCATGGTGAATGCACCGAATGGGTTTCTCTATAAGTGAATGACAAAATGTGAATGAAAAATATGACAATTTTTTTAAGCAATAACAAGGGATCACCATAAGGTTACAGCAAGTAGCACCAAGGCATGACAAGACAAAAGCGACAAAATAAGGGGAAAAGGTTTTAAGCCCTACACTAGGAATTTAAATTAAATGTTGATCCATGTACTTAGGAGGTTCAATGGATTATCTATAATTTTCAAAGTAAGAAACACCATACATAAGGTATTGTGAATGGTCAGGTACAACAACTCCATTGAACAATTATTTTATAAATCGATAAGAGAAACCAATTCATAAAATTAGGAAAGAAAAAAAGTATATAAATATATTTAGTGATTCATGGAACATCACCTTAATAGAGGGGTATTATTATAAAACCATTTCATTTGTTATCAATAAATAATTTATTATATTTATCACTTCTATCAGCAGTTATACTCAATTAACTTTTAAATAGAAATTAATCTAATGACATCATAACAGAAGTTAAAATATAATAAAAATGTACTGAGTAATAAATTAATGAATTCATTAAATTGAAGTGGAAATAGAATGGGACCCTACCTAAAACGTAGAACTAATTTACCATTCAGAAGTTGAACGATTTATTAGCAACCACTCATAAATGCTCCATATACACACACATACCATCACAAACACACACACACACACACATCCCATAACCAAATGCTTGTTTTCCGCACTCCATGATGGAATACCTGCATGGAAGATTCATATATATTATATATATGCATAACATAGTAAATACAGGTTTCAGGATTCATTGTTTTCCTAAACAACCTACTACAATTAGAAGATCTATAAAAACACTAGAGAAAGTTTCAAACCATCTTATCTAAATTATTAAGAACCCATAAAAATTTAATACCCTAAAATAATGGTTGTGGAAACAATTTTCAGGTTTATAACCTTACCCCAATGATTTTTGAGAGAGAGACTAAACTCATCTTACTCTCCTTCGGTAGACACTGTTTTAATACAAACAATGGAGTCTGGATAAATTCTTCACATCCCCTAATACTGGAAGAAACCCGAAAAATTCAAATTATCCCAACCCAAGGATTAGAATGATATATAATCAAGTGATGAGAAAGGATATATTTGTCAATGAGAGAAAGGTTAAGGGATATATGAACCATACATCAATGAATCAATGCAAAAAATATAGGGATACTATGAAATCAACAATTGAAGAGGTAGTAACTAATATGGTGTCACATGATTATGGGGTTCGGATGATCATGGTTGTGTCACCTGAGAAAAAGTTTGATCGAAGGAGGTTTCACAAAGGGGGGTTCCTCCATGGATAACATCACATTGTAGATGGTCGCATCCAAGAGTGCTGCACAACAGGAGGTCGTGCACGATGAAGGGGAGACCTTGGGGTCTTATGATGTTCACATGAGGTGGGTGAGAATCCCTTATGTTTTCTTAAAAACATAATCTAAAATAAAAATAAAATCATATAAATAAATATAATTATATTATTATTAATAATATCAACAATCATAATAATAATTACATTATTGTTACTATTAGTAGTACACAAAATTATTATTATTTCTTCATTAAATATATATTTTATTTATTTTCCATTTTATATTTAATTTTGTTAATTTAATTTCAATAATTAAAAACAAATTTCTTAGTGTCAAATATTGTATTAAAAACGGTTCTGATGCTCAGTTTTAAAATTATCCTTTCTATCTAATAGAAAAACATTATTTCCCTCACTTTTTTGTCTGACTGAAAACTCGAGACATTACAAACATCCCCCCTTAGAACCTCTATTCCCGGAAAAGACTTCAAGAACAATCTACCACTCTCTTGATTATAAGTGTCATGATGTCTCATTCAAATGAACATTTTTCATATATTAATTCCCAATGCGCCCTTCAACACAATATAAAATTATGAAACATAAGCTATCAGAGACCGGGGGAGTGCCCGTTTTCAAACTGAATCACCAAGACTACTACTACCTGAGATCATTCAACTAGAGACCTGATCACATCATCGTCTCATCAATAAACTAGCCAATGAAACTTCACTAATTAGGCATTTTCATTTAAGTGGTAAAATTCCACAGTAGGATATTCTACCTTTGGAATTTTGCCTCAAGGAATGACTTTAAGCATTAAAGGATGCTTCTCATGTGATTTCTGAAATAATTAAAAATTTCGATTCCCCATCGACCTCAAATCCCAAATCAAGACATATTTTTATGAAAAACACTATCCAACACAAACTAAACTCTTCTCAGTAGAAAAACTTCTAGTAGCTGTCCTTCACTAATCACTCCATTTAATAAAAGAGGAAACCAGTCGATCCACTATAGCATACTATTAAAGAAGACAATCAGCCTAAAATACCAAAAAAATTTATAAACTAAACTATGATGTATTATTCTGAGTTATATCACACTAAAATGTACACTTCCCAACAAAAGAAACATTAGTTCAAAGACAAAATGATAACATTAGTGCGTTGAATGAGCCTAGAGTAGCATAAGGAACCCAGTGATGTGAGAAGAAAAGACTACTATATAAGAGATCATAAAAGGAATTATGACAGGGGAATATAAATATCACTCAAGACTAACCCATATTAAATAAAGACCATGTGTTCAGCATGATACTAGATAATGAATATCCAATAACATTTAGAATTTATCACGGCATAACAGATATACTCTCTTAGTGCACATAGATGATGTCACCATAGGGGACATGCTCATCACAAATCAAGATATAGAATGTGTATTGAAATAGATTATATTTGAACATACTGATGTTTTGGAATGAAAAAAAGTCAATCCAAAATCGGACGACATCAAATAAGAAACTCAACTTTACTTTTCGATGCACCATCATTAAAAGATCACCATGCCTTTACCACCTTAATCATTCTATGATTGTTCTAGATTAACCACCATAGTTTACTCATGACCTAAAACATTACCCAATACTTCCATACACTTCCAACCAAACCAATTCATGTTTTCATGAAACAACCTACATGATTAAATGATTACATGTGTCATGGATCACCACTCAGCCCGACCATTCTCTAATGGTCCACATTGGATGTGATCTTTCTACCCAGAACGAAAAATATTTAATATAACTAACTTGACCATTCCCACTTATGGATATTTCTAAACTTCAATAACAGTTATAGACTAAACTCTTAAAATCAAGCTAGTTCATAACCGCTTTAAACACAAATGTTTAATCCATTTCCATGAAAACCTAACCAAACAGACAAGCATATAAAAATAACAGAGTCTCTGGTAGTCATCCCAGTCACTGGGACAATCTTGATTACTTTAATGCACTTGTCAGCATACTACAGATATGGCTTAATATGTATTTGACAACACAAGGCTTGATAATTACAGAAAACTCATCTTTTTCGTAACAACTTTAAGTACTCAATGGCATTTTGTATGTGAATGCATACAACCCTGATGTGATAAAGAACCAAGGTAAATTTTAACTCAGAGGAATACATACGGAGTCACTCATAACTCTCTACAAAAAATGTTAAAAAAGATGTTTTTATTTAAAGGGGGTTATGCACAATCACATATAATTTCATTTTTTGTAACTTGAGAGGGTTTTCTATTAAACCCCCTCTAATTATCGAATTTAGAGAGGATTTTGAACCCCCTATAAATTTGTTTCCTATAAAAAATATAGTGGGAATTATGTACAACCCTCTTATATCATAGAATTTTTAAGGGGTTATGGACCCCCACTAATTAAACCCCCTCTAAATATTTTAACAATATTTTTTTAATATCTAATTGGATTTTAAAGGGGGTTCAAAACTGTAACAGCCCGAGATTTTATGAAAAATATTCTTTTTTATTTCACTAATGTCTTGTGTTGTACGCTACACCAAAAGGAGCTTGCACAACACGCATCCTTGACTTGCCTTGCATTACACGCAATCGCGACCTTCCTCGATAGCGTGTGTAATACGCAATACCGAGTTTCACTAAACAACGATATGCTATTAAAATATTATTAAAACTAGCCGTTATGAATAGTAATAACCACTTTTTAAAATTCTATAAATATTATTTTTCAAAATGAACTTCATTTTTGGATTCGGAATATCGAAATTATCTTAGGTTGAAATTTTGGTGATTTTCGGATAACTTTCATATTTGGATGAATAGTGAAAATTACTAAATTATAATTAAAAACAACTTTTTTAATCGAAATAATTAATAGTGATAAATCATTAATTTGAGTGGTTTTAAAGTATATTTAGAATATATTTTTACAATTTAATACAATGTTCGTCATTGGATGTAATTTCACATTTAAACTAGACATTAACAAGTGTCAATCTTTTGATAGATATTGTTTCTTAAAAAACACGCTATTTGTTTTAACAGCGGGATTTAATTATAAAATTAATTAATGAAACTTTTATGTTATGAATTTGGTAAAATAGACTTCATTTTTGAATTCGGAATATGAAATATAGCTTGGGATGATATTTTGGCATTGTTCTGAAAAACATCAATTTTTGATGAATAGTGAAACTACTAAGTGGTAGGTTAAAAACTGAATTTTGCATAAAAATTAATTTTACCGCTTCTGTGAATGGAATTTCAAAAATCCGAGAGACACGGTTAATATCAAGGACTAAAATGTGGTTCAATGAGATGAAAATAATTTTTTGGTGAATAGTAACTTTTTACCTTTTTTTACCGCGGTTAATAGTAAATAGGGTAACTAAGGGTAAATATGATATTAATATTACCCTAACACATGTCCTAATTCTATTGGACAAGTGTAATTCGACCAAAAACAAACTTAGAAATAAAATATGACCATTTAGGCCCACTTGGATTAGATTAGGACATTTATTATTAATTTATTTAAAGAAGGGTTAAAATAGTTAAAATCAAAGTTTAATAAGTAAGTCATTTTTAATATGGGGATATACATAAGATAAATTCGATTGTAAATATTCATTAGAAAGATAAAAAGATTTCCTACATGATGGTATTTTATTTGTAATTTTTAGACATCAAATAATTTAATTTATTTATGACACAACGATGATGCAGTAATTATCTTTTTAATGAAATATTGACATAATTGATGTTATAAGCACCAAAATAAATGTAATTTGAGATTTTTTATGAATTCCACTAATTTTCTAGGTTACTATGATATATTAATGTTTATTTAATCAACTTAGTTCGAACATTTAATTCTGTTATGACTTTCACAAAAATCATATATCAAATAGTGTCAAAATTGACACAAAATAGTTTTTAAATCAAATATTATATTACTAATTGTTATTTTATTCCTAAAAATCTAAGGTTCGGCCAAATGACTTAGATAAGGATATATATATTAATAATACACAATTTGGGGTTCGTTTGGCATGTTATAGTAAGTGTATTAACCATATAGTGAAAGAAAACAAAAAGACACGGTAAAAGTTAAATTATTTAACTTAGAGTTAAATCTAATTGATAAGGTTTAAAATAATATCCAAACATGTCTAAATTTGATTGGTTGATGAGATTACAACCCTATCTCATCTAATCTTCGAATATGAGTCATTTTTGGAGGTTTTTAAGTGGGTTTAGATTTATTATAAATTAATATTTTTAAGAATTCCTAAGGTGCCCCTCTCCTCCCCTATAAAAGGACACCTCCTCCCCCTCATCCTCACACCAATTTGAGCACTCAAGCTCGGCCAACCCCTGCCAAAATCTCTTCTCCACTTCCCTAGCAACATCCTAGAGGTTCTGGTCTTCCTCAAAGACCAATTCTAGTGCCCTAAGAAGAGGTCTCAAAGAGGCACTTCAAAGAAGAGGTAATTACCGTTACCAATTCTTTCATCTTTATTTCTTCTTCCACTTCTTCTTCTTAGGTTGTTTCATTATGAAGTAATAACATCAGTATCACTCATATACTGATATGTTATTATAATTATGAAACAACCCTATTTCACCATCTATCCATCCTACGGAAAAAGAAATCACCGCGCGTGCGTACGTACGGAATACCGTCTCCACGCCGTGGTGTAATCTATTTTCCACCACCACCTTACATGGATGGGTATAATGGTGTAAAGAATAACTATACATAGTTATTACAACATCATATTGATTCTGATATATTGTATAATCCACTCCAATTCAATTCAATAATTATGGAAATGATATCATCGCTCGTGCGTACGTACGGACTACCGTCTCCACGACGCGATGAGATTCATTCTCCATGTTAACCATTTAAGAATGATTATAAAGTATATATAAGAAATAATAATGAAATATATGACATTATAAAGCTACTGGATTTATGTATATATATACATATGTATGTCATCTACTTACTTCCATTTCAAGACAATAAGGAAAGGAAAACAGCGTTCATGCGTACGTATGGACTACCGTCTCCATGAACGGTGTTTTTCATTTTATTTATCTACCTATTATATATATATATATACTGAATATATATGATATATAAATCATATTTTATATTATGGAAGTAAGTAAATCATGATATAAGTAATAATGATGTCAAGAACAACAAGTCAAAACACCTACGATAAATGAAACGATTTTACCCAAAACGCTTCTTTAACATGGAATTTACAAAAGAACGGGTAATATAATGTCATAAGTAAACCATATATGATATCATAACAATGAATATGATTCTTTAATAAGTCAATAACATGATTTAAATCATTATACAGGAGGTTCGGACACTTACAAAGCAAGTCGGACCTAAGGTAAGGGAAATATCACAATCTCATTTTTATCCGAGATTGTTTATTCGTAAGTATTTACTGGGGTGTATTTTATCATCCACATCCATGTTCCCTCAATATGTAATATTGTTTCCATCCACTTGCAATAGTTTAAATCCAATTTTACCCTTAGGTGAGTTTTTAGTAAAGAATATGAAAGGAATCTTTTGTCGTTTTTCCGTACGAGGTACTTTTTGACTTTTCCGACAAAAGTACGAAGAATGTTTTTTTTAACTTATACGGCACAAACGGATTTCTACTGTTTTATAAAGCCTTATTTTCATGAAGCTTCCTCTAAAAGAATTCATGAATATTTTCAATAAAATCTCTTTCTTTTAAAATTGCATGATGTTTTGTAAAAAGAAATTGATTTTGAAGAAGAAAGGATATTTTCCTCAAGAATTCAATTCAAGTGTTTTATCAAAATTATTTTCCATCTAAGTTAATAAAGGGTTCTGTTTCTATCCATATTTTTACATTGATTTGACTATGTTGTGATGGAATTATGTTTATGAATTACTTTATCTTATATGAATGGTTTTATGATGTCATGTTGTTTAAGAATCCCAATTTATTACATGGGTTATGCAATGATGTATGATTTATGATTTTGTGGCACACATAAGAAAGGATTCATTATAAGATGGGTGGGACCTATATCTCCCTCCAATGCATTGGGTAAAGATTTTATATCTCATGAGATAGACATGGCTGGAATGGTAGGTTATACCGGTTCAGTGAAACAGGACTGAAACGAGGATTACTCGATTCAGAAAGGGACTTTGTCCACTAAGATAGTCTTGGCAATGAGTCTTGACTAACAAGAAATGATTCTCTATGATTATGTGTGTATGCCACAAAGTTTCATGTTTTAAGTTATGATTATTGGGATTACATTTCACTTCTATGATTTATCACATGTTATGAAATTATGATCTCTTTTGCAGGTTAAGATTTCCAAAAGCTATGTTCTTATGTATATGATGTGATTGATATTTCTTTTTTTTTACCCTTACTGAGCATTTGAGCTCACCCTTTTATGTTTTCTTTTCCCCAGGATATAAAGAAAGGTTTTAGGTAAAAAAAGGGATGACCTTTATGGGAGATATTGAAGAACTTTCACCACGATTAGAAGATTACGTTCCGAGTTTCCAAAGACACTAAACTATTACGATCCTTGTGTGTGTGTTTTTGTTATGTACTAAGTATTCCGCAAAAGTAATGTAATGTACATGTACGTCAGGCTTCGGGTCTCTACAGTTGGTATCAGAGGAAAGGTTTAGTCATCCTTTGGAAACTAGGATATGAGAACGTTAGTGAGATCCCTAGAGATATTTCTAAGGTATGTCTAGGGATGTCCCTAAGGATAAGTATACGTATAGGATATATTCCTAGAACTACGGTAACGATCTTAGAATTTAACCTAATATGTTAGATATTGAGGGTGCTCTCCCTTTACTATGTTGTCTTCCCTAGCATGATTTCGCCTCTCACAAAATTCTTTTTGTGTTTTAGTTAATGGAGGGAACCAGAAGGAATTCGGTTAACATTGAATCCAATGGACAAATTGGTGACTATGAGCAACAAAATTGTGTAATGCCTAAAGATAAAGATATTGTGATTATGCCGAATCAGTCATCACGATATATGATTAACAAGGTGAAATTTAGTGGTATGACTAATTCATCAAAGAAGAGGAAGATAAACTATTATGCATGTTCGCATGTTGAGGATCATAAAGAAAGGAAGATTGAGATTTCTAAAGAAGGGAAGAAGAACCTTGAGGAATACCTCAAATGGAGGGACCGATGTTATCTGTGTGGAGAAAAGGGTCATAGAGTGACAGATTGTTATGGAGTTCAATGTCTTATTTGTGGAGAACATGGGCATTACCCAACTCAATGCCCTGACCTAAAAAGATACTTCTAAATCAAGGAAGGACTTATTCCAGGACAGTCATTGAAGTGGATGGACTGAAGTGTTTATGTATTGGTATTCAAGAATAATGTTGTTGAGGTACTTTTATGGTGTATTGGAATATTTATGTATTGCTCTAATGTGGTATTCGAAGTGATTGAGGTATTTTTGGAAAAAAGATGATATGCGCATAATGAAGGTAAAATAAGAAAATGAAATATTTGACAGTATTCATGAGCTCATGATTGATATAAGGACTAAGTGATATCATGGTTTGAGTATATAGAATTTCGAGGATTTTGGTATGTGGAAAGTGTTAACTTTTAACTGCACTCATGTTTTCACTAAGGTATTCAACAGAATACACGATTAAGGACTTTGAAGGATTGGAATGTGACCAACAAGACATATCTTATGATATGTGGGGATCAACGACAGTATTAAATCTCTGGTAATCATTGTCACTATATTATGAGAGTGGACTGCAGTATTATGAATAAGCCTAAAGATTGGAATGGATTATGTTGGACATAAGTTAGTATTGTTTAAGGATAGAAATTTTGATATTATTGATGGGATGTTATAGTAATATAGTTTTAGAAAAAGGACAACCTGCAGGACGGGCGACAGCCCATCGCTTCGGACAAGGCTGTAGGAATCGAACCCACAACCGAAGTGCAACTGGCCTTTATCGCCTACCACTGACCTACAGAAAGTCCCTGTTTAGTAGAAGCTAGTTTTATTATATGAAGCAGTATGATATATGAAGTATAAGTCCATTTTAGGAACCATATGTGATTAATCTCACTATAGATCGACTTATGTATATAATTTTTGCTAACCTTTTGTTTGAGACAGATGGAATGACCCCTCATTCTATCACATGATCTGCTAACACTTCACGAATAACAAATTCAACTTCATTTATTTAAGAGATGAAGTGGAAATTGTTAAAGGCACGAACAACAGCGAGATTGTACCAAAATAAAGTAAGTATTTATTCTAATTCAAATTCTTTAACTTTAGGGAAATGATCTTGAAAACCAAAAGTGTTGTCCTAGTTCTCTTATACCTGATGAATCAGATGGTACCTTAGATCGTCACATATTTATGGATTTGTGATTACTGGATTTTCCATAGCCATGTTCTCTACCACTCTCTATTAGAACATGATGGTTAGATTTCTCTTCCATATCCATATTTTCACCTATGTGGAAACCCAGTGATTAGTTTATTTGGGTAATCGTTACATTTCATACTTTAGTTTTTAAAGCCAAGTTTTGGTATTCCCTTTTACGATGTGGGTTTCTATTAAAGAAACTTTCGAATAGTAAACCATTTATAACCCCGACGAATTTCGAGGGCGAAATTCATTTTAAGGGGGGTAGAATGTAACAGCCCGAGATTTTATGAAAAATATTCTTTTTTATTTCACTAATGTCTTGTGTTGTACGCTACACCAAAAGGAGCTTGCACAACACGCATCCTTGACTTGCCTTGCATTACACGCAATCGCGACCTTCCTCGATAGCGTGTGTAATACGCAATACCGAGTTTCACTAAACAACGATATGCTATTAAAATATTATTAAAACTAGTCGTTATGAATAGTAATAACCACTTTTTAAAATTCTATAAATATTATTTTTCAAAATGAACTTCATTTTTGGATTCGGAATATCGAAATTATCTTAGGTTGAAATTTTGGTGATTTTCGGATAACTTTCATATTTGGATGAATAGTGAAAATTACTAAATTATAATTAAAAACAACTTTTTTAATCGAAATAATTAATAGTGATAAATCATTAATTTGAGTGGTTTTAAATTATATTTAGAATATATTTTTACAATTTAATACAATGTTGGTCATTGGATGTAATTTCACATTTAAACTAGACATTAACAAGTGTCAATCTTTTGATAGATATTGTTTCTTAAAAAACACGTTATTTGTTTTAACAGCGGGATTTAATTATAAAATTAATTAATGCAACTTTTATGTTATGAATTTGGTAAAATAGACTTCATTTTTGAATTCGGAATATGAAATATAGCTTGGGATGAAATTTTGGCATTGTTCTGAAAAACATCAATTTTTGATGAATAGTGAAACTACTAAGTGGTAGGTTAAAAACTGAATTTTGCATAAAACATAATTTTACCGCTTCTGTGAATGGAATTTCAAAAATTCGAGAGACACGGTTAATATCAAGGTCTAAAATGTGGTTCAATGAGATGAAAATAATTTTTTGGTGAATAGTAACTTTTTACCTTTTTTACCGCGGTTAATAGTAAATAGGGTAACTAAGGGTAAATATGATATTAATATTACCCTAACACATGTCCTAATTCTATGACAAACTTAGGAATAAAATATGACCATTTAGGCCCACTTGGATTAGATTAGGACATTTATTATTAATTTATTTAAAGAAGGGTTAAAATAGTTAAAATCAATGTTTAATAAGTAAATCATCTTTAATATCGGGTTATACATAAGATAAATTCGATTGTGAATATTCATTAGAAAGCTAAAAAGATTTCCTACATGATGGTATTTTATTTGTAATTTTTAGACATCAAATAATTTAATTTATTTATGACACAACGATGATGCAGTAATTATCTTTTTAATAAAATATTGACATAATTGATGTTATAAGCACCAAAATAAATGTAATTTGAGATTTTTTATGAATTCCACTAATTTTCTAGGTTACTATGATATATTAATGTTGATTTAATCAACTTGGTTCGAACATTTAATTCTGTTATGACTTTCACAAAAATCATATATCAAATAGTGTCAAAATTGACACAAAATAGTTTTTAAATCAAATATTATATTACTAATTGTTATTTTATTCCTAAAAATCTAAGGTTCGGCCAAATGACTTAGATAAGGATATATATATTAATAATAAACAATTTGGGGTTCGTTTGGCATGTTATAGTAAGTGTATTAACCATATAGTGAAAGAAAACAAAAAGACACGGTAAAAGTTAAATTATTTAACTTAGAGTTAAATCTAATTGATAAGGTTTAAAATAATATCCAAACATGTCTAAATTTGATTGGTTGATGAGATTACAACCCTATCTCATCTAATCTTCGAATATGAGTCATTTTTGGAGGTTTTTAAGTGGGGTTAGATTTATTATAAATTAATATTTTTAAGAATTCCTAAGGTGCCCCTCTCCTCCCCTATAAAAGGACACCTCCTCCCCCTCCTCCTCACACCAATTTGAGCACTCAAGCTCGGCCAACCCCTGCCAAAATCTCTTCTCCACTTCCCTAGCAACATCCTAGAGGTTCTGGTCTTCCTCAAAGACCAATTCTAGTGCCCTAAGAAGAGGTCTCAAAGAGGCACTTCAAAGAAGAGGTAATTACCGTTACCAATTCTTTCATCTTTATTTCTTCTTCCACTTCTTCTTCTTAGGTTGTTTCATTATGAAGTAATAACATCAGTATCACTCATATACTGATATGTTATTATAAGTATGAAACAACCCTATTTCACCATCTATCCATCCTACGGAAAAAGAAATCACCGCGCGTGCGTACGTACGGAATACCGTCTCCACGCCGTGGTGTAATCTATTTTCCACCACCACCTTACATGGATGGGTATAATGGTGTAAAGAATAACTATACATAGTTATTACAACATCATATTGATTCTGATATATTGTATAATCCACTCCAATTCAATTCAATAATTATGGAAATGATATCATCGCTCGTGCGTACGTACGGACTACCGTCTCCACGACGCGATGAGATTCATTCTCCATGTTAACCATTTAAGAATGATTATAAAGTATATATAAGAAATAATAATGAAATACATGACATTATAAAGCTACTGGATTTATGTATATATATACATATGTATGTCATCTACTTACTTCCATTTCAAGACAATAAGGAAAGGAAAACAGCGTTCATGCGTACGTACGGACTACCGTCTCCATGAACGGTGTTTTTCATTTTATTTATCTACCTATTATATATATATATATATACTGAATATATATGATATATAAATCATATTTTATATTCTGGAAGTAAGTAAATCATGATATAAGTAATAATGATGTCAAGAACAACAAGTCAAAACACCTACGATAAATGAAACGATTTTACCCAAAACGCCTCTTTAACATGGAATTTACAAAAGAACGGGTAATATAATGTCATAAGTAAACCATATATGATATCATAACAATGAATATGATTCTGTAATAAGTCAATAACATGATTTAAATCATTATACAGGAGGTTCGGACACTTACAAAGCAAGTCGGACCTAAGGTAACGGAAATATCACAATCTCATTTTTATCCGAGATTGTTTATTCGTAAGTATTTACTGGGGTGTATTTTATCATCCACATCCATGTTCCCTCAATATGTAATATTGTTTCCATCCACTTGCAATAGTTTAAATCCAATTTTACCCTTAGGTGAGTTTTTAGTAAAGAATATGAAAGGAATCTTTTGTCGTTTTTCCGTACGAGGTACTTTTTGACTTTTCCGACAAAAGTACGAAGAATGTTTTTTTTAACTTATACGGCACAAACAGATTTCTACTGTTTTATAAAGCCTTATTTTCATGAAGATTCCTCTAAAAGAATTCATGACTATTTTCAATAAAATCTCTTTCTTTTAAAATTGCATGATGTTTTGTAAAAAGAAATTGATTTTGAAGAAGAAAGGATATTTTCCTCAAGAATTCAATTCAAGTGTTTTATCAAAATTATTTTCCATCTAAGTTAATAAAGGGTTCTGTTTCTATCCATATTTTTACATTGATTTGACTATGTTGTGATGGAATTATGTTTATGAATTACTTTATCTTATATGAATGGTTTTATGATGTCATGTTGTTTAAGAATCCCAATTTATTACATGGGTTATGCAATGATGTGTGATTTATGATTTTGTGGCACACATAAGAAAGGATTCATTATAAGATGGGTGGGACCTATATCTCCCTCCAATGCATTGGGTAAAGATTTTATATCTCATGAGATAGACATGGCTGGAATGGTAGGTTATACCGGTTCAGTGAAACAGGACTGAAACGAGGATTACTCGATTCAGAAAGGGACTTTGTCCACTAAGATAGTCTTGGCAATGAGTCTTGACTAACAAGAAATGATTCTCTATGATTATGTGTGTATGCCACAAAGTTTCATGTTTTAAGTTATGATTATTGGGATTACATTTCACTTCTATGATTTATCCCATGTTATGAAATTATGATCTCTTTTGCAGGTTATGATTTCCAAAAGCTATGTTCTTATGTATATGATGTGATTGATATTTCTTTTTTTTTACCCTTACTGAGCATTTGAGCTCACCCTTTTATGTTTTCTTTTCCCCAGGATATAAAGAAAGGTTTTAGGTAAAAAAAAAGGGATGACCTTTATGGGAGATATTGAAGAACTTTCACCACGATTAGAAGATTACGTTCCGAGTTTCCAAAGACACTAAACTATTACGATCCTTGTGTGTGTGTTTTTGTTATGTACTAAGTATTCCGCAAAAGTAATGTAATGTACATGTACGTCAGGCTTCGGGTCTCTACAAAAACCAACTATTATATCTTAAATTAGAGGGTGTTGAAAACCCCTTTTAATGTACTAATTTAGATAAATTAGACGTGTTCAAAACTCCCAATAATTTATTTAAATTAAAGGGGAACCCCCCCCTCTAATATCTTAAATTAGAGGGGGTTGAAATCCCCTTCTAATGTCTTAAAATTAGAGTGGGTTCACAATACCCTCTAATATAATATATTACATGGGGTTGTGAGCCCCCATTATTTTTTTTAAAAAGCAACTTATATAATATATATATATATATAAATACATACATACATTTATATATATATATATATAATTAAAACACAATATATAAATGTATTTAAATACATTATAAGAACATATTATAAAAAATATTTATATGTTTTTATTTAATCGTATTTATATTTTTAAATAAATATGTATAATAATATGTACATTAATATTTATGTATTCGTATAAATTGTATTTCATATAATATTAAGTATAAATGTGTATAAATTATATTTCATATAACATTGATTATATATAATACACATATTAATTATATATAATTTAAAATTGTATTTCATATAAATTTTTATAAATATTTGTATAAATCTTATTTCATAAAATATTAATTTTATATAATATAAATATTTGAATACATTCTATTTCATATAATAATTATTATATATTAATTTTATAAATTATTATATTTTTTGTACACAAAAATATATATTAATATAAATAATAATAAATATACGTATTAAAATACATTATATAAATATATTTTAAATGACCTTATTTAAATATATTATGTAAAAACATATATATATATTAATTAAATAAATATGTATATAATATATAAAATTTACTTAAGTATATAAATAATTAACATAAATATATAATATAAATGTATTTAGTATAATATATTTATGATATAAATCATAAAAATAAATGTATATTATTTATAAAACAAATATTTAAATTTTATAGTTTAACAAATAGTTGTAATGACAATAATAATAATTAATAATATTTTTGTTATCATACAAAAACAGACACACATATATAAGTATATAAAAATAACTAAATAAATATACATAATGATTATATAATATCTATAATGATTAAAAAAATACATAATAACATAGAAAAGTATAAATGTATTTATAAATATATATTTATATATGTAAATATAATTATTTATATCTATTATTTGAATAAACATATATATAATATATAAATATGTTTTTATGTATATATGTAATTCATATAATGATATATTTATAATTATATAAACAGTTATAGTTTATATAAATTTATAGATTAGTTAACATTTAATTGTATTGAAATATATTAAATGAATAATACATTTTTAAATAGATAATCATATAAATATATATATATAAATATACACATATGTACAGGTATATAGAAAATAACATGTGGAATAGTTGTATATCTTTTTACTTGTGAGCTGAAGGGATTGGCTTGTGCGATTTCAATTCTCACCAGCCAAGAAATTATATTATGCGAGAGCGGTAGAGAGGCATAGTGTGTGGGTCACGTGAGGGATCAGGCTAGGAATTAAGGAACTACAGGGGTCGGGCTTCCAAATTGGGGAATTTTGATTGGAAGGGGGGTGCGACGAAGGGTCTAGGAATCATAGATCATTATGGATGGGAATCGAGGAACTTGAAGGGTGAAAATTGTGGAACTAGAGGGGGCGGGCTTTAAATCAAGGAATTAGAGGGGTTCCTAGAAGTAAATTAGAGATGTACAGGAAACCATATGCAAAAACTGAGAATAAGGGTAGGGTAGGACTACCGGAGGGTAGGGGCACGATACTACCAGGGGGTTCAAGGCTGTTGATAAAAAGGTATTAGGGGCGGTTGTGAAAATCTCTCCTAAAGTAACGCTACAAGCGGTGGTATAAACCACTCCTAATACACCCAATTAGTGGAAATTTTGATTATAAACGCCTCTAATGCAATCACTTTTAATTAATTTAAATAAACATAAGAGGGTGTTTAAACCCCCTATAATGTATCCTTTACTAAAAGCTCTCTGATATCACCATAGGTTCCTCAAAACTTCCTCTAATGATAGCAGGTGTCCACATTAGTGGTTGTTTCTCACAACTACTACTAATGTCTTTAGAAGGGGTTATAAATCTTTCTAATGGAAAAATAACACCCTCTAATGTAGTCATTTTTTATAGAGATTGCAGAAAAGAGAAGGATGAATGACCTACGAAGCATCAAACCATGCCTGAGGAATGTCTATTCTGGTAAAAATGATCATTAACTGATGCTCAAGACTAAAAAAATGTGAAGGACTCTATGACCACCTATTTGAACATTAGGGTCATTTATAAAGTAAATGTCCTAGTCATTAAAATGGAATTCCAGCAACACCAAAAAGGAAGTGGACTCCGAGGAATATCAAGGATTTAATGTTCTTGGGCTTGTACTTACCATGAACTAATCCCTTACGAATTACCAGTATAGCACCCCATGATTTTATGGGATACATTATTTTTTGTTGATGTATTTTTATGTATGCTACACTAAGATTACATTACACAATATGCATCACTGTATTAGGTTGCAGTATAAGCAACAATATTCTTGGCTTGTGTTACATAGAATTTAATTTTATTTTGATAGAATTTATTTCATGCAACACTATGTATTTATTTTGTTCGATTTATAAAACAAATATGTTTGGATTTGGTAATATACAATAAAATATGAAGATTCACTATACACTATAATAACACTTCTTCTGTTACACGCATGATCGACCTTCTTCAATAGCTTACTTTGTACGCCATACCTTGTTTTACTAAACAACGACATATTATTAAAATATTATTATTTAATGGGATATAAACAAGTCATTATGAATATTTATAACCACTTCTTCAATTTTATATATCAATAAGATTAATCTTATATATTTTCTATAACATGATATAAGAAAAAATAAATTATTTCAGATAATAGAAGTTAATTTTCAAAAAACTATGTTTTTCCTCCTTTTGATGGAACACCAATTTTAAATCTAGTTTTTAAAATTTTAATTATTATATTTGACAAAATAAACTTCTTATTTCCAATAAGGAAATAAAAAATCACATATGTTGATTTATTGGTATTTTTCTAATAATATTTTCTTTTTGATGAATTGTGAGAAATATTACTTTTTATTTCAAAAATGACTTTTCATCAAATTTATTTAAATATGTAGATTATCTTAATAGTTTTTTTAAGGTTTAATTATATTATTTTTTATCATCTTTTACGATTTTGGTCATTTTTTTTATTTATCATTGAAATTGGACATAAAATCAGGTCAATCTTTTGATGGTTATTACTTCTCAAAAACAAACTTTTTGGTTTTGAGAACAAAAATAAATTTTGAATTTATTACTCTAACTTCTTGTGTTTTTAATTTAGAGAATTGATTTCACAATTTTGAATAAGATGATCCAAATTGTCTAAATAGGTTCCTATTATTTTTTGACATTATTAATAGTAACTTCACAAATTATTTTATTTACCATGGTTAAAGTGTAAATTATGTAAATTTCAGTAATAAATAATATTATAATAATATTAAACTACCCAAACACATATAATAATATGACTGTATGAGATATTTCTGACCATTGAAAGACCTTGGTCTTTTTGGGGACCCCATGGAACCCCTTTTATGTGAAAATGTCATTTTATAAGAATTACATTAATTTAAAGAGAAATATGGTATAAACATGTCTCTTCTGAATAAAAAACATTAATATGGGATTATAAATAAGATAAATTATTGTATAATGAGTAATTTGGGACATAAAAATATTTCTTACATCATGGTATTTTGTTTTTAATTTTTAGACTTTAAATGAATAAATTTATTTATGAAACAATGATAATGTTGTGATTACCTTATTAATGAATTATTTAAATAAAAGTGATTAAAATATTAAATTAAATGTATTTTGAAAATTTTTATTCAACACATGAATATTATTGATGATTATGACTTGTTATATTTCTATTATGATATTTTTATTGAAATAATAAAGTCATTATTTGATTTTTAAAAATGTGTTGATATGAATAGTAAAAAAATTAACAAAAATTAGTTTTTTTAAAAAATTATTAAATTAAATAATATCCATAAAAATATATTATTCAGATTAAATGTCTTATATAATTGTTAAAATGTCATTTTTGAACCACTTGAAGCTCGATTTTCATTATATATTTATTATATTAACCATTTTGTATGAATATACAATAAGACATAGAAAGAGATAAATCTATTGTATTAGGGTTAAAGATAAAAGATAAAGTTAAATTAGAGATATAAACATTTATAAAACATATTGGTTGAGAGGATTTAGAACAATAATCAACATATCTTATATTTAATATTTTTTGGACCTTTTGAGAAATAAAATCATTTTTTAATTAAATATTACTTCAATGCCTTCCAAAAGTACCCCTCATCCTTTCTTATAAAAAGGAATCTCTTCCCACATTTCCTCAAACCACATTGGAAAATCTATCTCAAAAATCCCTTACCCCATTCTCCTATCAAAAATTTTATATAACTTCTTGATGCCATGGTTTTTGAAAATATTCTACCCCTAATGTCTCTATGAAGATATACAACGGAAGTCCGACGAAAAGAGGTAATTGCTTTACCACTTCTATTCAATATCTTTTCTTATTATACATACTATTTCTCTATTTATTCTATACTAATGTAATAACTCAAGTATAATATACATGATGATACGTTGTTATTATTATGGTACAACCTTAAATCTCATTTAATCCATCCTACGAATAAAAATATCACAATGAGTGCTTATGTACCACTTACCTCTTCACGCTATGGTGTAATTAGTTATTGAAAAATACTATATTAGTATGGTTATAATGATGATTATAATGGATTTAAATAACGAACATAACATGATAAATTATTATGTATAATTAATATACAATCCAATTTCATAGTATTTAACCATTAAGAGAATAATATTTTCGCACATGCGTACGTATGGCCAACTGTCTCTACAACATGGTGATATTCTTTCTCCACATTATTAATACAAGAATGATTATAAAATTTATATTATGAGCTAAAATAATAATTATTAACTTTATTTAATGAATAAAATTCATTTAATTTATAACAAATATAACTTACACAATGAAACATGAATGGAAAAACGAAGTAGTTAACACCCATAATAATGGTAGTATTGAAATACTATTAAGAATCTGATATAATAGGATCATATATAATATCATAAATATGGATATGGTCATGTTTTAATTTAATAACATGATTTATCCATTATATATTAGGATACCACACCCTTAACTAATGAAATGCACATGGTAAGGGATAATTTTTCAGTCACATTTTTTTTATCTCAGATTGTTTATATATATGTATTTAATTAGGATATATTTATCATCCATGTACATGTTTTATAAAAGTGATTCAATAAAGTTTTAATTATTATTCTATTAATTTTTCATGTCTAGTTTACCGATTTTTGACTTTTACTACATGGTATGGAAGGAATCATTCTATTTTTTATAATACGAGTTACTTTTTGACTTTTCTTGTAATGTATGATGAGAATGTTTTTTATCTTATATGGTAGAAAATAATTTTTACTTTTAATGACTCCTTATATCCAAGAATATTCCTCTACACTATTTCATTTTTATTTTCAACTAATTTATTTTAATTTACAATATTTCAGTATTTTGAGAAAATAATATTTTTGATGAAGATAGATATTTTACTATGGAATTATGTTCATGTGTTTTGTCAAAATTATTTCCTATATATGATAATGTTATATATAAAAGGGTTATGTTTCTTTCTATATTATTAGTTTTATTTTATTGTGTTAATTATGGAATGATATTTTATATATATTATGTTATGATATAATGATTTTTATAAAGCCCATTTTATTTCTTGGGTTATGTTATGATGAATGATTTCTGTTTTTGTGGCCCATGTATGATAAATTTTATAATGAGATGGGTGGGACTTATATCTAACTCCAATTAAATGGGTAATGATATATATCTCATGATATATACATGACTACAATGGAATTTTAATATGGATTAGTAATACAGGTCTGGAACAGCATGTATTTCCAGTTTAATAATACATGCTTGTAATGACAAGTGAACATTGTTTAGTAATGCACTTAGTCCACAATAATGATCATTGCAGAAATTCCTTTTATACAATGGAAATAATATTATGTTATTATTGGTTTTACAAAATTAAATTTTTTATACCAATGTTATTCAATCATGGTTAATGTATTATTTATGATCAATTCCTTATGTTCTTCCAAGATATATTTCATGACTAATGATCTGGATATTGATGGTTTATATTCATCTTTTTACGTTGAAAATTTTAGAGCTTATTTTATGTCCTCCATGATTACCCTTACTGAGAATTTTGGAACATCCTTTTTACATTTTCTTTACCCCATGATATAAATAATGGTTTTAGGAGGGAAAACAAAATGGGGCGCTAATTATTAGGGATTTTGAAGATCTTTTACCATGTTAGAAGATTATGATTTGAGTTTACTGTGACAATAAAAAACATACAACCATTGGGAATATATTTGGGTAATGCATTAATTATTTTAATAACGAAATTTAATGTCTATTTACATCATTTTTGGTTCATTATTGTTGTTATCTAGTAAAGGAGGTAGGAATGAATCAAATCATTGGGAACTTTCATGTGTGAAAATTGGATGATGCATGGATCTAAGCCCAAGGTATTAATGAATAAATGTACCACTGGGGATGGAGGTGTGTCCCGCCCATGGGGTGTAGCCTCCCATGGAGCACCCTGATAGGTTACAATTCATGTTAATTGGAAATAATTCTAGATAGTTATATTTGGTATCAGAGTGATGTTTTAATTAACTGTTGGAAACTAGGATGTGAAATCTTTAGTGAAATCCCTAGAGATATTTCTAATTTATCTATAGGGATATATTTATGGTTATATATATTTTTAGAACACAATCCTAGAATTATGATAATGATCATGAATAACCTAGGATAAATCCTATGATGGTAGAGATTGAATGTAATCCCCCTTGAATCTGTTGTATTTGTAGTATGATTTTCTGATCTCACACCATTATTTATTTGTTTTAGACAATGGATGGAACCTGAAGGAACAATGTTAATGATCTGTCCACATGGAAATGAAATCATTGTCTTCTAGAACATAAAAATTTAATGGGATATGAAATGAAAAATCTTTTTGATGTACTAACATAAGAAATAAATCAATTTTGACATCCAAATGAGTATAGAAGAGGACAACATTCAATTGAGTCCTTCATGAGGAAACTTCCACAATCATTCATTGGTTCTTATGATTAACTTATTACTAAATAATGGATCCATATTATTAAAAATACATTTTCCATCATTCATTGATCTGAACATGAATAATTCCATTAGGATATCAATCATTTAGATGGTGAAGAAGTCTGGCAGTGGACTCTAATTATGAATACAAGTCAGGAATATAAAATTGAATCCATGAAATTTAACAAGTTCATAAACATATTTTTCAATGCATACATACCTCGGGTTATTTGAACAAATATGGAAAAGTTATTCCTTGATCTTACTCAAAATAATGATGACTCTGTTTGTACATATGTGGCTATTTTTACAAGACATATAAGGTATGCTTCTTGATTTACCATCCAACCAGAATGTAATGTTGATCAATTATTTAGTCTCTTGAAACCAAGTATTCAAAGGGAATTAGGTATAAGAGACTACATTAGATATGAATAGATATTTAATAGTGACATCAAGGTAGAACTGGAATTTGGTGTTACATGTGCCTCTTGTGGTTTTGATAAGAAACGAATGACTGAGTTCTATTGAAAATCCCAAAACAATGGTGAAAATAATATGGATGTTTACATTTTCTCAATGTTTTGAAATAATCATTGTGAAGATTGTCTTATGGGTACTATAAAATGTTTTATGTTTTAAAAAAATGTTCATTGAATTGTGGAGTGCGAAAGTAATGGAAAAAGGTTTCTAATGATGTGAATATAGAAAATACTATAGAGAACGCACCACCAACACATCAATTATACTAGTGGAAATAACTGGGGAATTATGCTAAACAATTCTGTAATCATATGGTTAATGATGATTGACATAAATAACCACATAAGTAAAAAATATAGGGGGATGTCACATGCAATCACTATTGGTAATGTTGAGTTAGGAAACGAAGTGGTGGAATGATTATTATTTTTATGTAAAGGGATTTCTAAATAGTGTTGTGGAATCTCATTTATAGTATTATGGAATATTATAATATATTTGTATTGGTTTATTGTAGTTTTCCATAACTATATGTCACCAGTAACCATGAATAGTGGTTGAAATATTTTTGGAAAGCATATGATATAAACATAATGAATGGATAAGAAAATAATGATATGTTTGATAATATTAATGAGGTCATGATTGATGTAAGGATATAGTGATATAATTTCTTGATTTTATAAATGTTTTGTAGTTTTTTCTGCATGGAAAGTGTTAATTTTGATTGAATTCATGTTTTCACTATTTTTTATGGTAATTCATGTTATTATCATGTTTTAAGGGATTATACGATTAAGGTAATCACATGATTGGAATGTGACAACCAAGAACTACCAAATGCGATATGGGGGGAAATTTTTAGTCGATTTAGTTTACCACCTTCTAAAATAGTATATTTTCAGTTTTGGGAGGATTGTAATATTGTCCCTTTATGGATTGTATAAGTTTTATTACAATTTTTCTTCGCTGTTTTAATCTATTATCTCACTATATTTGGACTAATGCATATTTTTTTACATGTTCTTAACATTTTGTTGAAACCGATGGAATGACATATCATTCTATCGCATGATCTGTTAACAATTCAAGAATGAAAAATTCAGTTTCATTTTTTAAATAATAGATGATGTGGAAATTTTTTAGGGAACGAACAACTGTGATATTTTACTGAAATACTCTGGGTATTTCTCCTCATGTAAAAACACATTAACTATAAGAATAATATATTAAACCCAAAATTTTTATTCATGTACCTACTTATCTGATGAACCATGTGTTCTCTTAAATCATGGAATATTTATAGATTCCAGGTTATTAAATTTCATCAATCATTATTCTTTATCACTATCCAGTGTTGAGTTACATTTTTTAATCATTTTGTTTTAATCATTCCATTCTAAAATGATGTTTCAACTTTTTTTTGCGGGTTTCGAGGAAAGATACATTGAAGTAGTAAATAATATATAACCCCGAAATATTTTGAAGGAGAAATAATTTTAATGGGGGATTAATGTAAAACCCCATGAATTTATGGGATAGATTCGTTTTATTTTCATTTACGTATTGTATTTTACGCAACACCAATATTATCTTGTGATATACGTAACAATGTATTATCTTGTAGTATATGCAACACTATTCTTGGCGTGTGTAATAAAGAATTTGAAGTTTTTTTGATAGAATTTTAATCATGAAACATTGAGTAATGATTTTTTTCAATGAATAAAATAAATATATATTATTTATTATGTTATAAACAACTAGAGTGAACTACGAGCAACACTAGCATGGCTTGTGTTATAGGTAAAATCAACCTTCCTCGATAGCTTGAATTATACGCAATACCGAGATTCCATAAGCAACAATATATTATCAAAACATTATTTATAAGGGGATATATTCTACACATTTTTAACATTATTAACTAAATATTGAATATTATATAACATTATAATTTAGCTTATATATTTTCTGGAAAATAATATAATAATGAAATCAATTTTATTTGGGATAAAAGAAGTACTTTTTAAAAAAAATGTTTTCCTACTTTTTATGGTACACATATTTTAGATCTATTTTTAAAAATTTTATATATTTTATTTGACAAAATAAAAATATTCTTTGGAATAATGACATAAAAATAAACTTATGTTGAATTTTTGGTACTGTTCTGATAAAATTCCTTTTTTTTGAATAGTGAGAAATACAACATTTTAATTCAAGTCTTCATTTTCATACAATTCATTTATATTGTTAGATCATATTTAAAATTCGTTTTTAAGTGTAATTGGATTTTTTTTCATTTATTCCAATTTTTTTAATTTGAGGTAATTTGACATTGAAATTGGACAAAAACACATGTCAATTATTTGATTGTTATTATTTTTTTAAAACCCCCTTTTTGGTTTTGACAATGGAAATTTACTTTCAATTAATTACTGCAATATCACTATTTTGAATTTTGAAAAATGATTTCCATATTAAGAATTATAATCTCATAATTGTGTGAACATTTATCTTTTATTTTTAGACATTATCAATAGTAACTTTATCAATTATTTTATTTACTAAGGTTAATGGGTAAATATGGTAAATAAGGGTAAAAATTAATTTTATAAAAATACTAAACATCCCTAACACATTAACTAATACTATTGTATGAGATATTTATAATTTTAGGCATCCTTACGTCGATTTTGGGACCCCATATAACAACTTGGATGAGAAAATGACAATTTATAATAATTAAATTAAAGAGAAATATGACACGAACTTGTATCTACATAATAGATAAATTATAATTTGGGGTTATACATTAGATAAATTCTATTATAACTTGTAATTAAAAGGATAAATTTTTTTATTACATCATGTTATTTTATTTATAATTTTTAGACAAAATGAATAAATTTATTTATGACAAAATGATAATGTACAGATTACCTTATTAATGTATAAATAAAAAATAAATTATATTATAAATATTAAAATATATTTATTTTCAAACATTTAAGTCCATCATATTATTTTATTCATGGGTATGAATTTTTTTCTTTTAATTAATGATGTTTATTCAAAATAATCAATTTTTATGGATTTTTAAAAAAGTCATGATATGAATAGTATAAAAATTTACATTAATTTTTTTTAAAAATAAATACTATTTTATTAAATGATATAATCATCCAAAAAATCAATGATTATTCAAAATTGCATTGATAATGTTAAAAATTTCATTAATAAACCACTTTAGGTTCTATTGGTATTTATTGTAACAATATTAACTATTTAGTATGAATATAAAATAAAATATGGTAAGAGTTAAATTAGTTAACTAAGGGATAAATTTAAAAGATAATGTCAAATTTGACAACTAAAAATTTCTAAAACCTATTGGTTGAAAATATTTATAACAATAATAATCTTATATTCTAATTAAATTATTTGTGGACCTTTTGAAACTAAAAATTATTTTATAGTAAAAAAATATGTCAATAACTTCATAATTTACCCCTCTTCATCTCTTATAAAATGGAATCCCCTAAAACATTTCTTCAAGCCCCCTATATATTTCGTGCTCAACCAAAAACTACCCAATTATACTTTAAAAATAATTAGTTATCTTTTAGAGGTCCTGGTTTTCAAGAATGTCCATCCCTAGAATCCCCAAGATGATATCCAATGGATAACTAATGAAGAAGTGGTAATTTCTTTACTAATTCATTAAAATTTATTTTCTTCTTTTACATCAAATTTTTATATTTATTCAATAATAATTTATATATTTCAGTATATTCTACATTATGAGATTTAATATAATTATGTTACATCCTAATACCACCTTTAATCTATCCCGCAAATAACAATATCACTATGTGTGTGTGCGTATGATTTACCCTCTCCACGTCGTGGTGTAATTTGTTATTAAAAAACTAAATTTTTTGGATTGGTATAACTATGATTATAATGGATTTAAATAAGGAATAAAACATGATAAATTATTCTGTATAATTAATATACTATCCAATTATATACAATTTAACCATCAATAGAATGATATATTCACTCATGCGTACCTAAGGCCTACAGCCTCCACGATGCGGTGAGATTATTTATCGACGTTAACAAATAAAAATTGATTTTAAAATATATATGATGAGTGAAAATAATAATTATGAACTAAATTTAATGAATAAAATACATCCTAAGATAACATACATTACTTAGAGTCTTAAAGAGGAATGGGAAAACGAATTAGTTAACACCAGAAATAATAGAAATATTGAAATACTATTAACAAAATGGAAGAACAGTATCATATATGAAATCATAAAAATCAATATTGTCCTATTATAATTTTTTATCATGATTTAACCATTATACAAGAGGAGTACACACCCTTAACTAAAGAAAAGTACATGTTAAGGGGTAATTTTTTCATCTCAATTTTTATCTGAAATTATTAATACGTAATAATTTAATGGGGATATATATATCTTCAATATCCATGTTTTCTAAAAAAATTCATATAATGTTACCTATTATTAAATTCATTTTTAACATAATTTTTACATTTTTGTAACTTTTACAATACAGTATAGAAGGAATCTTTTCTTTTTTACTATTGGATTTTCTTTTTGAGTTTTCTGGTGAAGTAAGAGGAGAATTTTATTTTAACTTATACTAGATGAATGGATTTTTTAGGTTTCATGACTCCTTTATTCCATGAATAATTATCTACACTATTTCATTTTTATTTTCAACAAATTTTTTACTTTTAAAATTTCATGGAATTATGAGGAAAGAAGATATTTTTGCTGAAATGATAAATTCCTCAGGAATTATGTTCAAGTGTTTTACCAAAATCATTTTCTATATAAGATGATTCTATTTAAATAGTATTATGTTTCTATCTATATTATAAGTATGATATTTTTTATTTAATGATGTAATGATAATTTATATAGATAATGTTTTTAAGAAATGATGTTTAAGAATCCTATTTAATTTTTTAGGTTATTCTATGATGTATGGTTTATGTTTTTATGGCACATGTAAGAATGATTTCATTATGAAATGTGTAAGGCCTATATTTCACTCCAATTTATTGGGTAATTATTTCTATCTCATGAGATAGACATTAATGGAACCAAAGGTTAATCTAGTTCAATAATATATGGTTGGAATAACATTTAAATATATTTCAGTAATACGTGGCTAGAACGGTATGTAAACAAAGTTCAATAATAGAATATGTCCACTATGATGGTCTTTGAATAAATGCCTTGGATACTATAGAAATCATATAATGTGCCTATTAGTACTATAAAATTAAATTTTTTTCCAATACTATTCTATCATGGTAAATATTCCTTTATAATTCAATCCTAACGTACAACCTAGATTTATATCCTGACTTATGATCTTGGTGTTGAACAATTATGTTCATGTGTTTACATTAAATTTTTTTTGGTTTGTATTATGTTCTCCATGTTTACCATTACTGATCATTTGAGCTCACCATATTTTTATTTATTTTCCCCATGACATAAAAAACAGGTATTATGTTGGAAAAAATGGGATGATATTTATGCGTGTTGTCGAAAATCTTTCACCAGATTAGAAGATTATGTTTCATGATTCCAAAGATACTAAACTAATACAGACATTGGGATTATATATATTTAATATATTAAGTATTCAGAAAATAAAATGTAATATCAAACTTGGGTCGTTATAAAAAGCATCGAAAATATGACCAGGTCACTCTAAAAGAATATACTAGGCTCAAAATATAATAATATAAGCCATCACTAAAAGAATGAGTGCCTCCATAAAAACATCATGCTTTCATTACAAGGAAACTCAAAATAGCATTATCTTCCCTAAAACATGGTTCTTACACAGAGGAATCCAATTCATGTTTAATTCTTATGCCCTTTAATTTTAAAACCATTTCATAATATATCATGTTGATATTCAATAGTCTAGTAATATTGGTGGACATCTAAAAATACTTAAATAACTCATACCCTTTATAGGTGGAATTTTGGTCCCATATAATTTAAAACAATAAATTTTAGTGAATGAATCCAATTTCATATCAAATAGGAAAGCATGTCAGTAAAAGAATCAAATAGTGAGAATCATGCTGAAATCATAGAAGCCTGAAATTTTAATAACATAGACATGCTAATAAACACAAAATAATGATATAGGGAAATCATGCTAGTGAACAGGATGCATGGTAACAAGCTATAATGTTATATATGTCACTTAAACATTGTACCTAACCGCCATACTAACTGAATTCTAGACATGACATGGAATCAAATGCAGTCAATAATACCATTAGGCAACAAAAATCGTACTACATGTCAAGGAACTATTCATGGAATGTGAATTTATATGTGCCTAATATGATGCATGCTATTCTTAATCCTCACTGAACATGAAAAATGGTAAATTTACAAAATTAAATACATAATTATCCATGGAAATTACACTAATCAATCTAGGTAAAATTATATCAAAATGAATATAAAAAATTGTGAATATTGATTTCTAACCCTATCCACATAGTCATTTACCATATTTGGTGTGATCAATCCCACACACTGCTATTAACCAAGAACCAACACAGTCCAAGTATTTTATCAACCAACCCAAAATAATAATAAAAATGAATATAACAACCTTTGTTTCAAAATTTTAACTTCCCTATGTGGATCACCTCTATGATGGCGGTCGTACTGATGGGTAATATGACCTCAAGAACATATCCAAGAATGCCATAGACAATTGAATAGAAGCAAGGGCCTACAATGTATCATTGGGGAGATCATTCCCTCATATATCAAAGTATGAACAATGATTATAAATATACTAAATGTATGAAGTAGAAAAAGAAAAATAGTATCATAAATAGAAATAAATAATTGAAAAATTAGCAGTAGACCATAATTCATTATTCAATAAAAGTGGCCAATGAGAGATTTTAAAATAGATTAATGAATTACATGGTTATGGTACAAAACTAGATTCAGTAAACAATATATCATGACAGTAATAATGAAAAGACACCAATTAACCAAGGGATATATCCACATGAATATTGAGCTCCATCTCAGTATTTTTCTCCAAAAATCTAGGTATAAACTTCAAAACCTAACCCATCAATCGTTGTCCCCAGTCCTATAAATAAGAATATTAATCTCAGGTAACCCTATGTATTGACATCCGCAGTACAGTGTGAGATATAAATCTTGGTTTCTTGGAACCACTGATGTCTATCCCAATTCAGATAATTAAATATAATTAATAAGTTCTTTGTATAAAATAAATGGTTAGTGATAACATGTTAGAAATATGAACACAGTTGGGGTTCCTAAACGAACACCCTTCCCCAACCAACTACTGTGGCATAATCCATAATTTTGAAGTAGGTACATGTGAAAGAATAATATGTGTACCAGTTCCAAAAGTAACGTCCTAACACAAAAAAAGGTCCAACCCCAGGCTTGTTTGTAGTCTTCGAGACAAATTCTCATGTCATCATATAATTATTCTAATAACCATGAAATAAAACATACAAATTCAAGTTTTAATATAAATATAAGAAATAAGTATAACATAAGATATTCTACCAAAGAAGTCATTTAATGAAATTTAATAAAACTTATAGTTAGAGTCTGAGCCCATCCCAATGGTATTTCTATGGTACATCATTTAATTTATGTAATAAAAATGATCATGTCTATGGAATTCTTCTGAAAGAACTAGTACCACTCAAGGAATTGTGAATCCATGATTTTCTTATGTATCTCACTAGAGGACCTAGTATCACCCAAGGCATTGGGTAGGGAAATTTCCAATGGGTCCATCCATATTTCTCCCCTAGGGAACCGGTATCACTCATGAGTGTATTAAATCACTGGGGAAGCCCTATCTTAGGAAGCCAAAGATTCTCCCCCAGCGGGTCGTGGTATAACCACATAAGAATGTGATTTCATCAATGAGTCCTGAATGAAAAACACATGTTTTCAACCAACCCATGTGATGTAATCCATAATAGAAAAAATACATTTCATGTAAAACCTCAATACATATGTTTCATGGAATGCATATACATATATAATACTAATCAAACATGCACCATGAGCCTCATGTTATTCATTCCATCATGTGTTGTAGTTCAATCCATCCACATGGCATAAGGGATTTATCACAAAATTATTCATGTAATAATTACATGAAAAGGTTATAATTTTAATATCACAAGTGAAGAAGCATAAAATTTAGATCCTTCCACTAAAATAGGGCCTAAAAATTAGGAACTTTCATGAGAAAATATAATATAAAAATAGAATGTGGAATCAATATAACTCAAACCATAGGTAACAGATGACATTATATGATTAATTATTACAATATTATTCTATCATGAAATAAAATTAGAACCATAAAAATACATTTATAATATAATGCATATTGAAATGATTCCATTTAGGCTAGGCACAACCAATGGGATGGCCATGAGGAATGGAGAACACCCCGAATGGGATTCTCCACCTGAAGATGACACAATGAGAATGATAGACAAGAAAAAAATTACTAGTTTATAATAATGAATCACTATAAGGTTGTTGTGAGGGGAAAAATATGTGACAGGACATATGTGAAACAGTAATGAAAAAATAGATTCCCATCTCAATGAATTCTAAATACATCTTGTGTCTGGTACTTAGGAGAGGTCGTGAATCCTCTATCAATTTTCAAGGAATTTTTTTTTTATAAATAAACATGAATGGTCATATATAAGCTCTTTATTTATCAATTTAAATCTAATTAAATAATAGACAGTAATTCATTAATGAAGGAAAGAACAAAATTCTATCACTACATTTTTAGATTCAAAGAAGCCTAACTCATTAGAGTGGCTTTATTATAAAACCTTGACATTTCTTATCGAGAAATCATTTACACATTAATCAATTATACAATGAATTATACACAATTAAATTTTAAATAGTTATTAATCTAAATACTTAACTTCATTAATAAAAATATAATAAAAAAGAAGTGGAAAATAAATTAATGCATTAATTAAATTAAACTAGTAAAATAATGGGGCCCTACCTCAAAAGAAAAACCAATTTAACATTTGGAACATGAATTATTTATTAGTGACCACTTGGAACTACTCCACAGTCACACGTATACCTTTATATATATATATATATATCCCTTAACCCAATTCAGGTATTCACCGCACCATGTTGGAATATGTACATGAATGAGATATATATATATATATTATTTATATACACCTTAGTATATGTGTGTGAATGCCTTCAACATTTTCCATAGCCCACTATTATAGTTACAAGAACCATAAAAACTCACCATAAAGGATCAATGAATCATAAATAAATTATTAGGAACCTATAAACAACATAATACCCAAAAATAAAGGGTGTGAAAAAAACTAACGGGTTTAAAACCTTACCCTGACAATGGTGGCGAGAAAAATTTAACTCATCTGCATCGCCTTCGGTGGTGGATACTGAAATACAAACAAACGAGTTTTGTTAGATGATTTTCATACTATAAAACTATTTTAATCCCACAAAATCATATTATCCCAACTCTATGTCTTGGAGAAACTCAAATCATGTTATGGGAAAGGATAAATTTGGAAATGAGAAGAAGGTTAAGGTATCTATGAACCATAACTCAATGAATGAATAGAAAACATAAACGGATATGGTGCATTTAGTGATCGATGGGGGAGCCATGGATATGAGGTCGTGTATATATGGTTTCGGCAGAAACATGTCATGTCTCCTAGAGTGAAGGACTCCTAATGGAACGTTGCTCGGAAGAATGTCCATCCATATATGGAATCGCGCTACAGAGGGTCGCGGCCAAGAGCACTACACATCAAAAGGTATCACACAATGAATGGGAGACCTACGGGGTCATGGGATTCACATAATAGGTAGGAGGAAACCCCATAATTTTTTTCCAGAAAAAAATAAACAAAACTAAAATTTTAATAATATTATTAATATTAATATTATTAGTAATATTAATAGTAATAATTATATTAATATTATTAATATTAATACATATATTATTATTATTACCATTAAATTTACAAATAATTTATTTAATATTTTAAATTTCATTTAGTTCATTGAGTTTCGTTAATTAAAAACACATGACACAATGCCAACTATTAGAGTGAAAAAGGTCATGACACTCAATTTTAAAAAAGCCTTCCCAATGGATGGAAAACTTTTATTTCCCTCAATTTTTCATTCAGGTCAAAATAACAGATGTTATAGAAATCATGGTGAAATTATCTACGGTAAATTCCACTGATAACCCCACACTACAATGTGTGGGTTAATCAACCCATTATGGATATGGAAAAAAATTTAATAAATAATATTCCATGAGGCTACTCAAAATTTATACATATTTTCTAACAATCTAAAGGGTTTGAACTGAGTAATATCTTAGGAAACTAATTATGAATTTCTCAAATTTATGAACTAAGACATGGTCAAACATTACCATTTGGATAGAAAAAACATCACCTAGTTGAATGATAAGTGGAAATTTCATCTTATACTGTTTAATAATCTTCAAATTATAGGAAAGAATCTTCCACTCATTCTTGATAGGCCTAATCCAGAAATCGATGACCCACCATTTGATTTGACTCAAATCGAATGGATTTTATCGAAATGGATATAAAACGTAAATTTCATCATGATTTGTGTAAAGGAAATACTTTTAACATATTATAAATTCTAATTTTTCAAAACGATTTCCAAATAATTTCACTAGAGAGTTATGTAATGCACATTTGTTCCAGTTCAATGTCATGGAATAATGTACCTATTTTTTTTGATATTATCTAAACATCATTATTATCGATAACAATTTGGATTTAGATCATGTTGATTAGCTATGAATTAGGGAAACTATACATATATAATTTTTGAATAAAATAAAAGAACCATTCCACGATTGTGAAATGATTTCTAAATTTAAATCTCCCTAGAAATGTTTTGGTAAATCACTCAATAGAATTATTGAGGACATTTCCATATAACAATTGAATAATATTCATCATATTAAACAAAAATCCATGTTGAGATATGTGGAATTAGTATGATTTTTTTTCAAAGATGAATCTATTCGAGATAATGTAATAACAAAAATGATACGTACAAGTTAATAAGAAAATGCATCAATCCAATAAGAAATTAAATGACTCCTAGAAGAATAGAGATGCAATTTTTTATAGAAAACCAAAGAAATTTTCAAGGGAACACCTCTATAAAAAATGCAATAAAACAACCCAATATAGTTTGATTGAGGAGAATATAGTATCAATTATATATTATGTCCACATGACATCGATTTTAATGAACTAGTCACTTGATTTTGGAGCAACGAGGCATGTGTGCAAGGATCCTTCAATGTTCAAAATATCTAATAATCTTTTAATCATAAAGAAATCACACCTTTTAAATAATGAATATACAATTTAATGTGAAAATGTGAGCATCTAGATAGATTTTCCTTATGGGGTAAAGTAGAATCTCTTCAATGTCTTGTATATACCAAAAATACAATATAATTCAAGATATATCATTCTTCTGGGTGTGAATGGATTTCATGTTTCATTCAACATTGATGAAGTTATATTATCGAAGGGATGAATGTTTATATTGAAGTTGTACTCCAATTATGGTATTTATCAACATTCCTTTAATAATATGATAAAATATTATACATATATAATTTTTTCCTTTTATTTATCGAATAATAGCTTACAATAAGTTAATATAAATAAATTAATGTAATAAATGTGTAAAAATAAATTAACTTTCGATATTAATTTAATCAATTTGAAACATGATTAAAATCTAAAATATTTTACAATCATTTTTGTAGAGTCAAAATAAATTTTGATATATTAAAATTGATACATTCTGATAATTTTTAATTAAATGGTTTATTGACTCATAGAAAAATATGATACATTTTTATTTTTTATGTACTTAGTTTTTATTTACATTTATATCTTATTAGAAAATAGGATGATTTCTTAAAAATGTTCAATTATTATAAATAATAAATTCCAAACCATTTTTAAAAATTATTAATGTATTAATCTCATATATAGGTAGTGAATACATTATGAACATGTTCGTTGAGTTATGGGATTAAATGTTATAATTCATCAAATTATTGATCCAGAAAAACTATTTTAAATTAGATTAGGTGAATGAATAAAATGTTACTATAATAGAAATGTTAAATTTAATTATTATTAATTATATAATACCATTATATTTATCAGGAAAATATTTATTGTTTGCATTTCATTTTCAAAACATTATTGACTATAGGAAAACTATGTTTTCCTCTATTGAGAATTCAAAAGTTAGATGACCAATTCATTCATTTTTATATGTGTGGGGTTGTTTAAAATTATATAGTGTACCTCATAAAAAAATATCATTTCTAGGTAAATTAATGGAATTTATATTGGATATTCATTAAATAATATAACTATATCTAAATATGGATTTATGAGAAAACATTATTATTGAGTCAAAATATGTATATATTTTTTGAAAAAAAAAATTATAAAGGGGTGTGGAGATGGTTATTACTCATACTTATATCTAATGCACTGTATCCAATAAAAATATAATTTTTTATAATAATGATGATTCTCATGTTGTCCCTACATGGAGTACAATATAGAAGAAGTATAAACATAAAAATCGAGATTTTATTTTTCTTGATTCCATTGTTTTACATATTATGAGATATCAAAATAATCATCATTGGTATAAGTATCTGATAGTATTGAATATAGATTAATACATAACTATATATAATGAATATATTTAATTAAGAGATTTTTTATTCTTAAAAAATTTGTTTATAATTAAACTGAATCCATTACGAGGAATATTAAAAGCGGCCATAAAAATCCCAAATAGGTTCAAAACCTATTAAATGAATATGGTGTTTTATAAAGGTATATAATTATAATGGAAACATTCATGCTTTCAAATCTATATTTCTTGAAGAAGGAATCATAAAAGAAGATTGGTTTCATTAATTCGATACTTATTGGAATTTAGGTATAAATTAATCCATAAGAGTTTTATATTTTTATATTTAATTAATTATTTTTATGTCTATTAATTTGATGTCAAAACTACTTTATTAAATTGAGGAATAAATGATGATATTTTAATGGAATAACTTGAAATTTTTTACATGATAATTAAATTAATTTATATAATTTATATATATATTTATGGCCATAATAATGATCAAGATAAATGAATTGGGAAACATTATTTTATTATATTGTCTAATGTATTTAGTTATAAAATTGCAGATAAATTTGTTTAGTCATTTTTTACAATATAATATAGCTTTAATATGTGTTTGTATGTGTATAGACTGTTTTTTGAACAATTATGATTGGTGTAAATGAGGCAAACAATTATTTATCCCCTATATTTTAGATGAAGGATCATCATATAGTTGATACAGTTTTGGGGATTTCATTTTAAGAAACATATTTGGGGTTATTCATTATGCCAACCTCATATATAGAGAAGATTCTAGGTAACATTGATAATATTGTTATCAATGATTTTAATGCACCATTTGATTATGGTATTAAAATATTTTTAAATATGGTTGGATCTTTAGAATAAAATTGATAAGAAAAAACTAAATTTGTACTTCAATTTATGAAAAACTTTTTAAAATACAAGATATTTCATTACTGGTATGTAAAATGATTATATATAATAGTATAGTATGGATAATTGGTAATATATAATGAATATTATTAGAATCTTGAGAAACGCCTATGACTTAAGTTTTATACATTAGTTATTATCATGATGTATTAAAGGGATACACAGATGGGAGTTGGATTTCCTATATTAGTTATAACCGTGCTGTATCTTGATGGTTGTTTACTCATAGTGGTTTTTTTCATTGGAGAGAAAGATAATGTTATTTCACATTCAGCCATCGAGTAATATTTTTTCTCTCGGGCAGCATTTGAAAATGGGGATTGATGGATTTGGAATATTTTAATGGATGTTATATTATGTTCTATTCTAATTGTTCACATCATTTTTAATTGTAATAGTGAAGAAACATTATCAAAAGAATATAGTGTCATACACAATGTAATATCAATTCATATATATTTTAGATGATATTATGTGAGAACATTTTTTTTCAGATGCTACCACAATAATTATCTATGTGAAATCAAGTCAAAAAAATGTGGACGTGTTTACAAAATGTCTTCTGAGAGATTTAATTTGCGTAATAAATAATGATATGGGGTTAAAACTATCATAATAAAAACTTTATACAATGGAAAACCAACAATATATTATGGTATATCATAGTTATTGTGTTTAATGGATAAAATATGTTACAAAGATGATTTTTGATATTTGAAAATTATAACCCCAACTACAGGGTGTTAATATCATCCCTTATTACAAGAGATTTAGTTATATCTTCTTAAAACAATATTCAGTCTCTCTGAGTTATTTATTATAAAACTGGAGAAACATTTCTATATTTTTCAAATATGAATATAGTTGTTGTGTCACTTCCTGTAGGATTTAATGGGGTTACTCTATAGAGATTTCACAAAAAAATTCAAATCCCATGTCGAAAAAAGTCGTAAAATTAATATGATTGATGGAATATTCATTGAATGTATGATATCACTATATTATGTTTAATCATAAGAATTTTAATGTTTCAAAAACCAATAAATCTAAAAATTAATATAGATATTGGTACTATGTAAGGGTTTAAATTCAATAGTTCCTTTATTATATATAATAATTTACATATGATATAGTTAATTAATATTTTTGAATTAAAGTGGGGTATTGTTGTTATTTTATACATAAAGAGGGAATAATGTGATTTATGATTTTTATATTATTCAATTCTTGGAATAATAATGTAGACGACATAGGGAATCCCATATTGGAAATGTGAATACAATTCCCAATGCTTTTTCATTATAAAAGAGGTTGCTGATAATTGGGTTTTTCATTAAAGATAATGTATTTTAAAAAAAATTAGTTTTTGTTCAAAAAAATTGTTTTAAAAATTTTCTAACACATATTATATATTTTTTAATTAAATAAAAAGTATATGAAATATGAGATTAATTATTTTTTTAAAAGGACTAATAACTTGATTAGTCGTAATAATTGATATTTTAATTTTTTAAATCCAAAGAGGTTCCCCATATTAATATCTATCCCATTGTTTTGAAACCATGGTGTTCTTTGATGAAAACATTGAGATCCAATCCGAGTGATTTTGACAAAGTTTCATCTATAAAAATGTGATGAAGAGATCACATATAAAATTAATTCAATTAATATAACATTCTCTAGCAATAATTTCCCAAAATTAGTGATGCAATTCTATCACTTTTTTGATACCATCATCAAAAAAATCATTATGAAATATTTCAGGAAAACATCTAGTGTTAACCTTACAACACCAATTAGAGGTGGATCAAATACATTGAGACATTGAATTAAATTCACACATCTATATTGAATATATCATATCTTTCTTATATCTTATTTTCCAACTTGTTTTTGGAATCAATTGATGGAGATGTCAATGTAATTGACTATTGTAAGAAAATACAATAAAAATAAATAATATAGGACATTAAACCGCACATATTAGATTGAATAACTATTAAATATGATGGTTTCTTGATATGCATTATTCTTCATTGTAGATGGATATTAGAAATAAGAATATGAGACTTTTAGTTCATCATTAGAAGTTCTTAAGGGATCGAATATATACTTATGAGGCCATTATTGGCTTAAATTGAACATTAATGCACTGAGAATCAAAATATGTGATGTCTTAAATGATGAATATGATGTCGTGAGGATAAAAATTTAAAATATCTGTGAATTTTGGACAATTGTTGTGGATAGATATCTCAAAGTCACTGACCCAGATTGAGTAAAATAATATAACCTCAAATCCAATGTTGATGTTGTAAGCCATGGATACTAATCTTCATAAATATATATTCAATTATACCCCTTAAAATCTATTTTGGGTTCATGTATTAAGTATTTATTCATGAAAAGTGAGTCTCATGTCCAAATATATTGATATTTTTATGTCATGTTCATGAGTTATTGATAAATAAGAGTTATTGTGCTTAGATAAATACTTTGAGGATGAAGAAATTTAATGGGAGTTGGTCAACATAGGATCTAATTCATATTTAAATAGAATTAATGAAATATTACACTTGTAGTTGTCATTATCAAAATAAAAATAGAAATTCCCATATTGGGAAGAGTTTGTATGATACTAATAAATGCACTAATATGGTAACAAATAATATTTTATTCTAAACAGACATGACATGGGTACGTTGTGGTTTTTAGAAGGGTTTATCTCATGTGATGCTTTGGTGACCATATAGATGAATTGATGAAACATGGTCTACAAAATACAGAAGCCATTATTAAGTGGTGGTAAGGTATTAGTGACAAATCTGAAAATTTACAGAATTTTTTTAAGGGAAATTAGACCTACAAAAATTTTATGATTATGGAAAAGATATGACTATTGGTTAAATATATCATTGGAGATCTTATATGAGATAAAGGAGTAGAATAGTGACAATTCCGATCACCATGACAAATATTAGAGGATATATTTTATCCCTACTATCATTTATTCAATTTTTTTGTATACTGAATAGATTTTTTTGTATGAAATTTTACTAAAAAAATCATGGATAATTTTTTTCATAATGAATTTAAGTCTCTTGTTTCTCAAAATATCTTCCTTGTGATATTTTCCAAATTTTTTCCATGATCCGCTCGTGATGTTATTTTCCAAAAAAAACATAATCAGTCAGGGATATTAATTATAAGTACATTTCATAATTTTTAATCATCATATATATATTCATGTAAGTGGGGATTTCGAAGAGTAATCCATTATAAATATTAATCACATAGTAAAAGGGATTTTTATGTAAATTTTCATGTATTTTCTTTCAATATAATGGTTAAAAAATAAGATATACATTTACAATAGAAAGTTATAATTACCTCTTATATATCACTATTTATTTCAGAGATAATTATCTCATATCAAGATCATCTTAATTGATTCTCTTATTTAAAATTTTTTGTAACATCAAATTTTTTGTTATCATAAATTTTAAAAATTTAAAAAAATCTAAGCGTTATTTACTTGTTCTTTAACTGTAATATTTTTTCCTCTACAATCGAAATTTATCTTCGATTTGTGTTCCACACCCTATTAACTAGTATACATTGTATGACCTGATATTTTTAATAATATATTGAATCTTGAAAATTTATGTTTTATTGTGTTCCATTATTTAAAACTATTTAAAAAATTAAAAATAAATTTCAGTTTGCGACCTTTATATGACCATTTGTCTATTATGACTAAAGTTCAATATGACCATTTGAAAAAATAATAATTTTAACATTATAATTATTATTTATAATGAAAAATGAAAATGTAAATATTAATTCAAAAAAAATAGTTGATGGATTCATTCAGAAGACTCATTTCATTTTATGCTCATTTATCAGAGCTCGAAAGAGAGGTTGAATCACTGGGCTTTGCTCTTGAATAATCCCATTATAAGCTTAAAAATGTTAGTCTTAAACAGAATTTCATATGGGGGAAATAAATGTTAATAGATATTACCACTGATGAATTGTTAACTGAGCCACCCAAAGGTTTTCCACAATCGCACACCTTACCATTGCGTTTTATATAGGTGTTATAAGGGGATATATTTTAAGTAATTAATTAATTTTTGTGTAATAACATTTATAAATAAGGTTCTTATTCCAAAAATTCTTTTAGAAGAATTGTTTTTCTTGAAAATATAATGAATATGATTAATTGAATTTTTGGTTAAAATGGCACTTTTCTGAAATATATTAATTTTTATATTAAACTAAATTTTTATTAAATATGTTATTATAATAGTTTTATAAGAACAATACTTTTATTTATAAATTATGGTTATATTTATTGTATTTACAATATTAATGATTAAGTATTCAGATTGATAATAATTATTTTTTTATAAAATAACACATGAATTGTCTTTTTAATTAAATAATTGTTCTGATTAAATAATAAAATTTTGAAATAAATAATATTTATTAAAATATTATTATCAAATTAATTTTATGAATAATAATTTATTATATAATTTTTGTGAATTAAAATATAATTTTTATTATTTTTAAATAGATTTTTTTCATATGTAATTTTTTTAGTAAATTCCAATTTTGTTTTAAAAGTTAAAATTTCACATATTAATAAAAAAATTTAGATAAAGTAGATATTTTTTTTGGAATCAAGATATCTAAATTATCCAATGGTGAATTTTTCATAATTATCTGAGTCTGTTGAAATTTTAGTATAAAAGTAAATGTAGAATAAATACATAGTGTGTTTTATGACATCATAATGACCAAATAGTGATGTTATAAAAACAATAAAAAGAAGATTCAGCCAATATATGTTTTACCATTACAATAATGTAATTTATGATTAGATTTTTTAATTTTATAATGGCGTAGTTGACCCTCAAAGGCATATAAAATATATCAACATTTTAAAAAGATTTCCTTGAGAGTGCGACTCACCTCTATTTAAGCAAGAGTCATATTTCAATATTTTTGGCCCAAAGACATATAAAATATTTTATAAAAATCCCCCTTTTTTGAATCCATTTGAAAAACCCATGGAATGATTTGTGGTTTTGAATATTTTAATGTGTAGTGTGCGGAACCTAAATAATAAAGAATCCTCCCAAATCTCTTATATAATCACACATAATCTCCCACTCATATTCACTAAAACCATTTAGAGATCGACCAACCTCTTAACCATACTCTCAATAGTCCTCCCAAGGCACCCCCAAGACCCATGAAGAATACCCAATGTCTTTTATATCACACATCTAAGTAAGGTGTCTTCACTTACCTCCCTTCCTATCAAATTCAAGAAACTTATTTGAATGTAGTTCATGTAATTTCGAATGGTTATAATGTTATTCTTTTATAATAATTCTATTACTATCCATTTTAAGTTATTTTAATGAGGGATTATTTTTCCTCACAAATTGAGACCCTTACCTAAGCTGTTACTATGTGAAAAATTCATAAGGTATTTTACTCTTCTTATTTATATTCAAGCTAGTCTTTTATGTTATTATTTTTAAGATCCATATTTATATGTTGTGTTGTGATGTTAAAATACCCCCCATAATTTCAATATGATTAATAAATGATGATATCTTCCTTTCACTATCATCATGCCCACCCCTATGATCCATTAGGCAAACTAGTTACTATGTGGATTTTCTGTAAAGGATCCGCACTTTCTTCTACACTTTTCAAATACAAGATTATTATTTGAATATTGGTCATGTAATTTAAAATGTTTATAATGTGATTATTTTGTAATTAATATATTACTATCTATTTGATGTTAATTTAATGGGGTATAATTTATCTTTCGACATTTTGACCCTTATATGAGCTGTTACTCTGCCAACATTTCATAAGGGATTTCACTATTCTCATTTCCATTCAATCAACTCATTAGCATTATTCTTCTTGACATAAATATTTTTATTTGGGGTTATGATGTTTTATGACCCCCATAATATATATTTTATGAATAAATTATGAGATCTTTATTTCACTCTCATTAATCCCCCTATGATCCTATATGCCCACTCGTTACATTTCTGAAAATCCATAAGGGTCTTCCACCATCCTCTTTTATCAAGAATTATTTTTATGTTATTTATTTCAATATAACTTATTCATATGTTGGGATATGTTATTATATATCCTTCATAAATTCCATTTTATGTATTAATTATTAAATCCTCTTTCACTATATTTTATCCGTCTTATCAATAATTAATTATGCTTGTTACCATGCTGAATTTTCCGTAAGTGATTTTTTCTTTTATCATTTTTGTATAAGTGTATTTATGTTTTTATACCATTTTATTTTCAATTAATATTTTTGGGCATGATTTCTCAGATACCCCATACCACCCTTCTTATGTTTTAATGATGAGATAAACCATTATATCTCACTTATCCCTCCCACGTACACCTGTTAACATGCCCAAATTTCATCAGTGTTATGTGATTTTTCGACTATCTTCAAGATTCTATATTATGTTGTGCCTTCTATTTTGAAATTCCACTATCTGGAAATGTATGTGTATGAACCCCATACATTCCATTTATTGAACACTTGATGAGATACCCCTTTATCTCTCGTCAAACATTTTTATGAATTTTTACGTCACGACGTTGGGCTGTAGAAATTGAACAACTATTTTTCATGCCACGATCATTGGGCAGTGAATACCATTATAATTTCATTATCAAGGGTATTCAACTTTTTTAACATATACATATTTATTATATAATTTTATGTATGTATTCAAATTTCTATTATCGTGTAATAAACGAGTATGTTGAATGATTCCATGTTATATGATCCAAGTGGCACACTTATGAATTAAATGAAATGGTTATAAATGTTATTCCCAGACAACTCTTCAATTCATTGGGTAATGTTCAGTATCATTACACTCCAGGTGAAATTAGAGTTTAAACATGATAATCCATGTTAAAGTAGGGTTTAATCATGATAATTCATGTGCAATGAGGTTTTAAAAATGTTAATCCATGTACAAGGAGGGTTTACTAAAACTAATTCAAGTGAAATGGGAGATTAATCAATACAATCCATGTTATATGAGCGTTTTCCCATTCAAATATCATGTTTTATGTCATTTACACTTTTCCATGTTATGACAATCTATTATCTCATGACATTATGTTCATATTACTCTTCTGCTCCATTGATATTCCTAAAGCCTAAAATTGATCGTATTCTTCATCTGTGGCCTTGTTTTCTCCCTTATTGGGATTTATAGCTCACCCATTTCTTATGTATGATTTCAAGTGATACTACGAAATTCTATGTAAGAAGTATTGTTTTTTACATGTAAATTAATTTATCAACAAAGATTCTTTATTTTATGTTTTAGGTTGTTATTTAGTGTTCCTAATTTTCTAAGAAACTAGTCCTCTCGATCCTCATAGTTACCTTATGTGCATGATTAAGTAATAAATAATTTTTAAGTTTGTAATAAAGAGAAAGGTTATTATAGTTTGTAACAGAAGATATGTTTAATTATTTTTAGGATTTGGATTTTAAAACCATAGTGAACGCCTTAGATATAAGTCCAAGTATAATGAAAACATCAATAAATCTTGGTGAGTATAGAGTAAGTGGTTTATCAAAAAATACATAAATCAACGTCTAGATATGTACAAGCCGATATGGCCTTGAAGCAGATGTATCTAGGGGTAAAAATCGAAAACACCGCTTTGAGATAGATTCAAAAGGGAACCAGTGAACGACAATGGGCCTTACTGAACAATTAATTTGACCATCCTGGGGGATATGCTTTTGTAAATTCAAATTTTTTGTATGAGACATTATTAAGGGAACAAAAAAATAAAACTAAAAAAAATTCCCTAAGAAAATATGTAGGGAAATATATCATAAATGGCCTAGATTAAAACATTGGATATCACAAGTTATAATATTTTATTCAATTACGTGTTTATCCTTTAATTTATAATGTTTTCTTCTATTATATTCCTATTAAAAAACTATTAAAACCCTCTAATTGTATTATATTTTTCAGAGATAAAACATTGAAGGAGAATTATCACAAACAACTCTTTTTTGTCTTCTTGATGAACTGATTACAATGATTATCTAGAAGTCGTGTGCATCCTAATTTGACACTTTTTCATATATCGAAGTTACATGAAAAAATATATATAAGGCATCCAATACATCTAGGATTTCACGATTCATTAAAATAACAATTACCATCTAATATGCAATCTTTCGCTATCGAAATTCATACCATTCAATGCTTGGTATATACCATCATGGTCCTTTAATGTTCCGGAAATTATTTAATAATTATGATGAAATAAATGATTTTATAGTTATTTCAAAAGTGGGAGTCCTCCGAGTAGCCTATATGTGTCAAATTATAGATTTCTTCCCTCTAGGATATACGAAAACTAATTTTCTAATACACTGTTATGATATATTGGAAGATGAATCAGTAATTATTTTTTATAAAAATCATGTTCTATATGATGTCTCAAAATTATATATAATAAATAAAATTTTTATGAAAAATTGATTATTCCACTGATATAATCCAAAATGGATGAAGAGTTTTGGGGAAATAAAAGTATATGATTTTGAAAAAAATCCTATGGTACCATTGTGACACATGAACACTATATACCTAAATGCATTGCTAATAGGAAAAACTCAAGGCCTCATTGAATATATGATTGAGAAGTACCCACAACTATATTCTGCTAAGTATGTAAAATGAAAATTTAAGGGGGGAATTTCTTTGGGGGGGGGGAATGTAAAGGCCCAAACATTTGAATAATATATTATATACATAAAATTGATGTTATATTATATTCCCTTAATTAAAACTATATAGGTATAATTTGAAATATGATTATCTGTATGCGGTTGTTATATGATTGTTGGTCAATTATGAATGATGGTAAATATGACCATTGGAAATAATAATAATTTTAACATTATAATTATTTTTTATAAATATAAATTAAATGAAAAAATTAATTCAAAATAAAGAGTATATGACCTCTTCTAGTATAATGAAGTCGTACGAAAATAATTTTTCTGAGCTCAAAAATGAGGTAGTTTCACTAGGATTCACTCTTGAGCAATCCCAAGATGAGATACAACATGTTGATCTTGAACAGAATCTCCCTTGTTATAAATGGATGTTAACAGAAATTACCACCAGATATTATCTGAGCCACCCCATTTTTCTGTCACAGTCTAACACCTTACCAGTATGTCTTATTTAGGTGTTATAAGGGGTTATGTAACAAGGTATTAATTACTTTTTCATTAATCACATTTTATAAATAAAATAATTTTTCAATCATATCCTTTATGGGAATAGTTTTTCTTAAAAATATAATAAATTAGATAAATTGATTTTTTGGGTAAAATTGAACTTTTCATAAATTTATAGATTTTGATATTAAACTATATTTTTATTAATAATTTATTTATAATATTTTCATAAGAAAAATATCTTCATAAAAAATGATTGTTATATTTATTTTTTTCTCTATAAAACATTATGAATTCAGTTTAAAAAGAATTATAGTTTTATACGGTGAAACAAAAAATTTATTTTTAATTAATTAATTTATTTTATGAAGTAATGTATTTTTTAACTAATTAATATTATAAAAAATTCTTATTATCAAAATAATTTTAGGAATAATAAAATAGTATATAATTTTTATGAAGTAAAATGTAATATTTATTATGGATAAGAATTTTTTTTACAAAACCTGTCAATTTTCAATAAATGAAGGTTTTTATTTCAAAAGTTAAAATTCTCATTTACAGAAAATCATTTAGATAATATAAATATTATTTTTTGAATCTGTATGACAAAATTATCCAACACTAGATTTTTCATAATTTTCTAAGATAATCGAATTTTAAGATAAAAATTAAATCCATAATAAATATATTGTTTGTTTTAGGACATCATAAGGACACAATAGTGATGTAATAAAATACTATAATTTTTTTATTCGGTCAGTATATGTTTTAATTTTAAAATGATTTGATTTTAAATTTTTGGATTAAATTTATAATGCCTTAGTAGACCCTCCAAGATATATAAAATATTATAACATATGAAAATGATTTTTTAGAAAGTGTGGCTCACCTCCACATAAACATGGCTAATATTTTAATAAATTAGGGCCTTATCATTATAGAATATTTTATGCCACTCCCCTTTTGTATAAACCATAGGAAACAAACCCTGGGATGGTTTGCGGATTTTAATATTTTAATGTGTAGTTTCCAAAACCTAAATAATAAAAAATTCCCAACCATTCCTATAAAAACACACCAAATTTCCCACTTCTCTTAACTCAAACCATTTTTATCTCTACCAACCTTTGATCCATACTCTCTATATTTCTCCCATGGTGTGACTATACTCCCAAAAAATCCTCTCCCAATACTTTTGGATCACACATCCAGGTAAGGGATACTCAATTTCCTCTTCTCCATTAAAATTCAAGCATCTTATTTCAAAATAATTATTGTAATTTAGATTGGTTATAATGTTATTATTTAAATATAGTTATATTCATGTCAATTTGAGGTTATTTTGAGGAGTAATTATTTATCCTGTGTTATTTTGAGCCTTAATTAAGCCATTATAATCCCAAAATTTCATAAGGGGTTTCACTCTTCTCATTTACATTGAAGCTACTCTTTTAAATTATTCTTCTTATCATACAAATACATATGATGTGTTATGATGTTATAAAGACACCCATACTATTAGTTTTTTGTATATATGACAATATCTACTTTTAACTATCATCCAACCCCACCAATGGTGAAAAAAGAACACCTGTTACTATGCCAAATTTCTACAAGGGATCCTCACTTTCCTATCCTTTAAAATTCAAGAATCTTATTTGAATGTAGTTCTTGTAAAATCAAATGGTTATAATTTGATTATTTTATAATAATTATATCAATATAAATTGGTTTTTATTTTAATGAGTTATTATTTATCCTCCCTCATTTTATCCCTTACCAAAGATGTTACTATGACAAAATTTCATAAGGTGTTCACTTTTCTCATTTCCATTTAAGCAACTCTATTGTGTTTTGATTCTTATGTTCACTATTTTTATGTTGGGTTGTGATATTCCATGACCCTAATATAATCCATTTTATGTGTATATTATGTGATATTCCTTTCACTCTCATTAATCCCACCTATTATCTTTTATCCACACTCATTACTTTACCAAAATTATATAAGAGATCTTCCACCATCATCATTTATAAAGCACTGTTTTTGTATTATGTCATTGAATTTATTTTATTCCTATATTGGAATATGTTAAATATAACATCCTGAGTTCTCATTTTCTGTTTTAATTATGATATTTCCTTTCACTACAATTTATCCCTCTTATGAATCCTTATGTATACTCATTACCATGTTGAATTTAAGTAAAGGATTTTTTCTTTTCACTTTTTTTCCAAGTTTCATTATGTTGTTATACACTTTAATATTCAAATAAAAATGTTATGGAATGATTTAAAACCTCCCCCATACTTCACTCTTTATGTTGGAATGATGTGATGTATCTTTCTTTCTCATTAATTCATTCCATTTACACCCGTTACAGTTCCAAAAGTTCATAAGAGTTATTCCATTTGTCCCCTTTATTAAAGTTTATCTACTATGTTAGGCTTTCTAAATCAAAATTACCTATGTTGGGAGATGTATCTTTGTAAGAACATGGATCTTATTTACTGGTTTCTATCTTGTTTTCTAGTGTTTTTTAGTAAAAGTGGAGTTTTAGTAGATCTCAGGAGTGTATGTCGTTTACTTAGTAGTACACATCATGTACCCAGTTTCTGCGGGTAGCTGTGTACGAGCCATGTAATGGCCGAGTACATGGACCTATAATGGCCGAGTACAAGGCTATGTGGGTTGACCTAGAGGTTGCCTATTTTTTATCCCATTAAAGTAATGTACATGTTGTATACCTTTAAGGAACACGCATTGTAATTTTCATTTTATTTGTTAAATCAGACCAAGGTCACGTCTAATTGGTAGAAACCCCTTCTTCTCAGCTCATCTCATCTAGGAGTGACCGAAGACAATGAATATTCTCCAATCCCTGACCCACTATACTTTCTGTGAAACCACCATTATCAATTTCATTGTAATCACAATGGTGAGTTCTTCCTTCTTCTAGAGCCTCAATTTTTGATTTCTCAACTTTCATGAGATATCCTTGGTTGAAGGTTTTTTATATTTTTCTAGATCTATATAGATCTATTCCAATTCAAGAGACAAACCTATAGTATATCGATCGTACAACACCGAGTTCGGTGGTTTGTGCCTTTTCGTAGGATTTCATTGAGTTATATATGAAAAAGAGGGAAACACCCTCATTGTGGGTATTACGTGTTTAGGGATTTTAACCATGTTGATTTATGTTATGACTGATTTCATGCGTTAGGGATCATGTTTTTGAAGATGGTTATTTCACTATGCTATGGTGGAGTTTTCCCATGTTGGTTTTGATATTGAGCATTTACTCTACTTTTTCCATGATAGGTTTTTTTCTTTACACACCATGTTTTGTTAAATGGAGTGATTTATATGATTTTGCGATATGCTTTGTAGTAGTTTAGCCAAGTAGTGCTTGAGGATTACATTGGCAGGGGAATATTGTTTGTGCACCAGTACATTAAATAAGGATGTGGGAACTTGGTATAGTGACACCATAGGGGGAATTGACATTGAGGGCTTCCCTATAATGGCTGTTATATTTTTCGGATTGTGAGACCATATGGGGGATTGACATTGAGTTCTATCTCAGAGAGTCTATAGATACCATTACGAGACCACAAGAGAATTAACATTGAGTGATTACTTAGAGTTCTTATAGTTCAGCATTAAATGGGTATATGATGAATTGACTATGATTGCTTTTTCATAGAGTCTTTTTTTTCTAATAACAAAAGGGTTATTCCATGTGAGCTACCTAGGAGGTCGTTATATCCTATTATATGTTGAAAAAGAGCGGTTAGAATGTGAGAACATACCCAGAAGGATACATGTGGATGATTGGTTGAACCGAAGGGGATAATCTGTGGGATCTTCTCCAAGGGTTTCTTTCTTTTTTGGTTGAAATATTGATAAATGTAAATAAATTTAGTTGAAACATTGTGATTTTTTACTTTTGAGAACTTTCCTTTACATTACTTCATTTTTTCATACACGCAACTATATATATATTCAGTAATAGTTAGAAATAGGGCTTTGCCCTCGGGAGGGACCATGCTTGCATGGGATCGCCGAGTGGTGCTGCATTGGGGTTGGCGGTTGTTTTCTTTGCCTGGTTAGTCTATTCTGGTCTGTCTGCTTTGTTTTATTTTTGGTGTATGTTGAACTTTACGGTTTCACACTTTTTCCACAAAAGTGTTTATCTTAATAAAAAATAATTTTCAGGGGGGGAGTAATAGTTAGAAATATACCTTGGGGTGGTAGCTTACTAGGATTCATCTCACACCGTGTTTTGGCCATTCTTTTGGGCCCAAATAGATTATATTTTTGTAGACATATATCAGGGAAACACCCTTCTACTTTATGTACTTGACTGTTGTGGAGTTGGAGAGAATGGGACCACGCTAAGGATTACAATGTTGTTGGAGTTGTTTACTTGTTTCAATACTTGTACTTAGTTTTAGTACTATATTCTAGCATTGATACATGATTGAATGATTTCATAGATACTTGTTACATGAATAATTATTGATATATATACACCGGAGTTGCCTATATAGTTTTATTCTTCCATTGTTAACTATTCTATGTTGCTATTTGTACTTATGATATTGTCATCTCTTTCTTTCAACTACATTTATATGCCAATGTGGTCATAGTTTCTCCACTATCACATCCAAGACCCTCACTACTAGTTGGTAGCTTCAGGCATTTGGGGAAATGTGCGTGATGCCATGTGACCAACTAGCTATAGGGTACCTCTATTTGGTACCTGGAACAAGAACGTTTCTACATGGTATCAAAGGAATTCATTTCTTCTTCACTTACTGTTTGGTGAGTATAGATAGGGATATGAAGGAATGGGTAGTTGGTAATAAGTTGTTCCCAGGAGTAGCTAGCCCATGAAGAGGAAAAATCTAATTTACAACGATTATTACAATTTGGCTGGTTTTAAAATTTTATAGTTGATTTGATTTCACAGTTGGTTGATTCACATGTTTTCCTATATTATCCTTGATAATATTGTGGTTCTATTTCTATTGCATCCCGATGATATGAGGGTATTCCATCTCATGAATAATATTGGAACCTTAATGAAATCAACTGTCATTATTTTTTGTCTAGCCATTTGAGGTGTATTACCAATTTCATGTTGTTGTGATATATGTTTTTATAGATATGCATGATATTATGATAGATTCCTTGAAATAATATATGTTATTTGATATGGTATTTATTGTGTAAGGCTTCAATGGAATGAATGACAAACGTTAGTTCTTGAGGTGTTATGGGCCCACATAGACAAAAATTTGGGGGAACATTGTGCCTTTTTACTTTTATATAACATGAAGATGATTCAATGCTTTGATTGGTGGTGATTATGTCCCCCCACGAATCGGAATTTGGATCATTGATGTCCATTTTAGTGCTTTATGGGATTATGAAGTAGTTTTTCAGAATAAATGTCCAGGAAAAACCATGATTATATAGTGTGTATTGCTAAATAAATTCCATGTATCCTTATGTTTATGAAGAATATATTTTTCTTATGTACACACGTGTACTTTTAATACATGTCGTGTAGTCTCTAACCATATTACTACCTATGTGGGAAGATATAAAAGGGTGGTAAATCATTGGAGGAACGCACCGTTTGTCGGATGTACATGTCGTGTTTTAAAGACCATGTGTCCACCCATGTGACTAATGACATGGATGGATGAAACATAGTTTATTCATGTTGTGTCAATTTTTAACATGCCTTATAGTGTAACCCAAGTATCAGGATGTGTGACTAATAGCATAGGTCAGTGAAATCCTTCTAGTACACAGAATGTCTAGAACAAACACATCATTTAGAGTCAACAATGTCTCTGATTGTGTGGCTAATGAAATGGACAATTGAAACATTAGTGGTAAACACCATGTACTCGTCTAACATGCAGTGTAGTCTTGTTCTTGGAAAATCATGTGGGTTATTCGTGTAGATGAACTTGGGCAGGGGAATACTATTCATGTACACTTTGTGTATTTGGAGAAAATGTCATGTTTTTATGGTGCTACATGACCAGGATTGGCAAGAGTACACACCCATTTAATGGAATTAAAGAACACATCGTGTTGGGGCCATACATGCCTTGTATCCCTTGATTTGAAAAACATGAATTCTTTCTTTCTCCTGTTCCTTTCTTGAACTTATAAATTTCAGTCCTAGATAATATTGAACTAAGTTGTGCACTTGACCCTGTAGATTGATTCCACTGAATCATCCTCTAGTTGTAAGAAAGATAAAGGGATGTTACCCGACACCGAACAGGGCTGACCGGGGACTACAGGCAAATCCTCTAGTCTTGCATGTATTGGAGCCATCCTTTATATCAGATACAAGTACTGATGCATAGTTCCGAGAGGGAAACGTGAGGTTTATGTAGAACTTCCATGGAGAACCTCTTCTTTCCCCATATATGGTTGTGTTGACATCAGTTTTCCAACCGCAACATCCTCCCACTTTCTCAACTGATCGAGGACCCCAAGATGCTGTGTCTTGTTTAGAAGCCTCGATATTGATCTCTATGCTTCATAAGATGCCTTTAGAAAGAATGGTTAATCCTACTACATATAAGCTTATGGATTCTTCCATGAGATGGTGGGAGATGATCCTATAGGAAGGGAATCTGTAGGGTATCGATTGGGATGAGTTTCAGAATACGTTCTACAAATACATCTACCCAAAGACCTTGAGTGATGATCATGCCTGATATACCATGAGTCTTGGGTAGGGAAATCATACATTCCTGGAGTACACTTTTCTCTTCACATTGCTGCAATGATTCACACCAAATGTAGGGGTGGTGAGTTATTCTGGGAAAGAAATTTCGAGGATGGTCTCAGGAATGACATCTGATTCTAGGTGCACATCTTTTGGTTAACTATTATATATTCAATTGTCAACCAGATGCTGATCATACAGCGAAACATAAGGGATTTGGGAGTTGTAGGCCAGGGAGGTTCATCATCCAAAGTTGGTGTTTTTCTTGCTGATTGTAGGAAGATCTCTAAGGAATCTACAAGTGGGGATCTGAGTAGGAGAGATACACATTATGGTAGCTAGGTGGTATGATACCAGTCCAGGGAGGGATAGAATATGAGTCCAATGTGCCCGAAAGACCCAGTTGAGTACCAATATAATGAAAATATGTGTTATCTTCAGAACTTTTGTTTGTTTTTCTGACCACCAACTGGTGTCTTGGGTTCTTAGATGAATCCTCTTTTAATAGGATCACAACTCATTTCTCGTCACTATGGGAACTATAGTTCATCATGCCATCTAGGACGAGGTAGAGGTTGTAACCATGTAATCCAGTCGCTAGTCGTTGTGCGACAATGGTGTGGATCATCTCAGGGTGTTCAGACAGGGTCACAGGGATGTGTTATTGGCCTGAATTTTTTAGAGGAGAAGACCCAGCAAGATCAGGATCCCAGACCCTCTATAGTTCGATGTACGATTCTAGTTGCCTCAGTTGTAGCTTCTACACCTTTTGATATAAGGGCTTCTCATATATTTATATTTTTTGCTATTATTGAGTTCCTTGGGCACTGTATCGCCCCTTATATAGATATCTTGACACTAGAAACTCTACTAGGGATAATTAATACTAGTGTACTTCAGGACAAGAAGTGCCTTCTTGAGGATGGGTGGTGTCACTTCGTATGGGACCTCTATGTCCCATAGATGACAGGATATGATTTCATTCTCGGAATGGAGTGGTATGTTCCCTTAAAAGGTATTTTCAATCTCTATCCCCTTAGTGTGTGTTTTACATCCCTAGAGGGAGGATCCATCAACATAAGGGGGAATGGGATGTCCAGGTGAGAGGAATAGGACCCGAGCATCCTGGGATGAGAGGAGTTACTACCCATATTTCTAGTCTATAATTTGATGACAACAGGACTTCATAGATGCACCTTCTTCCAATGGTGGATCATTTCTGGAATGTCTTTTCAGGGGAAATTTCTGTTTTTCCTCTAGATTTTGGGGTATTATTTTCTATTAATCCTTTGGATGGAGTAGTATCATTGTCCATTCCTATTTACTGGATGGCTACACGAGAGATACAAGAGTTAAAGATGTTGATGGATGAGTTATAAGTTGAGGATTTTATCTAATCTAGAACATCTCTTTGGGGTTCTTCTATCCTATTTGAGAATAAGGAAGTGGTTAACCTCAGACTTTGTGTGGATTATCGAAATCCAAACCAGTTGACGGTCAATAAACGATATCCCTGATCGAGGATTGATGATCTCATTGATCAGCTTCGAAGAGCTCGGGTATTCTCAAATAATGGCATGAGATAATCAATTTAATGTTAGAACATATAATATACCTATTACAGCCTTTATGATCATGTATGGTTTGCATGAATATATTGTTATGTTCTTTGGTCTCATGAACGCGCCCACATTTTTCATGGTACTAATGAACTGAGTGTTATGTTCATAAATGGATTCTTTCGTGGTAGTCTTCATGGACGATATCATAGTGTACTCTCACAATAGAAATGACCATGCCACACATCTAGAGATTGTTACTATTTCACTAAGAGAGAATAATTTATATGTTATGCTCTCAAAATGCCATTATTGGATGGACCAGCTTCAATTATTGTGCCATGTTATCCCGAGGAATAAGTATCAATGTACCCAGAGAATGTGAGAGCTGTAGATTCTAGGGAGTAGATAAAGAACCTCTTTGAGGTATGGAGTTTTATATGGATGGCTTGTTACTACAAAAGCATCATACTGGAAATCTCACGCATAGTAGTTCCACTAATAGGCCTGACTATGAATGGTGCGAAGTACTTGTGGTTATATTCTTCTGAGTCATCCTTTCAAGAGTTGAATGAGAGGTTGACTTTCGCAAAAATACTAGTTTTTCAAGATCTGGGAATGAGTTATATAGTTTACTATGAAGTGTCATGTATAGGTTTGTGAGTAGTTCATATGGTGGGAGAAGGAGTCGTTGCATTTGGGTCTCAACAGTTGAGGCCACATGAGTGAAATTAACAGTCGCATGATCATGAGTTGGCTGCAGTTGTTCATGATTTACACTGCCAGAGACATTATCTATTGGGAATGAATTTTTTAGTGTCCACCTACCAAAAATATCTCAATTATATCTTCACTCATCATTTCCTAACCCCTAGATAACAATGGTGGGTTGAGTATCTTCATTCCTTCGACATTGAGCTTACCTACACACCTAGAAAATGAAACACAATGGAGGATTTGTCTTGAAGGAAACCCAGATATAAGATGTTAATGAGGCTAGTAGGGAGTAGAATATTATTTCTCTATTCTATAATATACATTTGGAGGTTCACAATAGACATGGGAATACTTTTCTTTCTTCTTTAACTATTACCTATACTCTACACGATCGAGTGCAAATGAGGTAGCATCAGATTCTGAAGGCCTATTTCTATGAGAGAGTGTCTCAAGAGAGGAATATATTATTGGATGGACCATAATCAAGGATGAGATCTTGAACCGTTGTTGAAATGTATGGGTGTCCGTAGACATATGTGAGGAACTGATGCAAGACATTCATTACTTATTTTGGGAACTTTATCCTGGTGTCACCATGATTTATCATGATAGACATCATTAGTATTGGTGGAAAGTTATAAAGAGATATATTGATGTGTTAGTCATGAGGAGTTCCACCTATCACCAGGTGCAGCCTGAACATCAGAGACCAATAGGGATTTTGCTACACTGACCCATTTTTCATTGGATGTGAAATGATGTCAGGATAGATTTTGTGATAGGTTTCACAAGGTCTCCTTGAGGGAATGATGTAGTTTGGGTGGTCATTGGAAGACTCATGAAGGATGCAAACTTATTACAGATCAAGGATACCTTTAGTGTTTATGAGATTGGAAGGTTGTACATGTGGGAGATTATATGCCTACATGGGGTTCTACAAACCATTATTTTAGATTGGGACACACGATTTACTTATCAGTTCTGGTAGGGAATACAGAGGGATTTGGGTACAACAGTACTTCTGAGTACATCTTCCCATCCCTAGACAGATGACAAGTCGGAGCTTATGATTCAGGTGCAGGAGGACATGCTATAAGCATGTTTATTAGATTTTTGAGGCTCTTAGGAGAAACACATATCTCTTGTGGAGTTTTCCTACAATAATAGTTTTCAAGAAACTATTCAGATGACACCTTATGAGGCCTCGTATGGTAGGTCATGCCGATCACCACTATTTTTCCTGGAAGAAGGATATAATGTTATGCTGGGAACTCGTCTTGTCCCAGATTGGATGAAACAAATAGATTTGATTTCGAAAATGATGGCCACTAAACAGTCACGACAATATTCTTATGCTGGTTGATGGAGATGACCTCTAGAGTTCATGGTTAAATATGAGGTATTTATTTCGTTTCACACTAAGGTTGGGAAAATGGAGGATTAAGAGATAGGGGAAGCATTCACTGTGAAACATCATTCCGTTTAAGGACTTTGAGAGAGTTAGGAGATTTCCTGTCAGTTGAAGTTACCTTAGAGGAACCTATCTACGCCTGCTGTCTTCCATGTTTCTCAGCTACATGGTTATATCTTTGACCCATCTCAAGTTTTTCAACTAGTGGAGGATGAGCTAGAGGTGGACACATCATTCAAGGAGCATCCTATCCTGATTGTTGATTATAGTGCATCAGTTCCCTATGGCCGGTCTATTCCCCTGGTACATGTTCTATGGCAGTACGAGCATTTAAATGATGTGACCTAAGAGAGGGAGGTCGATGTATGATTGTAGTTTCCAAAGCTGTTCGAGGATTCTTCTTCTACCCTGCCTTGCTAGGGAAATTCTGGGATGATTTCTAAGGGAGAGAGTCTGTAAGAACCAATATCTTCTTTTTTTAGTTTTGGATCTTTTTTTCTGTTGTTTTTTTGATGAAAGGAGGTGGCTTTGAAAATTACAAGAGTACACGACATGTACGTACGAGTACACTCCATGTACCTAGTTGCTGCGAGTAGCCATGTAATGGCTATGTAATGGTCGAGTACATGGCCGTGTGGGGTGTCCTGGAGGCCACCACATACCTTTAAAGAACACACTATGTACTTTTATTTTTATTAGTTAAAATAGAATGGGATAATGTCTAATTGAATGAAACACCTTCTTCTAAGCTCGTCTCATCATGAAGTAACTGAAGCTGACAAATATAGTCTATGCCCCTTATCCACCGTCCATTATCTGAATCAACCATCATTGATTACATTGTAATTTCCATGGTGATTTATTCATTCTTCTAAATCCTCATTACTTTATTTCTCCTCATTCATGAGATATCCTTGGTTGAACATTTTTTTCGTTTTTGTAGATCTATGTTGTTATTGGAAGATTCAAGGGAGAAAACATGACTATATTAATGATACAATGTCGAGGTAAGTGGTTTGTACCTTTCCGTTTATTTTCATTGAGTTATATATGAAAATGTTCCCAATACCCTTGTTTAGGGTTTTGTGTGTTTAGGGATTTTAACACCATTTAGTCCTACCATGATTGTTTGTGTGTGTTAGGGTTCTTGTTTCTAAAAAGGGTTATCAAGCCATGCTATGGAGTTGTTTGGCCATGTTTGTTTTGATATTGATTGTCTAGACTAGTTTTTTGATGTTAGGATGCTTGCTTTCCATACCTAGTGTTGTCAGGATGGAGTGATTTATTTGATGCTGTTATATGCTTTGAAGTTGTTTATCCAAGTTGTTCATGAGGTTTACATTGATTATTGAACGTTGTTTCTGTGTTATTTCATTACACAATGATGTGGGAACCTAGAGTAGTGAGACCATAAGGGGAATTAACGGTGAGGTTTTTCCCAGAGTGTCTTTTATATTTATCAAACATTAAGACCATAGGGGGGATTGACGTTGAGTGATCCCTCAGAGTGTCTATAGTTACCATTACGAGACCACATGGGGTGTTTTTATTGAGTTCTTCTATAGAGTGTCTATAGTTTAGTGTTAAAATGATATAGGGGGAATTGACGGTGTGTGATTCCTCAGAGAGTCTTTCTTTGCATGAGACCAAAAGGGTTAGACTGTGTGAGCTACATAGGAGCTAGTTGTATCATTTTATTACTTAAATTAGAGGGTTTAGACTATGAGAAAACACACATAGGTTTTCTTGAGGTTTATTGGTTGAAACAGATGGGATATTCTATGATAACTTATTGAAGGTTTTCTTGGTTTTGTATGGTTGAAAAAATTATAAATGTAAATGAATGTAGTTGAAACTGTAGGATTTTTTATTATGAGTACTTTCTTGTTCATTACTTTATTTTTTCATACTTTAGTGCTACATTTATTCACTAAAAATTATTCATAGATCATTGGGTGTTTTCCTAATAAGATTCATCTCACAACTTTTTTTTGTTATAGTTTTGGGGCCAAACAGATTATATTGTTGCAAGGATATATAAGGGAAATCACCCTTCTACTTTAAGTGCCTTACTATTTTGGAGCTGGAGAGCATGGTACCATGCTGAGGCATGGGATGATGTTAGAGTTTTTTACATGTTTTGTTCCATGTATTTTGGTTTAGTATTGTATTCCATTATTGTGACATGTTTGACTGATTTCCTCAATACATCTGATATGCATCCTTATTAATATATATATGATATAGTTGTGTATTTACTTTTATTTATATTTTGTTTACTATTGTAAATATTATTATAGATTCTACTATTTTTATTTGTATCTTTTCACTGCATAACCCTTCCAATGAGGGCATAGTTTTCCTACTATCAGAACCAAGACTGTCGCCACTATTCAGCATCCTTTGGCATTTGTAGAAATGTGAATTACGACAGGTGACCAACCAGGTATGGGGCACCACTAAGCGGAACCCAGAACCAAGACACTAATGTATATACGAACCCCATAATATCTATTTCAGGAACATGTGATGAGAGACCAATTTCTTTCTCATCAACCATTTTCTTTGTATTTTTTTATCATTCCGTTAGGCTGTGGAAATTGCACCGCAAATTTCGATGCTGAAATCATCATGTAGGGAATATCATTCCCATTTCTCTATCAAGGGTATTAAACTCTATTCACATACACATATTTATTATTAAATTTCTTTTATGTATTCTACATCCCTTTATCATGTAATAAATGATAATTTTGAATGATTCCATGTTATGTGATCTATATAGCACACATGTGCATGAAATGATATTTTTATAAAGGTTGTTCCCTGATAGCGCACCAATGTATTAGGTAATGTGTAGTATCCTGATACTCCATGTGCTATGAGGGTTTAATAATTAAAATCATTGTGAAATAAGGTTTTATTCATTATAATTCATATGCAATGAGGGTTTACACATGATAATACAAGTTATATGATTGTTTAATCATGATAATTAATGGGCAATGAGGGTTTACTAATACTAATCCATGTTTTACGAGACCTATCTCATTATAATATCATGTTGTATGTGTTTTTCACTTTTCCATGTTATGTTAATCATTATAAATCATGACTTTATATTCATGTTTCTCTTTAGCTCCATTGATGTTCCTATTGCCTAACACGTACCATATTCTCTATGTTAAGCCTTGTTTACTCCATTTTTGGGATTTATAGCTCACCCGTTTTTATGTATGTCCTTAGGGTATCCGATGAAATTCCATGTATGAAATCATTTTGTGGTCATGTAAAATATTTTATCAAAAAATATGTTGTATTTTTTTAACTTGTTATGTAATGTTCCTAATATCACAAGACACTATATCTCTCGATGCTCATAGTTGTCTTAAGTGCATGTTTATGTAATAAGTATTTTTTAAGTGTGTAATAAGGAGAATGGTTATTAAAATAGAGTAGTAATTAAGAGTAATGAATAATATAACTATAATTAATTCAGTGATTTAAATGTCTAGTTTTAGACAATGAAACCCCTAGGACAAGGGTGTATAAAATCCTCCATCTATATATCAATATATAAACCAATAGTATTTCACTAATATCTAGTAAATATTGTCATAAACAATCACATATTTACTATTTATTATATTTAATGGTTTATCTAGTAAATAAAAATTGTAATGTGTTAGATTATTTAATAATTTTATAATGTATTTAAAAAATAAATGGCTAAATGAAAATGATTTAAAGGAGATATTATTAATTTTTTTTAAAAATTGTAATGCTATAAATTCTTTTCTAATTATAGATGAAATTTTTTTAATAATTGGGTTAATGTTTAGAACTAGTTTTTAATAAAATATTAACCGCATATAATTAAGGTTGAATATAAAAAAATAACATGTTTTTATTAATAGAATTAAGAATAATTTCAGGAGTTTTGGGATAGATTAACTGACCCTAAATATTATTGTTCTCACTACCAGCTTCTAGACCATGTTCTCATTGATACCTTTTATAAATAATTTTTATCATAATGACAAAATTTGGTTGATTTATATTTTATGGGAAGTTATAAGGAAAAAAATGATTTGTTTTGATATATTTTCAATATTATTAATTTGAAATCATAGTACCATAACTTTATAAGAAAAATGGGATTATAGTTAGTAATATTACTGGATTAGGGACAGAAGAAAATTCATAATTGGATGAAATAAAGGAATAATTATAATAAATAATAAAAAAAATATAAAAAATTTTGAGTTATATTTCTTGTAAAAAATAATAATTTCATTATAGATCAATGCTCTCATGTGGGATTACATGACACACTAAGAACATTTTCCAAAAAATGATATTTTATACCAACTTCAGATAATATTAATTTTAAAATCTACAGTGCAAGGATCGACGTTAAAGATGATAATTTATCCAATGATGACAATATAGGATAAAATAATCATCCAAAACTATATTGGAATGTATGATAAATTCTTTGAAAACCTCTTCCCCAGTATAGCAAACTGATTATTGATGGTAATATCAAAATTAATAAAGATATGATAAATCCCATTAGAAATGGAATTATTTGTGATAGATGATTACTAGGATAAATTATATGATAAAAATATTTGACTCAAAAAAGACAAAATTTTATTCTTAAAAGGCTCAAAATGAGTTGGATAATGCTAAATATTAATTTAGAAAAATAGAATATGGAACTGAAAATGGTCCTAAATCCATGAAATATGGAATTTATAGATAGGGGAAAACTAGCTACCCAAGCTGAAATCAAACGTAAGGGAAATTTTAAGGTTTTGGTCAAAATATTATGTTTTAAAGCTAAAAAATAATCCATAAAAGACACTAAGCGTTCCCAATCTAGAAAAATAATTAGACATTAAGGGGATAATATAAAAATAATATATAACTAATTGAAAAAATATTTTAAATAATGAAAATCCCAATATTCTTCATAATATTCGAGATAAAAGCATTATAAAGGTAATATTAAAAAAATGAATGATGTGACTATTGAAATATTTGGGGAGACACCATGTATAAAGAATAAGGACATTCCTATCCTTTTTATATGAAAACATCAAAGCCGATGTTATTTAACTCCCATAGATATTAACCAATCACTAAATGATTTTTTCTTTTCATAAAATTGTTAATTCAAATTCTTTCATATATGAAGTCATTCATAAAAATTAATTCATATAAAAATGGAATTGGTAAAAATTTCCTCATGTGGCCTCACATGAGTGTATAAATATTATATAGAAAATAAAACCACCTCAAAACATAATGATCGACCTAACACCTTAGGTACTAGTTGCTAACTAAATGTTTTGAGTGTATTTTGTGCTAGTATATACATACATCAATAAACACAATTTTAAATGAGGATATTATGCAACAACCAACCCTCAACTATTATTCTAAAAAATTTCAATGATTTTTCAAATATCACATATAATTATATTATCATTTTCTATTTACACTTGGAAATATATTTTCGCCTAATTATCTTATATTGGATATAGAGTGTGACAAAGAAGTCTTTATTATACTTGGTAAGCAATTTTAACCACATAAGAATATGTTGATGATTTTAATGAGTGTTATTTAATATTTTATGATTCCTGATAAAAATGAAGAGTTCAATGGTTTTGAAAATTTAAAGTATAACACATATTTTGAAAACTTTTATCAATTGGATTTCTTTGAATCTATAAACATTTTAATTCATTTATAATATTCTAAAAATATACTTGTTAAAATTAATTTTGTTGTAAGTGTATATTTATGTTTCAAACATTGTTGAGTCTTCTCAGTTTGAGGGTATATAAAAAATTCTTAATTTTTATATTTATTATATTCCAAAATATGAAGTGTCGTGATGAATAAGACTTTACCATTTTTATGAATATAATTTTCTTAGACCAGGAGACTTGTATTCCTTCCTAAAACAACATTGATCATTTTGATAATTTTTTTGGGATTTTTTTATCAAAAACTAATGTTTTTTCATAGATAATCATTCTTAAATATGAATTGGAAACTAATGATTATGATTTATAAAAATTGAATAGTTATGATGAAATATATAGATTTGCTTCAAAAATTAAAAATATGTTAACTTTAATACACATTTATAAAATTTGATGAAGATATTCAACCTCCAATGCCTAAAATTCTTATACATAGTTAATTATAATAAAAATTTGATCTAAATATCCTTAAATATTATAAATTAATTTTTTTTATTTTGAAAATAAATCAACACCAATAATTATTTCTGTTGGAATAAATAGAAAATAAGAAAGAAAAAATCAATGTGTTATGAAAATATAAAAACTCTAATTGAAAGGTCTATAGATAAGCTGAAAGTGATCCTAACTTCATTTTAAATGAATATGATTCCTCTGATTCAATTTTCTAATTCTATATCATAAAGATAAGGATTATGTGTATTCACATGGAAGAATAAAATAATGAAAATTATGTCATAATATAATAATAATATAAGAAATTATTTTATAGAACATAACATGAAGTAAACATTATTTAATTCTAACAATCTAGGAAATATCACATGTTGGACAAAGTCCCAAAATGTATTAAGTTTTATCCCTATCACCATTCAAAAAATATCATGAGAAAAAAGCATTACCCAAAGTATTGAAGTGATATATAGGAAAACCCATCATAAAACTCCCATGATTATTTTTCCCACACACTTTAAATAATTTAAATGGTATAGAAAATGATTAACGTTTGGAATGAAAATGGGATGCATAATGCTTCCACAAATCATAATAAATGAATATTTTATAATTATTTCATTTGAAAAATTATTATAAGTTATATATTACAACATAAGTTTATTTTATAATGACTTATATATATTTTAAAGATAAATATATAGATAATTTAAAATGAAATTATATATTAAATTGTGTTTTTAATTGATGAAACCATCTTGACAATAATATATTAAATATTTCATGAGAAAAATGCGATGTTCTTTTTTAAATAACAATCTTAAAAAAAATAAAATTTACGAGTCATTATAGAAAAAATATATTTGTAGAGAACCAAAGAATTATTAATGTATACTTTAAATAAATGACTAGTAATAAAAGAGAAACACTTATTTTATTTCATATATGTTAAAAGAAATCATTTTTTCTCACTTGTGCAAAAAATTATAAATGCGTCTTTTTAAAAAAAGACATGAAGATTCCTTTAAACCACATCATCAGAAAAGTTATAAAGAGTAAGAAAGACTTAAATGATTCATATTATAATAGTAACAACATTATATGAAGGAATTTAAAATATATACATATTCATGGATAATAAATATTAAATATCTAAAATAGGATACAAGATTAATATTACATAAAAATAACCATCTTAATGTTTATATATTAGATAAATATGAAATGGAAACCAAAAGGGAAAATTAAATTCCTGACCCGAGGCGAAAAAATAGATGTGTATCAGAAATATAATAGAATTTCATATCTCTTAAAGGGTTCTTGAACATAAACAATCTTGAAATAGAATATATTATAACATAAACCATCTACAACATTGGTGTCTTTGAAATGAAATACAATTGGATGATGTAAAATGAATTATAAAATAAAATATAATAATTTATGAATTAATCCTAATATAAATTTCAAAATGGGGGACTATTTTACACAACATAAAATAACTTAGGCCTATAAGTTTAAAAAATGCCTCAATGAAGGGAAATTGAGATTAATTACCTTGACAAATCATAATGATAAAGTGATAATTATTCGATGAAGTGATTATGTTTCTAAGATTTAATCCTAAAAAAATGTTGAAATAAAATAATAAAATCTGAATTAATCTCACTCATAATCATGTATTGAAAAGGATTATGTTTTATAATTGTACGTATTTAATTTGAAATTGAGTTACATAACCCCTTTCCTTATGTCCAAATAGTCAAATAAACACTTTTTCTACCTAAATAAAAACCCTACTTTAATTATTTAATTTATGAAGAACCATTATTAATCTTCATAGATATTTTATATAATATATTATAATTTATTAATGGGTTAATTAGTTAATCAGTTCCATGTCATTTTTTTGATATTCGGTTGATATGTCCAAAAATGGATTCGGTAGATAGAAAATGGTAAAATATTTCTTTAATCCATTGTATCTAAAATAATATCAATCCAATAATTAATTTTTTATATTTAAATTATTCTTATGAAATGATAAAATGAAATATAGATACAAAAAATGAACTATGTTAAAATCATATATACCAATGGTCTTACAATTCCATAACAAAAATTTTAATATTTAAATGATAATTATTGAAAGACGTTATGTTTTATTTTTTTAGTAGATTAATAATAATATAATAAATATTTTAAAATTCATTTGGATATACATTCCTATATCATACTTTTGATGTGGTGATGAAAAATGATTCACATCTCTTCGTGGATGAGATAGTCCACATATATGAAAAAATAATGAAATTATTTTTCAGTGAAAGAAATGATAATAAATTAAATTGAGTATATTATTTTATTAATGATAAATATTATATGAAAATTATATATGTAAATTAAATACATAATTATAACTAGCAGTGACAGGAGACGATGAAAAATAAATTACATTAGTTCACGAGGAGATTGCTAGATGTACAAATGAATGATCATTTGGTTTCCCAATTGATTAAATAAGTTATCAATGTTTTGTATGAAATTATCATGATACAATATATATATAAGGGGGATAGTTATGTTAATATATAATCATGATTGTGTAATATACGTATTAGGATATAGATAAAACAAAAAAAACACTCGGATAAGAACAATAAGTCATATTTTGATAACCTGCATAGATATAACGGGAAATTCTTGTTTATAGGGTTTAGAAATAATAAAAGGCATAAAAATGTGATAATGGAATTAAGGAATGGATTGAGGAATGTCTTGGATGATCCAAAATGCTATTTAAGTTTGAGGAGGAGAATAGAGGGGGTGTCCTTTTATATGTGGGGGCTAGGAAGCCAGTTGTAAATTTCTTAAAATAATACACAATGATAAATTCATTCTTATGAAAAAAATTCAAAATAGAAATATATTATTCATTTGATAAGGGAAATGTATATATATGATAAGTAAATATGTTCTATCCCTTGACAATGTAAATAATTTTCTCAATTTTTATTATTCATTATTACCCACAAATTAAAAGGTTACTGATATTATTTATTATTTTTCAAAATATGTAATACATATTATAAAATTAAAATAAAATAACTAGTATAATTTAATTATTATAGAGAACATAAAAAATTTGTTGAAAAATGGTCTTATAATAAATGGATTTTTCCAGAATATAATGATTGTATGACAACTGTATGACTAGAAATCATCAATATATGAATTGAAATTAATATATATTGAAATATAATAAAAATATAAATTTAAATAATTCTTAACTAAGTGATATTTTAGTTAAATAAAATAGAAAAAAATTAAGTAATAAATATTATCTTTTAAAAAAATTTGTTTTAAAGAAAAAAAAATTTATAATAAAATAATGATTTTTTTAATAAAAATAAATAAATTTGATTAATATAAATGAAATATTTCATAACATGATTTAATTATAAATAAATGATGTAATGGGTAATTCAAATATATTAATTTGATTAAAAAAATAATAGTATTTGAAAAATTTGTTATTTTCATGATCGATTAAAAAATCCATCATTTGAAAAAAACAAATATTTCACACTAAGACAATCATAACATGATTATGAAAATATTAATTTCATTTCATAAAATAATATTAATAAGGGTTAAGAAAACTAATTCTAATATATGTAATAAATGTAATGAAAATAGTTTTATAAAAAATATTTTTTTTATCCTAAAATAATTTTTTTTCTTTTCATATTCCTATAAAACTTATTAGAGGAATGATAAAAACATTATTTGATGTTAAATATATATATTTAATAAATATAATTAATCTCATGTGGTTAATGTTATTTAAATAGATAAAATAACACTATGCATGAAAAAATAGTTTTTCTTGAATTTGTTATTTTTAATTTCAACTATTTTTTTCATTTTGAATGAATTTATAAGAAATGATTTTATTTTATATGTTCATAAACCATTTTTTATAACATTTCATATCATATTATCAATATTAAGTTTAATAGATAAGTTATAACATTATTATTTAGGGAAATTATTTCATGGTTCAATTATGATTGCTGTTGTGTGTCATATATTCCCTTGAACATATTTTCTTAAACCATATTTGGTTGGTTTAGTTAACCATGTTTAAAAATTAGATAATGGTTAAAATGAATCCTCATTTCATTTTTATGAATGATGTTATTTTACCATTTATTCTAAAATAGTGAATTTATTTTTTTATTTATTTCTTTAATAAAAATTTCTATAGTCATTAATACATACATGTTTCAAGGATTCTTTATATGCTTACGAGAAACTATCAATGAAATTATTGTGAATAATATTTGGAAATTTTTTTATCGAAAAGTAAACAATATAATCCCTAATAAATATTAAAATTATTAATTTAAAGTATATTTATCTATGTTTACATTCATTGGTGAATATTATGCTTCTATGGGGATGTACTATACTGATACCGTTGCCCATATTATTCCAGATGAATGAATATTATATTTATTAATTAGCAGAAATTAACAAAATTCCATATCCTACTTTTTCAATATAAATATTGATTTTTCTTATATATCTCACCTTTCATATGATGAATTTATTGGGATTAATAATTATGGGATCACCCTCTATATCCCCATGATTTGTAAAGAATATATCATAAAAATTAGTAATTCTGGTGACTTTATAATAAAATTCACAATATTATAATACAAATGAAGTTTTACATTTTTATTTCATGATAATTTTTTCATAATAAAATTACAAAATCCCACAACTTAAAAAGTGAGCACATTTGATCAGTATCCAATTTTACTATAATATAAAAGTCTAAAAATTAAACATGTTTTACTTTCATGAAAAATCATCATGTATTTTTATAGACATAATTTTTTTTATACATCATTGAAACCCAATGAAAAAAAATTTCAAAATGTTTTATGTGTAAAAAATCATAATAAGGGACACATGAAAAAGATATATTTTCTTCTAGTGAAAAAAAAATATATATAATGAAAATTTATAAAAAACCTTGTTATCCAAAAAGAGAATAAATTTTCATTTCAAAAGAAAATTATCTTACTTATTAAAACAAAAATATTTCAATGAAAAATAATTATAATTAGTTGAAATGTCATGTATATTCCTTGGGATTTCATTATCATAAAAACTATATAAACCCTTTATAAATAGAATAACCACAAGGATAAATTATAATATAATTATTTCTATAATATAATCACAATACAATGCATTGGGGAACTATCTGTGTATACCCTTCATAGAAGTTATAATGGGACTACTATGTGCAACATGGGCATAAAAAACATATAATATATATTGTGATCACCCATGAGGAATAATGGGTTTCAACAATTCATTAAAAATATCGAAGGACAATATTTGGAATCCAAAAAATTAAAAAAATTATAATCATGTTAAAATAGTATGGATGTGATAATATCCATTCTTTATAAAACCCCATTTTCAACCCCAAAATATTAAACGCATGTTAAATAGTGGTATCCATTGACGGAAAATTATAATCATTTACTCGAATCTAAAATTCATATAATGTTCAAATACGTTGTAAAATTAATTTTCTATTTATTTGTTAAAATAAAACATACAATTATATCTTTTTGAAATAAAAATATGAAATTCCTTATAAATATTTCTTTTGAAAACATGTGAATGAATGTCAAATAAACTGATATAGTAAACTCTAAAACTATAAAAATAATTAAGTATTCAATTTCTTTTAAAAGAAACATGGTATCAAATAATGGAAACATTAACTAATTGAGGAATTATAATGGTGGGAAATTATTTTAATGCTTTACACATAAAATAATACATTTCTTTTGACAAATAAAAATTATATATTAAAGTGGAATGATAATTGAGAATTTTTAAAATAACATCCTTTACATCTAGTATGAAATGTCACATAAGATTCATATATTATAGAATAAAATAATTGTTCTAGTTTAATACTATCATCACAAAAAATTTCAATTTTATTATTTTGTTATTTATTTTAACACCTTGTTATATAAAATTATGTAATCAATAATTTTTGTGTCAGATGTTTGGATGATATTTTTCGCCTAAGTCTGAAAAGTCTTCTATAAGATCGATATAATAAAATAAATCATTATTCATTCATATGAATACTAATAATAAGTCCATATTTTTATAATGAATAAATAAATTATAATTTTAGATCCATCTATTAATTATGGATGATAAAAATTAACTATGTTACCATCATTGAGACGTTATGTCGTATGTACGCATGAGTAATGATTCTATTTTTTAACGATTACTACAGAAATATGGTGACTGTTATTTTATAAATATAGAATATTAATCATTCTATATATACCATTTTAATTTTTTTAATTTAATGATATATAAAATCAATTTAATGTTGTGATTAAAAATGAAACCCATGGAATGATATAGTTTTTTGTCAAGATGTACACACAAACATCGATATCATCCTCCATTGTATGAAAAGGTAACAAAACATGATTTATATTCTCAATCCTGAATAATTACTATTTCTTGAATTTCATATACCATACATAAATAAAGTCTTATTACTATTATTGAGAGATGCTGATAGAAAATGAATTGCATCGGATCGTGTGGTGCTAGTCCACTTTAAAGGTGAACGATGAATTCCATTCCCACTTAATGTATGGTAGATATAGATATAGGTATTTAAATTAATATAATATCATTTATTTATATTATGTATTATTTTATATAATCTTATCATTATTGAAAATTAATTTATGGATGTGGAATATAAAACAAATATTAAACATGTCGATAAAATTCAACATTTTCTTTAGAGACCATACGTTGATTAATACCTTAAGCCACATAAGGGTGATTTTATTCTTAAAAATTAACTATATCATTAGGGAATATATTAAAGAAATGGATTTAGTAGGTATTTTCTAATCCAATTCTGTTATGAAGTGTGAAAGATTGAGAGGAATATATTACCTTTTATAAGAGAGGGGAAGGGTGGTCTTTAAATTCCAAAAAATATTAAATTGATATGAATTAATATTCAATTAAAAAACGAAAAAAACAAATTTATTTGTATTATATGATTATTATAGGTCATAATCCTCTCATAAAAGAGAAAATAGAAATTTTTCGACTCTCTTTATACCCTTATCTTTTTGTTTTAACATCATATTAAACATTTTTAAACAAACCGTTAAAAGAATGTTTTATATTCATTAAAGGTGAAAATTAATGTTATAAATTGAAAATGTAAAATAAGTGGATATAAATTGATATTATTAACCATATCCTATTCACATGGTAATCTTGTTTAGTTTTTAAGAATTTGAATAAATCTACTATAATATAATTAATTATAATATATCATTAATGTAAATTTGTAAAGCTATTAATTAATTATATTTTAAAAAAATTATTAAAATAAGAAAAATTTAAACTAAATACATTATTATATAACTAAAATATAATTTCCATCTAAAAAATACTTTGATTATATAAATTATTTCAAATTATATTTTATGTCAGATTTGTAATGTCATTTATTTGATTTTTAGATTAATTAAATAATTATTATATCAGTGATTTGTAAGAATTTATATTTAATATTTCATCAATATTGTTTATAAACAAATTACCACAACAGAGATAATTATTTCATCTTTGAAAATATAATTTATGACTGAATATACCCTCTATTTAGCCTTATATGAAAAATATTTTATTTATAAAATTCAATAGTGATCCATTTATTACATTTATCTAAATAAAAATATATAATATTAATAATCTCATAAAAATGTTCAAAAAAATTCATTTAAATAAATATTATATTACTACGGAAAAACATTAATCATAAAACAATGTTAATTCATTTTTTAGGGTCATTTAATAATTTATATAATATCATTTTTCACACTTAATTACTCGATTTATAATTTACAATTGTAATAAAAATTACTACTGTTACTATTCATATTAGAAAAAATATCATAAATATATACCCTATTATTAGATATATTTTATATATTTTTCATAATTATAATCATATAAGTGGATGAGTATAATTTAAAAATAAAAAATGGAAATAAAGAATCAAAATTTCAAATAAAATATTATTTAAATAGATGATCTTATTATACTAAAATCAAGTATAAATATCTACTAAAAATTTAACTTTTATAATTTTAAATAAAAAATATCTAATTAAATTATAAAACTAATACAAAATAAAATTAAACATATTAAATACTGTAAAATAAATTAATGTTTTTAATTAAAGTCAATATTTGTCAATATTTATAGAAAATAAAATATTATTAGATATTTATAAATAAAATAACCCTATGATAATTATTACATGATAAATATATAAATTCAATTAAATTTTTTTATAAAATATAAATATTACTAATAAATATTATAATATTAACTAATAAAAATCAAGAAATCTAGGTTTTGAATAACATATTTTTATACCGATAATATTCATTAACTAAAAGTCAAGTGTGTGTTTAAAAATAATTAATTTACATATTATATATGAGTATAATGATTATATATATCTCACAATTTGTTTGATATAATTCATTCCAACCAATTTTAGTTGTTAGTTATAACAGTTAAATTTAAATAATGATAATTTATTGTTTTATTAGGCTCAGTGTTGTGTATCATGTATACTATTGATTATAATATTCCCATTCAAAATATTGGGATATTACATTCTAACCCCATTTAAAAATTGTTTCCTATAAATTTTAATTCATGATCAGAAACTACGGTGTGACTTTTTAAAATACATTTGTTGAAATTATAACATCATAATAGGGGTTAATAAAACTCCATTAGGAAAAAGAAAAACGATTGTTTTAGAATGTAATATATAATAACCTATATTATTTTTTCCAATAATATTACATGTATGGGATGTAAAAACGTAGATATAAAATATAGTTTTAACATCCATGGATTGTTATATTTTGATAGAGAAAGTGGTCATCATAATGATAATAATAACGAAATTGAAAATAATTTATGGGTTAAATCCCATTTATTAATCTATAAGAAGAGTAAACATATAGAATATTTGTTTTCAGAATTATTATCCTAATGTTGAGGAATTATTTTAATTCCTATAATAAGAACATAGTGAAATATATATTATTGAAATGAATAATTTATTCTAACAATCAATTCCCAAAACAATCCATTATTTATCTCTCATTGATGTTAATTCAAGATGATTTTAATTTTTGACACACTAGAATCAACTTCTACGGGTTAGAAAACTAGAGGAAGAATGAATATATATTCCTCTTGTCTATATCCATTAACCAATATGAACATTTAAAAATGTGGTAAGACAATTTCCAAAATGATTAAACCTTCATTTAATGAAAAAATACATTAATATATAAAATTTTAGTGTAGTACCAAACCACTGAAAAAGATCATTAAAAATTATTACTATCCTTAAAATTCCCCAATCATATTCTAGACTTAGACTGGAACGTAAAAATTTTAAGGATATCATCACATATTCTTCCATGATAAATTTAAAATTCATCTTATTAATTGAAACAAATCACTCTAAATGTATCACAACAAAAGTTTAATTTTTCCAAATATTATAGTATTCAAGATCTAAATGTAATTTCAATAAATAAAATAAATCACTATAATTCACAATAAAATAATATATTCACCCAAAAAATAGATTATCCATTATGTCGAAAATAAAATCCAATAGATTTATGCATACGTTAACCTTATAATTCTCTCTAAAAATATAGTATCCTTTTTTTAATTAACTTAAAACAATTTCCAATACTATGGATATTTATTAGATAAAACATATATTCCCAAAATAAACATATCATATTTCAAATAAATAATATAAATTACAAAGAATAGTGTAATACTAACTGGTACATCACTTATTCTAGTGGAAAGTGATGCACCCTCTCCACGGTTTAGTTTTGTGATTAATCTTTTCAGCATTACCAAAAATGACATGTAGTGCCCTAACCAACAAATTATTATTTTTCTCAAATATAATCCTGATAACATAACTAAATATGTGATAAATATCCCAAACATCACCTTATTATATTCAATATTGAATAAATGTATTACCTCAAAGGAAGTCTCATACCTTTGATTTTTCATAATAAAAAACAATAACCCATAATTACCATATATAATAAATCATATAAACCCCCATGGATATATATATATATAATCATGTGTCCAAAAAATCAAAAAATAATTCATTAATAAAGTTAATGTTCCACATAATAAGCATTATAGTTATATAAATCTAAAACATTTGTCAGAATTAATAACAAAACCAAAATACTCATATTATAAAATATTTTTAATAATTTTAATCATGTGATCATTCTTAATATAACACTACATTATAAATTTTTAATTTATATACCATAATAATTCATCAAAATTCAAAATTCAATAACCATGAATTTCCATATTATTCATTAAAACATATATCCTACAAAAAAATATAAAAAATGTCCTGGTATTCTGTAATGTCGAAAGATTTGGAAATAAATAATGAGTACCTTTCAAATTTCATTTGAAATTTCATCATCATAAATTATAATGGCATTAGGTATTTCTAAATATTTATCAAAGTGGACTTGCTAGTCCCATTCATGAGACTTTCCATTAGGACAAAAGTTTTCATAATAACCATTCTCTCCACATTTAAAATATTCAATTGATTCTTCATGAATAATTTAATTCCCCTTCATGGAGTTAAATGACCCCTTACATTTTTTCACGGTTAGATTATTTAATTAAGACCTACTTTACCACATATAACAAAGATTCTTATCCTTTTATGAATTTTTTTGGCATGATTATTTTCAAATTCTTTAAATATATGACATTAAATATATTTATTTTTTTATCATTATTACCAAATCATTCACAAGGATTAATTTCTCTCATATTGGATGAATTTGGAGACTCAAAAAAGTTTATGTTGTTAATCATTACTCATGATATTTTGTTAAAAAGATAATCACTGTATAAACTATATCCCACATCCCATTCAGTTTATAATTCATACAAAAACCACATTTTACTTTAATTCCATTGATACTTTTCTTCCTAGTAGATCCATCCATTTACATTACTAAAAAAATAGTGTGATCATATCAGAAAATCATAATAAAACATGTTATAATGTTTAAAATGGTAATATATCCTTAACCATTATATCCAAAATGACCATAAACCTACTAAACATTATATACATTCTGTTAGTATAGGATTTTTAACTTATTTATAAATAACATCTTAAACTATATATTTATATAATCACTACTCTGTTTCCAAAATAATGAGTGCGTCATTAAACCATTCTGATTCTAGTGACATTAGACTAGAATTTACATTATTATTATCCCAAAGATCATTTATGTTTATATTTTTAGTGAATTTGATCATAACTCTTATATAAAACCAAATTTCATAAATAGTATACTTCTATTTATTATACATTTTCCCCTAAATAAAAAATAATTAACATAAAAATTGATTTATTTTCCTGAAATATAATAACGAATTCACCTTGTCTTCTTTAATTTCATTAACTTTCCTTAAAAAACGTGAATTTTTTTTAAACATATGATATATGCATAAGAAGTTCTATTAGGGCCATAATTAAATGAAGTCTATCAGCATTGGTAAAACCCTAAAAACCTATAAAATATTTTTCTAAAAAATAGTCTTTTTTTCATAAAAGAGAATGATTTTTTTATTAGAAATATCATTATTTTACAATTTGACATCAAATCTATTTCTATAAATTTTTTTACATACATAGAAATGCTGCGTAGCTTTCTCAAGACATCATCATTTAAACACCCTTATTAAACCATTATAATTGGAATAAAGATATAGCTAGCGTCCAATTTAATTCTATAGATAATAAAAAGATTACCCAATGAACTAGATTATTATATTATGGTTCCCATTATAAAATCTATATTGGGATCACCAATCACTGTTTTGGGAACCAATCATATAAACTATAATAATCTCACTCATTGTGTATAATGTGGATAAACCCTTTATAAATAGTGTCCATGAACACTTTTAGAAATAAAACCACTAGATAACCCATTTAAACCAATGTGAGGAAAACATAAGATATAAAAATATTATTTCATCTTAAAATCTCACTTTCAATTATAAAATCCATAGAAAAATGGAAATAAATATTATCATTTATGAAATAATGTAATATTATATAGGAATAAAAACCTAAAATAATAGTTGTGGCGGTGTGACAGATCATTGTTTCTGTATAAATTAAAAAATAAAATTATTTTTTATATATATTAGTGATATTAAAATATTCAACAATAATAATCCTTTTTAAATATTTTTAATAAAAAATCCTAGAATATTATTTATTAAAATCTAAAAAAATAATACATAATGATAAAAAGGTCTTCATTCAAAAACACCATGAAATGTATATTAAATGATTCAATGAATTGTTGAATAATGATATAAATAGATTCAGTTCATTCTATTATAGGAAAAAAGATAATTCCTTTTTCTTTTAGTGAAACGAGTAGAATAAAGGGCTTTAAAAGAGTATTCCCTTTAATTAAAGTCTCTTACCTTTAGTCTATCATGTCATGTATGTTATTTAACATCCTAAATAAAAAACTTATATACAATTTATAATTTATATAGAACCATCATCATGTTTTATATTCCATTATATTTTTAATACAACGTCATATACAATAAACCAATCAATTAACGTCACAACGATCATTTAACAATTTTCATCTCCTATGTCACAAATGACATGAATAAGTTGATTGTGGTCACATTTTTTATTATTTCATAATGAAAAAAATAATAATAATAAATTTGTTATTATTTCTATACATAAATTATTACATTAAATGAAACCACTAAATATTTTTATGAAAATTGAACTATGTTGCAATCATGTTGATAGTAGGTCACACCTTGGGATGATTAACATTTTAATTTTCTATGATTATTATGAAGAGAATTTATGTATTATTTAATAATTGTAAAATTATAATTATAAAATATATATAGTATTATTTATTTGAAAAATTTTATTTATATAATCCATGAGGTGTATTGATGAAAAAAATAACCTCACAATTTGGAGGTGGTAGTTTATATGTACGCACAAATGACATTATCACTAAAAAATGTAATGAAATATAAGAAATTATGGGCTATATTATCATTAAAAAATGATAAATATTGAATTAAAAACAGATAAAAAACATAAATATATATTTATAAATAGTTTGTAGTGACGGTGATGGAAAATTAGTATCAGCGTTTTGCATGGCGGTAGTCTACTATAAACATAAATGACGAATTCTTCATCAATTTAATGTAATATAAATGTGGATATTGGTGTTTCCACTAAAATAATTACATATTAGTATTTTTTGGATAATGGTGTAATTATTTTTTTATGTTTTATAATGATTTCATGGTGTTTAAGGAATAAGGAAATTAATCATGATGATAAATACTATAGCTCTTCTTTAGAAAACCTATATTTTATGCCAACATAAGATATCTAAATTTGTTTTTCTAACAAAAAAGGGTCTACTATAAAGATGTTAGGGATTATAGTTAATGTTATATATATATAATTCATGATAATAATTTGTTATGGTGTGTTAAATTTTTGGTAGAATAGGTTCCCATTAATTACCGAGGGGATCAGAACTCTTGAAATTCCATAACAATACTAAATTAATATAAATTCATATAAAATTTAAAATGAAAATAAATAAATAATTAGAATGAGAAATTATTGTGGGTCAAAATTAATCTTTTAAAATAATTATTACAAGTGATTTGACTACTTTTTACTCTTCTATATTGGTTTTAACACCACATTAAAGATTAATAAACACACTATAAAAATAAGGTTTTTATTATTCTAAACGTCAATATAGGTACAAAAAATTGTAAAAATGACAATAAATGGAACATTGATGATATTAGAAATAAATTTATAATCACTTTTCCAAATATAAATATATATTAATTTTAACCCCACATTAAAGATTATTAAACACACTATAAAAATAAGGTATTTAATATTTTAAACGTCAATATAGGTACAACAAATAGAAAAACCAAAAATAAATGTAACATTGATGATATTAGAAATCACATTATAATCACTTTTCTAAATATAAATATATATTAATTTTATATCATTTAATTAAATATTATTTATTTTAATATATTATTATTATCAATAGTAGAACTATTCATTATTTTGATTTTAATAAAATATATACAACAAATAACATTTTAAGTAATTATTTTTTATTGATAACTTAACATTATAATCATGAAATTTCAATGAAACCAATAATTATCATATATTATATTTCATTTAATATTTTTAATATCAATTATTTGATTTTTACATTAACTAAATAATTACAAAATCATCGATGGTTTGAATTTAAATTAATTATTTATTAACTAAAAATATCTATATTTTCATGAAGAATATGCGTATTTTATAATTGAAAATTATTTTTATATCTGAACATATCCTTGATTTAGCCTTATATTAAAAATGTTTTAGTTATCCAATATAATAGTGAGGCATTTTTAACTTTTCATTAAATAAATTTTCTTAACTTACATAATCTTATAAAAATGAAAAAAACTAAATATAAATAAATATTTTTTGTATATGGATAAAATGTAATTATATTATATAATTAAGGAAAATGTTATTTATTATTTTATTTTATTTATCATATCTTTTGAACTATTAAATACCCAATTTACCCTTTTTCATGCTAAAAAATTTACATGGGTTTTTATTCATATTGACCAATAATAAAAGTGGAATATTTAGTAAAATTTTATTATAGATTGCTAATATAGAATCAATTTTTTAAAATTTATAATAATGAAGTAGCAAATTTGAGTTTGAAATTAAAATATAAAAGTGCAACGAAAAATAGTTTCCAAATAACTGTTATTTTGTAATATAATAAATTTTTATAGTAAATTACAATATTAATTTCACTGATAACTGATAATTGGATCATTTTAAACCAATTTTCACTAATTTATTATTAATAGTAAAAAAATATTTTAATTTTCATATGAAAAATTCAAAAATAAAGTACATTTTTTAAAATAAAATTAATAAAATTAATAAAATACAATTAAAATATTCAGTAATAAAATGAAAAGAACGCCATTTTATAAGAAATTATATTTTTTAAGAATAAAATAACATTAAAAATCAGGTACATATTTATAAATCAGGATTTTTAAAATTAGAAATAAGTAGAACCATTATATACATTTTATAATGTTATTAATATTATTCATTGCCTCTAATTAAATTGCTTTGTTATAATAGTCACAATTAAATTACAATAATGTTTTGTTCAATTAATCATGGCTTTATAGATCATGTACACTATAAAATATAGAATTTCTTTTGAAGATATTAGTATATTGTATTAGGAATTAGCATTTCTCATGAGATAGACAATTTGGGTATTTTTCATAGTCCTTAAATGTTTATTTAAGGAACCAACAATGATACACTAATAAACTGTCACATGAACTGGTCCTCCCCAAAGCTGAAGGGGATTCATAATCCCCAAGGGTTGAAAACAAGATATCAAGTATCAACGATAATCATTTAGAATGTTTCACATCATGAAGTATAAAACAAGGAATATATATATATACATAGTAGAAAGAAATAGATATTGGAAAACAAGAATGATATATTCCACAACTGAAAGAAGAAATTTGAAGAAAACATTGAATATCAGCAATAAATATCTAATGTATGAGTCCAATAGAAAATTAAAAGAACCCACAATGAGAAACAGCTACTCCATTTTATATTATATGAATCCCCAAAATATCATATCCATCTTCCAAAAACCATCTGACTAAAACCTCACAACATCACCATAGAGCCACGCCTTTCCATATATTAAATGGCATAACCAGGACTACACACTATGGAAGTGGTTTGCATGTCGTGAGATAAATAGGATAAGAATAATCTTTCTCGGGTGTTCAATAACAGGCCTTTGAATTTAAATTTAAATATTTTCTTCAATTAAAAATTTGAAATTATATTCCGTTAAATATTATTTATATCAAAAGAATTATAATCCATTCCCATTTTCAATAGTTTTAAAAAATCTAGGGAAAAAGTTTTAAAGCTTATAAGAAATATAAAAACTGTTAAACAAACCTGAAAATTACAAAAAAAAGAGAGAATGGTACATCACACCAAGGATCACTATAGTTAATTCGGTCTAGGGAAATCATATGCAAACATATACAATCACGATCATTGGAGTCTCTATTTATATACAAAAATTATATACAGAAAATTAACACACAAAAAAATAACATCCCAATTGTTTCTAACTTTTCCCTAATACACTTACCCAATAGACCATAGGAACACCCCCTTAATGAACTCTCTGATAGTGAAAACAGACAAGGCATATTTGTACACATTCTAACAAAATACCGAAGGCTTCCCTTGTTCTAATTTTTAAAATGTTTTATTCAAGTTATTATATGAAGCCCATTTCAAAAATCAATTTCAAAATTCAACGAAATTTATATATCATTTACCAAAATAGGGAAACCAAACCTTTCTATACAATTCATTTTCAATTAGAAATAAATAAATCATGAAAATTTATTCATTAAACATTTAATAAATCCATATAAAACAATCATTATTCAACATGGTAAGATTCCAAATGACCTATCTCAACCCATGTCACACATGCCTGCAATGAGAACCAACAATATAGAAAGGAACAAAAGGAAAAAAATAGAGGCATAATAATCCATTCACACATATTAAAAAGAAATTAAATTAATAAGACATATGATGAATAGGTTTTGAAATAACATAACCTAAATAAAAAACACACACACCACCAAAAAAAATTATGGACCATACCTTAGTATAATATTTCACAACTGATCTAGAAAGGATTAAATAATTGTCACCATAGGGTTGGGAAATCCAAAAAACAACACAAACTACTACTGCAACAAATGGAAATTAATATTAAGAAATAAATATTAACATGAATAATGGAAAAAACTAGAAAAGATGTTAAATGATTATTGGATTAACATAAAAGTGAGGATATGCATAAATATCACTTGGATTTACCTACTGTTCGATAGAGGTGTCTCCTACCGAATGAATAAATATCAGTCATGCAATTTGATAAAAATAATTAGATGAAATATTTATAATTTAAACAATATAATTACTATATAAACGTCCCATTAAACATTTACACTAAAAAATTACATCTTCCTGGAATAAATTTTCCTTGATTGATTAAATTAGGGTTTAAAAGGGGTCTTATGGAATAAAATAATTTATGAGGTAAACAATGTATTTTATTCATTGCATGATTCTTTTCTCATATTCCATTTCCCAACTTATTTTGAGTGAAATGTTTTTGTTTTAAAAGGACATTTATGATTAATATGGTGTTTAATGAACTACCCTACCCACATCCTCACAAAATTCTAAAAAATATTTTTATTCCCTTCCAACCTGAATTAAAAGGAAAAAAAACTAAAAATACAATGCCAATTTATCTATTATATTACAATATTCCCACCAAAATAATTTAAATCCCATATATTGCATGTGGTAGAAGGTTTATTCAAAAATAGGTTAGGGAACTACTCTCATAAAATATTTTTGGACTCAAGTCTCATGATAATCTAATCTATGCAACCTTAAGACCCTAAAAAATATGATATACATCATACAGAATACATTCACTTCAATTTTAATGGTCTTCATTTTATTCTACACAAATGAAATGTTTAATGGAATTACACCAAATCCCTCTATCTATGATTGATTCTTTACTAAGAAAATATATATATTAGACTATTATAGACAGAGTATGAACCTCTCCCTAAGGAGATAGTGATTCCAACATTTTATCATGTGCACAACTACTGAATTATCCAAACAAATAGTGGGGTAAACTGTATCTTGTGGAAAAGATGACATGAGATAAAGGGAATTACATGATCTTCCTACAGATTGACCCAACATGGACCATCATGGAAGGTATCACATTATACCACATAAACCATACAAGGTCTAGGTAAGATCAAAATAGGTGCAAATGTGACAATTCAATTTAGTTTATTGAAATAATAATGGCATTTTTCATCCAATTTGATATTCATAGAATTAATTAAAATTCCTTAAAAATTATATTCCAACATTGATAAATCCTTGATGAATAATTGATTGTATCCAACAAGAAAATGCATTCTATAAATCTCAATGAATTTTAGGAATACTCCCATGAAGAAGTAGCCTCACCTTATCCTGATCAACTGATAAGCCACATTATAAAATAATATGACCCAATACCATTATTTATTGGATCTAGAAATTTAATTAACACATAATTACATATAAATTGGGACTCCCTGTAACTTCCAAAACAAAAATCAGATGGTGATTATTCACATGATCAGACCTCAAATAAATTATAATTCCACCCACAAACACTATAATATAAGTGTCCAAATTTGATGAAATATATGGTTCATCAAATCCATTAATTATCTATAATATTTAGATTAACTAGAAATTTTAAAAATATGTTCATAATAACTATAACTTCTCCATAAATACATATTTTGTATAGGAATCTCTTAGTCATTGTGCATATGATAACTATACCAACGTTTGATCTTCAGTAATGATATTCTAACCTTTAACTAAAAAAATTAATCATCCACATTGGTAAAAGATTTCAATTCTTAACCATCACATTTTTCAACATCAAATAGACCATGAACAGTCATTGTTAACTATCATCCTTCATGGAAATGAGCGGCCGAGATACCAAAATGAACCAATATAGCGGAAAAAACCATTCCTATCAGATCATCAAACTCAATCTTAAAATCCTCTGTATCCTATAGTGTCATATGATAAGAGATTGTCATGATCAAGTACATACCCGAAAAAAGGTAAATCATGAAATCTTGATCCCTTTCTAGAAAAAGATATGTGAGGTTTTCTAGTAGGACATTGGGAACATATCTGAAAACCAAGGGAATATTACCAATAGAATGAAAGTCTTTTGAATAAACTAAAACTTCAAACGAAAAAATTATTATGCTCTAGAAATAATGGTCATGCAATGCCAGACCTCATATCTTCCTCTCTCTAATACTCTATAACATCCATCGATAATAAGGAATGAGACACGCCGATGATGATAATAATCCTCAACGTTGGGATTGACTAGTGAATCTATCATGATGAAAACATCATCCTGATCCAGATCATAAATAAGGAAATCCAAGACTAAATTTTTGATACATATAAATAACAAACATGAGGGACATTAAATACCATACACATTTGTATTCTCATGTCATCTCACAAACTCTATAACAATGGACATGAGCTCTATTGGATGTTTCAAAGCATCAAATAAATGGTTAGATATAAAAATTTAGGACACACATGTATCAAATAAATAATTTTCAATAGGGGATGAATGAAATATGAAACTTATGAGTATAGTTGGATGCTTTTGAACCTCCTTTCGAGTCTCATCAACTGTGAGAAGACGCTTTACTTCTAGGGATTATTATGTGTTCCCAATATAATATAAAACATTGGATTTATCCAATATAGCCTTTAGAGGTAAGCGTACCTAACCAAAACAAGTCATGGAAATAACTAAACATAAATAATTTTAAGGGTCATAGTGGGAATAATCATCTCATAACTTCATAGGAGTATAACAAAAAGATCAGGTTTAGTTAACCTAATAGAACATCATAAGAATAGTAATAGTATTGAATTATGGTTTAGAAGACGAAAACTACGATGATTTACCTCCACCACTCATTGGATTCTCATTACACTTCATTATCTATCCATGTGTTCCACAGATTCTACCATTGGGATGAATAGAGTTGAAAAAATGTCCAATCATGTCTATTGTGTCTGTTTCGATGTTTGTATACCAATATAACATCTTTCAATAGGTAAAAATATTATGTATGAATAACTATGATATGATATATTTTCATAAACTAGTTTGGTTTATCTAAGAAATAATTTATTCATTCTTGACTGCCTCAGGAAAAAAAATGAACAAGGTCTATTAATTGTTTTATGTATAATTTTACTCAATGGCCTCTCTTCTGTAAAGAGAGTAAACATAGAGACATTTCCATCATATGAGACTAAAAATTTAATAAATTGAATAAAGGTTGTTGAAACTATTCCAATAGAAACTCATGTTCATGTATTTATATACAATGGAATACCACCATCACATTTTTTTCAATTGAGACTGAACCCTACACACTTCACATTGATAGCCTCAGGTGTATACTAGAATTTATTGATCTAACTAGTCTTGACTAGATAGTCCCCAATAAATTTTGGATCATTATTACCCATAAACTATGGGAATTATCATGTATGAACCCATGATATCGATTCATTTATCCTCCATATACATGATAATTCAAAAATAGAATATTTTATAATAGAAGTATATATTGTTCTATAATAAGAACTACTCATATCATAGTCTGTATAATTATCTGATACAATGTAGGAGTCCCTTGAAGAGAATCTACTACATCCTCTTATGGAACCTATGGTATAAATCTCAGGAGAATATTTATAAAAAAATAATATAAAACCAATTAGAAAACCATATAATTTTGTTTCAGTCTAGAATAGAATTATTTGAATCTTCGATTAAGACCAAAGAAATAAATATACATAGTTCTAAAAATACCCTTGTATCAAGAGTCTCATCATTGCATGATTGGTTTAGGAACTCACGACAACCTACCTACTATATCATAAAATTAATATCTCCAGTCTAATAGTTATACCAAGTCTGAAAATTACAATTCCATTAATACAAACTTGTCGCAATATATCCCAAGATACCCTAAAAATTAGAACCTGTCCATATCCACCACATAGCTGATGGGTGTTCTTAGCCTCTAAAGACTTGAGAATAGCTCAAGGGAAGAAAACTGTAATGAACTATTTCATCCAACCTATTTTTGATGTCGTGGATTAAATATACATATTATAATGGAATAAAAAATTAATAACCTATAATATATATTCCATAATATAAATAAAATGGCATATCAAATACAACTCAAAAGAAGCTAAAAATTTTCAATGGTATGGGTCCCACAGAATTTGAAAAAAAACTAAGAAAAAACTTATCCATGAGATTAGAAGATGATATCCAACTATCTCACCAACAACATTCCAAGACCATCAAACAAAAACATCACAACCACACTATTATGCCTTATCATTCCCTATATCAGAAGAAATAAACATGTCCTCACACCACCAAAGGGTTGTGCATGTTGTAAGTTAAAAAGGATGAGTAGGATATCACTTAGGTGTCTGATAAAATGTATCTATTTAAAAATATAAACATGCTTATCAGTACGGAAAATAAGACATAATTTTTTAGTGAAACAATTATTATAGAAAAATCATAGTAGAACATTCCTTTTTTCTATATTTCTTAATAATAATGATAACATATTTTCTAATAATATCCAATATCTAAAAAAGGTAATAAAATTCCTAGAAATATAAACAAAAAATTGGTTCATCGCACCAAGGGTAAATGTAGTTCAGTTTATTAAGAACATTCTTTCCAAAAAAACTACCACTATGTTCATCAAAAACTTAAATATATGCATTGAATCTATAATGTATAAAAACAATAGAAAAAAAATTTGAATTATTTTTTAAGATGTCCCTATGATATATGGACTATGGACTAAAGGAACATCCCATTATTTAACCACCAAAACATAATAATGGATGGGGACAATTTCTACACCTTCCACTAAAGTACCTAAGTATTCCACTATGAACATTTTCCAAATAATTTCATTCAAGTCAATCATTAAAAACAATTTCATAAATTCATATCACAATGACTAGAAAATACCTTTTATTTTACCAAAACAAGGTAATACTATAATATATTAATAATTGAGGAAATATTTCTTTCATATGAATTTCATTTCATTGATATATTGCATTTCATACAACACTGAGCATAGACATTCCATGATATACTATTAAAATATATTTATTCAATGTGACAATTATTTACAAAATATTTTATTATTGGGAGGGAATAAGAATGAAAAATTAATGAAAAATAGATCATTATATATATATATATTAATTAATTTGTTGTCGATATTTTTAAAATAAAACTAAAAATAATATAATGTTAAAAGAGATTTTATTTTGAAAAATTATTTTGATGAGAACATTAAATTTTTTTAATAAATAAAATTTATCACTTTTAGTGGTTTGTTTTAATGGAATTAAAATTTTATATTTTTAATAATCTGTTTGTTCAATAATTTACCGTTTTTTTAAGACTAACATATGAATAAAAAAAGTTTTATTATTCAAACATGAAATTTTATAAAAAGTGTGGTTCATTACATATTGTGTGCTTATTTTAATATTAATTTCATAAAATTATTTAAATAGAAAATGATATATTGTATTCCATATTTTAAATTATGATGTTAAAATTTTATAATTAGGTCCTCTTTGCTTTTGGTTAATATGAATTGTAAACATCATAAAATTAATCACCATGGAAAAGGGAAAGTCATGTTAATCATAAAAAATGTTAACAAATAATTCCACAATTTTTCATATTAATTAATATTAGATGTATTTAATTAAAAACATATCACCATAGCCTCTAAATTAAAATTTTAATGGATACTTTTAAATGAAAATGATTAATATAAACTTTAAATCAAATAAAGTAACAAAATTTATCTCTTGTTGTTTTTAATATCTCAAGTTCTTCCACATAAGGAATAAAATAATGAATAAATCGATGGGTATATATTTATCATCATGAAATGATTTTTAGATTATAAATATAATTCATATATTTTATAATTATATAATTAGTTTAAAATTTTACGATACACCACAATATTATTTCTACAATTCATAAATTATGTTGTTAAAAACATTAAATGTAATTTAATATTAGTTAGTTATGATAGAAAAAATTAGTTGAATATGAAATCTCAGTTTTATATTAAAAAATTATATTATAATTACAAAATTGTCTTTATGTATTTTATTTCAAATTAAATTAAATTATCCTAAATTTGATATATTGATAATTTATAAAAATAATAATTTTGTAAATCACCTAAAAATAAAATAACAAATATTAAAATAGGACAAAAAGATTAATATATGACCTCCAATATCAAAACCCTGCCATTTTTGGACACTTTGAACCATTTTCCTTGATAATATCTTTAATATATTTTAGTCATGGAAGAAATTTGTATGGTTCCCCTGCCATGAATTATAAATGGGAAACCCATTATTTTCATCACCCCACATTGAGATATCTAGATCAATATAACACTATAAAATTCACTTCTATACTCCATTATACAAATTATAGTGGTTTATTATTCCCAAAATACCAACACTACATCCCTTAAGACGATATTTGAAGGAGTTATATCAAAGAATATGTACTCTCCATAACAAATCAATTTATATCAAATTAATATTTTACCTTTTATAAATCCGATATATATTTCAGAACATATTAAATGTTTTATCCTCATTATAATTAAGTGTTGATTTATTTAGAAACTAACTTTTTCACCCTCTTTACATCAAATGTGAATTGAAAATATTGCTCATGCATACGTACAATACTATATCTCCATATAGTGACAAAATTCATTTTTCATCCACATATTTTATGGATGGGATTTTGATGTGATTAATAAATATATATATATATATAATTAATATGAAATAATTATACATATATAGTAATAATATATAATTTACCTTCTTACATTCTAATCTGTTGGAAAATTATAACGTCAATCGTGTATACCTGGGGACTAGCAACTCCACAAAGTGATGTGATTATTTTTTTGGATTTTTATATGCATATATTTAATGAATATATAAAATATATATGATATATTAATTATTATGGAATAATAATTAATTATTTCCCATTATTTTTTCTATCTATTGAAAAAATGGAAACATCATTCATTCATACAAGTGACTTACCATCTACAGAAATGGTGAAATTAATATGTCAATCTCGATCATTTATGAATGACAATAAACATGTATATAATGAATATATATTATATTCATATCATTATTAATATTCTCAAGATAATTGGACCATGAATAAAAAACATGGACTAAAAGTATCTGACCAATACATACATGATAAATGATAAAGATATCACCTGGAGAAATGTTAATAAAGGTGCGATAAAAAGTTATAAGTGAATAGTATGTTTTAAGATATTTATTTATTGATTTTTAATATAATAATAATAAAATATATTTACAATAAATGATTTTTCAAGTCATATGAATGATTTTGAACCTATGGTTTGTGATTATCATATCTCTTTTATTTCAAACGACAGAACCCTTATAATCCAATTTATTCTTTTTGTTGTGTATATAATTCCCGTGAAAGTATTTTATGATTATAATTAGGAAAATTATGTGTAATACATATCAATTTTTTTAATTTTATTAATTTGTGTAATGATTTAAATTTTACAAATGTTTTAAGGATTTTATGTTATAATTTCACTATTTATAGGGGACTGTTATGATTAAGTGTCCCATTGCGATATCCCATTATATATATCTTAATAAACTCATGAATATTATTATAATTCGAATATGAATTAAAATAAAACTTTTTTTCATTTAATTTTATACACTTTTTATACTCAAATATATACATTATGTATTAAATAAAATCCTCATTATTTTTCTCTTCACTGGAAACCATTTTTTTCATATCAATTCAAATAATTGTTTTTACCCACGATTGATATTTAAAAAATGTATTAAGAGGAATCATCATAAATTTTCTTAAATGAGGTATTTCTTAAATTTTCACAAAATATTGAATGGAATGTTTTTTACCTTATATGACCTAAACAAAATTTCCCATCAGCATGACCAATCAATGCTTTGAAACCTCATTTATATGATTCAGTGGTTATTTTAAATGAAATTTTTTAACATAAAAATATCATAATTTTGGATTTTAATTTTTTTATTTCAAAATGGAATGTATATTTTCCGCAAAATTTATTTCATGATCATATAATTGTATTACAATTCATGAAAGACTAAGAAATTTTTTTACACATTTGATGTATTCACAATGTAATCAAATTATTCCATCTTTATTATATCATTGGATGATTCATTTATCTAATGATATAATTCTTGGGAAACCCTTTCTTTTTAAATAGGTTATGCTATGATTAAATGTTTATAAAAAATGTTCCTTTTATATTGGTTTTGATATGATGAAATGTTTATTAAACCCATTTCATTTTATTGGTTTTGATATAATAAATATTTTATTATATTTCGGTACACGTATATATAATTGTCATTATGTGATGGTTGGGACATATATCTTCTTCTAATTCATTATGTAATGGTAGATATATAATTATATGAACTAGATTGTAATGTGGAGTCAGTATATTTTAATAAGACACTCTTTTCATTATGATAGTATTGGGAGTGAAAATTATTTACTGGATGGTTCATGGAGATAAAACAATACATTTTTATAGTTCTTTATATGAACATTAAATACTCAGGAAATTTTTTTATATAATAATGATTATTCCAATATTCTATGTCTTATTTCAGTGTCATGCTTTCATGGATTTTGTTCCATGATTCTAATATGATTCATGTCTTATGAACTACCAATATTTATTTCATGACTGAAGATATAAATTTTGATATATAGGGTATGATTTTTAAATTTTATTTTCATGTTCATATACCATTACGTTCATGTTATGCTCTACTGATCAATGAGGTATCCATTTTTTATCCATTATATGCATATAAACTCATCCTTTATTATGTTTCCTTTCTCTAGATTATGATGTATGCTAAGTCTATGGATTATTCTAATTATGATGAAAATTGTGGGAGATTCATTAATTATTTTATGATCTATTTGTTTAAGTGTCCATATTTTCAACCGCTCTAAACCTAGAACATTCTATAATAGGCCGTTATGTTATTTATTTAATATTTATATAACAATGTAACACCCAAAGATTTCAATGTACATTATTTCTTCAATGTAATTCAATAACTTACACTACAAGCAACAATGATTCAAGAGCACCATGACTTGTTAAACTAGCCATTCAAAAGCAATTATGAATAATATTAACTGAATTTTGAACATTATATAAATATTAGAATCATAGAATCCATATTATGAGTTTTTTAGACATAATGTAAGAACAAATTCATTTTTTAGATAAAAAATGTATTTTTAAAAAAAAATACAATTTTACCGCCTTTTAATGGAAAACCCTTTTTAAATAAAATATTTTAAACATTTATATATTCAATTTGACAAAATAAAATACCTCTTTATAATCACTGCATAATAAGTTAGTTTCAATAAATGTTTGGTGTTTTTTTGATAACTTTCATATTTGGGTGAATAGTGAAAAATACTATATTTTAAGTGAAAACTAAATCTTTAATAAAAATAATTTATATTTATAAATTGTACATATTAATGGTATGTAAGTAAAAATAGATTATATTTTTAACATTTAATCCAATGCTGGTCATTGTATGTAATTTCACTTTGAGATTGGACATAAACAAATGTCAATCTTTTGATAGATATAGTTTCTTAAAAATACGTCTTTTGGTTTTGACAATGAGAATTAATTTTAAATTAATAAATGAAACATCATTGATTTTAATGAGGTAAAATAGAATTCATTTTTGAATTCAGAATATCAAAATTATATTAGGGTGAATTTTTAGTATTTTTCTGAAAACATTCAATTTTTTATGAATAGTGAAAAATATGGAGTTATTAGTTAAAACATAATTTTTATTTAAATAATTATTAATTATATTTAAATTTATATTATGTAAAAATAGATAAATAATACCTATATATGTTCTATGTAATTCATTAGAGTCAATTTTTATTAATTTTAGATATATAAAAAATTTATTGAAATTCTCACCATCTTTTACCCACCTCCTAGTATAATTTGCAAATTCACATAAAACATAATTTTACTTCTTCTATGAATTGAATTTAAAAAATCCAAGAGACATGGTTGATATCATTATGTAAAATGTGGTTCTATGAGATAAATTTTTTTTTGGTGTATAGTAACTTTTTACTTTTATTTACCACGGTTAAAAGTATATAGGGAAATTAAAGGTAAAAATGATATTATTATTAACCTAACACATGTCCTAATTCTATTGGATAAGTATAATTTGACCAAAAAACATTAGGTATTAAATACGATCCTTTATTTCCACTTGGATTAGATGAGGAAATTTAATATTAGTTAATTCAAAGAATAGTAAAAAGATTTAAAATCAAAGTTTAATAACTAAAAAATTTTAAATATATGGACAATCATAAGATAAATTCGATTATAAATATTCATTATAAAGATAAACCTATTTCCTATATAATGGTATTTTATTTATAATTTTTAGACATTATATAATTTAATTTATTTATGACACAATGGTGATGTAGTAATTACCTAATTTATGAAATATTAAAATAATTGATATTATAAATATCTAAATTAATGTAATATGAGATTTTTTATGAATTAAAATAATTTTATTCGTTCATAAAAAAAATTAGGGTTGGGTGGATTAATTGATTTTGAAGTAATAATGTTGTTATGAATTTAGAAAAAACAAAATACCAAATAGAGTCAAAGTTGACATAAAAGTGTTTTTAAAACCAATATTATATTATTAATTGATATTGTAATACTAAAAATACAAGGTTCAGCCAAAGGAAATATATAATTATATTTTTGTCATTAATGAACCAATTGGTGTTCTCTTGGAAGTATATATTACTTTTATAAACCATATAATATAAAAATACAAAGAGACATGGTACATGTCCAACTATTTAACTAAGAGTTAAATCTAAATTATAAGGGTATAATAGTGAATCATAGCTGTCTAAAACCTATTGGTTGAGTGAATTTTGATCCATCCCCACCTTAGCCTTTAAAAAATACACTTTTGAGCCATTAAAAACCGAAAAAGATTTTATTATAAAATAATATTTCTTGCTTTTCCTAAGGTGCCACTCACCGTCTTATAAAATGGAACTCACTCTTCTCTCTAATTCACACCTTCAAAGCCTTATTTATCAGACAAAACCTACACAAATATTCTCTAAACTTATCTCACATAATCCTAGAGGCCTTAGTTTGATCATAAATCTAATTTATGGAGCCCTTTAGATCAAATCAAAAGGAAGACCTCGAAGAAGGGGTAAAAATCTCACCACCTCTTTCAAGTTCCTTTCTTCTTCCACTTCTTATTTCTTTGTTATATCCATTCTAAAATAATAACTATAGTATATTATATATACTGTGATGTTATTATAAATATGGTACAACCATTTCTAGTAGTCTATCCATCCTTTGAATCACATGTCACCATACGTGCGTACGTACGGCTTACCGTCTCCACGTCGTGGTGTAATTTGTTATTCAAACATTTCATCATTTGGTGGACTATAATAATGATTATAACTCATGTAAATAATAATTAAAACATGATAATGGTTCTTTATTTATGATATACCATTTAATTATATATTATTTTAATATCAACTGAATGATATTGCCGCTTGTGCGTACCTACGGACTACAGCCTCCACGAACGCGATGAGATTCATTCTCCATGGTATCCATTGAAGTCTAATTTTTATTTGATGATTAAAAATAATGTTTAAGGAGTTGATATCATTCTGGATATGAATACGATACAAACTATCCATAACAAACACAACTTATTTAACCAAAAATATACTAGAAAACGAGTAAGTTAACACCCGAAACGATGATAATACTAAGATATTATAAACAAATAATTATTAAAAGATTATATATGATATGATATTATTGTATATTATTTTTGAATACATTAATGACAACTATTTCACCATTATATAGGAGGTTAAACTTTTCTCGACCAAGGAAAAGTACAATGTGAGGGTTAATTTCAAAATCTCTTTATTATCTGAGGTTGTTTTTACGTAATTATATACTAGGACATCTTTATCATCCACAACCATGTTTCTTAAAAATGTATTCAAAAACATTTTATTATTTACAAGACTATGATTTAAAGTCATTTATACCATTGTTTTACTTTTTATAAAATGGTTTGAAATGAATCTTCCCATCATTTTCCAAACAAGGTCCTTCTTAACATTTTCGTCAAAATTATGGTAAGAATATCTTTTTCTTACTTATAAGGGGGTGATTCTATTTTCCACCATTATAAAATCATCAATGATTCCATTACAATCTTATAAGAATATTTTCACAATAATGGTTTTTTATAATTATGTGACTTTTAAATGATTTACAAAATATATATATATTTATCTCAAATAGTTTTGATTTCATATATTTCAATATCCTATGATGGATTTTAAGCTTATTTGAAGTTGATTTATTATGATATAAAACTTCTATATTTAATGGAATGTTTTGTGATACATTTGACTGTGGATGTGTTATTTTTATACCATTCATGGTTTATGGATAAAGTATTGACATTTCTTATCTTAGTTTTAATATGAATGTTTATGTTATGTTTAAACCTGTTCATATTAGGAATTCAATAGACTAAGTATGTGGCAGGTGGAGCACGATATAGCTCCTCGATGCATCAGTAAGTCTCACTAAACAAACTAGTGTCTTGGCACAAGGCCTTGACAAAATATTATTTGTAGTCTTGGCACAAGTCCTTGACTATGTGGTTAGGATAGTCTGGCATTATGCATTCAATCATTATGAAAGTAGTTATTGATATTGCATGTGATTATTCGACTAGTAGAATATCAATGTGAATAAGTAAATTGAATTATTTCATTTTATTTTTAATATATTATGCTGAATTTCATGTTTACAAAGGCTTTTGTTTTAGTTATACTTTGCCTTAAATGTTTATGCTTATTTTTGAATGTTTCTTCTATATTGTTATGGTTACTGAGCATCTGACCTCACCCCTTTCTTTGTTTTATTTTTCCCAGGATGCGAAGAAGTATATAATGACTGACCTGTAGGGATAGTCTATGGGATCTCAGTGTTTTATATGGATAAAATGTTGTTGTAGTTTTCCATTTATGATGTAATGTAAACATTATGAATGTTTCTAGTATTTTACAATGCTACTAAACTAATCAATCATTTGAGACATGATCTTTTGTAATCATGCCAATAATACATAATAATGCACTGACTCTGGGTAACATGGGTCGGGGTGTTACTATTCGTATCAGTGGAAGTTTAGTACATACCATAGAATCTAGATTTAGATAAACTCTGATTAGAGCACATAGCCCTAATATAGACATTGACGATTAGTACAGAATAAATTCCATGAATTTTTGTATTGTAGAGATTTTTTTAGTTTTCTGAGAAAGGAATCCCTATCTGGATACGAGCAGGTAGAGGCGGCTCTGTCAAAAATGTACCTCGGGGTAAAACGCAAAAACACCACTTTGAGCTTGACTCGAATGAAAATTTGTGCACGACAACGGGCCTTGCTACACTCTTGGTTACAACACTCCTGGGGGATATTCTTAGGATAATTATCATTTTCATTACAAATCATTAGGAAGCATTTATGAGTATATACTTCGTCAATGAAAACATCTTTATGGTTATGGATTATATCCATAAACCATTCAATTTACATTAGGTATTTTGCAAGTTTGGAATTATTTATTGCAATTCATAAACTGACCTATTTTATTCCATTGTGTAGAAATGGTGCCTCATAGAATGAATGTGAACTCCAGCAATACGTATGATCCAAAGAGTAAGAAGGATCATATCTGTCATGATATTAATCCAACATTTATAAGGGAAATAGTCTCCCATATATTCTCAACATATAATGAAATAGTATCATGTGTTAATAAGATAATTATATAATTCTTTGATTCCTATTGCTTTGAAGAGAAGAAAGAGAAGAAAGGGATGGAAGAGAGAAAGATGGATGAAGGGAAGAGGGAAAAGGTGAATTTTCCCATATGGGAAAACTCGGGGAAGAAAAACCGTAGAACTTTCCTGAAGGGAATGAGAGTTTGTTATAAGTGTGGAGAAAAAGGACACCATGTATGTGACTGCATGGGTAATAAAAATCTTTCAAATGTACAATGCTTCATCTGCAAGGAGTTGGGACACTACGTGAACCGTTGTCCAAATCATCAGAGTATACCCCAAATGATGAAATTGGATAATAAACATGTTATGATACTACCACATATAAGGATGAATTAATAGAGTTCTTATGTTTTTATTAAAGAATTATGTCATTTTAGTGTTGTATCAATGATGTACTCATTATAAAAATTATGGAGTATATAAGGATTGTACTACAGTACTATTTAATTAAGGACTTCAGATTGTGGAGAACCAAGAAAAGTGACTCAATAGCAGGTTAATTTTTTGAAAAATATATAGTTGAGAGAAAGATAAACCATAATATGGTTCTGGTTCTGATGTAGTGATTTAGTAATAATACATGATTGATTTGGGTAAATTATATTGGATATTCTTGACTACCATGAAACTGATTAATGAATTGTATATTCCATAATTGATTTTGTTTACATCATTTTTATGGAATAAGTATATCTAGTATTCTATAAGGAATAACGACGCAAAAATGTAATCAATAAGGTTTTATGGTAATTCAGTGTGTTACCATGTTTTAAAATAGTACATGATGAAGGTATTCACATGTTATTACATAAAAAAGAGGATCTTCATTGTGTTTAACTTCCTTATAAATTTTGGATTATGAGTTTGCGCAGAATTATTTTTGGATAAGGCTAGTTTGAGATTATTTTTGGATTTCCATAAAAAGAACAACCCTGAGATCGGGCGGCAACCCGTCGCGTCTGACAAGACCGTGAGACTTGAACCCACAAATGAAGGGTGACAAGGGTGTAGCAACTACCACTGACCCATGTGATTTCCTAGATTTAATAACTTAGTTTTTTAAAAGGGTCTGGTAGATGAATTATAAATTCATTTTTATGGAACACTATATAAATAGGATAAATAGAATTTTTTTAGTGATATTATCTTTTAGATTGAAAGAAGCGTTTGTGGTAGAAATTAGTTAAAGTATGGAACCCTACTTGTCATGTATATATATATATATATTCATCTATTATTTTATGAATAAATTAAATCATAAACTTTAGCTAAGGGATCTTAAAATTAAAAATATGTTATCCTAATACCTTATGTTTTGTGTAACCAATGATATTAAAAATCATCAGATATTGAAGTCTTTGAGGCCCTAAATTCTACAATTTTTTGTGAATGATGACCTCAATCACTCCCTATAAATATTTAAGTTTTTCCTCCAATTATATGTCTCTAATTTCCAACAATTTTTTCTTAATCGAAATCATAATTTGGTGGAGACCCTTTCATTTTCCTTTTACTCTTATTAAGAATAAATTTTATAAACATAATTTCTAATGTGGGTTTTCCAAAAGATATTTTCTATTTTTAACCTTTTATTTTACAACAAAAATTTCAAATTGCGAGGACCCAATTTATCAAAGGAGGTAAATTTGTAACACCCAAAGATTTCATTGTACATTATTTCATCAATGTAATTCAATAACATACACTACACAAAACACTGTGATCAAGCACACCATGACGTACTAAACTAGCTATTCAAAAGTGTTTATAAATAATATTAACTGAATTTTGAACTTTATATAATCCTTATAATCTTAGAATCCATATTATGTGTTTCTTAGACATAATGTAAGAACAGATTCATTTTTTAGATAAAAAAAGAATTTTTCAAAAAAAAAATACAATTTCAACGCCTTTTAATGGAGAATCCTGTATAAATCCAATATTTAAAATTTTATATATTCAATTTGAAAAAATAAACTTCTTTTTTAGAATTGGGACATAATAATTTAGTTTCAATAAATTTTTTGTGTTTTTGTGATAACTTTCATATTTGGGTGAATAGTGAAAAATTCTATATTTTAAGTGAAAAGAAATTATATAATCAATATAATTTATATCATTTTATTGAAAATTTTAATGGTTTGGAAGTACATATATATCATATTTTTACCATTTAATCCAATTTTGGTCATTGTATGTTATTTCACTTTGAGATTGGACATAAACAAGCGTCAATCTTTTGATAGATATTATTTCATAAAAATATGCATTTTGGTTTTGAAAATGGGAATTAATTTTAAAATAATAAATGAAACATCCATGTATTGAATTTGGTAAAATAGACTTTATTTTTGAATTCATAATATAAAAATTAGCTTGTTGTGAATTTTTGGTATTTTTTTGAAAACATTAAATTTTTGAGGAATAGTGAAAAACACTAACTTATTAGTTAAAACCGACTTTTGATTTAAATAATTATTTATTATATTTAAATTTATATTATATCAGAATAGATACATAATACCTATATAAGTTCATTTTAATTCATTAAATTCAATTTTTATTAATTTTTGATATATAAAAATTTTATTGAACTTTTCACCGTCTTTTACCCGCCTCTTAGTAGAATTTGAAAATTCACATAAAACATAATTTTACCGCATAAATGCATTGAATGTAAAAAAACCTTTAGTCATGGTTGATATCAGTAAGTGAAATTTGGTTCAATGAGATGAAAATAGTTTTTGGTGAATATTAACGTTTTACTTTAATTTACCACGGTTAAAAGTTAATTGGGTAATTAAAGGTAAAAATGATATTATTATTACCCTAACACATGTCCTAATTCTATTGGATAAGTATAATTCTACCAAAAACTACTGTAGAAATAAAATATGATCCTTTAGGTCGACATGGAATATATTAAGACATTTATTATTATTTAATTCAAAGAAGAGTTAAAAGAGTTAAAATCAAAGTTTAATAACTAAAACATTTTTAATATAGGGTTATACATAAGATAAATTCGATTATAAATATTAATTAAAAATATACAAATATTTCATACATAATGGTATTTTTTTCAATTTTTAGAGATTAAATAATTTAATTTATTTTTGACACAATGGTGATGCAGTAATTAAGTAATTAATAAAATATTAAAATAATTGATATTATAAATATCCAAATAAATTTAATTTGAGACTTTTTATGAATTAAAATAATTTTCTAGGATTATATGACATATTAGGGTTAGTTAGATTATTTTTTTTCGAAGTAATAATACTGTTATGAATTTAGAAAAAACAATATACCAAATATTGTCAAAACTGACATAAAAGAGTTTTTAAAACAAATATTATATTATTAATTGATATTCTAATCTTAAAAATCCAAGGATCTGCCAAAGAACTTATATAATGATAGTGGTATCATTAATGAACTAATTGAGGTTCTCATGGAAGTATATAGTAATTTTATTACCAATATAATATAATAATACAATGAGACATGGTAAATGTCAAACTCTTTAACTAAGAATTAAATCTAAATGATAAGGGTAAAATAGTGACCCAAACCTATCTAAAAACTATTGGGAAAGTGAATTTAGACCCATCCCAACCTTAGAGTTTAAATAATCCACTTTTGAGCCATTATAAAGTGAAAATTAATTTATTATAAAATAATATTTCTAGCTTTTCCTAAGGGGCCCCTCACCCCTCTTATAAAAGGGAACTCCCTCTTCCCTCTAATTCACACCTTAAAATCCATTTGGATTGGGCAAACCGTACCCAAATATTCTTTCAACTTCCCTCACTTCGTCTTAGAGTCCTTAGTTTGATCAGAAAGCCATCCTATGGAGCCCTTTTGATCAAATCAAAATGAAGAACCTGAAGAAGAGGTAAAAATCTCACCACCTCTATCAGGTTCCTTTCATCTTCCACTTCATCTTTCTTTGTTATCTCCATTATAAAATAATAAGTCCAGTTTATTATATATACTTTGATGTTATTATAAATATGGTACAACCATATTCAGTATTTTATCCATCCTTTGAATGACATGTCACCATACGTGCGTACGTACGACTTACCGTCTCTACATCGTGGTGTAATTTATTATTGAAACATTTTATCATTTGGATGGGTATACTAATGATTATAACTGATGTAAATAATAAATAAAACATTATAATTATTCTTTATATATGATATACCATTCAATTATATAATATTTTAATATCAAAAGAATGATATTGACGCTCGTGCGTATGTACTGACTACCATCTCCACGAACATGATGAGATTCATTCTCCATGGTATCCATTACAGACTAATTATTATTTGATGATTAAATATAATGATTCAGAACTTGATATATTTCTGGATATTAATATGATACACCTTATACATAACAAACACATCTTATGTAACAAAACATATACAAGAAAACGAGTAAGTTAACACTCGAAAAGACTATTATACTAAGATATTATTAACAATGCAATGTTAAAAGATCATATATGATATCATATTAATGTATATGATTCTTTTTTAATTTAATAACATTTATTTCACCCTTATACAGGAGGTTAAACTACCATTGACCATGGAAAATTACAAGGTAAGTGTTAATTTCACAATCTCTTTATTATCCGAGGTTGTTTTTACGTAACTATCTACTGTGACATCTTTATCATCCACATCCATGTTTCTTAAAAATTTATTCAAAAACATTTTTACTATTTACTAGACTATGGTTTAAAGTCATGTATACCCTTGTTTGAATTTTTATAAAATTGTTTGAAAGGAAACTTTTCGTCGTTTTCCAAACAAGGTCCTTTTTAACCTTTTCATCAAAATTAAGGTAAGAATGTCTTTTTTAAATTATATGGACGGTGCAGCTATTTTACACCATTATGAAATCATCTAAGAATCCCTTACATGATTATAAGTATATTTTCAAAGTAAATGATTTCTTTTATAATTATGTGACTTTTAAATGATTTCAAAAAAAAGATATATTTCGTTCAAATAGATTTTATTTCATCTATGTCAACACCGTTTGATGGATTTTAAGCTTATTTGAAGTTGATTTATTATTATACAAAAATTCAATATTCCATTGAATTATTTGTGATATGTTTGACTATGGATGTGTTATTTTTATACCATTCATGGTTTATGGAGAAATATTAAAATTTCTTATGCTAGTTTTAATACGAATGTTTATGTTATGTTTAAACCTGTTTATATGAGGAATGCATTAGACATAGTAAGTGATTGGTGGGGCCCGATATAGATCCTCGATGCATCGGTAGGTCTCATTAGACAAACTAGTGTATTATCACAAGGCCTTGAAAAAATCTTATTTGTAGTCTTGGCACAAGGCCTTGACTATTTGTTTATGATAGTCTGGCATTATGCATTCCATCATTATGAAAGTGGCTATTGATATTGAATGTGATTATTCAAATAGTATAATATCAATGTGAATAACGAAATGGAATTATTTTATTTTATTTTTTCCATATTTTGATGAAGTACAAGTTTAGAAAGGATTTTGTTTTAGTTATACATTTCCTTAAATGTTTATGCTTATTTAGGAATGTTTTATCTATATTGTTATCATTACTGATCATCTGAGATCACCCCTTTCTATGTTTTTTTAGGATACGAAGAAGTATATTATGACTGACCTACAGGAATATACTGTGGGATCTTATTGTTGTCTATGAAAAAAACATTGCTTTAGTTTTACATTTATGATGTAATGTAAACCTTATGAATGTATCTAGTATTTTCCAAGGATACTAAACTAATAGATCCTTCAACACATGATCTTTTGTGATCATGCCAATGATATATAATAATGCACCGACTTTGGGTTACCAGGGTCGGGGAATTACAAACAAAATGTGATCTAAATATATGAGATTATTTGGGTCACTATAGTTAGTATCTAAAAAATTATTAGTTAATCATTGGATACTAGAAATAGGAAAATTTTGTGATAATTATAGGGATAATTCAATAAATAACCATATTCAAATCATTTTGATAATAATAACAAATGTTCTAGATTTAATTAATGTATTAATAGAATATGGTGTATGAGTTGATAAATTATATACATGATTTTTCATGATTATATTGTTTTATACTACGATAATTGTTTCTCGCAATATGGTTTTTTGTTTTGGTTGATGACTAGAATTCTAAGGAATCATTCCAATTCTAAATATGTGGGAAAAAAATTATTTCAATCCTTATTAATTGAATGTTATGGGAGATGGAATTAAAAACATATGATTTTATTCTCACACATCATTATCAGGATATGACTCACGTTGAGCTTCCAAATGAGATTATGAAATAATAAAGTTATATTGATTTTTTCATGAGGAAACAACTCCATTTTTTGGTCTAGAGATCTACTTGTTTCTTAAAAATGGATATATACCATTGAAATGTTATTTTTATATAATAGGTTTTTATAACATGGGAATTTTATTCTGGTTGGTTGTAATTTGGAAGGTACCACAAGTCAATGGTTTAAATTTCTCAATAACATGATTCTATTAGAAAAAAATGACTATATAGAGCGGAATGAGTTTATGAAGTTATTTTTTCAATAAGTACATTACCATTATTATTCACTTTAAAATGTACTATCAATTACATTTTTCTTTATAGAATGATAATGAATCAATTTTTATCTATATATAAAAATTACTGGATATGTGGGGTATACATCTAGAAACATCCACCAGTATTAATATAAGGTTCACTAAATCATAAATGGATTTAAAAAACTTCTCCAAAGTGTGTAAAAAATAAGGTAATTTAGTATCTATTAATAAATATTTTGATGTTCTATCAAGGATGATATGGAGATTGTAGTTACCCATAAATAATTTTTTTAATAATAAAATATATATATACATAAAATGAAATTCTAAAATCCTTGAGTAGTAGAATATGAGATATCCTTTGTGCTCAATTAATAAATGAAATCCTGGAAAATCATTTATTAAGGGGAATTGTAAATTTTTTGTGTTTAGAAATTATTTTCATAATGAAATTTAATTTCCTTGTGATGGGATAAAGATAAGTAATTGAGATTGTTGTGAGAAAACACTTTATAATGAATACCACATCCTATAGTGATTTAAATTAAATGAGTATTCTAATTATGTTGACAAGTTACAAAATATAAAGGATAATAATGAAAATCGACATCAATAACCGCTAAGGTTTATATAATAATGGTGATTTTCATGTGATTAATTGTTTAGACATGGATTTTGATAATGATGTGGTGAAAGTGAAAACTAGAATCTACTCAAAAACTATGAGTTTATTATATCATTATCTATCTACCCACTATTTTATATTTGATAAATTTTCAAAGTGAGAATTTATACCCTTGTAGTGGTAATATTTAGAGTATGTAGTAAAAACCCTTAATAGTTGAATGATCATATATTAATTATATTATTTTCCTCTAGTTTATGATTGTGGGAATCTTCTTTCTAATAACCTATTTATTTATTTATTTTTGAATTTTTTAATGTTATAAAATAAATGAATTACCCTTAATTATATAAATCCCAAAACAATTTCTTATGAATATAAGTATCATTTAATATATTTATCTAACATATTTTAATATATAATTTGGATAACAAATATAATATACTCATTCAAATCACTTACATTGTATGGATGTTTTTTTCTAATCAAAAGGGGTGTTTATAATTATTTCTTTGGGAGACACACAGAATAAAACATCTGCATATTTTATTGGAGGTTATTTATGTATTTCTAGATGAATTTCTAACTCTTCAATAAATTCATGATGTTGATTTATTAATAGAAATCATATATAGTTATTTAAAAAATTAAATGTGTCTATGTCTTATTTCCCTAATTGAGTTATATTATCTGAAGAAGAAAATCCATTAGAATCAAGACATGGGCTTTAATCAGCTAACTGAATCGCTGTTTATGGGGCCAATAATTTTTTTGTGATGAATGACGGATCAATAAAAATTTTAATTTATTATTGTGATCAAAGAAAAACCACTACAAGTAATACGTATCTCCTACCATATACGCATGACTTGTTTGATTAAATTCATAAAGATCAATACCTTCAAATGATGACTTTCTTTCGATATATCATCAATTGAGGTTCAAGAAGAAATATTTTCCAAATATAATATTCTATATATGGTACAGAAAAAACCAAATTTATGTTGATTATCTTTGTTCTTACTAATTACCAAATTATTTTCATGGATTTAATTAATAGTCAATATATATTATAATGATAGTTTAATAATAGTCTTTATTGATGATATTATTATATATGCAATGAACATTGACGACAATGATGATCATTATATAATTTTTCATAAGGCCTTGAAGAAGGATAATATTTATGAAAATTTTACCAAATTTGACATTTAACATCAGAATGTTTCATTATTAGGTCAGATAATTTCTTGGTAAGGTTTTTCATCATATACCTAAAAAGATATAATTAATTAAAAATTAACATAGGTCAACCATTTGGACTTATATCTACATTTTTCTTATTTTATGTGTTTATTATCGGACAATTATGTATTGTTTATCAATATGGTTCGTCCACTCAACAAGTTAACTCTTAAAAGGGATAATTTAACATTACTAGATGAATTAATAGAAAATTTTGAGGAATTATACAGAAGTTCAGTTAGTAAAACAATAATTACAATAACCTATAGTGGATAAATTTTTTTATTCTATAATGTTGAGTCAAATACTGAATTGGGATGTGTTCTTAATCTAAATCATATATTGATATCTTTTCCCCTACAACAATTTCATCATCATGAGAAAAAAATAAGACACTCATGATTTATTATTTTAGGGGAACATTTTTATTTTATATTTGGAGGAATTATCATGATGGAGAAATGTGTCATAAATATACTGATCAATAAAAATATGTATATTTACCAATAGATAAAGATGGATATGTTCCAGAGAAGATAAAGGGATATAATTAATGATTATGAAAACTCAATACCTTACAACCCTTGGAGGTATATATGGTGGTATATTATTTTAGCTAAAAGGGTTGGGTTAGATTATCTATAATGAGGGAAAAAATGTATAATATTTTTTTGTTTTCAAATGGTCGATTATGAAATCTTGATGGATGATGATAAATATTATCATTATCACACAAGTGTTCAACAATTTATCAATGAAATTATTGGAAATTAATAGTATGAACATATGGAATTAAAAAAGAAGGTTATAAGTGTTACATATTTTAACATTGATTTTGATATGATTATAAGGTTATAACACCATGTATGTTTTCCTTAAATATAATATTTTAATAACTATTTATTAGATGAATATTATATTTTACCAGTATCTATTCAACCTAGAAGAACAATGATATATAAAGGTATAATAGAGTATTTATTATGAGGAAACATTATGAGATATATTGCAGAGTATATGTCTTGGAGCTAGGTATTTCAGTAATTTTAAGCCTGGTAAAAAAATTTCAAGGTAGATTTTGTAATAACCACTCAAAATAAAATTAAAATTGGAAAACATCACTGCATATTTTTTCATTGGACTACCCAAAATATCAAAAGAGGATATTATTATATGGGTTGTAGTTTATCACCTTATGAATGTAGTTCACTTAATTGAAATTAAGAAATATTTCAAACTGAATTATATTTCTAAAATTTTTATTATGAATGTGGTATGTTTTCATGGACTATGTTATTTTATATTATCTTTTGGGATTAATGGATTATATTGATGTTTTGTAGAATTCTTCTGCATGATCATGATACACATTATAGTTTCTGTATGTTGTATCATAATCAAATAGATTGTTGGTTTGGGAGAAAAATTAAATCCCAATATGATATTATGATGTCTTTTTCTATGATTGGGATCAACACCATCCACTAGTTGACTTATCTTACAATAATATATTTCATTAGATCATTCTTATGACTCTTTTTGATGATCCATATGGTAAGAATGGTATAAATCATACATGGAAGGATGATATTGGAAAATGAGGTCTATAAAACCCGAGATGTGTGAGGAAAAGATAGAGAATATCAAATTCATTTAGTATCACATCAAGACATCCCAGAGATAATTAAAAATAATGGCGATCAATCTTTAGTATGACCATGAATTTAAATTTGGTGATATTATTGGACAATGGTGTCTTCTATGGGAAAATATTATGATATTTTTTAATATGAAAATGATATGCCATAACTGTATTGTCACTTTAGGGATTATTAATTCAGTATGGATAGAATCTTATCTCTTTTCTAAAATCAACCAATAGTTCATCATGTCTTCCACAAATATCTCTTGAACAAATACATACTTGATACATCCCACACACTAAACAGAAATTTCTACCCTATATAGTATGATCCTTATCATGGAGAACGACCTTTATTGACCATGTATCTTATAGAAAAGATGATTTGGACAAGAGTAGTATCATAGTAAATTTTCTCTAGAGAAATTATAAATTTGATGAAGCAATATGGGTTCCCATAGATATAATGAAACAAATATATATTAAATTTTTTGTATCATATTGATGAATTATGAGGGATAAATTCTTTTCATGGGGTGTATAATGTAACCCCCAAATATTTTTTGAAATTTTGTTTTTCAAAAAAATATTATCCTCATTGTGTGATTCATTTAAAAAAAATATCAGGTTTAAAGGAAATGTGATATACTTTTAAAATATATTCATTTAATTTAAATTTTATTATATTGTAATTATATTAAAGGGTAGAAAGAGGAACAAATAAATTATGATAAAATTATTCACATATGATTAAATTAATATTTTTGGAATAATTTAATTATAAATAAAAAGAACAATTATTTAATGGTAAAATAGATTTTTTTATGAAATAACCATTTCTCTATAGACAATTTATATTTATGTAAATAAATTAAATTAATAATTATTCATCCAATATTTTTATAAAATTAAAATTTTATATATTTAACAAATTTATAATTCATTTATTATTTTTCTAATCATGGTATATGAATAAACCACATTTATGATTAAATTGAATATTTCTAAAAAGATCTTTTTGTCACATGTTTCATGTTTATTGGAAAATAAATTCAAGTAATAGAAATTTAATTTACTACTTTAGATTAAATATTTGGAATTAATCGGTACAATTTTGATAAATCTGCCCCTTTTATTTTCGGTTCAATATGACTTGTAACCACTGTAAAATTTATGACCTTGATAATAGGAAAATAGTGTTAATATATGATAAAATAAAGTGATATAGCCATAATTGTTTATATTATTTCTTATTGGATGAATTTAATTCTATAGGGATCACATTATTCTTATATTCAAATTTTTTCTGGACCTTTAAAAAAAAACAAATGATATAATATTTAATGAAAAGAATTTTACAAAATATCACTCTCATAGTTTTAAATATAACATTTTTATCCTCATGGGGATGAATGAAATTAATGAATTAATCTAAGATAATATTGTGATAGGGATAAATTTTATTTCATTATATAAATTAAATTTTTATTTTATTAATTATTTAATAACCTCAGTATTTTTTGAATCATAGATGCATTATTATCCTTATTAATATAAAATATAAAAATTAATTCTTAAAATATTAGAAGTAATATAATTTGATTAAGTTTAGGTTTCAAACAAATATTTTTTATTAATAACAAATTTTAGTGGCATTGTAATTAATTATATGTTAGTGCTACAATTTTATTTAACACTTTAACATAAAATTAATATAATAGTTTAAATATTATTAATCATGGCATTTTATAAAAATAATAATTCATAAAAATACATATAAATGAAAAAAATGTTAATCATGTAAAAGATATATAATATATGGAAAAAACAGTCATCCCTATCCCTTTAATATGAAATTTTTAAAAATATTCTTTGATAATAACATTAATATATTTTTCTTTTTTTACAAAATTCCCTGAGTACCCCTCTGGAAAATTATAAAAGGGAACCTTCCATTTCTATTATTTATAGAAATATGATCATTTTAGCTCCAAAAACACTATCAAATTTATATCTTAAGTCTAAAATACATATTATAGTGGTGGGTGTCTTCCCAAAGACCCAACCCAGATCCTATTAGATGATATCTATAAGAGTTTTTGCAAAGAAGAAGGGATCACCTTAATCGACCACATTCTAATTTATTAATATTTTATGTATTATAAATATATTATATTTATCGTTAAATAATACATTTCGTATCCAAAATATAATATAATGTAATTATGATTGTGAAACCAAATTTATTTACCCTCATTCCATCAAATTAGAACTGAATCTATCGCTCGTGTGTAAGTACGACTACCCTCTGCACGTAGCGATACAATTCATTTCACATCACCAATAAGTAGATTGTAATTATCATGATTTCAATACTAATATATTATAATTATTAAATAATTATACTTTTCATATTATAATATAATATCTACATGAATATGTTCTAAATCATTGGAAAATTATAACGTTGATCATGGATATATGAGGTCTACCTCTTCCATGATGCAATGAGATTAATTTTTAATTTATGATTTATTTATTTAGTGATAAGCATGTACACAATGAGTAAATATAATATATTCTGAATAATAATTATCTTTTAATGATGATTTATAATTTTCATTTCTATTATTTTATATATCAAAAAATATAAATAGTATTTATGCATCTATAATTCCTACCATCTCTATTAATAGTGCATTTCGTTTTTATATGTATTTCATTTATAAAAAAATATATAAATATATATATAAATAATATATATGTTTTTAATATCATTTTTAATAATCTAGATATTATGTGACCATAATCAAAATAAAATGTCCAAACTATTGAACCAAATCATAAATGATAAACAAAGAAGATATCACCAGGAACATAGAATTTAATAACAAAGTGTGAAAAATTTGTGATAAATGGTTATAAGTAAATAATACAAGTTATAATATATATACTAGTGGTTTTATAATATATTTATAATATATATATATATATAATTTATAAGGGTCCAATATTTTTTAATTGAATTCAGACATATGTTATGGGATTGTGGTCTCAATTTTTTTCTATAAGACACAACTTCATTATTTACATGGAGTATATACTAATTTCCCATGAATCATATGATTAATCCACTAATAATTATGATATATATATCCAACAAAGTTTCTTTCATTCAGTGCTATTATTATTTACATTTATCTAATTTCATAAGGGTTTTTTGTTACAATGTAATTATTTTTTGTGTTAATTTATGTTCAATTATATAATAATTAATTCCAATAAAATAAATCTCATTAAACAAGTTAATTATCTTATAATATATTTGATTCATAATAATTCATTTTTTCATATCATTTTCATGACATAATTTACTAAAAATACTGATTTTTTTTAAAAAATCGCTATTATTTTTCTCTTCAGTTAGAAATTTCTTACTTTCATATATAATTTTTATAAATATGATAGGATAAAATAATAACTATTAAACTATTGTTTTTTAATATCATTTTATCCCCTATTTTAGGTTTTAATAAATTTTTTATCTAGAATATTTTTGTCTTTTCTTAAATGGGGTAAATTTTAAAACTCTCTCCAATGTATAAAAGGAATGATTCTTAACATAGGCTATGAAAAAAGTTCAAACCATTAAACAACTAAATTATTTAAAACATACATAACATGGTTCAATAGTAATTTTAAATGAAATTATTTTCAAAAATATTTTTTAAATTATTGGATTTCATAGGAAGGATTTAATAAGTTATTCCTCAATAATATCTTAATGATATAGAAATTATATTTTCTTCAAAAAAGAGAAAAAACATTTATTAGAATTATAATATATTTGGGATATGATCCTATGAAACCACCCTTATTCTGTTTGTAGATGTTTTATATTCATTATGAAATTATTCTTATAGAAAATATCTATTTTCCAGATGATTTTTTAGGATGAAAAGATGAAATGTGAGTGAAACCAATTCTTTTTTCAATAGGTTGTGTTATAATGAAGTTTTTATGAAACCCATTTCTTTTCATCGGTTTTGATATAATGAATATATTATGATCATTTAGAATATAGATATATTATTTTTATCATATTATGGGTGATATGTATATATACATCCAATTGGTTTGTGAATGATTAATATATCATGAGATAAATAGGACTATAATTGGGAGTGGACCCATTTCTACCACTGTCTTTTTAATTAAAATAGTCTTGTATATGAAACATGGATTCTAGGATTGTTTTGGGAGTGCAACCAATCCACTAAGATAGTAATTAAAATAATCATTCAATATAAAAGAAATGGCTTTCGATTACTATGTGTGTTCCTTAATTCCATATCAAATGATAATGATATGATTCAATGGATTTTGATATTTGATTCCATTAGGAATCTTGTATAATTTACATTTAATATTTATTACATGACAAATGATAGGATTTATCATATGTTGGGTTTGATTTTCAATTAATATAGTCATGTTTTCATAATAGTAGGTTCACATTATGCTCTAGTGATAATTGAATTCCCCCTTGTTTACCCATACTATGAATATTACCCCATCCATTCTTATGTTAAATATACCTTGATTATGTTGTATGATATGCCTATGGATGTTTCTATTTATTATAATCTTAATTGGAGATGATGTAGTTCTTTTATAATCTTGTTTTATTATGCCCTTGTATCAAAATTCAATAGTCTTATACTATTATGGACAGACTCATTATGTCTCTTAATGAATAATCATCTAAATATATGTGGAATATATGTCATAATATTAATGATTCTATAAAAATAATCATTTCCTAAAAATTCATTCACATTCAAAAAAATTAATAAGTTATTCCAATTCATTTATAAGACAATTTATAAATCCATTTCATTCAAAGATTATCCAAAATAAGATATAGAGGTGCCCACCAAGCTTATCTTAGGCTGCCCACACCTACAAGACGACCCTCAAACACTCAAATGAATTAAAAGGAAATAATAATGTCATTTTAAACAATTATCCCTTATTTATTGAATAAAATAATGGTAGAGATTGAATATAATCACATACATTAAATAAAATTTTATCACCACACCACATCCAATAAAGGAATGGTCCCCCAATGAAGATCAAATAATTAATTTTGAAGGGATTAAGAAAGATTCCATTGATGGGTCAATAGATCCAAAATTGTGATTCATGCCCCTTCCATGTCAAATGGAAAAAATATTCATAAATACAACGTACAAGGAAGAATAATCACAACTTCCATAGAGATTGGAAATTGTATTTGAGAAATAATAATTAGGCGAGACACCCAAATCTCACTTAAAATCTAAAAGCACTCAAGACAAGATCAGACTGTCAAATAAATGAACATAATGTGTGAAGCATGATAAAAATACAATGGGATGAAGTATTTATAGTGAAAATAAAATATATATGAAATATACTCCGCATAATACATTTTATTTGAAATATAATCCATCTTGGACTTAATTTACCCTAATTTATTACATTATAATGTAAAACTGTGTCTTACTATTTAAATAAAATTTACGAAGTCCCAAAGGATTGTATGGATTCAAATATTCTTATGTCGAAAACTATTTCACAACCTATTCCTTGTGGCACATTTACTCTATAAATAATAAATTTAAGATTAAAAAAGGTCATATAGGTACCACATATACCAATTCCTATAGAAAATAAAAAATTATCTCCAATCCCTCTCAAATTATAAAAACAATATTAAACATTTTAAAGGTCATACCTGTTTATCCACGATGTTATAATCTCATGACCATATAAATTTTTTCCCAAATAAGTCCCATTGTAGATGGATGATCGCAATGTGGTGAGTCAACTAATCCCTCACTGACAATTCATGGACTGATGTCTAATGATAAGTTTATCTAAATCTCCATAACACTCTCAACAGATGGATATTCTTCCCAACCAATAAATTCACATGAGAATTAATGATCTCTACTGGCTTCTCTATAAATAAGAAATTAGAATTTATCTTACCCACCATCTCTATAATAATTTAAAATCATTCCAATAAATTAGATATCTTATAATCATTTTTCTATACAAGAGTATAAACCACTCCTTAAACCAATAGTTCCTTAAATATTTATATACATGTTTATATGTGGATTTTTACAACTAATGAGTGTGGTAATTATTATAATGTGGCTGGTGTGGTGTATAGATATATTCCACAACATGAACATCCCTTATCAGAACACACTCCATAACAGTTATTGAAGTACCATAGTATACCATATAACCCATATATGGATCATGTAAGATGAGAATATGATTTGATGAAAAATGGTGTAGCAGTTCACCAAAATAAAACGGACATTTCACATCCCATGTGAAATTTACCACTTTCCTTCTATGAAAAAATGAAGGCGATTCGAACATTAAGAAATATTTTAGGAAATTCAATAGTATCCTGAAATACCATGGATTCTCCAAAACATGATGAAACATCTTGTAACCACCAATGGAATGTATAAATTCACCTTATCAGTATCAACTAATTAACCTTGTTTAAAAATTATTTTCATTAATAATTTCAGTTCTTGGATTAATAAATTTAATTCTGAATCATTTTCCTATAAATGTTGACTCCTCATTATTTCCATGACTATACTCAGATAATGTCCATTCTCTTGATAGGTCTTCAAATAAAGGAAAGTAACATCCACTGAAACTAAAAAATATAGATTCAGATCTGTTATATAGTACATAAAATCCAAAAAAAACTATTAGAGAACCTGTTAAACCAAATTATAACACATGATATTCATTATGTTCTTACGTACCCCTAAAGGTTTTATTTATTTCTTCTTAATCCGGAACAATGAGATTATGATAAAAAATATAATCATAAACCTTCAAAAAAAACTTTTCACCATTTATATATTCAAGATGATTATCCAAATGCTAAAAATGTTACTTATTTTTAATAATAAATTGGTTAGAAATATGATATTATACATACAATGTAAGTGAATTTGTATCCTTCTTAGAAAAGTTCAATGACAATTCCCACACAGAAACACTATGGAGGGATGAAAAATTCTATATCATACTATCTAGTTAAATCATGTGTTCTTTGTATACTGTTGGTTCTATACAGCAAGAGGGTATCAAGGTCATCTAAATAACCATTACTATATCAATTTGAAAATCTACATCCATGTCCATATGAAGTATAGTTATATAATTTGATAAATAATTGTGAAAATACATGATATCCATGTAAATATTACCAATGTAAAGAGTTTCATAGAACAAAACTACACCAAAAGAAAATAGTCTCTTGTGATATTGGTTGAATGGTATATCATGAAAAGACCTCATATCCCACTGTCTATGAAACATATGATAGCTTCCATCATCGACTAGGAATGAGGCATGATGATGAAAAAATTGTACTTTATCACAATGAGAAAGAAACACATCGGGAGAATGGATTTTAAAAAACATAGATCGCGAATGAGGAAACGATACACTAACATCACAATAAATATCAATAGCATAAAAGAGGGAGACTAAATACCTTACTCGTTCCTCTTACATAGATTTGTTTCTAAATATATTACTAAGGAAATGAGCTCAATTAAAAGATTTTATTTAATAATGAAATATGTAGATATAAACAAGTGGTAGGTTATTGTATCAAATAAAGAATTAACTATAGAGGATGAAATATATATGGTACCTCTCACTAACATCAGACCTACACCAAACTCTATCAGAAACTCATCCACTTATTTGTATTTCTTCCGTATTAAAAATTGATGATAAAGACTTGTACAATTTCAATCATCTATATTCACTACAATGAACATTGTAACCGGAGATCCATGACTATAATGATATTTATACATTACCTGAGAGAATTTCTACAAATTTTTATAGAGACAATAATTATTTTAAATTATTGGAAGTTCAAAATATATACTCTAGGTGTTCATGAACATCAGACACTGATCGAATGTAATGGGAACAAAAAGAATAGGGACTAATGATATAGAAATCCCCCCTCTGGAGAACAACCTCTACCACTCTTATAATTCACATTCCTCTTCATATTATTTCCCTATGTGATGTGTAATTTTATATCATTAAAGTGGATTCATTATCAATTGAGTTGTTTTTTGATCCACCCTTAGTATCTCTTCTAAATTATATTCTTATATAATAAGATAATACGAAACCTATAGATAAAAATATAATCATAAAATTGGGAATGTACCTATTGTACAAGAATACAAATGTAAATTTTTAAGAGAATTAGTTATACATCCAGTAGAGTGTGGGGACTATTTTTCCATTGATTTAATCCTTCATGGAATACTTATATGAAAGAATATCCATATAATAGACACTATGAAATTGGTTGAGTTGATTAAAAACTAGAGGAGATGGGTAATATAAAATTTTACATCCCTAGTGTTTCAACAATGGGTTCTATTTTTCCTTTTTATTAATAAAATATATGGATCTATGAGACTATTAATTGATTTTAAGAAGATAAATGCTATTAATATAATGACCACGATTACATTATCTAAAAAATAATGAAGAAATTTATTAATTTCATATTGATCAATGTATTACAGAGATTAAACATATATTTGGGTATCATCTATTAAGAGTATTGAATGATGTTATTTTGAATAACATATTAGAATGAGATATGGAAATTAAAGGTTTATTGTATTTCCAATTATATTTTCTAATGAAACCTCAATATTAATTAATCTAATTTTCATATTATTAATGGAATAACATGATAATTTTCTTGTATTATTTGTTGATGAATTCATCTTCTAGTCTAAGAGCTATGATGACAATGAGAACAACTTTTGTATCATAATTGCGACACTTACAAGAAAATGATTATATGGGAAATTTATACAGTGTTAATTATGGATTTATAAAGACTCTTTTCATGTACATATTTTCTCTATGGATGGAATATTAATTGATCATAGGATGATAATTTATGTCCACGAATGGCCTCCACTAGTAAACATGACTTTGGTATGAAGTTTTATTAAAACAATACTTTTTGTTACCCACATAACATAATTTATTACATAAAAACATTACATGATAAAACATATATTATTGATAGATTTAGTCTATATAGGGATTAGAAACATTACATTAAAACATAAAAAATAAAAAACAACATTATATTGAAAACTTCGTTCACATGACCACAACATTCGCTCGTACATAGCATTGCATGGGATAACTAAAGTAAATGCATAAGAAATGGGTGAGATATAAAGTCCATTAAGGATTTAAAAAGGAATTAAATGAATATTACAATACATTTTATTCAATAGGAATATAAATGGACCGCAATATAAACATAAACTTAAAGGAACTATATAGCATGATTATCATAACATGGAAATGTGGAAAGAACACTAAACATGGAATTAGCATGATCCAAATCTCATTGAACATAGATCATTTGTAGACCATAATTGGAGTTGAATTTTCATAATTCAACACTAATTTCACATGATGTATCATGATACTATACTTTACCAAATGCATTGAGCACTATTAGGGTGCACCCTTCTTAATATTTTCATTTCATGCAGAAGTGTTCCACATGGATCATATAACATGGAATCTAGTCACATCATAAGTTATTCCACTATTAAGGAATGCAGAATAAATAAATTAATATAACAATCAATATTTATGTGTACATAATGGTGAATACCCTTGATAGATACATGAGTATGGTATTCACTACACAATGATCTTGTCATGAAAAAACGCGGTGCAATTTCTGTAGCATAATGGCGTGACATAAGAATTCATAAAAATGGTTGATGAGAAGGAAATTGGTGTCTCATCAAATTTACATGAAATGGAATGTAAGGGGTTCATATATATATATATATATATATATATATATATTCCAACAAATTTAATTTAATTTAGATATGTAATACATAGGAGATGCTTGAATGATAACAAGGAGAGAGAAATTTAATATAGAATTTCTTCATGGTAACAGTTGTACATGGGAGGAATTAATGAGAGAGAAAGGGGATATCTAATTATTAAAACATGAATAGATATTTTTTGGGTAGGTGATAAATCCTAACCCAAAATTTATAATTGAAAATAAAAATTCATAACAATATAAGTTCACCAGGAGATAAATAATAAAAGTGATACTCCCATACTAGGAAGTGTGATCTCAAAGGCTTGGGAGGGGCTTGAGAGAGACTTTTGGGAGCATGGGGAGCCTCGGGAGGATTCTAGATGGAGTCTTATAGAGGATAGACAAACTCAAAATTCTTTGAGAGAAGTGGAAGTGGGAGTATGGATGGGCTTATAGAGGAAAAAAAGGAAATTCTTAATTATTTATGTTTGGGACACCACGCATTAAGAAAATCAAAGCCACAAACCAAGTTATGGTTTATTCCAATTTTTTACAAAGGGGAGTGGAAATAAATATTTAATAAGGCCAATATCCTATATTCTAAATATAATAGGGTTTCATATGAGGAGGTGAGTCACACTCTCATGGAAATCAATCTAAAAAAGCTAAAATGCCTTATAAGTTTTGAATGGTCTACTAAAGCTTTGTAAAATAAATCAAAAAAATTAATATCACATTATTTTAACACTAAAACATATATTGGTAGAAATTAATGTTTATATTATTTTATTACATCACTATTGTGTCATTATGATGTCATAAAACACATTATATATTTAAACAGTATTTGATTTTTAACCAAAAATTTCATTGTCAAACAAAATTGTGAAAAACTCACCATTAGATATTTTTGTCATCCTAATTATAAAAATAATATTAATTTTAACCATGTAATTTTCTAAATAAGTGAATTTTCTGTTTTGAAATAAAAACTGACATTTATCAAAAAATCATGTGTTTTGTCAAAAATAGATTTCAATCCTTTTAAAAAATAACAATTATATTCATAAAAATTTTATGATCATTTATACTAAATAAAAATTTATTTACTAATAATAATGTATTATTAAAAAATTTATTAATTAAAAACTTCATTAATTTATCAAAATAGATTCATTAGTTGAACATTTTCTAAAAAACACTATTTTTTCTCTAAAATGTATTTACAAAGTAACAATAATGAGTGTATATTCTATATACAAAAAGAGTGTACATAATCATAGTACTAGGGTATAACTATATAACACTATATAGCAGCCGCAGAAGACCAAAGTGTATGGTGTGGTATAGTGACATACTCTTAGGGTGGCTCTTATAACATCGCTCAAGTGGTAATCTCTCTCATTTTCCACTTCTCCCGTAGGATGTTCATCTCAAACTAAACATATTCATTCTCATCTTGGGCTTGGTCATGAGTGGAGGGCAATGATTCCACCTCCATTCTCAGATAAAACAAATGGGCTTTGTACGGGGCCAGTCTACTATATGGGGCCATCACATCCATTGTCTGAGTAAATTGGATTTTATAAAGCACTATATATATACTTGTCACGACCTATCCCTCTGGGCCCATGTCGTAACTACCCCATTCCCACCTTCCATAGGCATGGGGCTGTCGATAGAACCAAAGGCGTATATCCCTAATCTAGGAAGGCATTGCCTTTATAATTGTAAACAATCACATCAGAGTATACAACTGGAAGTAAAACACTAAGTAAAAACTCTACACAAAAATTTTGTTGTCAAGTAAAAGGGCCGAGAAATAAAATCCCAACTGTAAAGTACAAGTACAACTGAAAAAGAGACAAACTACTGAAAGGTAAAGATTATCTCCATGATCATCCTTCGGGGTTCCTACTTAAAGGGTAGGTACATATGGCCACCACATAACTCCATGTCCGTCAGACTCCCCAATGTACTGACTCGTCAAAAGGTCCACCTCCGGGTACCATCCAGTCCTGGTGCTCTTGGCCTCCTTTAGTGATGTCCATCATCTACATCCAACAGAACGATGTGTGGGCATATCCTGTGAACGAGTGAGTATAACGATACTTAGTAGGGACCTCGAGACCCTCATGGTCCCACAAAAATCAAAAAAGATAAAACACAAAGTACGAAATCAACGGATAACCATAACTTAGTTATATGACTTTACATATACCTACGTTATCTTGTAACCCATCTCAATCATGAGGAAAACACAAAAGTCATTGACTCAGCTCAAAACCAGGAATTGTTTTATCAAAACCGTTGATGGTGGCGTACTCCTCCTCTATCGAGTATAGTGGGTCTTCTGAATCACAGAGAGGTGCTCTCCACTATCCTTGGACTACTGAGGCACTCATCATGTCAAGTAAAATGGATCTGCCACATCACATAGAGGTGCTTCCCACCGTGTGTCTACCGCATCACACAAAGGTACTCCCCCTAATAGCCTACAGAGGTACTCCTCCTTTCGAGTACCGTGGGTCTCCCATGCTCACATAGAGGCTCTCCTATGTCGTGGGTCCTCCACTTCACACAGAGGTTCTCCCCACTAGTCTGATCAAGTCACTCCGAGTCAAATCGATCAAGTAGTCGTCAGATATCATCCAGCTACTAGGTCTCCATACTCTATCTTCTCGCCACTAGAGGGATCCACCCCACAAGCTAATGGTCGATACTCTATGTGTCATGACCTCTCACGTAGAAATATCTCAAAGGACTTCAATGTCATAGGGGCCTCAATGCAATAGACGGTGTGTTAATCAGATTCCCGGTTTGTGAGTTATTATCCTTTTAGTCATGGGGTCCCGGTTGGATTTGTGTACGAACCAACCTGACCGTATCTCTTCTATACCAAGAAATCCAATGTGGTATACTAAAAAGATTTTCTCTCATTGAGATTACCTGTGTCGCTGAAGGATCGTCAAACAGAAATCTGGTGCCACAAATATGGACAAAGGAAGAAATGGGGTCGGTAGTGGACTCGGGTCCGGTCCGACCCTGTCGGACCGACTCGACTCAACCCAGTCTGGGCCGACCCGGTCTAGGTTAACCTAGATAGACCTGATGGGTCTAACCCAAGTCAGCCTAGTAAGTAAGGCCTGGTTCGCTGGGCCAGGCTAAGCAGACTGCAAGGGTGGTTCGGCCCGGAAGCCGCCATGCAGGGGGCTCGACCCGAAGGCCAGGGCCGGTTCAGCGAGCGCTGCGAGAGGCGCAACTCGAGAGGTCGGCGGCCGGGAGGCCAGCGGGAAGGCCGCGCAGGGCATGGACAAGCCAGCTGGTCGACGGGTAGGACACAGGTGTGCTGGGAAGGGTGCAGTCGCACGCGTGCAGCGCGTGGGGACGCCGTGTAGGGCACGGGGGCACCGGGCAGGCCGCCAGCAGGGCAGGGCAGGGTGCGGGGTGTGGCAGTGTGGGGCGCAATGGCGCACGGGAAGGCAACGTGGGGCGCATTGACGCGCAGGCAGGCGGTGTGGGTAAGCCGCGGTTCCCTCGGCGAGGTTTGGCGGTGTTCTGCGAGAGGTATAGGTGTGCTATGGGGGAGGTGCGATTCACAGAGGCTGCGGGTAGTGCAGCCTTCGTCGTTTCTACCTATGGTGTCATCACCTCATCGCCATGCCGATGAATCATTATGAAATATTGGTGGAGTGAGTCGGTCCATTTTAGTTTGACCCGCACTCTCCATGTTTAGAGATGATAACATTTGGCTCATCAGAATGAAGCTCAACAATTAATTACAACACATTGTATCTATTTTTCATTCGATGAAGAGAGTAAGAAAGGAAAGCATCAACATGAAATTCCACTACCTTATTATTTGTCATCAGTACTTCGTTGACTTTTGATGTTACGGGAAGAAGACAAAAGAATTCTCCATTCATCATGATCGCCACGCTCTACGAATCCTGAGATGAGTCGGCGACATAAGGTGCTCCACGTCGGAAGGATTCGACGAATGAAGTCGAAGAATAATTCTGGCATTCTTCGCATTCTTCATTTGGAGGAGCTTTTTTTGTTGGGAGAAGTTTTCTTCCAAGCTCCACTCAATTCCACCAGAATAAAATGGAAACGAAATAATATTAGATTAGTCTTCTAATATTATGTTGGCACACCAATTCAAAAAAAAAAGATAATTAAAAACCCGGCTCCACAAAATTAAATGCACAAGTGTTGTCTCCTTCATTTGGAGGATGCCAATAGGCTCTCCTTAATAAAACATATGTGTTGGCACAATTAATTATGTAGGGAGGTCAAATGGATCTCCCTCATTAATGAGGGAGAGTGGAGAGGTTTCATCCTCCATCATCAATAGGTGTCGGGTGGTCCCCACCCCTATCATTAATAGGGAGGTTATGTAGCTCGGGTGGTCCCAACATCTATTATCCTCCCATGGGTGGTTATTCTTGGGTGGACCCCACCACCATAACCTCTCATGATAGGTATGGGTGTGGAGGTCCCACCACCAACTCCCATGGGGAGATTTTAACCAACATAGTCAATACATGGCAGCTTAAAAATAAAATATTAAGTGTTGTACTTTATTTTATTATTTTTTTTATAAAAAGCCAAATACTAACTTTTATTCCCGACCAAAAATTGTCGAGGTGGAAGTCTTATTAAGTGAATACTGGAAATGTGAGTTCAATGGTTCCCTCGTATTTCAATTCTGAGAACTGGTTCAAAAGTTATAAAATCCTGCTTGTATGTTTACTAAACCTACCCGAACAAAACATCAGAAATTGATTCAAGGCACACTGGGCCATGGTATCAAGCGCCATAAATTTCCGCGGAATCATTGACATCGCAAGTATTTAAAAAAAATTCCAAGGAATTTCTAAGCCTTTACAATACTAATCATGTGATCATTCTTCAACCTCGACATTATAAATGGTCAAAATTCCTAAGGTTATTTTAAAATACAAAACAAAAATCCAATAAGGGAATACATTTTACATAACCATAGGAAGACATTTAAATAGACCAAGTGGAATTTTAATTAATGAAATTTTAGGTCATTACAATCTTCCCCCTTATGAATTTTCACCCTTGAAATTTATTTTTTTCTCATGAAAACAAATGTGGGTAACTCTGCATCATCCAATTCCCACATCGCTTCTTCATACTTGGGGGTTTTGAGAAACACATAGATGAGGGGAATTGTATAATATCATAGAACTTTTTCTCTATGATCTAAGGACATCACCGGTTGCTCCTCATAAGAAAGCTCATCCTCTAGTTGTAATACCTCTAAAGAGACTACATGTGAAGGGTCCAATATGTAATTACATAAGATGGAAATATGAAAGACATCATCTACATTGGCCATGGTGGGTGGAAGTGCTATTCGATAGGCCACAACCCCAACACAATCAATAATCTCAAAGGGGAAGATGTACCTAGGACATAATTTCCTCTTATTTCCAAACCTCATGACCTTCATCTAAGAAAATATGTGTAGAAACACCATGTCATCAACTTTGAATTAAAGGTCTCATTGATGGTTACCAACATGACTCTTATATGGACTTTGGGATGCCATGATATACTGATGAATGGATTTTATCTTCTACACCATTTCTTCGACCATTTCAGGTCCTAATAGCTTACACTCACTAACTTCATCCCAACACAGCATTATTCAACACCTTTTACCATAAAGGGATTCATCTAGTGCCATTCGAATGGTTGTGTAGAAAATGGTAATGCATGAGAATTCAACCAATGGAAGATGTTTGTCCCACCATCCTTTGAAGTCCAAAGAATATGATCCTAACACATCTTTTAGTTTCTGAATAGTTCATTCAGATTGGCCATAATTTTGAGGATGATAGGTCATACTGAAGTTTAGTTCAGTGCACAGGGCATGTTGGAGACCTTTTCTAAACATCAGGGTAAATATTGGATAACCATCAGATACAATAGATAGTGGTACTCCATGAATACCTACCACTTATTTGATGTAAATATATGTATGTTAAACCAAGTAGAAGTCATCCAAAATCATGATAGTGTGAGATGTCTTTATAAGAAGATCCACAATGACCCATATAGCATTGTTTCTTCTAGATGTCCATGGATTTCTAGAGAAAAAGTCCATGGAAATGTTTTCCCACTTCCATGTTGGTATGGTTAGTGATTTCATCATCCCCTTATACTTTTTCCTCTCAGAATACTCTTGTTGACATACAAAGAGCATTGACATATATTCAGAAATCTCCCTTTTTATATTGTCCCACAAAATGTTTTCTCAGAGATTTCTATACATCTTTGTGCTCCCCGAGTGAATAGATAAGGTTGATCTATGTGTGTTATTCAGAAACTTCTTCTTTATCTCTATATTGTATAGTGCACATAATCATGAAAAAAATATCACAATTCCATCCTTTTCAACCATAAACTCTAAAGATTTCCCATTTCTGATAGCTTCCACCATTTTTGGAATTCCCACATCCTTTCTTTGAGAATCCATTATTTTCCCCAAAATAGATGGTTGAGAAATGATTTGACAATGGATTTTGTGAGAAATCATTCCTAGGTCTCCAAGGGGAACATGGAGGGGGCCATTGAGGAAGGTGGGATCAACATACATAGTCTTAATGATACCCTTCTGTACATGCATGAAAAAATGTCCAGTGAACTTCATGAGAATCAGACCCTATGGGGAAAGATTGTGGGCAACACTTTGAGGGAAGACTCGCTGATGGGTAAGGTCCACATGTATCTCATCATGGCCATGCTTCTCCCCCTTTTCACTGTTATCCAGTCTCATGTTCATTGGATCATTAGGGAGGTAAAAGTTTCATTCTTTCATGACAATTGGGATGGATGCACTCTTGGATTCCCAGGGTTCCTGGCCTATTACATCACATATGAAGAGGCTAGCATGTTTCCAAACTTCATCAATGATGCTCTCAACCAGGAACAAAAAGCCTCCTTTCACCTTTTCCCCATTAATGAGGAACCATATAGATTTGTTTTCCCCTGCAGCATCAGCAGCCTTTTCTTTGAGGGGCTGTCACCCCATCTTGGCTCCTCACCCTCATGAAGACCAATATAATGTCACCCTCTGGAGTAAGAGTATCAAAACCAATCTGAAGTTCTTCACCTGGAGTCTTCGTCATGGTGCAGTTTCCATGGATGAAAAAATTCTAAAATGTAGAATCTTTAAGGCCTCATACTGCTTGTGTTGTGTTGTGTATAAAGAGGAGAGTATTGATCACCTCTTCTTCGAAGGTGAATGGGATCAGGTGGTCTGGATCAACTTCGGTGGCTTTACTGATATCAAGTTGCACCATCATTTAGCTACCTCCTTCTATGAGCGTTCGTTCAGTGGCTCCGTGAATACAGGGGTGGAACGTCTTGTTATAGTGTGAGTTTTCCATGTAGGTTTTTGGAGTCTCTGGCATGTGCGGAACATAGGGTTGTTCGAGGGAACAATTTCCACCAGGAGATCCATTATTGCTTGTAACCGAAGTCTATTGCTTGATCTGACCAGAAGTACTAATAACTGGCTGGATGCTCCCTCCCTCTAGCTTTTTCAAATGGCATCCCAGGAAAATCCTGCTCCCCCCATTTCCTACGGCCAGTGGATAAGGTGCCAACCATCACACTCAGGACTAAAACTGAATACTGATGGCTCTTGTATTGCAGGTGTTATGCAGGATGGTGGAGTGATCCACGACTCTAGCCACAACTTAGTGCTGGCTTTCTTGGTGTACCTAGGAAGTGGCACTTCCCTTCAAGCGAAGGCCCTTGCCTTTCTGTCAGGCCTTTCCCTCTCCATTCAAGGCAGTATTGAGATTGCGGAAGCATAAACCGATTCTCAGATTTTCTTCAAAGAGCTTTTGGGTACTGGCCAAGTTCCCTGGTCGATCACGTACCACATGAAGAAGAGTCGTGATCTTATCTCCACCCCATCTGGTTGAGTCACACACACCACGAGGGAAATAATGTGTCTGATAATTTGGTGAAACTTGTGGTTCATGGTCTAGGTATGTCCTATTTTTACAACATTAACCATTTGGATATGGAGGGGGTTAACATTATTAGAGGGTATTCCCTTGTTCTCCATTACTTCCACCCCCCAAAGGCTACTATCTGTCAATGTTAACATTGAATATTTACTTTTTAAATAAATAATTGATGATGATATTGATGATTAGATCCTTACAAATTATCATCAATGAAAAACAACCTAGATCATTTCAACTTAGAGAATATGAAACCATGTTTTATTTCTTAGGGTGGTAATGGGTTGAGCAGTTATAATCCTGGATAACCTCTAAACATATTCGTTGGCACATATTCAACACTTTCTATTTGTAAATATACTTAATGATTTTGTGATCCATGTATATTTCACACTTCTTCCTAAATAGGTAATTCCATAATACTTTTAAAGGGAAGATCACCAAATCCAACTCCAGACCATGTGTTGGATAATTCTCTTCATGAATTTTCAACTGCCTTAAATCATTGGAAATTACATTTTAATTCTGCATCAACACATAACCCATTCCCTTCTTCGAAGCATTGTTGAATACCACAAAAAATTCTCCACTTGAGGGTAATGTGAGCACATACTCATTGATAAGCCTTATTTACAACTCCCTAATGCTCTCTTTGCATTCATTACACCAAGAAAACATTACTTCCTTCCAAGTTATCTTGGTAAGAGGGATGGAAAATCATGTTAAATTTCTCAAAAATCGGTGATAATATGCTCCTAACCCCAAGAAGATAAGGATATATATTACAAATGTTGGCCTCGCCCATCCCTCAATTGTAGCTATCATAGAGGCATCCATTGATATCTCGTTGATTGAAATGATATAAACCCTGAATTATAACTTTTTCAATAAGAACTCGCACATTCTATACTTTTTATAGTGATTAATCTTTCACAATGTCTCTAGAACAATTCTGAGATGCTCTTCATGATCCTCCTTGGTTTGGCCGTATATGAAAATATCATCTATAAAGACTACCAAAACATTGATGAGGTAATATCTAAACACTCTATTAATTAAGTACATAAATATTGATGGAGAATTAGTGATTCTGAAAAGAAATACTATAAATTAATAGTTCATGTACCTTGTAAATAAGTATTCATAGAGATATCCTCCTTCTTTACCCTCACTTGGTAATATCCTGACAGCAAATCCACCATGGAAATATAATGTTTTCCATGCAGCTAATTAAACAAGTCATCGGTTCTTGGAAGAGGATACATGTTCCATATCATGATTTCATTGAGCCCACGATAATCAATTCAAAGGCACATTAACCCATCCTACTTCTTGACTATGTCGACTAATGCACCCCAGGGTAAAGCAATTGGGCATATAATTATATTATCCAGATTCTCTTGTAGTTGTTTCTTTATGAACTCAAGCTCCACAACAACCATTCGATACAGAGTCCTGGGTATTGGCATGCCATAGTTATAATGTCAATTGAGAATTCAACAACTCTTCTAGGAGGGAGACTGGGCAATTCCTTAGGAACCACTTCACTAAACTCCCAAACAATAGGCATGTTGTTAAGGATGGTTGCTTCCATGGAATCAATAATTGGATCTAGATACTATTTCTCACATAGCAGAAATATCCATGCTTGTGATGATGGATCTTAACAAGATTAATCCTTATCCTTGTACTTGTATAGAATTGGGGGTCGATTCTCTGAATGGAGAGTGATTTCACTATCACGGGAATTTATTTTGGATCTATATAAGGAAAGAAAATACATGTGGATAATAGAATCAAATTCCAACAGTGGGAGTATGATGATGGTTTTTGGGATGTTCAATCAAAAAATTATGATAGGGGAGGTATTATATCCATGGGATGCAATGATTCCACCTTTTCTCGTACTCACCGACATCATTAAATACATGATTTGCGGTGGTTTTGGTATTGTTAAACTAATCTTTTCGGATATAAAAGAATGTGTACAACTAGAATAAAAAATTACTTTGGTTGTTATGGAATAAAAACTATAGTACCTATCACCACTTTCTTTTCGTGGTTCACTTCGGCAGTAGTGATGGAAAAAAATCTCACCCTTCTTTCCTTGAAGGTTGTTGGTTTCTGTAGAAAACACATGGCTTGGGGAACTGATTTGAATGGTTCCCTGGTTCTATGCAGTTGGAGCCATGATCAACACGTTGAGATTTGAATATACCATTCTTCTCCTCTATTATAGTTGTGGTTTTCTCTTTTCAAAAGATACTATCTTGGTGCCCTTATCTTCCACACCTAAATCATTTCTTCATCCCCTTAAAACAATTACCGGAGTACTTCTTTCCACACCATTGGAAAGTGGGGTGCTGGATCTTCTTCACACCATTAGATTTATCCATCAGACCACCAGAATTGAATTCTACCATACACTTTTTATCCCCATGATTCCCCTGATATTCTTTAATCTCTGTTTCGACTGTGAGGGTACATCAAACAATTTCCTCATTGTTATTGATGTGAAGGATCACCAGGGAATTCCACAGGATTGGTTTTATCCCACCAATGAATCTGTCAAGCTTTCATTCAGGGGTAACAACAATTCCATAGGTGTATCGTGTAAGCCTTGTGGAGTTTTACTTGTACGCTCTGAAATATTCATCAATTTTTTTTTCTAGAGGGCAAGGAATCCCCTTTCCATCTTAATCCAGAGGTTGAACAAAAAATATTTATTGAAAAACATCTTCCATAAATCCGTCCATTCAAACGCCTCTACTTTCTTCTCAGGATTCCTATTTTTTCTCAATATACACCATTAATTAGCTTCATCTTTCATGTTAAATGCATCCAAGTGAACCTTATCTTATTTGAAAACATTGTGGATAGAGATGATCCTTTTAATGGATTTGATCCATTGTTTATTTATTGAGGGATCAAATTCTAAAATAAAAGTTGGTGGCCTTTGTCTCACTAAACTCTCAATTGAAATTTTTTCATTCTTAGGGGGGATGAACATTATTCTTGACCAATGTTTCTAATAAATTTTGAGTTAACTGAGAGAGTATCATGACACAGTTCATGATTTCCGCTGCTATCAGATTGGGGATTCCATTAGAACAGTCATCACATTGACCATCACATCAGTTTTTAGTCGATGTCCTCTTATTGCTGTCCAATGGTTGTATAAAAGAAAAGTTAGTGGTAAAACATAAATGGTAATCCATAGAAAAATTAGATTCAATTTATATTGCTTTTATTTCTTTAACATATGAATTTATAATCATCAATCTAGGTTATCTATGATTTACTTTCAAACATGTATTCTTAGGGGCAATTTTTTTAAATTCCCTTAAGAATGGTTCATACTTAGCTTCATAATTAACAAAAAAATATCCCCAAGAGTTTTGTATCCAAGAATACATCAAGGACTATTTTCATGTACAAATATACCTCTTGTCAAGCTGAAAACTCCTTTCCGGAGATTTCACTCCTAGGTAAATCTTTGCTAGAGATGCCTCTACCTGCTCGTATGTAAACAAGGATGTATTTTCCTGATAAACCACTTTATCAATACTCTAGAAACATTGGGATGTTTTTTATTATACTTAGTCCAGTCTCTAACGCTTCACTAGGGTTCTCTAATCCTAATCCCAAAAATCACTAAACATATCCTCTAATACCTATTATGACACCCTGATTTTTATTACATGCGTAACATAATTTTTTACATAAAACCATCACATGATACCACATATAAGATAGAGATGTATAATGTCTTTAGGGCTCATGAACATTACTTAAAAACATAAAACATAAAACATAAAATAGACGATCATATTGAAAACTTTCTTTACATGACCACTACATTCTCTCATACACACCATTGAATGGGATAACCTAAGGAAATGAATAAAAAAGGTGAGATATAATGCCTAGTAAAAGGGTAAAAAATGAATAACATGAAGATTGCAATAAATGATAGTAAATAGGCATATCAATGGATTTAAATATAAACATAAACATTGAGGAAAGTATAACATGATTATAATAACATGGAAATGTGGCAACAACACTTAACATAGATTTATCATGAGCCAAGGCTCATTCCACGTGGATTATTAGTAAAACCTCAATGAAATGTAATTATCATGAGTAAAAACGAATTTTAAATGACATATCATGATACTATACTTTACCGAATGCATTAGAGAGCTATCAGGGTGAACCCTTCTTAAACATTTCATTTCATGCATAAGTGTGACACATGGATCATATAACGTGGAATCAATCAAAATCATAAGTTATTCCATTATTAATGAATGTGTAATAAATAAATGAATGTACAATTAGATAGGTATATTTTCATAAAGCTGAGTACCCTTGATAGAGACATGGGTGTGCTATTCACTACCCAATGATCTTGGCCTGAAAAAACATGGGGTAATTTCAGCCGCATGACAGCATGACATAAGAATTCATAAAAATGGGTTTTTATAGTGAAATAGGTGTCTCATAAAATTTAAATGAAATAGAATGTAAGGGGGTTATATGGATACATGTTCAGATGATTTAATGGAATTTATATATGTAATAGAACAAAAATTTCTTGAATGTTAATTAGAAGAGATGAATTCCTTATGGAATTTAGGCATTTTAATGGGTGTACATGGGAGGCATTAATGAGTGATAAATGGGATCACTAAATATTCAAAAATTAATGAGGGGCTATGGGGGAGGTTTGAAATAATACCCCAACACTTATAATAGAATATAAAAGGGAATAGCAATATAAGGAAGCATGGACATAAATGAGGAACGTGAAAATCCCATCTTGGAAGTGTGATCCCAATGGCTTGGAAGAGGTTTGAAAGAGGCTTCTTAGGATATTAGGGATCCTTGGGCGGAATATAAAGAGATTAAGGACGAGGTTGGACGAATTGAAAATTCATTTAGTGAAGAGGATGTGGGAGCTTGGGTGGGTTTATATAGGAAAAAGATGAAATTTTTCATTATTTTGGTTTGGGAAACCACACATTAAACTAATCAAAACCACAAACCAAAACATTGTTTTTTCCCAATGTTTTTCTAAAAGGGGTTTGGAAATCAATATTTTATAAGTTAAATGGATGATAGTCTAAAAATAATAGGTTAGCTTAAGTAGAGGTGAGTCACACTCTCAAGTAAATCAATTTAAAAAGAATTTTTTTTATAAATCCGAAATAGTCCAATAATGATTTGTAAAATAAATCAAAGAAACCTAAAATAATATTATTTTAATGGAAAATATATATTTTTCAAACATAATGATTATAGTATTTTATTAAAACACTATTGGGTCATTATGATGTCAAAAAACACATTATATATTTAAACAATATTTAATATTTTCCCAAAAATTTGACTGTGTCAAAAAATTATAAAAAATTCACTATTGGTTAATTTTAACATCCTGATTCCAAAAATAATATTCATTTTATTCAAATATTTTTTATATATCTGAATTGTCACTTTTAATATAAAAACTGACATTTATCAGAAATTCATGGCTCTTAACAAAAATAACTTTCAAACCATAATAAAAATTACAATTTTATTCATAAACATTATACAATAATTTATACATAATAAAAACTAATTTACAAATAGTAATATTTTATTAAAATATTATATAATTATAAAATTAATTAATTTTTCAAAATATATTTCTTAGTAGAACATTATTGAAAAAATTATATTTGTTCTTTACAAACTATGTTCAAAGTAACAATAATGAATGTATGTTCCCTACACAAAAATAGTGTACATAACCATAGAACTAGGGTATTATTACAGAACCCCTTACAACACCCTCATAAGACCGAAGGGTACGGTGTGTGATGGTGATCAAATCTTGTGGTGGATCAGATAACATCACTTCAGTGTTAATCTATATCAACTTCCCCGTCTCCCATAGGCAGTTCCACTCAAGCTTAACGTATTCAATCTCGGATTTAGCTTGGTCAAGGGAGAAGGACAATGATGCCACATCCTTTCTAATCTTCTTAAAATGGTCTTTTTTATGGGGAAAGTCTACAAAATGAGGCCATCACTTACTTTTTGTGAGTAAATTGGTTTGGTTAATGACCAATATTCATACTAATCATGTGATCAGTGTTCAACGACTATATTAGCAACATTCAAAATTAGTAACGGTATTTTAAAATCCAAAACCTAAAACCAAATAACTTAATAGGTTTTACATAACCATAAAAAGATAAGTAAATAGAAAAATATGAATTTTTATGATCAAATATTTGGGTCATCACATGTTTCATTGGTATGGAAGGTTAATATCATTGATTTTTTAAAAATGGTACCCAAATGGATAACCTATAAACCCATATTATTAATTAAGGTTATAATATCATATTAGAAATTTAATGTGAAGAATTTATTGATGAATATGGGAAGATATTATTGAATCCTATGACCTTGAATCTTCCATTATGAAATGAAGGATTTTGTATATATATTGATTCATCATAGAAGGAATATAATTATATCCTTATGAAATGTTATAATGTTTATTCTTATGAGTCATGGGTTTTAAAGAACAATGAAAATAAGTATCCAACTCTTGATGATGATGTGGTATAATTAATATAATTTATGAAGATATAGAGATATTATATAAATGGAGAAAAATATGAGATAAATATGGATCATGGGAGGTTAAGATAAATCATTCCACAAAAATAGCTAATCATTAGAAAAATTTAATGGCTCTATATATTCAAGTAATTTTATTTATAAATAGACTAATACATTGAAAAAAATATAAGGTAAGGGATTTATTAATCTATGATGATATTGTTGTCTTAAAAAATAGAATATTGACCAAGATATAATGTTTTTATATTTAGTAAATATAGATAAATAAATTTTTATGGAATAATAAAATTAAAAAAAATTAATATTAATTACAAACCATTTGAACTATAAAATTTAAAACGTTCCAAGACAAATGATGATATTTTTCAATATAAAATTTAGACCATAAAGGATGGGAAATTGTAATACTTTATATATAATGATCATAATGTTAATTAATAAAGGGGATATGTGGTCAATCTCAAACCAAGTTATAAGGGAAATTATTAGACAATTATCATTAGTCCAACATATCAATACACCAGGGTTTCACTGTGATTTTAAAAAATTTGAATGATAATTTTTGGTGCAATAATATTAAAAATGAAACTGTTGGTAACATGTCATTATTTCTGTTTTTTAATAGGTGGTGGATGAGATCTATCATCCATGCAGATTCATTCAACATCTACTTGTTATTATATATAAAAGGGATGACATTTCTATAGACGTTGTCACTGGATTACCAAATACTCTTAGTAATAATGTTGAAATATGGGTTTTTGGTGATCACCTTACTAAATCAATCAATTTACTTACTATATGTGATTATTTAAGACTTTATATCTTTAGAAGACTATATTATGATAATTTTTAAGACATTATATAACACCTTATTCAATCTATATGATCATGATCAATGATTTACATATAAATTCTAGATATTTATAAAATAGGATATCAATTCTAAGATTCATTGGATCATCTCCTCTCATCCTCAAACTGGCCTATAGATAAAATAGAATATCCAAAATTATAAGGAATGATGAGGTCATGGTAAATTTACTTTAATGGTATGTTGGATCAGTATTAAACATTGTTAGACTAATCCTAGAAAATTAACTTTCATTCACATATTTAAATGGTACCGTATTAAGGATTATATGGAATGATTTTTAGTACTCCAAAATGTTAGGATAATGTTGATTAAATGAAGCTTACAATCATGGAACATAATGTGGAGACAAAAATAAAGGTAAATTCTATTAATAATCATTTTAAAGAAACCGTAATAGAGAAAAAACAATATTGATAACTGGAGGAACGATATTTAATATCATGTTGGGTATCATGTATTCTTAATATAGTATCAATGTGTGTGTGATAAATGATTTTATATGAAATAGAAAATGAGAACCATGTAGATTAGATATTTTGACAGCGATGAATGAATTGGATTTGTTTCTTACTGTTTTTATATTCAACCTATACTATATAAATTAAATGATGCATTTCATATCTATTTATTAATGAAATTAATTCTAGATCCAATGATTTTACCCACCTCTAAATAAATAAAATTATATCATTATTTATTTTACTATGAAGAGACTATAAATATTATGGACACTAGAGAATATATATTGTGGAATTAGACAACTCAGATGCTAATGGTATGTTAGAAAAATCATAATATATAATTTGAAAAAAGGTAATATAGATAAATTTTGATGAATAAATACCAATATATATTCATTTTGTGAAATTATAGATTTTAAAAGGATAAATTTATTTTAATTACCGATTTATTTAACACCGTGAAATTTTATTTTATATTTTGTTTTTAAATAATTGTTTCTCTTCAATAGCTTCTAAAACATGAAACCCCAAGTAAAAAATGAACTATAATGTTGTATACCATTATTGACTATCCCTTAAATAGATTTGTAATAATAGTATTACATAATTTATGAAAAAGTCATGGTTTTCACATATGTAAACAAAATCTCTATTTAAAAGAGGACTAGAATTAAAAAAATTAATCATTTGAAATAATTACATATGTTTAATAAAAAAGATGATTTTATGTCCTCAATATATTTTTTATTTATAAAAAAATTATCACTATATTTATGTTATTCGAATGATATTGAAATATTTTATGTTTATTATTATTTATTAACATTCATATAATATATTTATTATTTATTAGATAATAATAAATATAGTATTATGTTAAATTTTGTATCTTTAAAAAATTATATCTCATCATGTATTTGACACATATTTTAAAAATTATTTATTCCATTTATAATTATTAAAAGGATATGATAATCTAGATAAGCAGGTTCAAAATTTTTAAATAGTCCCCTTTGGCTTTAGCCATTAATAATTGTAACTAGGGTAAATTTTAACAATATGTTAAAAGGGAAAATTGGGTTAATCTTGGATAAAACTAAGTGATAAGGAAACCCATATTAATATAAATTCATGTAGGATGAATTTAATTCTATCATTTTGACCGTAGTCCCAAATATTAATTGATTTATACAATATTTTTCATTAAATAAACTATATAATATCTCAAGAAAACAAAGATACAAAATTTCATTCTCATAGTTTTAAACATATATTATGATTTATTATATAGAAATCGAAAAGTTAAGAATGATTAATAATGATAATTTTATGAATTACCAAATTATATTCATAATCGTAACCCATTTCTTATTTTTTGGATGTTGTAATTATTATAAATACATTTGCATCATTAATACAATATTGATTCAATTTTGAAAATATAAAGATTTAAAAATAATAAAAGTAATATAGTATTAGTGATTTATACTATTCAATGAATTTTTAATAGAAATAAAATATATTAGGTATTTTTAGAATTTTTAAATTTTAATATAAGATTTCTCTTAGCGCCATTAAATTAAAATGAAAGTAATTTTTTTAAAATTTAAATTATTGATACTTCATAATAAATAATATTTTTCAAAATGAATTATAATTAATAAAATAAAAACATAAATTCTACCATGTGAATAAAATATGGTTCTAAACATCCTATTTGTTCAATTTATGAGTCACTTTTCCATTAATGGTAACATACATAACAATTTTTAATTAAAATGGGTGTTCCCTAGATTAAGGAAAAAAATTAATAAAGGGATTAACAAACAAATACTGTTTCAAATAACAAAAAAAACTATATAATTTTTATTATATTTCATTAATTAAACATTATCCATATTTTCATATAATTAATATACATTCTTAAGGATTTCCATTGAGATTTAATTTATTATCTTTTAATTGTTTATGAAATTCCATGTTTGTTCTCTCTCTCACTTACAAAAGGAATCCCCACCTTCCAATTCATTATATTAAATTGATCCATAAATCTCATCCATACCCCTATAAAATATGGTATCTAAACCCACATTCATACTCTATATGGTATGGTATTGAAAAAACTCTAACCCTAGGATCCTTAATATTATAAATAAAATAGTTATTTCAAAGAAGAGGTACTCACATTAACCGATCAATATCATGAGGCTTCTTCACCACCTCTTATAAGTATATTTTATTAATATTAAAATTATAAAAATATTATCATATATATATATATATATGAAAATATTATTGTTTATATTAAATCACCATTATCCATATTATTTTCCTTCAAATGGGAAGTGAATGTATCACTCGGGTGTTTGTATGGCTTGCCTTCTGAACGTAGCGATGCAATTAATTTTCCACCATCATATTTCAAGGATGGTTATTATAATATATTTAAATATTTTAAATTATATTTATGAAATAATTATATTTATTCCATTATAGTAATACATCAACCTTTTTTACTTAATAATCTATTAAAAAACAACAACATCTTGTGGGCGTACATGTGGACCACCATATCCCAAAAGCAACGCAATTTTATATTAATAACCACTTTACTAGGATGGTAATTAGAATGAATTAAATGAATATATATGATATATATGATATAATAATCAGCTTGTATTGTTGAACTATTATTTTCTATTTTTTCATTCCGCTAATTAAAGAACAAAAATATGGTTCATGTGTACGAATGAAAAGCCATCTCCACAAATAATGTATTTCATTTTTCTATCTAGAACTATTATAGAAGACTATAAATTCTTATTAAATGATTATATATTATAGAAATTTTATTTTTACCATTATAGTGTTTTTGGAATTATGATCAATATAAAATTAAATATACTATTAAATCAAAACATATATGAAAAATGATCCAATTACTACCCAGAACTGTGATTTTAATGATAATTTGACAATAAACTAGTGATAAGATGTTATAAGTAAATAATATATCATATTATTTATAATATTATGGTTCTTTAATATTATATATATATATATATATATTTATTTATTTTAAAAGTGGTTTTGATGCATAAAAATGAAATTGAAACTGTGGTATGTGTTTATTTTGCAATCTCGTCATTTTTTATATTCTTTATGTATGATATTTGTTATGATTAAATGTTATCTATGAATTCAATACATAAATATATTGTTTTATTTATATGTAATTTTTTTATTGTTAATAATTCTATTATTATTCATGTTTTATATAATGTTTCTTTACATTTTTCATATGCATACCCTTACTGATTATCTTAGATCACACCTTTATTATGTATCAATTTCCTAATATTATAGAAAATATATTATTGTTGATGTAATAGGATATGTTAAAGGGAATTATAATATTCTCAATGAAAATAATTTTTTAGGGTTTTCAACATTATTGTGACATTCATATTTGTATCTTGCTTTCGGAGACTACTAAACTAGTAAATACAGTGCTATATTAAACCTTGTATCTAATTACAATATTATATTGTAACTACCTACCTGGTATACTCGGGTTGGGGTATTTATACTATTCATCACAACCTAATGGGTTAATAACACTCTCTTTATGGTCATATCAATGTTCTAGAAAAATCTAGTTTACATCTCCGAAAAAACCCTATGGCCATGCATCCTGAGACATCACCCCACTTCATCCTAATGTCTCTATGTCACCTTCCACATCAGAAACTAAATTCAATCCCATTTAACTTAATTAACTCATATCCTAAACGGTTTCTAGTATTCAAAAAAATGTGATCCAATTTATATACATAGCCACCGACAGGCGAGTTGCCTAGTCATTGCATGATAGTCTATCAGGGCCATCAGAAGATTGTTCAATTCAATAATAGGTTTCATTTTATAAATAAATGAATTAAATAGATTTAATAGTACCACTGCCTAATGTGGGGAGAATATAAATATAATGTCAATATAAATAAATTCATAGTGAGAATGGGAATATATATAAGGACGAGATATCGTAAACCAAAATGATTCCTATTTTTAAAGATTCTCAACAACTCTCACTGAGGCTCTCCAACTCCAACTATCCATCATTAAATACAACTATTTCCCATTAAAATGAATAAAAAATAAGTAATAATAGAAAATATAAAATAAAAACGTATTATTAAAAAATATTTAAAATATAATTTTTTTAAAACGAGAATAAATTCCTAGAAACTCATTGGTCTATGTCCTAAGAATGAAAGCATGACCAACCCTTAACCAATTACCTATAATGTAGCATGATCATATTTCAGTATAGATATTTCCTGTTAAATTCCAAATAAAAATTATTTTTAAGGGAAAATTTTTATAAAATTCATTGTGTAACAGGACATTATAAAATCTATGAGTATGTGCTGACTAAACCACATGATGCACCCTATAAAATCCATGAAATAACTCCCATTGGAAAACCCGATTTAAATTATTAAGTAAATTTCTTTCGTACTAAAAAAAATAAAAAAAATTATGTTTAATTAACTACATCAATAAGATATGTGATGACAGGAAGACACCATCTCATGATATCATTTACTTAATACATAGAAAATTATCTTGATAATTGATTGATTCCAGCTTGATTTTGTGAATAAAAACCATGTTTCTAAAAAAGAAAATGAATATAATAAAATAATGATAGAAGAGGTTAATATTGTATGACATAATTGGATAATTATCACAAACCAACGAAAATAACAAAAATACCCATTATGAATATTGTTTTGAAGGAGGTGGGATTAGATTATCCCACTACCTGGACAAGGAAAATGAGATTGTTAACAGTGGGTTTCCCCTTCATAAACATGATGAGAAAGCGAATCAAACCCCCAAATGGTTCAACGGTGGCTCATGTAATTAAACCATTCCATTTCCATTCCACTATCCATTTAGTAGGATGGTATCAGTAGGCTCGTGATATAGAATACTTCCACACTATAATGGTTCACTGATTTTCTCTCTCAAAAAATCCTCACTGCCATGAAAATAAAATTTCTTATTAAAATATAAATCATTTAAGGGGTCTAAATTTCTTGAATTTCATTATAAATCTCTATTAAAAATAAATCCTACCAACATTGCAAAAAATAAAATTTCCTTTTATTTTCATAATACATTCATAAACATGGTATTACAAACACCCCCTCCCCCCACATCAATCATCAAACCTAACATTTTTCAGTGGAGAAACAGATATATAACATGACAAAAGTTAAACATCAATAATTATTAATCGGTCACATTCATACAATGATCATTAAATTGGATCATAAAGAACAAATTTAGTTTTAAAAGGTTAAATTCATAAAAACCCAATCCAAAAAATATATTAATAACATAAAAATTCAAGATAACACTTTCTGAATCCATTATTTGTTGAAAAATTATTATTTAATTACACATCGATGCCCCAAGGATAGGTTAATCCATACTATAGGGATTATCTCAAATTGAAAATTTTAGATGGAATGAAAATCCCACCTTTATAATTGCCTACTAAAACATAAAATATTCATTAAATTGACATACCAAACATAGTCCCCAACAAATTTGACCCATTAATTAACACCAATGTCTGCCACAGTTCTCAATTATGATCATATATTTTAAAATTACAATCCACAATTATCAAAATTCTATTGTGTTTTTTCTATAAAAATCAATGATAGATTCCAAAAATTCACATGTAGTGTCCAAAACAATTTTCTTGATTTTTTATGTCAAAATGTACACCTCCAAATTCTAAATCACAATTTAAATGTCCTTTATTTGACCCATACCAAATTTCATATATCAATCCACTGACACTTAACCAAATACATGATCATGAATATATCATTACAATTTTCACCCAATGATCATCCAAAATAAAACATGGATACCCACAAAAGAGTTTAACTATTACTCTATAGTTGGATTCTCATCGATCTAAATATGGTATCCTACTCTATTTCATGCCCTATAATTACCCAATCCTGATAACCCTCCTATCATATCCTATTATAATTGATTCTAATGTCGATGGTTATACTCCAACCCACCAGAAAACCTACATCATATCTAGAATTCAAAAATGATAAAATACAATTATATTTCATAATCATAAGTATATAAATTCCTCAATGGCCATTAATCATTCAATTCCACATTCAAAATATACATCTAAATTGTGGGTTGTTCATGAATGACTGATATGATACTCCCCTTCGTAGGATTGTAAATTTTTTCACTATATATAAATTAATTAAATATCACAATGCCCTACACTTTATGGTTAAAAAAAGATGTCTATATTATTTTCTTCTCTTAATACATATGGAGTAATACAAAACATCAATTTATCACTCTTTCGCATCAAATAGAAATAGAATGCATAGTTACCATTAAATTTATCACAATCACGGTTAATCACTCTCAAATCAAACCATGGCCGTAATTTTTTTATAACTAATATATAAATTATACCTATCCCGTGACATGATATTTAATTATAAACCTCAGACACCACATGTCTAATTATATTACATTCATTACAAAGGATACGCTCCTCATTTCTAGTCTATTATTTTGGAAACCATTCTTGAAATAATCTTATAATTTTCCATCATTCCTTGACCTGTAACCAGTCAATGAAATTCACATTTTAACAATAATTATGATAACCACCGTTCAAAACAACACTTCAGGTTTTTATATATATTTAATTAAACAAATGATATATTCAATTTTGCCAAAAATATGTGATCACATGTCGATATAAACCATTATATAGTAATGTTTTAGTACCAATCCATTAAATTTTAAATTATAAATCGTTATAATCAATTTTTGAATAAAATTAATAATGGTTCTAAATACTGTAAATTTATTTATATTATTCATAATAAACAAGTATTAAATTTTATTAATGTTTTTTATGCTTCAAAAATATGTTTTCATAAAAAAACATAATTTACTCAAATAAAATTCAGATATCTTTTAAATGTATTTTCAACAAAAAATATTCATTGATGACTCTTATTCTATACTGGGAATATGATCTAATGTTACCTCCTTCATTAATTATTTGGATTATTTTATACTATGATGAATAAATATTTATGAAACTAAATTTCAATTACATGACATAAGTAGTGATGTAATGATAAATGTTTTCATGAACTTGTGTCATATATAATAATGGATTGTGATTATGTGATAGTTGATTCTGTTATAACCCTATAACGACTTTGTACATAGATAATATTTTTTAAGAACAGAGGTTAAATTGAATTATATCCCTCTCCCAAAAAAGGAAACATTGCCTAAATCCAAAATAGGTTACACAAGAGTCTATACCAAGTCTAAAATAGTAAATATTGGAATTTATCCCATACTAGAAACATGTACATGGGTTGTAATCCCAATCATAACAAGTGAAAAATGTCATGGGTGGTATATAAAAATAAAATTATCAAAAATAGGATTATGATACATTTTTTTCCACTATATCATGATAATATCTTATGCTAATATCAGTCACTCAAAGATATTATTATTTGACTCCATTGTGATTCATGTCTTAAAAGATTTTATGATTTATTCCCAGAATCATAATTACAATCTTTTTGTTTTTTGGTTATAATTTCATATATTAATCTCAATCCACAAATCCTTAATCTCATGTTATTCTTAAATATGATTAATGATTTATATATTCACTATCTAACAATACCGAGCATATCTTCTCACACTTTCTTGTGTCTCATATTTTCCCAGGATATAAATATTGGTTTTATATATGATATGACTATCGTGGGATCTAGTTGTGAAAGAATTAATATTATATGATGGATATAATTAATGTAATGTATCATAATGTATCTATTTTTTAAAATACATAGATAAATTATGGTTTAGGAATGGATATAATGATATATAATGATTATTTATATAATAAAATGTAATATTTATGTATGTGAACTTTGGGTTATGATAGTTAGTATCAGTAAATATTTTACTTGTTTTTTAATGTAAATACGAAAAATATCTCTTGAGAACACATTGGATAAACATATACATGTTTGAAACCCCTATGTTTAGATAAATGAATGAGTTTGGGTTTAATTCTTTGAAAATTTATGATTTAGATTTTTTCCATTAATTTAACCTTTCAGATATTTTTTTTATTCATGAAACACTAACGATAGACTATTTAATATTAAATCACATTGTGTGGATTGTGTTATATGAAACACCAAGTTTATATTTAAATAAACAGAATATCTAATTTTTCCTTATATACATCAAACAAAAATTAAATCTTGTGATAAATTCAACAAAGGCATTCTTTAATGGCATGTGTAACACATAAATATCGTGGTTTACTAAACAATAATGTATTATTAAAATATGATTTCTTAATATAAAAAGTTATAATGTTGATTTTAAATTTGTTGTTATGAATATAATTAACTAATTTATGAAAATATTTGGTTTACAAAATATAATATGAATTAATTGGATACTTATTAATTATAAATTATTAAGAAATCTGATTGAATAAAAAAGGTAATCTTATTATTATTGTGGTCACAAAGAAGTTTTTACCTATTCAATTAAATTAAATAAAATTCTTCTAGGTTATTAATGTAATATATTTGTTACATATTCGACAAAATATTTATTATATTTATTCAATTTATTTTAATGAAAAATGATAAAGAACAAACCCAATATTATGTTTAAAACATATATTTTAACAAATACATTTTTACCTCATTTTAATGGGAAAAAAACTAAATTCCAAAAAAATTAAAGTTTATAGGTTTAATATGTCAAAATATAATTCATCCTTTAATCGTAAAAATAAATATTTGTTAAGGATAATTTATTGTTATTTTGTAAAAAAAATAGTGAATTATAAAAAATATAGATTTTTAGTTCAAAAAAACTTTTTCATCTTATTTATTTGCAAAGATAAATTATATTTAAAATTTGTTTCAATATTTATTTATATTATATCGTTATCAATTAATACAATTTATTTAATTTATATCAATTTCACAATGAAATTGTATATAAAAACATAGAAAACATTAGAATATTTTTAAATGAAAGTCCTGCATTTTCTACACGACAGCGGAAATAATTTTAATATAAATTATACAACATATATGATTATAACATATAAAAATTGATTCCATATTTGGAGTTAGAACATTCTATAAATTCAAATATGAACAACCTAGTTTTGACCTAAAATATAAGTGAGGGTACTTATAATTAAATAAATCACTTAAGGACAAATTATGCTTAAGTAAGGACTAAACCATAAATTTATGATACCAAATGACATAAAAACATGTCTAAAAATTATTTGATTTCCATTCTTAGTCTAAGAACATTGTATTATATACTTTTCTTCATTTGGTATTACATTTTAGGTAATAACATGGGTATACCTAACTTGTTCACATGAATATCATATGTGTCATTTCATTTAACTATAACAGGAAACTATGTATCCCTCTTTATAACACTGATAAAATCCACTTCCCCAGTTCTATACCTTATTCCTTTAATACTAACTTTGTGTATATATTATTCCAATGTGTCATTTTTTATCAAACCAAATGGAGTAGTATAATTGAATGTTAATTCCATCTATCATGATCCTTTATTTTATTTTCCTTCTCCACCCCTACAGAAAATTTATTTCATGCATGTATACTCAATACACTATAATATTTTTATTCTAATTGTCTTGCCTAAACATACACACAACTCTATATAATTGGTAACAAAAAAATTATTTTTGTGTATGGTGAACTTCCTCCAAACAAAATGATGATTGTTCAATTTTCTATACTACCTATCATGGTGGACATTATGAGGGACACTCTATATATATACATATATTATATTTATTATTTATTTAATATTAAATATTTATTATACAATTCCTAAGTTTTTTATTTTAATTTTTTGGTAAATATGATAATTTCGTTTGAGAAAGTGTGGACTACTACCCCCTCAAAGTGATGTGATTCGTTCACATAGTACGTGGAATGTATTAAGGATAGTACTAGTTAACTTATATGATATATATATATATATATCTTTATAATGGTAAGATAATTAAAATATATATATATATATATATGTTTCATTTTCCTTATTTATTTCATTATGATAATAAAAAAAGAAATTGTGTTCATGCGTATGTAGGGATTACAGTCACCCTAAATAGTGAATTTAATTTCATACAACTATATTATATATATTATAATAAAAATATACTTTAATTAAATAATATTTATATATTTGTTTATATTATAAAATCATTTTAATATTATAAGGACCAATGATTTAACAAATTAAGACACATCTGAAGAGAAAAGAAAATATAATCTTATGTGAAATCTTAATATATGTTCGATAACAAAAAGGTAATATATGTGAGTAATGGAATAATATTTATTGTTAGATATAAGAATATGGGGTTTAAATGAATTAAAATAAATTTATATGTATTATTATTGTGTTTTTAATGGGTACAACGAGAGCGAAGACAAAGGGTTAGGGAATTTTATCTCACTTTTGATCTCCTTGAGGTACATGCTTTATTAACCACCCACTACTTTTGAGAGAGGTGTATACCTTCCCATGGATGTAACAAATTATTAATTTTTTTAAAATTATCTGTATTTAGATAACCATTATGTTACCTTTATTTCATTGTTATCATGTTTTAAATGTCAGGAAATCAGAAATAAATGTTTTTTTCACAATTTTTTTCATTGAGACTCATGTTGTGTTATGAACCTCAATTAATTTTGAAGAATATATAAATCCAAATAACATGATATTTAATGAATATAAATATTATAATTTTATTATAGGAATAATTTATTTTCATTTTCTTACATGTAGAGTATGATCCAATGTTATAAGTGATAAGATTTTATTGAAACAATCTCATCACATTTCAAGATTGTTTATGTTTATTCTTCCTTTGATGAAATATTATTATCTATCTCTCAATACATTCAATACATTTAATATCATATAATTATTCATGCTATATTATTTTAATGGTATAATAATTATACACTTTTTCACTTAAAACATTTCATATAGTGTTTTTAAGAAAGAATGATTATACCCACTATTCGGTCGGAAAGCTAATTTTTCTAAAATGGGTTACAATAATATTATATCATTATCTGATAATATTTAAAACAAATTTTTACCATATTTTTGTTTTAATTTTTTTCCAATGGAATAATCTATTCACTTTTATAACATGGCATTTTTCTATTCTTTTTACCATAAAAAAGGAATGTTTTTTTACCAAATATGGAATGCACAATTTTACCCAATGTTATTTCGTTGAAGCTCATATTAATTTTTATATACAAATTTTTTTTTCCATAAATCAATTTTATAAAAATGTAAATTGATAATAAAATTTAGAAAATTAATCATAAAAACATTTAAAAAGATGATTCAAGTTATGGTGTCCCGTACCCCATGTCTGACTCAACATGAACATTATTATTCATAAAAAATAATTAAATTGTTTTATTTATTTATTTTATTAATAACCTTTTTAGGTTTATTAGAAATTTTATTTTATTAATTATCATGTTATATTTAAATACATAACTATTTAATTTCAAAATGAATGTTTTGATGATATTTTTCTCATATGTAGAAAATACATTCGACTGGTTGAGTATGTCAATGTGGTAACTGTTACATAATCCAAAAAAATTATTAATAAAATATAGTTTTTATCCAACAATTTTACTTTTCTAAATACATGAATAATTGTAATGTAATATAAATATTATTACAATAATTGAGACGGTAGTTCGTATGTAAGAGTGTCTAATGTTTCTAGTTTTCAATGATGATGAAAGAATGAATATATATAAATTATTTATAGTTGTATATTTATGATTATATAATAAATATAATATATGTATTTATACCCACTTATGTATATATAATTTATATTTGATATTGTATTAAAAAAAGATAACATTTCTTCGTAGACATAGTAATCACCACATAAGAACCAATGACTTTATCATTCCAAAATGTATGGATTTTTATGAATTTATATAATATATTATATTTGAATAATTATAAATATTACATGAATAACATATAAGTAATTTAATCCATTTTTATAACCAGTCGTTATGGGTGGTGGTGGAAAATGAATGACATCATTTTGAGATGCGGTACTCAGCCATACACATAAAAGAATATTTCATTTTCCATTTGCAGAAGTGGAGATGATTATGTGTTATGAAATTGAAATTATGACATATCAATTTATGTAAGCTACTAATATTATTATTTCATCATCAGTGAATCCTATTTGAATGGGATTGAAGAATATATAAAATAAAAATAGTCGGATATGAAATACATTGCTTCTTTAGAGAATATCTTATAGTTTATACCTAAATTATTCATAGGATATATTTTAGATAAAAAAATTCCTATATGTTATTGGGAAGTATTTTTGGATTATATATTGGTAAGTATTTGATGAAAAGTGGTCTCTTGAAATGTGCACCAAAGAGGTGAGGGTGACCTTTTATTTTTTGGGGAGAATCCAAACATGAATATTTTAAAAATGATAAAATATAATAATTTATTACTACAAAATGTATAAAAGTGGATAATTTAAATAATATTGGGTGTTATAGGTATGAAATATTTCCATAATATAGTGTTTTAAAATGTTTATAGGTTATTTAAAACAATATAACCGAAATTTTACCCTAGGTAAACCTATTTTAACCTTAACTATAGATACATGTTTTTAATATATTCACTATTAATTACGGAAAATAAATATGTTGAAATTATTGAATATTATTAATTATCAATATTCTAAATATTATATCAATTAAATTAAATTCATTTCACATTATAAATAGAAATTAAATAAAAAATAATCTCAGAAAATATGATAAAAACATGTTTTTAGATTAATTCTTTTTTAGATATTAACATTATTATATACCTAATTAATGTATAAATTATTGTCTAATAAGAAATTTTATAATATTATTAATAAAAGTTAATTAATTAAATAATAAAACAAATATAGTTTATATTTTTTCTATTTAAATACATTAAAATAATATACTATATCCAATAAAAATTAGGATGTTTCACTGTTTATTAGAAATAATATATGATTATAAAAATTTATAATTACTCTTATTTTTATGTTACTAATTTAAAAATAATATAAATATTTTTAAATAAAAATTATATAATTTTAAAATATAATCAATATATTAATCAATATAATGCCTGGAAACTCTATTTTGTTAGAAATTAAGCATTTTTATTTAGACTGAAAATTAACTAATATTATTAAAATGAGTTTAAATATATAAAATATAATTAATAAATGTTATTAATATATGAAATTTTTTTATCTTAACCATTAACTAGTTTTTTTAATTCATCCCCTCCTTTGGAAATTTCGTCTATGAGAGTATATTGATTTTTTAAATTTTTGGGGTTATTTTTTCCTTCTTAGTATTTTCAAGTTCCCATTAATGTTCTTCAATCATATGGTGTTTTTAGAAAACCCTATCCTTGTGAATCAACTTATCATTTAAATCTATATATCTATAGTAATGAATCTTAATAGGTTGTTCCCCATATGAATGGTTTTTATAAAACTAAACTACTTCCGGGTTCATAACATTACATGAATTTTCATATATTATTTTAATAATGAATGTTGAAAAGTGTATTATACCAAGGTTAAACTTTATAAAACAGAAATTCAGTATCAAAATGAAAAAAAATTCATACAATATCATATGGTTCATCTAACCATAGACATAACATCTGTTTTATTACAAAACACATAACACTTATATTGAAATATACATTATATAAAGCATGATCGATACAAAGAATGAAAGATCAATATTATGGTTATTTTCATACATTTTCTTACTACATTATGCCATCCTCAAAATTTACTATATCATATTCATCTTCACAAACATATATTCTACCAATTATATTAGGAAACACATTATTTTACCCAGTTCATCACAAATATATGGAGTTCGAAACTACATTACATATAAAACCTCAATTAGAGAAATTGGTATATGTTAATGAAAACAATTTTAATAAGTAAAATAATATAATTAATAATTATGATCAAAAGTTACATATAAATCCTTTAAATATAAATCAATAATGGAATCCAGTTATTTAGTAATTTACTAAGACTTTTTGTCAAATTGTGGAAGAAAATATGTACTAGAAATTAATTTAGTACCAAATGATTTATAAAAAACATTTCTAAAATTAAAATTATATCTATGTTGATTATAAGATACAAATATGACATAAAATACATGTATATTGACTATATCCTTTAAATATAGTTTATAATGATTTTTTGAGGACATTATATCTCAAATGGGAATGAAATGTGTACAAATAGTTATATGATAAATACTAAAAAATCACATTATTACCTTGAAATTTATTTGAAACTTCTATTATGACATTTAGAGATATATCATCTCATTTCCATTCAGTCATTGGAAGGTGTTTATGTTGAACCAAAATATTATATAGATGCTCAATATACAAGATGGGGTGAGTATATCCTTTAAAAAATATTTTAGAACCTTTAATTTTGGTATAAAACATTAATTTCTATCCATAAAGAAAAGTATATTTAACCTGGTTAGACAAGGTAAATTCACAAGACCTCTTTATTTTAAAAATAATATAGCATTCGGAAAAAATAATTCTGGAAATGAAACATAAGAAATGTTTACAAGGAGGAAGATTCTACCTCAATGCATATGTAATATTACTAATCAATGAATACAAATACATGAAAGTATAAGATTGTAACACATTCCTTATTAATCAAAATACCTTGGAAAATAAACTTGAAACAATACAAGTAACAAGAATGAAATATTTTAACCTAAAGAGTTGGGTATTCAACAACTTTTGATAAAAGTCCCTTGATTTATACATTCATGAATGTCTACCTTACCCATAGAAGGGTAATTGCTTGATTAGAATATAAGAATATATCTTGCTATCCCCATAAGCCCTCAAACTTCATGGTAGTTGGAAGTTTTTTCTTCTTTATTAAATAATTCCTCAAAATATAAGGTATTAGAAACCTCAGTCTTCCAATAAATGGTATTCCTTGATCATTAAGGTATTCAAAACCTCTCTTTTCAAATATCAGGAAGCCCTCACTCTTTAAGGTAGTTTAAACCTCTGTTTTCCTATCCCCAGAAGTTGTCGATTGTACACAACAAAAATCGATGTCACACGAAGCAAGTTGAACAAGGATTTTAGTATGCACAAAGCATGAGAGTCTCTCTCTATAAATCAATTCGGTCGTATGAAATATTTAGAGTGATCAATGTTTTTATTCATTATTGAGTTAGTTCAAAGGAGATCCTATTTATAGGCATTCTCACACGGTCGACCCCCTCCTCCAATAGTCATATTTTTCCATGAAACAAGGTGGGACCTGTACATGTGTCACTTAAAATTGGTTAATAGTGAACAGAATGTACGACATCATTTCATTACTAAAAAACTATAAGAAAAATTTAGTTTCTTAACCAAATCCATTTTCTAGAGTCCTAGGGAAATAATTTCAGATTCTCTACAAATAAACATTCGGAGTCTATATTAAAAGGATATTTGGATTCTACCTTTCAAGGAATTCGGCATCAATATTCTGTAGACTATAGAATCTGAATTCCAATGAATTTAGTGTTTGAATTATAAAAAATTCGGTGCCTGAATTCTTTGGAATTTAGAAGCTGAATCTTGAATAATTAGGAACCTTAATTCTAGTGAATTTTGAAGCTAAATTATGAAGAATTTAAACTCGAATTCTGATGAAATCAGAACCTGAATTCTGAGGAATTTGGAACCTGAATTCTAAATAATTATGAACTGTAATTCTGAGGAATTTAGAACTTGAATTCTGAGGAATTTAGAATATGAATTTCAAAGATTTCAGAATCATAATTTCATAGAATCTGGAATTTGAATTTCAGAGAATTCGGAATCAAAATTACATAGAATTTAGAATCTAATTTTCAGAGAATTCAGAATATGAATTTCAAAGAATTTGGAATCTGAATATCATGGAATTCAAAATCTGAATTTTTGAGAATTCAAAATCAAAATTCAAAACCTGAAAAAAAATACTCTATATCTAAGTATTTATAGGATTCCATGGTTTTAGATTGGAATATGAATTTTACACTTAGAAATTAAAATAGTTATATTTAGAGAAACAATATCATGAACAATAAAAACAATGGTAAGGCTAAAATTTCCTTGGGAAAGGAAACATTTCTTATTAAGATTTATCTTTTTGGAAATAAATAATCTTTCAAATAGAGTGGTTGTGATTTTCAAAACATAATCCAATGAAAAATTCATAAGAGAACAATATTGACTCTATAATCTCCCCATTCTTGGAAAGCACAAACATCCGTACTAAAAATAATATAAGGACATAGAACTATAATGGGCTTGAAAAAATATATCTCCATTTACATAGGAATCAAAGTGAATATGAATAACTCCCCCTCAGGCCTCATAATCCCTAAGGATCAGATTCTATATTTAGTGAATGAGATTTTTCATTATCTTTCATACAAAAATCTTCATTGATATGAACTCCCCCCTTCAATGACCCCCCTACATAGGGAAATCTATTCTTTCTTAGTATTCATTTAATAATTCTTTTCTCCCCCTTCAGGATTCTAAAATAGAAATTGAGGGAATAGAAAAAAAGAATGGTACCTGAAAAATTAGTAGGAAGCACTAAAAACAAAACATATAAAGAAAAACCAATATTTCATTAATGTTGAATGAATATTTAGATGAAAAAGTACAAAACAAATATTGGAATGGAAATAATATATCCTTCTTTTACTTTTGGAATTAGCTTCTTCACAATAGTTTTTAACTTTTTGAGCTTCTTGTGATCTTCTTTCATATTCTTGAGCAGCTTATCCTGATCATCCTTTTTATTCTCATAGGGTATAATTCTTTCTTCCTGAGCCTTATAACATTCTAATTGAGAATTAAATAATTCTTATTTCTTAACAAGATTCTCTTTGATCTCAATTCTGAAATACCTTTCACTCTTCCGGTTCATTTCCATAGAATTATGCTTTCCATTTAGATCCTTAACTTTCTTCTTCCGAGTATTCTGTTATAAGTTTAACTTTTCTTCAAAACAGTTTGAATGATTCTTGATCTTCTCATCTTCTCTGTCAAAAGAATCCTTGAAATTATCATGAAATTTATAAAATATTCTCATTTTTTCAATTGACTTTTTGACCAGCTTGTTATCTTCATGGAAGATCTTTTATGAGCCTCATAACGAATGAGGAATGTTTTAAAATATTCCTCTAGTTCTACACATTTTTCCATAACCATGGAAACTGAAACTGATTTCTGATTGATCATATGCTAAAGCATCTGGGATCTTGAGTCTATGTTTGGGACTAAGTGAATAGTACCAACCTGCTTTTTTAATGATTGGACAACAAAATGATTTCCAAGGGAAGATGATTCTGAATCTTACAGTTTGGATGGCATGGATTCTTCTTCTATGTCATCATATTTCATCTTTGATAAATCACCAACATCTTTCTTCTTCACCACAGATTTTCTAGGTGTATCCACTGCCATCTTCTATCCCTTATATGCTCTCAGAAATATTTCATCAGATTTGGGAGATTTTTTTTCACTAATTGATAGTTGAACAATCAAATCTTCATTTACTTCTTCTTTCACGGCTCTTTCCTCAACATCCACTGGTTGGAAAAAATCCTGATTTTTACATTCCCCTTCAGACAATTTATTCACTTATTCCTCACCCTTATATTCTTTTGATGGAGAAGCATGTTTTGAAGACTCAGATTCCGATGTTCGGATTGGTAATTTATGATAATGACTTTCTTTGTTATGATAATCCTCTACCCGCATTATTACATCTTAAATATCAAAACTACCTTCTTATACTTCTTCTTATACTTCTTATTCATGCATTTTTTCTTCTTTATCTAATTCTATAATCCCCAACTTCTTTCCCAGAGTCTCTAATAGTGATTCTTATATAAAAGATTCTGGTACCAGAATTTTCTCAGATGCTTTCTCAACAGCCTTAAGAAGAGACTGTAATATCTCAGCCTCAAACATCTTCTTCTTTGGCTTCTTCTATTTTTGTTGCTCCTCAAGCTCTTCAGTAGTTTCTATTTTTAAATATTTTACCTCAATAGTGTCCATGACTAACTTAGACTCCCCTTCCTTCATATTTTTTATTATCCTCTATCCACTTAGCCAGTACATTATCCAGATAATCATTTTTCTTCTTTGGATTCGGTGGTGCTGAATGAGGTTCCTTGGCCACATGGGTTTTCCACTCCTTAATTTTATGTTTCATCCACTTCTAGATTCTTTGAAAAAGATTCTTATTCTTCATCAGATGGATCATGAAACTCTTTATATTTACTATAGAATACATACATCACTCTCCTTAAGGTGTCAACACTCAACAATATTACATTGTAATTTTTTAGCTTGAAACTGCATTGAATTCTGAAAGACTCTAAACAAAGAACTGTAATCTATGAGAGAATAGCTGGAAACATAATGATTTGATATTTGAAATTTACATTCTTAATGTTCTCAATTACGACCAATATGTACATGATAGGGTTAGTTTTTATGAAGTTCCCCAAAAATTTAATATATGGATGTCACTCTTCTTCATAGTATCCTTATCTTTTTCCTTGGAATTATAATAAATTAACCAATAAATCAAGAATTTTTATGTTCATATAATGATAAAGAATATTCAGAGTCTTATCTCCTTTCAATCCAAGAATCTCTATAGCCTTTTCAGGGTCAAAAGACCCTGAAACATTTGGTAATTTTTGAGTACAGAATTCTAATTCACCTTTGAATAGAATTCTAATCAGACTTGCTGCCTTGATGAAAAAATGAGAGTATGTCTTTCCAAAGACCTTGAAAGGGAACTTGTCTCTGCCTTCTTTGTTGAATAATCATGTTGTCTCATATATCTCAATCAACCAGTCCAAATACACTGGATCTTGTGCCTTTGTATTTGAAACACAAACGCTCTCATGCACTTCCAAATTATCATTCTTTGATATGATTGAATCATATTTAGCATAACACTTTGGATCGACAAACCATTCTCTCTAGATCTTCTACTCGGAGACTTCCATAACAGCTGACATATCTTACTGAGGAGAGGCATCAGCATACAAATCGAACTAGAAAAACTTTTGATGATTCAGAACGACCGTATGTACAAAGACACAACTTCAGCACGTGAAATCTTAAAAACTGATGTGGGACAACCATTAGGGGGGTTTATATAGGAAATTGAGGCGATGGTTCAAATTCCTTGGTTGATCCAAAGGATTAAATATCATTAGATCAAATATGACAGTTGAGGTGATAATTGAAGAAGGATTTTGATAGGTTCTAATATTTTGATGTTTTAAAGAAAAATATTTGAATTTATGTAAAAGAGGATTCTGAAATTTTTAAAAACAAATTAAAATAAAAAAAAGTAAAAGATGACTATGAAAACATTAGAAATGAAGCATACATTCCAGATTGTTCAGAATATTATTCATAATGTGGAAAAGTTTTCTTGAAAACATTATATTACGAAAAATTATAAAAAAAATGAAGAAAATTTTTATTATGTAATTCTGATTACGTAATTTTTTACAATGAAAAATTTTAGAATATGAAAAATTGTAGAATATAAAATGTTTTAGAATATGAAATTTTTTAGAAAACCAGCAAATGTACTACACCTATAAAAATGTGTTTCTTACTATAAAGAAAAATGTTTTAACAAGAAGTCAATAAAGAAGATTACCTCATGGTTATCATTCTTAACATGTGTTAAATGAATTCATATATATTAGAGGATAATTATTTTGTGAAAATATTAGAATGTAGATATTGGATTCCGATAAATGAAAAATAATATCTCTTTTTTGTGTGTGATCCCTAAAAATGTGATACCTAATATCATTGTGTTTTGCAGGAGAGTTATGTCCATGATTTTACATAAGGTAATGGAACTAGTATTACCACACAATATTTGTGTGTTGGTAAAACTCATACCCTAGTCTTTGAGTGTGTTTTGCATCCTTAAAACTTGAGAACAAAAACATCCAACTGCTACATATTCAGCTTCAATAGTGTAAAGTTCTACTGAGTGTTGTTTTTTACCTGACCAATAAACTAATGAATCTCTTAAAAAAGGAAAAATTTTGTATATACCTTTACTATCCATTATACATACACCAAAGTCATCATGTGAAAATATTTTTAATAAAAAATCATTTCCAGACGTATAAAAGATTCCTAAATCCATGGCTCCCTTTAAGTAGAAAAAATTATTTTTACTACCTTTAAATGAGATTCATTATGAATGGATTCATATCTTTCACATAAGAATACTGAAAACATTACGCCAACATGACTAGATATCAAGTATAGTATACTTCCTCTCATACCACTAAATGACGATTGATCCACCGGTTTCCCAGATTTATCAATATCAAGTGAATTTGAGGTACCAATGGGAGTAATAATACTTTTAGTGTTGTCATAACCTTACTTTTTATGAAAATCATTAATATACTAATGTTGGGATATATAAATTCTTTCTGGTTTTTTGGAAATTTGAAAACTATGGAAAAATTTTAACTCACCCATCATACTCATTTCAAACTCATATTTCATTAGATTTAGAAATTAATTAGTCAAAGTTTGCTGAGTTGAACCAAATATAATGCCATAAAAATAAATATGAACAATAAAAACATTTTTCCTATATTTAATTATAAAAATGGTAGAATAAACATTTCCCTTAACATAATTTTTTTGAACCAAAAACCATATAAGTCTACCATATAAGGCTCTAGGGGCTTTTTTATGTCCATATAATGCTTTGGTATGTTTGAAAACATGATTAGTTTGTTTTTTATATTCAAAAATAAGAGGTTGTTCAACAAAAACATCCTCTTGAACCTAACCATTATTGAAAGAACATTTTACATCCATTTGAAAATGTTTGATATTAAATAATGTTTTAAAGGAAAGTAAAATATGAATAGATTCAAGTCTAGCTACTTGAGAATACGTTTCTTGATAGTCTATTCCTTCTTGTTGAATATAGCCTTTAACAAACTATATAGCTTTATTTCTTACAATGATTACATTTTCACCAAACTTATTCATGAAAACTATTTTACTCCAATAACAGAAGATTCCATTGTTCTTTAAACCAAGATCCAAACATTATTCCATTCAAATTAATTTATCATATCTTGCGTAGATTTTATCCAATCATCATCACCTAAATCATCATCAGTGATTTTTGGTTATAATTGAGAAAGAAATTATAGATGTTCTACTATATATCTTTATGAACTTTTATTCCTTTTTGGTTGATTCACATCAACAATGATACTATCATTGGAATTTTTCTTGAGAAACAACTGATTTGGGTTTTGTAAAACCTGTTCATTAATATATGGTATGAAATCCTCTAGGTTGAATGTCTGAGAAACATTTTCATGAACATATTCCTTATTAGATGTAATTTATATGAAGGATTGATAAACATTTTTTTGAAAAAACATCCTATGATGTTGGTTGAGGTTGTTTAAAAATAAAAGTAGTAGTTTCGTCAAATTTAGCATGTACTGTTTCTTCAAAAGAACAAGTGTTTTTATTGCAAACTTTATAAGCCTCAGATGTTGTAGAGTAACCTAAGAAAACTCTATCATCATATTTATTTGAAAATTTATGTATATTATCATTATTATTAAAAATGAATACATTGTAACCAAATAACCTAAAGTATGAAGGTCTAGGTTTTCTACCATTCCATAACTCATAAGGGGTCTTATTATGAAAAGGTCTAATCAAAAATTGATTTATAGTATAATAATCATTATTTACAACATTAGACCAAAAATGATTGGCTATCGAATATTCACAAAACACGGTTCTTCTTATTTATTTAAAAATTTGTTTTCTTATTTCAACAACATCATTCTGTTGGGGAGTTCTTGTAGCCGAGAAGTTATGAGCTATGCCTTTTCTAATACAAAAAGTTTCAAAATTAGAATTTTGAAATTCTCAACCATGATCGCTATAAATAGTTATCAAAGGAAGGTGTTTCTCATTTTTAACATGGGATCTAAAGTTTTTAAAATAGGAAAAATATTCAGATTTATTTGCTAGAAAATAGACTCACATAAATATAGTGTAATAAATAATTAAGAAAAATACATAATATTTGCCTCCAATGTGTCCATTTTGGGTTGGACTAAAAATATCCATGTACAACAACAATAATACATCAGTAGTTGGGACATCACCAACTGACTAAAATCTTGATTTATGTTGCTGTCCATATTGACACGGATCACAAACTATCAAAGAATCAAATCTAAACTCTGGTATAAATTTAACTACTCTTTTCATAGAGAGATTTCATAGGTTCATAAGGTTACAGTGTCCTAACATTCTATGCCTTATCTATGATTGGATTTCCATTGAACTAAGACAATGTAGAGCATGGCTCTTAAGGTCATCTATATTTATTGTGTATAAATTCTCTTTCATATGGGTAGAAATAATAAATTATTCATGGAATTGTGTACTAAGAACTTATCATTCCTAAAATTCACAAGGTATCCTTCATCACATAACTGACTTATACTAATAAGGTTGTGCTTAATACCCTTAAAATATAATAAATTTTAAATCAATGTTTTCCCAAGAAGAACAATATTACGTATACCAATAATTTCCCCCTGATAATTATCTATGAAAGGTTCATTTCATCCTTTCATCTTGATAATCCTTTCAAATAATTTTTTATTACTAGCCATGTGCCGAGAAAACCCACAATATATGTACCATGTATTGTTGTTTGTAAATTATTTACATTTATGTAAATAAGAGAGTTAGATTTGGGAACTCAAACATTATTGGATTCAGAATCGTTTGAATGGAAAATATTAAGAATCCAAATTTTCATAGAAAAATAAGCATTCTGAAAACCTAAAGATGAAGTTTTTTTTAAGGATCAATTTTCCCCAATTCCCACCACACTGACATTTAGTGATGATATATAACTTTGAAAAATAATATAATTATTACTAAATGCTGGTTTAGAATAAGTATAACCAAATTCCAAATTATTGCTTAGTTGTCAAATTTTTGAATTCATCCTCATGGTTTTTTTAACATCCTCAATGTTTTTTTAAATGCTATCAAAATCATAAATTTTTTGATCAAGATCATTAGAATCATATGTTACCTCTTTAGTATGAAAATAAATTTAATAATTTTCCTTATCTATATTTTCATTGACCTTTGAATTTTCATGCTCAAGAAGTTTTGCAAACCTAGATACTTATTCATAAGGGGGTAAAGTATTATCCTCATCAAAAAAGATTCTTCAGCAAAAGATTCATAATATTTATTATCACTATAATTATAATTCAGGGATATAGTGATTATAGATTCAGCATTGTGTACCTTATCCATTAGTCAATTATTTTCAATGGGTAATACGACTAGTAAACTAAGATTTTTCTGATCAAAAGATTCATATTCTGAGGACTTATCAGAAGAGTCTCCACCACTGACACTCTAGGTGACATTAGCAGTAAAAACATTCTTAGCTTTAGATTTGTAGTACTACTTTAAATTTCTCTAAGAATTCTTTTCATTTATTTCCATTCTCTTATGAATATGACAATTTAGCCTTATATTTCCTGCACTTTTTTCATTCATAACAAGTAAAGATAGAGTCTTTATTATCTTTTCATTATTTCTTCTTATATCTATACTGAAAATATTTCTTTAAAATAATCTTGTTCATCTTTTGAGAAAAATTAGATAGTTCATTCTCAGAATTTTCACTTTTGTATGATTCAGATAAAATAATGAATTTCTTCAACTTATAACTTGTAATCCTTTCATGAGTATTTTCTTTCGTAGTAGTAAATGCTACAAAACCATTACCATTATTCTTCTTATCAAATCAGCATTTCATTTCATTCATGTCTCTTGTTGAAGAAGAGTTCCAAAAATCTCATCAAGAGTTATCTGAGATACTTTCCTATTATAATAAATATCTATTCTCTTATATTCCCACTCGTTAGGAACAGTATCTATAATCATGTCTACAACTACCACATCAACTAAACCTTTCTCACCCACGGATTATAAGTTGTTTACAATTTTCATAAATCATTGTTGTACCATGCATACTGGTTCTCCATAAAGAAATATAAATCCGCAATATTCAACTATATCTATAGCTATTATAGTTTATATAAACATCGATTTACAAATATGAGTTACCTAAAGATTCATCCAAATACAATTTATAGCTTCACAAGAAGAAATATAAATATATATATTTCTAGTCATGGAACACAAAAAATTATTACATACCTTATTCTTTAGTTGATATTCATTCTTTTCTTGATTAGTAATTGTTTAGACATCATTATCTAGAATCTTGTAATCTCTAGTAATCATAACAATGTTTTCCACTAAAATATTAATAAAAAAAGTCTTCATATGTTCTCTCCAATATTAATAATCCTCCACGTAAAATATAGGTGGTCTAGTTGGATTTAGACAATCAATTGAACCAACATTCATTCCAACCATCTAATAAATTATCATTACACAAAAAATTGTTAATAGTAAAGATCATAAAAAAGGATAAAAACCCAAATCCCATAAAATATAGAACAGTGAAAACTAAGCAAGAATACTTATATGTGAAAATAAGTATTTTAGATACCTCCTATGATACCAATTGTATGATGAAAATATGATGTAGATTCTCAATATAAAAAAGGGGGTGAATTGTATCCTTTAAAAATTAAATTGGAACCTTTAATGCTGGTATAAAACATTTGTTTCTATCCTTAAGAAAAAATATTTTTAACAAGGTTAAAAATGGTAAATTCACAAGTCATTTTTATTCTAAAAACATTCTAGGTTCAGGAACAAATTTTTCTAGAAAGGAAACTTAATAAATCATCACCTAGAAAAATATTTTACATTAAAGAATATAGAATCTTACTAATTAGAGTATACAAATACATGAATGTATAAGATAGTTATAAATTCCTTATTAATCAAAATACATCAGAAAATAAACAAGAAACTACACAAGAAATTTGTATGAAATCTTTTAACCCAAAGAGTAGGGTATCCAAAAACCATGGATAAAGGTCCCTTGATTTATAATTTCAAGAAATTACTTCTTATGCACACCAGGGTAGGTCCTCAATAAGAATATCAGAATATTTCTTGCTCTCCCCATAAGCCCATGATCTTTAAGGTTTTCGGCACCTCTATCTTTCTAATCAAGTAAGTCCTCGAATGTAAAGGTAGTCGACACCTCTGTCTTCGTATCCTCAGAATACCATGTTCTTTAAGGTAGTCGGCACCTCTGTCTTCACATACCTGGAATCCCTAGATCTTTAAGGTAGTAGGAACCTCTGTCTTTCTATCTCAGAAATCCCTTGATTGTACAAAACAATATGAATCACACGAAGAAATATGAACAAGATGTTCAGTTCATAGAATGCATGAAAATCTATCTTTAGAAATTACATTAGTAGATTTGAATCTCTATAGTGATCAATATTTTTAGTTATTATCGTGACCATTCAAATGAGTTCCTATAGATAAGAACTTTTCCAATGGTTGGCCCCCTCCTCCAATGGTCATATTTGTCCTTGATTTTTGGAGGGACCAGTACCCGTGTCACTCAAACTACGGTTAATTGGAAAACAAAATGTATGACATTGTTTCATTACTAAAACAAGAGTAAGAAAAATATAATTTCTTAAAAAATCTAGTTTTTAGAGTCTAAGAAAAAATAAAGTTCGGTGTCTGTGGAAATAATCACTAGGATTCTATATTACATTGATATTTATAGCATGTCATTCATGTAATTCAGAATCATAATTATATAGAATCCAAAGTATAAATTCCAATGAATTCAGAGTTGGAATTCTATGGAATTCGGTGTATGAATTTTAAGGAATTTGGAACCAGAAATATGAGGAATTAGGAACCTGAATTCTTAGGAATTTCTAAAACTGAATTCTTAGGAATTCGGAACATGAATTCTAAAGAATTGAATATCCGAATTTTAGTGATTTTGAAATCTTAAATACAAATAATTCAGAATCTAAATTTCAGAGAATTCAAAATCTAAAGTTTAGATAATTCGGAATATGAATTTTAGAGATTTTGAATTCTGAATATTAGAGAATTAAATATCTAAATTTCAAAGAATACGGAATCTTAATTCAGAGAATTCCGAATATAAATTTCATAGAATTTGGAATCTATATTTCAAATAATTAGGAACTTGAATTTTAGAGAATTCAGAATCTGAATTATAAACCTGAAAATAGAATACTCTATTTCTATATATTTAAAGGATTCTTTGGTTTTAGTTATGAAACAAAATTTTACACATAAAAACGAGTCATATTTAGAGAAACCATATCATGTACAATGAAAACAAAGAAAAAGGGAAAATTTTCTCAAGAAGGAATCATTTTTTATTAAGATAAATCTTTGGAGAAATAAAATTTCCTTGAGATAGAGTTATTGTGATTTTCAAAACATAAAATAATGGAAAAGTCATAAAGAAGCCTTATTAACTCAATGGTTTGTGTTTCACAAACCAGAATAGACACCAATGTAGAATAATACCTTATTTTTTCTTGACATAGCCCAAAGGGCATTCTCGATCACCATAAGTTGGAAACTAGCACCTTGAATCACTTAAAACCTCATAGTGACATGTTTATAGTAGGGAAAATAGAATTTATACAATAAAAGACTTTATGTAAAAACTCATCAAAGATAATTTACTAGAATAAAACAGCTAAAAATATCCCCAATAATACATCATAAAATGGCACAACATAATTTTTAAAAAAAAATCAGAAACATATATGTATCAATGGGGTCACATGTCCACTAGTCTCCTCCATCACTCCTGATCAATCAATTAAACCGCACCGACCACCTCCATGTGACTCATTACCATTTAATAGAGATATAAAAATAAAATATATAAAATCAATAAGGTAAAGATAATGTGTGCAATAAAAACCAAGTAGGGTCTTAGGAAGTATTCCATAAACAATTCTAGTCAAATTAAACAATTCATAAATTCAAATAAAATAAAATTATTCATTGAAAAGAATTTACATATTTTCAATAAAACAATATTTATTATTTCAATGAGGGGTGATATATCGAAACATAGTTAAATGATAGTTTTATATAAAAAACTTATCATGAACAAAATAGAGCTATAAATAATTTAATGTATAATAAATTTAAACAAAATAAAAACCATGATCATAATCCATGATTTATGATGGTGTCCACCAATAAAATCCTCAAATGTCTCTAAAATTATTACGGCTCATGATAGTTGTGACCAATCACATGAACACCATGATAGATGATCGATTATGATAAAAATATCTACACCCCATTAGGTAACCCATCATACGAAATGATTTAGATCATTGTTTAGTTATTGTTGAAAACATTAATTTATTTTTAGTGAGTCATAATCACAGTGTTCTTGTAATAATCATCACTAAAAACATTGGGCCACATGTGATTAAATAAAACAACCATATGTAACCAATAATTTCAAATCATTTAATTGTTCATAGTTTAGTAAATGAATTTTAGTTTTCTATATGAATTTTCATTTAAAAAAATGTTATTTTTTCTGTAATAACATTCCTTTTCAAAAAAATCATCCATTTTAAGAAACATTTCTCAAGGATCAATTTTAAATAGATTTTTAAATCATGTTTCAATTAAAACAATCATTTTTTTGAAATCCACAATACAATTTGAATTACATTTAAATAGGGTATTTTTAAGAATATCCATTCCTTTTTCAAATAAATATGTGATCATCTCAAATATAGGTTTTCAGTATATTAAAAACTCACTTCTAATCAATTGTGAAATTAGGATTTCAATTTTAGGGTAAATAACTATATGACCACCTACCTTTAATTACGTTATCAAATTAACTAACACAATGGGGAAACTATCATCAATGGAGGTGAAGGAAAACCATAAAGGAATTATAGAATCACGATCCATCAAAATAGATATTATATTCATTAATAACATGATGATCTATCACACTCTAAAAGGATACGAGAGGATATATAGAGAAACTATGAGATATAGTACTCACACACTGGAAGGATATCAAATGAGATCAATAGAATTTTGATTCTAAAAATAATGAGGATAAAGGGGAAAATATTTCTCTTAAGATTCTCCAAATAATAATTAATTATTCCAAGCTAAAATTGGGATATTTAGCATCTTAAATGAGGTTCCAATTACTTTTAATTAAATTTTCATTGTAATTAAATTCTTTTCACATGGTTTTCCAAATGAGAAACATGGTTACTAGTAACCATGAACCATAATCATGCAAACATTCAAAATTTTTGTATTGGGTACATGATTTTCTATATAATTTAACTAAAATTTCATAAGCATTGAAAACCCTCATTGTCCAAGGGTCCATTGTTTAGAGGTGTGGAAATACAGTATAAAAAATCGATGCACCCCCTTCTTGTGGATTATCAAAGGGAACATGTTTTTCTAGGCCAAAATGAACGTTGTTCCCTATTCATTCACAATGCACTCACAACCCCAAGGAATTCCCAAATTTGACAAATTTCACCAGAAACAATTTGAGTCTAGACCCATAAAAGGTGTGATTTGAAGAAGATTGATGGATAAAAATAATTATGTTTATGAGATTTTATTACCTACCCATCCTAAATATATTCACTCCTTGGAAATTATGTCATGAATATTCAATATTAATATAAATAGGGCCACATTTCTCTCATAAATTCTTCACAATAAAATTTCTCATGTGAATTAGAGCCATGATTGTATTGAACATATTCTAAAGGTATCATCTTCCAAAGAATAACCTTTATCATAAAATCAACAATATTGACTTCATGATCAATCATATATAAAGTGGGATCAGCATAATGATCATCCCAACTTAGTGTATGTTAAGGGTTAAGAATATAATTCATCATATATGATACACGAATCATAATACGAATCTACTACAACCTTAATGGGAGTTATAAATGGAAATCCACATTCTTCAACTTCTCATTGATCTCAAAGATAACAAAAAACCATAATTACATCATTCCCTATTTCCTAATCCATTAGTGACCTAAATAATGTTAAAAACTAAAGAACACATATTCAACAACTAAAAAATATAATGGCCTACGTTGATGATCATCATAGGATTTATAAAATATCGATATTATTTCTATTGTATACAAAATCAACTGAATATTTAGCAATGTCTCTTACAATAAACTAATTTTATCCAAGAAACAATCACCAACATATGATCAAAATTTGGTATATTTACAAATCCAACAATATAAAAACTCAAATAGAGCTATTTTGATTGCGTATTGTTAAGATATATTGTATGAAAATACATCTAATTCAAAATGTACATCCCATGATATAATAATTTCACTAGTGTAAGTATAAAGCATGTACAAAATGATCTTTTTTTGCACAATATATCTATAATTACATCTAGTGATGATATACCATATTCAAATATACCTAACATCATATTTTATCAGGGATTACACTAAAAAAATGAGACGTAGAATGTAGATAACTATCACATTATATAGAATAAGGAACTCCCGGAAAATGGATTGTATCATCCATACAAATAATCCCATGGTCTTAAACATTGGTTAATCCTTATATGATTATAGAGGTGAAAGATTTTATCATCTTATTGATCGAAATGCATATCATACAATTCCCTTGAGGGATTTATGGAAACACAACTATGATATTTATATAAAACTAGTAAAACTTCAATGTCTTTATAGAAAGTGTCAATAGATGAACCAAAGTTATATTTCGATCAACATTGAAGTATTGGAAGGTATAAAAATAATAAGAAAAGTTAAAATTTACTCACATCATTTTTTTTCAAACCAGAATCATTGTTTCATATCATAGAATGTATATATGGTAATAGATTTTACCCCCATATCTGAATTATGGATATCCCCCATCATATATCTTCACATTGAAAATGTAAATGATATAAGTTTAATTAACAATGGGTAACCTATAAAGATGATAAGCACTCAATAGTGGTCACCCCACCATAAAGGGTGTCCCTAATGCAACATAATCAATAAACGAAATACTACTATTGAAGTATCACTCAAGAAGATCAGCAGTCAATATGATAGTTCTCTATACAACATTAGTCTTATCCCCCTAGAATACTAAATGAATATATGAAAGTAGAATGATCATGTTCCACTCCTTTTTTGAATTCTTTATGGCTTAGGATAGAGGTTCATTATCAAATCATCAATAAAGAAATTATCTTTAGTGGATGTATCGGTATTTTCATAATAAAAAAACTATCCGTACTTCACCTAAAGCCTCTTCTAAAGTTTGAAATATTATTTATAGAATATATGAATCATGATTTTTTTAGAATAAATTGTAATACATTTTCTGTATAAGGCATTTTACAAATGTTTAGGAGAATCGATCATTGATGTGAGTTTTAGAAAATGGATAAGATAATTCTTTTCATGTGGACTATGATTTCTCAAACCATTATCTACCATGTGATTACCTTGAATAATAGTGAAACAAAAAAATGGAAATGATTCATAAAAAATATATCATATCTATGCACATCCTATCGAAGTGCGAAAACTAGGACGATATTAAAAATTAATTTCAACTCCTCAAACGAAATCATTCATTACCCTTCCAACATGACTCTCATCTGAGTGAGAGTGGTGGTTTGAGAAGAAATATTAGTTAAATAATTAACAACATCATTAATTTCCCACCATGCCAAAGAATTTGTGTATATCAAAAATAATGATTTGTTGTTCCCATGTAATAAAATTCATCACCATCTCTCGATCAAATTAAATTACTTTTTATAATACCACATGTCCCAATGACATCACATCATAAATTTAGAAATTTCATTTTAAATTATTGAAAAAAATTTCAATGAATTTTCATAATTTATATTAATCATCTAAAATAAAACATATGGTATTTATTAGTTTTGGAGTAAACCAAAATATTATCCCTGAATACGACTATTAAAAAACAAGGATGTTATTAAATTTTATTTTTATTAACTATGATAAACGGGATGGGAATAGGTTATATAAATAATAATTACAAGGTAATAGAAATTATCATAATTACTCTTAATGGTGTTCTTTTTAATGTCAGCATAATGAGTTCTGAACTAGTGATAAGAAAAAAAAATGATCCATCATTAAGAACCACTTCCCCCTGTAATTTATTCAAACAGATTATCATACCATGGTAAGAGATACTTAAACATTATAGTAACTCTATTAAGTTTCAATTAATCATCACATAGGTGAACTGTTACATTAGATTTTATCTTAAAGATAATGGGTTCTCCCATGTTGACACACTCTGTCATATAAAACCTCTGTATATTAGATGATTAAATTTAGTCTCTAACTCTTTCAACTATATAGGGTTCATATGGTTAGAAGGAAAATATACACAATGAGTACTATATACTAAATTGGTAGAGAAATGTACATCAATTACTGGTGAAACCCCTTAATAACCATCTAGAAACTTATTGGGAAACTCATTTATTATTATTAATATATAAAAAATCAATTATTATAACTTAATGTTAAAAAAGAATACATATATTAGCCCTATCAACATATGAAATGATGGTCTAGCTCTACATAACCATGGGTCCCATTCTATCTGAAAAAAGAGCACACCTCAAAAGGTGCAGTGAAGGTGACTCTCCAATGATAAAAATCATTATAAACCAAATAAGTAATTAATTAGTCCATCCAAATAATTATCTAATTATTTTTCATTTTCTGAATATGAAAATTTTAGTTAAGATAAATCTTTTATAGATAGAGAGTAATAGAGGGATGTTAGAGTCCTTGTATTCTCTTCATTCTAAGCATCATAAAAACATACAACAAAAGGTACAAATCTAAATTCGATGGATTTATATGTTCACAAATAGATTTTGTAAGTAAAAGTGTGATGGAACAATATCTTATAAATCAATCATCAAAGATAATGATATAGTGATTGTATATCTCACTATTTTTGAACCTGCCTCAACATCCTTGGGAGACTCTTCCACAGAAGAAATGGATGTTCATTCTGAATTCCAGTGTTTAAAACCCCTTATTTCATGAAGAATATGATTTCACCATAGTAATTTGGTAACTAATGATCCCATTGTTGAGTCAATAAGGTTTTCCTTATGACTTTTCCAATCCTTCTTGTTTTGAAAATCACAAACACCATATCTTTAAGAAAATCACTTTTATAAGGAAAATTGTTTTTGTAAGGAAAATCGCTTTTGTAAGAAAAATTATCCTTATCACATTTTCAACAATATATTTCTTAAGTACAAGATTCAAATTCATTTCTAGATTTTTGGAAGTGTATAAAACATTGAATTAAAAGAATTCTATTTTAGGCTCTGAATTCTGGATACGATCTTTAATAAAGATCAACTCCAAATTCTAGATGAGAACTGTAATGAAGTTCGACTCCGAATTCTGGATACAAACTTTAATAAAGATCAACTCAAAATTCTGGATGAGAACTGTAATGTAGCTCAACTCTGAATTCTAGATACGAACTTTAATAAAGATCAAATCCGAATGCTAGATACAAACTCTCATGAAGTTCAACATCGAATTCTAATGACAAATTTTCCATTACGATTTCTGATTACGAATTCTGATGACGAATTCTCATTCCGAATTCTAATTCTGAATTCACCTATTAAACAAAATCTGGTCATCTTTTTTTTATACACTCTAAATTTATTTAGACTCTGAAAATTATTTTTGGTTAGACTCCGAATGTAATTTTTTCTTACACTTTTATAATTTGTCTACTCTTTGACTTTTTGTTTAAAATCCGAACCTTCACTCCGAACATTTGAGTTAGAATTTAAAACGATGTCGTACGTCCGGTTACACTTGTTTTATTATAAAACGATGTTGTCTATTCTGTTATAAACTAACCATTGGTTAAGTGACACGTGTACAGGTCCCTCCGATTTTTAAGGAAAATATGACTGCTGGGAAGGAGGCTGACCTTACCTATAAATAGGAGCTCATTCGAAAGAGCTCGACAGAAAATGAAGTTGATCAATCTAGAGACCACACGCTACTAAGGTGATTTCTAGAGAGAGAAAGCTTTTGATGACTTTTTCATACTAAACCGCTCGTTCAGTTTTTGCTTCGTGCGACTCCGAATGTTGGTGATTACATTCGAGGACTTCCGGGGATAGGAAGAGAGAGGTACCGACTACCATGAAGTTCGATTGATTCATTACTAAGTAAGACAGAGGTTGCAAACTACCATGAAGTTGAGGGCTTGCGGGGATAGCAAGATAGAGACACTCCGATCTTCATATCGAGGGCTTACCCTGATGTGGGTAAGACTGACTTGCTTGAAAGTATAAATCAAAGGACCTTTATCCAAGGTTGTTGGATACCCTTCTCTTTGGGTCAAAAGAATTATATCTTGTTACTTGTAGTTTTACTACTTTTTTATTTCCACTGCATCTTGTATTATAAGGAAAGTATAACTTTCTTATACTTCCTTACTTTTACTCTATTTCATTTAGATTCTATATGCTTTAAGGTAGAATCTCATACTGTAATCTTTAGTTAAGTTTCAATTTTCGGAACCATATTTCTGGAACCTACTTTCGGAATATCTTTCCAAGTTATCATTTGGTGTTAGAGGTGTTGTGAATTTGATTAGTTTAACTTTGTTAAACGTAGCCCTTTCCTTTGCTTAAGGAAAACACATTTATTCATAACTAACATTAAAGGTTCCAAAGGAATTTATAAAGTATACAATTCACCCCCCCCTCTTGTATATTGAGCATCTACATCATTATTTCGATCCTACAATTTGTATCAAAGGTTGGAAACTTCATACTCTATACCAATCCTACAATTGGTATGAGATCTGGTCTCTAAAATACTTGTACTCACCTAAAAGTTTTTCTTGCTCACTTTATCATTCTGAAATTTATCATTCCGAACTTTCTCATTCCGAACATTGTTATTACGAACTTTTTCTACTAACAAGTTTGTGTGCCAAAGGTTTATATGTATGGCAGGAGTTTACTATTGGTTTTATTGTTAATCAAAATCCTACAAAACCACCAATCATTGATGGTAAAGAATATGAGTACTGGATAGGTCAAATGAAGACTTTTGTTATCAATACTGGAGTGGACAACTTTGTTACGCTTACTGGTGCTTATAAAATTCCTGATAAGTAAGTAAGAACATTCACTATCCAAGAAAAGCAAGAATATCAACTCAATTATAAGGTACACAATACTCTACTTTGTTCAATGACTAGAAATATATATAGCCGAATTTCTTCTTTTGAATTAGCTAATTGTATCTGGAAGAAGTTAGAAGTTACACACTTTGGAACTTCTAAAGTGATCGAGACTAGGAGAGCTATGCTTAGAGCTGAATATCATGGCTTCAATTTTCCTTATGGAGAACCAATATGTAAGGTTCAACAGAGATTTATGACTATCATCAATAGCCTACAGTCTATGGGAGAAAAAGGTTTAGATGATGAAGCACTTGTGGATAAGATAATTGATATTATGCCTAATGAGTGAGAATCCAAAAGAACTGCTATAGATGAGAACAGGAAGGTCACTCAAATTTCTCTTGATGAGTTATTTGGAACTCTTCTTCAACATGAAACAAGAATGAAGAGAGATACTGACAACATCAAAAAGAAAAATGGAAATGGTATTGTTACTTTACAACAACATCAAATCATACAAAATCTATTTTGAAAAGATTATCAAAACCAAAGGAGGAAAGGTAACTTTTGGAGATAATGCTAAGGGTGAGATTGTTGGTATTGGTAGTATTGTTCTTTTTGGTAAAACCTTGATTTCAGATGTTCTTTTTTTTAAGGGTCTTAAGCACAACCTCATTAGCATAAGTCAGTTATGTGATGAAGGTTACCTTGTGAATTTTAGGAATGATAAGTGCTTAGTTCACAATTCCATTGAAGAATTTATTCTCTCAGCCAATGGGCATGAGAATGTTTACACTATAAACTTAGATGACCTCAGGAGTCAAGATTTACATTGTCTATGTGCAATGGAAGATCATTCCTGGTTATGGAATAGATGAGTAGGTCACCATAACCTTAGAAACCTATGTAAACTCTCTAAGAAGAAACTAGTTAAGGATCTACCGGAGCATAGATTTGATTCTTCTAAAGTTTGTGATCCTTTTCAATATGGAAACCAACATAAATCTAATTTTATATCAATCAGTGAAGTCTCGAAAACCGATGCATTACAGTTAGTGCACATGGATCTTTTTGGTCCAACACAAACTGGATGTATTGGAGGTAAATACTATGTGTTTGTTCTTGTTGATGATTACACTAGATTTACTTGGGTATATTTTCTAGCAAAGAAGTCTGAAGCTTTTTCTTATTTCAAATGTTTTAGAGATCAAGTTAAAAATGAGAAAAACATTCCATTGAAAACTATTCATAATGATCATGGAGGACAATTTCAAAATTCTGATTTTGAAACTTTTTGTAGTAGAAAAGGTATTGCTCACAATTTCTCAGCACCTAGAACTCCTCAACAAAATGGTGTAGTTGAAAGAAGAAATAGGAATTCTTCAAGAAATAACTAGAACCATGTTGAGTGAATATTCTATTGCTAGACATTTATGGGATGAAGATGTAAGTACTACTTGCTATACTATAAATCGAGTTTTAATTAGACATTTTCTTAATAAAACTCCTTATTAGTTATGGAATGGTAGAAAACCAAGACAATCCTACTTCAAGGTTTTTGGTTGCAAAGTATTCATTCTGAATACTAAAGATAACCTACATAAATTCGCACCAAAATCTGATGAAGGAATTTTCTTAGGTTATTCCACAACTTCTAAGGCTTATAGAGTTTTTAATAAAAATACTTGTAATGTTGAAGAAACAGTACATGTAAAATTTGATGAGTCTGATCCTTTTGTTTTTAAACCATCCCAGCCTACATCCTCGGATGTGTTTTCAAAAACTGATTGTCGACGTTTGATAGAAGAACCTTCTGATAAGGATAATGTTCAAGAAGATATTCCTGAAACATTTACCCCAGAATACTTTCTACCATATGTTGATGAACAGGCTTTTCAAAACCCAAATCAGGCGTTTCATAAGAATCATCCCAGTGATAGTATCATTGGGGATGTAAATCATCATGTAAGGACTAGAAGTTCCTTAAGAAATAATGTAGAACATCTAGCATTTCATTCCCAATTAGAACCTAAAAGCACTGATGAAGCTTTAGGTGATGATGACTGGATCAAAGCCATGCAAGATGAACTAAATGAATTCGAAAGGAATAAAGTCTAGACCATGGTTGAAAGACCTAAGGAAACTTCTGTTATTGGAGTTAAGTGGGTCTTCAGAAACAACTGTGATGAAAATGGAGTCATAGTTAGAAATAAATCTAGACTTTTTGCAAAAGGCTATAATCAGCAAGAGGGAATAGACTATGAAGAAACATATGGTCCAGTAGCTAGACCTGAATCTATCCGTATTCTACTTGCCTTTGCAGCATTCTTTAATTTTAAATATTTACAAATGGATGTGAATTGTGCTTTTCTTAACGGTTATGTTCAAGAGGAAGTTTTTTTTGAACACACTCTTGGCTTTAAAGATACAAAACATCCTTATTATGTTTTTAGACTTACAAATGCTCGGTATGGCCTTAAACAAGCCCCACGAGCATGGTATGATAGACTCACTGGATTTTTTCTTCAAAATAACTAAGTTTAGGTAAATGCATATCCAACACTTTTTATAAAGAAAGATAAGAAAAATGTTTTGATTGTTCAAATTTATGTTGATGACATCATATTTGGTTCAACTCAGTAATCTTTAATAGACTCCTTTGCAAGTCTAATAAAATCTGAGTTTGAAATGAGTATGATGGGTGAGTTAACATTTTTACATGGTTTTCAAATTTCTCAAAAACCATAAGGAACTTACATATCTCAACATAAGTATATTAAAGATCTTCTTAAAAAGAATGGTTATGAAAACACTAAGAGTATAAGTACTACTATTGGTACCTCAAACTCTTTAGATCTTGATGAAGCTAGGAAACCAGTAGATCAAACATATTTTAGAGGTATGTTTAGAAGGTTACTTTAATTAATAGCTATTCAACCAGACTTAATGTTTTTAGTATTCTTATATACAAGATATCAATCCAATCCTACGAATCTCACTTAAAGGCAGTAAAAATAATTTCTCGCTACATTAAGGGAACCATGGATCCAGGATTATTTTATACTTTTGGAAATGATTTTATCTTCAAAAGATTTTCTGATGATGACTTTGGTGGATGTAGAATGGATAGAAAAAGTACATCCGGAACTTGTCATTTCTTAGGAGATTCACTAGATTCATGGTCTTGCAAGAAGAAACATTCTGTAGCACTCTCCACTGCTGAAGCTGAATATGTAGCAGCTGGAAGTTGTTGTGCTCAAGTGTTATGGATGCAACACACACTCAAAGACTATGGCTTGAGTTTTACTAAAACTCAAATTTTGTGTAATAACACAAGTGCCATTTCCCTTAGTAAGAACCCTGCACATCACTCACATGCAAAACACATAGATATTAGGCATTACATTTTTAGGGATCACACACTTAAAGGAGATATTAATTTGCTGTTTATCGGAACGCAAGATCAACTTACTGATATTTTCACAAAATATTAGCCTTCTGATAGATTTGAATACATTAAACAGAATTTAGAAATGATAACTATAAGGTAATCCTTTTTAATTAACTTTCTGTTGAAAAAGTATCCTTACATCAATAAACTCGTTTTCATAGGGGGGGTACATTTGATTGTTAGAGTAAATAAATTTTTTCAAAGTTAGTTTTTCATACTTTTCGGAACCAATATTCTGGAATGGGAATTTCCGGAACTAAAATTTTCCAGAATGGATATTTTCGTATAGAAAACTTCTAGAATGGAAATTTTCGTATTGAAAACTTCCGGAATAGAATATTTTGTACTGATATTTTCATAATGGGATTTCTGTACCGAATCCGTCATAATGAGTTTTTCATTTTCAAATTTTGTAATGAAATTTTCGTACTGAGTTTTCCATACTGAGTTTTTTTTCGTAATGAGTTTTGTGAACTTTGTCTTTTTGTAGTAAAGTTTTTTTTCTCTCTTAGTTTTCTTAAGAATGTTACCAATTACGAATAATCTTCCTAATCCAATCCGAAAGGTATGATTTCCTTACTCAAGTTTTTGTAGTCATACTTTACTTGCTAGAATTTTCTTATATTTTGTTTTTGGATTATAATTTTCTTAAATCATTGTTTTAATAAAACCTCAAAATGATCGGATTCATGTTTTCATGAGAATTGGTTTTCAACCGTCAGATCTGATCTCAGCTTGTCACAACCGTTCGATCAACCGTGGAAGATGAACCGTTTTCTCGTTTCCTATATTAAGGGGACCCCAAATAGTTGTCCCACATCAGTTTTCAAGATCCAACATCTTTAAGCTCTGCCTCTCGGTTTCAAGACCGTTCCAAACTTCAGCTTTCTCCGTTCCAAACTTCTCAGAAGTCTTCAGCCCCGAATGTCCGTGGAATTAGCCTCTCAAGAAATGTCATCCTTCAAGCCAATTTCACAATGGTTAGTTTGCAGAGAAAGGCTGGTTCATCCTGATTCCTTCAACAACTATGATTCTCTTATTTCGAAAAACATAAAGCTGAACGGATGGGAAGATATTGCTGTTTCCAAATTGGGGAATCAAGAAGATGTTTTTTCGGAGTTACTTGTTGAATTCTATGAAACAGTTTCCTTCTTTAAGGAAGATAATTGGGAGAATTTTTTTTACGTCTTATGGCAAGACTTATAAGATTTCTAATACCAAGGTAGCCAGATTGGTAGGGATGACCTATGAAGGAGAAGCTGAGTTCATATCTCACGTATTGCCAGATTCTAAAGGAAGCTTCAACAAGGAAAAAGCTTTTAAAAATCTCGGACTCTCAGACGAAAAGGCCTCGATGATTGCTAGCTTGCCTACAAATTTCCGAATTCTAGAGTTATGGGTACAAGGTCTTATCGTACCGAGGAAAGGTGATAAAGTCATTCTGAAGAAGAGTGAAATCTATATCATAGATTTTCTGATAAATCTAAGGAATTTTAACTTCATGAGGCACATTCTTATAACTATTGAGAATGTTAAGAAAGGAAATCTTAGAGCCCATATCTTAATGTACCCAGAAATTTTATCAAAGTTGATAGTTCGGTGCCTTGAGTCTTTCAAGGAATCTTGTAAGACTAAGCCAAGGGTTTGAAAAATTTTGTTGGTGAGTGATGATACTCTTAAGAGGATGGATGTGGCTTTCAACAAGGAGACTGGTGAGTTCTTCGATTTTCCAAGACAAGAAGAAGAGGTTCCTAAGGCTGCTGAACCGGAATCATCTAAGCCAGTAATGAAATGATAGTTGAATGAAGTTTCAGCTGAAGCAGAGGATCCTAAATCTAATAAAGTTCAATCTGCACCTCCAAAACCGATGAAGAAGAAAGCCTATCCTGATGAGGTAATTGCGAAGTTGAGAGCAGATAATGAGAAAAGGAAAGAAGTGGCTCCACAGTTCGGATTGGATCCTGCGTAAGCTAAGGATTTCAAGGATAGGATAAAAGATTAATTGGTAAAACTAGAAAAAGAAAAGAAGTTCAAGAAGATGATGTCAGAAGCTGAGGCAGTCCAAGCCATGTTAAAATTTAATGAGATGGTTTCCGGAAACATTCAAGTTCCGAGATCTTTCTCAGTGGAATCTCTACCCGAGACTCCAGGAAGAAACATTGATTTTATGGAAGTGATTAGAGCTGAGCATGTTGAGGAACTCGAGCAGATTCAGCAAGTGGAAGAGGAAAAAGCAGCTGATAAAGGAAGTGGTGAAACTGGAGATCTGTTGAAAGAAGTCGAAGATTATAAGGAGTCACCTTCGGAACATCTGTCACTCCGAACATCAGAGGCTGAATCCTCTACATTAGTAACTCTAGAAAATGATAATAATGAAGAAGATGTTGTTCAAAATGTTTTTGATGATGTTATTCAAGTATCTAATAGCGAGCAGAAAACACCAGAACAAAAATCCTTTCAGAAAAAGGACAAGGGAATGAAACTCCTTGTTGATACTCCGAAATTAGTGGCAAGCAAGAAAAGAGATTTTAGTGATTCATCTAAAAGAAAGATGGATCTTATTCAGGAAGAAAATTCTCCAAGAAAAGTTTTGGATTCTGAGTCATCCTCGTTGGGGCATGACTTTGTTGTTCAATCATTAAGGAAGTTAGTGGGTTCCATTCTGACCATATCGACTATAGATTCAAGATACCAGATGCACTATCATGCTCTGAATTAGAAATCAGATTCTGTATCCACGGTTATGGATATGTGTGTTGAGATAGAAGATGAATTCAAATCTTTTCTTATTGGATATGATTCCCAAAAAAGATCTTGCAAGAGGATGACTAGTTGGTCAAGGAAGACCGTGGAAGAGATGAGGACCTTTGATGAATTCCAAGACAATGTTAAAGATGAGTTTGAAACAGAAGATAGGAATATTAATGAACTTACTTCATCCTTTGAAGAAAAGCTGACAGATGAAAAGAACATCCGGATTCAAGAAGTCAGAGATCTGAATGGGAAGCTGAACTCTGTTTCTCAAAAATGGAAGTATGAATGGGATCATCGGATTGAGTTTGAAGAAAAGCTTAAAGCTCAGGAAGAAATGCTTAAAGCCCAGGAAGAAAAGATTGAAGCTCAATCTACAAGAATAGTGGTCTTAGAGAAGCAAGTTGAAGAAGACCATAAAGACCCAAAGAAGATCAAGACTATTTTAAGGGGATCATTTCGAAGGTAAAATATCCGAAATAGTTAAATCCAATATTTTCATTGTATCTTTCATTCATTAAAATTAATGAAAATCTAGGTTGCTTGTCTTTTGTTATTATTACTAATTTTTCAGGTACATTGTTATTTTTTCCATTCCCTCGAATTCTTTTTGAAAATCACAAAGGGGGAGAAGGAAAAGATCCTTAAGGAAAATGAACTCTAATAAGATCTTATCTAAGGGGGAGTTTTTCTTTAAAGAAGAATTTTTTATTTGTAATGAAATGTCACTCCAGAAATATAGAATATGATCCTTAGAGTTTCAAAGCCTAAGGGGGAGTTAGTCGTATTAATCAATATCCTTAAAGCAAAGGGAGATAAGCCTTAATGTTTTTCTTTCTTCTTAGAATTTCTTTTTCGTAAGGATGTTTGTGCATTCCAAAAAGGGGGAGATTGTTGAGTCAATAAGGTTTTCCTTATGAATTTTCCATTCCTTCTTGTTTTAAAAATCACAAACACGTTATCTTTAAGAAAATAGCTTTTATAAGGAAAATTAATTTTGTAAGGAAAATCGCTTTTGTAAGAAAAATTATCCTTATCACATTTTCATCCATAAAATTCTTAAGTACAGGATTCGGATTCATTTCTAGATCTTCAGAAGTGTTTAAAACTTTGATTTAAAAGCATTCTGTTTTAGGCTCTGAATTCTGGATGCGAACTTTAATAAATATCATCTCTGAATTCTGGATGAGAACTGTAATGAAGTTTGGCTCCGAATTCTGGATACGAACATTAATAAAGATCAACTCCGAATGCTGGATACGAAATCTCATGAATTTCAACATCGAATTCTAATGACAAACTTTCCATTACAATTTCTGATTACGAATTCTGATGAGGAATTCTCATTCCGAATTCTAATTCCAAATTCACCTATTAAACAGAATCTGGTCATCTTTTTTTTATACACTCTGAATTTATTTAGACTCTGAAAATTATTTTTGGTTAGACTCCGAACATTCTTTTTTCTTACACTTTTATAATTTGTCCACTCTTTGACTTTTTGTTTACACTCCGAACCTTCAATCCGAACTTTTGAGTTAGAATTTAAAACGATGTCGTACATCCTATTACAGTTGTTTTGTTATAAAACGATGTCGTCTATTCTATTATAAACTAACCGTTGGTTAAGTGACACATGTACAGGTCCCTCCAATTTTTAAGGAAAATATGATCGTTGGGAAGGAGGACGACCTTACCTATAAATAAGAGCTCATTCGAAAGAGCTCTACAGACAATGAAGTTGATCAATCAAGAGACCACACGCTGCTAAGGTGATTTCTAGAGGGAGAAAGCTTTTCATGCCATGTGCATACTGAACCGCTCGTTTAGTTTTTACTTCGTGCGACTCCGAATGTTGGTGATTACATTCGAGGACTTCCGGGGATAGGAAGACAGAGGTGCCGACTACCTTGAAGATCGAGGGCTTCCTTGCTGAGGAAGACAGAAGTTACCAACTACCGTTATGTTGAGGGCTTGCAGGGATAGCAAGACAGAGACACTCCGATCTTCGTATCGAGGGCTTACCCTGGTGAGGGTAAGACAGACTTTCTTGAAAGTATAAATCAAGGGACCTTTATCCAAGGTTGTTGGATACCCTTCTCATTGGGTCAAAAGACATATATCTTATTACTTGTAGTTTTACTACTTGTTTATTTCCGCTGCATCTTGTATTATATGGAATGTATAACTTTCTTATACTTCCTTACTTGTACTCTATTTCATTTAGATTCTATATGATTTAAGGTAGAATCTAATACTGTAATCTTTAGTTAAGTTTCAATTTCCGAAACCATATTTCCGGAACCTACTTTCAGAATCTCTTTCTAAGTTATTATTTGGTGTTAGAGGTGTTGTGAATTAGCTTAGTTTAACATTGTTAAACTTATCCCTTTTCTTTGCTTAAGGAAAACACAGTTATTCATAACTAACTTTAAAGGATCCAAAGGAATATTTAAAGTATACAATTCACCCCCATCTTGTATATTGAGCATCTACATCATTATTTAGATCCTACACCCATTCCTCTACAAGGATTATAAATGATATAGCAGAACATCATTTGGATATCTAAATAATAACATGAATTATAGGTCATTAGTGCCTCTGTGAAAACCTTTTTAGAATTCCTAATATTTCCACGTTAAAAGAAATTATCATGGAATCCTTTAGTTATTGCATGAGGTTTAGAAAAATATTTCTATATGCATAAACAATGACCCTCAATGTGATTTATGACTCCTTTAATGAAACTAATATCACTTCCAATAAGAGAAATAAATTTCTCATAAACCATAACATACTATCAAGGTTAATCACATCCTTTATTGCCCATTCCAACACATCAACATATGGAGTGAGGTTCAGAATGATAACATTCTATCATATATTATATAAAATTACAATATTATATATTCATGAATTCATCTTCACATTGGACACAGAAAGATGATAAAATTTAAAAATATTTGTAAAATGGTTCGCATACTGATTCACTTTCATATCACACTACATGGGGTTACTGAATTCAACATAATTTTTAAAAAAACATATAATCCTGATTGAAAAAATATATTAAATGAAATATAATTTATTTACACTCTATGACCTCATGATTCTTCATTGACTCTATCAAAGATCACAATCTCTCATTAGTCCCTAATTAATAAACGGTAAATAATTCACTTTAATAAAATCACTCATTTTTAAGAACACTAATAGAAGCCCAATATTATAAACCCATCCTCATCCTACATATGATCATAAAAGCATTATAAATATATTTTTTATAGAATGGAAAATGTATATCAGGGTTTCCAGATTCAAACATTCGAGATTACACTACTAGAGTCTGAATAGGGATGGATACCTATCCCAAATCATTGATAAAACGCTCCACTATCTCAAACTGACATTTTCCACTATTGTATATTAGTAAATTGGTTCAACAATATCTTATTGTAATGTCTTATTCAAATATATTTTTGTAGTTATGACATAACACAATATCCACAGACTACACTGAAACATTATTAGGTATACATATTTCACTAAATCAATCAATATTCAAGTGGGTCCAATATATTAAGTAATAATTCAATAATGGGGTTTCAAAAACAATAATAAATGGTTTGTAATAGACATGAAATATATCTAATTATACCTCAAATACACATTTCATCAACACCCTTGGAAACAAAATACTTGTTATGCTTATAGATTTCCCATAAATGTATTGAAAAAACCTCATATGTCCTAATAATTATACCTCTCCTCCACTAGGTTAATCCAATCATCATAGTTATAGCAAGGGATATTTAAAAACTACACCTAAAATATAATCTTTCATGAATCATCCTAGATACCTTGGTACAAGGATTCTAGATCAAATCCTGACATGCCCTGAATGGTGATCTCAATCCCCATGTGTTAGTTACTAGCACCTATCATTTAATCAATTTTCATAAGCAATGGATTTCTAATAAAAATAATGGATGATAAATTATACAAGTTTATTTCTGAATAATCATAATAGAGAAAGTAACATTATATAATATGTATGAAGAAGAGTATATAATCAATTGGCATAACATATTCCAATATAATAAATCAAAAAAACCCCTGTGAAATGTTAGTGACATGTCGACTGTTCACCTCCATCAATCATGGTCCCCAAACCAAGTATGCCATCCACCTATAAGTATCCCTCTCTCTTTTCTGGGACATGTAAAAAAGATAATCTAGAATCACCCAAAGGAAAAAATAAGGGTATAATCTCAATGGCCTAGTACTGTCTCAACAGTTGTTTAATAATCAATTCCATAAAAATAAAACCATTTATGCTTTTAATTAAATAAAAATATTAAAAAATTTAAATTTTCATGTTAAAAAAATGCGTTGAAATTTAATAGATTTAAGTAATGTCATAATAAAATGAAATGAATATTACATACATATATATGTATCATGAATTAAATAATTCTATAACCAATGTAATGTATAATAGAGTGTATGGAAACTATGAACTGTGATAATAATCCCTATGTAACATTAGTTTATCATAAGAGAATCATCATACATCTTAATTGTTATCTTTGATAAATATAGGATTGCACACTCACAACAACACCTCAATGGGGGGAATTTTTTAAAATCAATCTAGACTCCATTTTATGACCCATCATTGGACGTCATATCGATTATTATATAGTATTGTTGTCATCATGAATCCATTCATATGGAAGAATGATTTTTTAAATCTCCACTGACTACAAAGTCTCATATATTTAATAATAAATTCGTCAATTATAATACATCAATAATTTGAAAAAAAAATTATTAATTCACAATTTTAATGGAATTTTATATTTTCCTCATGAGTATTCATTGGAAAACTTAATCAATGATTTTCATAAAAATTAATGAATTTCCAAATCCATATTTTATCATAATAATTATTTCTCATGTATAAATGGAAAATTATTTAATCAAATAAACATTAACATGAAGGCATATTTTATCTCAAATCCACCCTAATATTATAATTTCATTAAAATTGAATGTTTTTTACATTTTCAAGAAATTTTCATATCAAACATCAAATCAGCTATTATATAGATTATTAGTTAATTAAATACTCATTTAATATAAATTAATCAATTAAAATATCAATTTTAGGGAAAGTAATTATGGAAGCACCTATCATTAATAACTTATTCTAATAAATACCCATAATCAAAATTTCTATGAGATCTTATGGAATAGAAAATAAAAATTCAATCATTGAATAAATATACATGAAAATAGATATTAGATAAATCATAAAAATGATGTTATATCACCCAATAATAAATAAGGTATAGGATATTAAGAGAAACGTCATAGGATAAGATTCACATGAAAGTAGAAAATCAAATGAGATCATAGATACACTGAGTATTCCTAGGGAGAGGTTGAATGAGTAAAAATTGAATCTGGAGATCATAAAAAGACCAAAGAATCATTTTGGGGGATAATAGTGGTGTTTATAATATTAAAAATAGATCTTGTAATTTTTATCTAAATTTTAATTCGAATTATCATTTTTGGGTAAATTTTTCTATACGGGATGCATGGTCAGTAGTAACGGTATACCCTAAAAATGTGCAACTACTAGTGATCTTATGGAATTCGTAGTTTGGACCCATGGATAAAATAATTTGGTGATAATAGTAAAAAAACTATCCAATTGTGTACTATTTATGAAATCAATGATCCCCATTTTAGTGTCTAATCAAAGGGAACATTATTTCCTACGACAACCCGTATGATTTTTCCAAACTATACAAAAATTGTGCATAGCCTCAATAATATCCCAATATTTCAAAATTTTATATGAAATAATCCATGAAAATCCCCTTATAAAGTATGATCAAAACATTGGTGAATGATTACCTAAAAGAACATAATGGTATTTTAATTGATTAATCCCCTTCAGTAATTTTCATTCTTCTTTAACATGTTGATATGTCCTGCATTTCATGGTAATTTCAAAAATAGAACTTCTTATTCCATCCCAGTATTGTTACTCTAAATGTCCACTATTCTATTAGTGATTCATGGATGAATGGAAGAAGGTAATTATATTATTTTCATAATATTCCTACAATCAACATAGAATAAAAAATCACACATAATCTTCTTCTAAATCACATTAATACTTCATCATCAGCACTATATTCTGTAATAATACTATTCATAATAATTTTTTCTATTCCTATAAAATATGACACTCCTTCTAATCTTAATTTTTTATTAATAATATATATTATATTAATAAAAACTATATAATTAAGGGATGTTCCAAAATGCATAATTTATAGGCAAAAATTCAAAAATTAATTAAGGAATGTGTTATGTTCTAAATTCTACATTGTTAATGTAGAATTATATTTTCTACCCAAATCATTGAATACTTTTTATTATTTTATTAGATTACAATGAATTGTTTATTCACCATTCTAAATTAGTTTCATCCATATTACATGCCTCGTGATTAACGATTTATGAATGAATAAATACATTAAAGAGTTTTGATTAGAATATATTTCACTCATTACGCCATCTTAATGATTCCACATATTATATAATAAAATCACCATGATAGATAATAATATATTGTACTTATTGTGATATAACACATGACATTTTAATGAACATAAATCCTAAAAAATTACTTATCATTCTATTTAATAATATAACAATGTAATTTAAATGATGTATTATTGTATATGATAAATTCATATTTTATATAGGGAATGGAAGAAATGGATAAGTCCGTAATCTTTTTTTTATTATATAAATAATCGTCACACGACTCTATAGATATTAATTTAGGTAAATTTTATGTTGAATTTTTAGTGGGGTAGAAAACAATGAAAAATGTTCACAAAACTACTAATTATATTGCACTAATCCCAGAAAACTAAAAAACATTGTGTACTTTTTTAGACATGGATATTCTTCATCAAAATTACTTTTGCTGGTGTCAATTTTTATGAAATATTTTGATACAATATGGGCCCAGAATGAAATATATTACCACCAAAAGTATAATTTACTAAATTTTCAATTTGAATTATTTTAAAAAAATGTTTTCAAAACAATCCTTAGTTTCATTTCATACTCCTCATGAATTTTAGAATATACCAATATAAAAATCAATAAAAAAGATAAAGATTATCTAAATATTCGGGCAAAATCTATTAATAATATTGTGAATATAACTGGTACATTAGAAAACCCAATGGTAATAATCACATACTAAAAAATTTGGTATGTATTCTAAAATTCAGTCTTCATAATATCATCCCCATTCAAATTTAACAGATAGGATCCTTATCTAAGAATAATCATCCAAAAATAATATTATCTATAGAACATATAAAAAAATTCTTAGATATGATACAAAGGATAAATGTTCTAAAAAAATTTATTCATGGAATTATAATAAATAAAAATTCTTGTTAAAATGTATTTATTTTTTAAAATAAAATTGGAGATCCCCATAGTGAACTACATGGATGAGTGAAAACATTATATTGTATCTCTTACAACTACATCTTTAATTAATAATGTTCTAGCTGATCCACTTGATATGGGTGATTAGAAATTATCTATGAATTAGGTTCTAATTCAAAATTAATTGTCTTAATATAATATATTTTATTAATAAGAAACTCATTAGAAAATACATCATGATATTTACTCACTATTAATACATCACTTCTATGAATAATCACCCACATCTCAACAATAACCAAAATATAAAATTAATTTTCATATTTTAATATCTTCCCATCTTCATTATATTTTATCGATGGTGTCAATTCATTCATCTATTAAAATATTATATCATTCTAACAAAAAACCTCTTCATATTTACACTGTATGTTAAAATGATAAAAAAGGAAATACATACACATAATAAAAGAATCCACTGTATGGGAAAATAAACCTATCATTTAAGGTAAATAATTTTTATTTAAAATAGTAAGATTCTTGATATAATTTATTTTCTTCTTAATACATACCAAAAGATTTTTTACCAAAATTTTAGGATTTATTTCAAAAGGATAAATTTCAAATTTATCAAATATTTTCATGTAAACGAATAAATGTGTAAACCCAAAATTATAAAAGACATTATAATTATTTAGATAAAAATATTATATACCTATCACATTATCATAAAATGGTATAACATTTATTAATGTTGTCACATGTGATTTTAGAACACCATTCTATTATTTCTATGGGTTAATTTCTTCCTGCATCCTAATATTTGGATAAGTACTCATATAGTAACATATATTATTGTATATAATGAATCTCACCATCATCTATTCATTATTTTATTAATAATTTTCTTTTCTAACATTATCCATATGTAAAAACAGTCCACATCGAAAATAAAAAAAATTATATGACATTGTCAAGGGTTATTTTTAACAAACTTATCAAAGGATGGAAAGATGGTTTTATTTACTTAAAATTTATTTGATATAACATTACCCATTTTATATACTGTGTATCTTCTCTCCTATATTCATCAATATAGCAAATAAAAAAATCTCTATTTCTATCTTCTCAGCAAATTTTCTGCATACTTTTCTAATCCAGTGAAGTTTTTTCATATGATACAACTAAATCTTATGATTTTTTTTAATTATCTGAATTATTATCCAATACTATATCATTAATATTTATGAAAATTTTATTAAATGAAAAGATCCATAAATGTGCCTCGTTCTATGGTTTAGATATATCTTCATTATCTATTATTCACCAAAACTAACCACCATTGAGTCGTTTCACCTTAAAAATTATATATAAACATAGTATAAATTTGACTATTAGAATAATCCATGATTTAAAATAACATGTCCAAGGATATAACCCATCCTTTAAAATTCATATTATTTTATGATTTCCCAAATTTTAGAGGTTCTTGTTTATTGAACTGCTCTACTATATACATGTTCCTCTATGGTTTATTTGGTAAATATCTTATAATGGTGAAACCAAAATTTATAGTATATTTCATCGAATTCGTCAGAAAAAACTCTATTCAAATTCCAATCGTTCATAGTTGGTGATTTATAAGAAATTTTTCTTATTAGATCGTTTCTATATCAGGTTTTCTCATCCATCTATGGAAATCCATTATTAATATATATATTTTAGAAAAATTAAAATTGAAAAAGTTAAATTTTATATCTTGATAACCATAAATGATAATATGTTAATTTTATTTAATTATATTATCATATCCTTCAATATTATGTAAACCATTTCTGTGATATAAATTATCAAGGCATGGAAATTATAAAATCAATGATTTCATTATTTAGAATGACTAAATTATCTCTATTTTAAAAATATCATTTGAGGAATGATTTTTATAGAATTAATTCAAAACTATAAAATTAGATATCCATACATTATATGTTAGCAAATATAATACAGTGTTTATTTTCATACATTTAATGACGTTTAAAAATAAATAAAACTTTTTCATGAAAAATCATTACGATTTTCAATATTACTTCTTCTATGTTCCAACTAATCCATAATACCTATGAAATATATTTAAACCGTGGTATGAGAACAAAAATAATAGGTAGGGACATAAAAAACCAGAATCAAACCCATCATAAGATTTTTAAACCGTGAGATCATAAAAGAGAGATTTCCTTTAACAAAATAATAAATGACATCATATAATCATTAACATAATAATGAAATTCGATTTACTAATAAATTTTTTTCATAATAAATTATAAAATAATAAATAAAATAATAATCATAATTATGACGGTTTCATAGGAAACAAGATATCCCTTGAAACTTTTTTCCCTAAAAATTATTCATTTTCACACTAAAAGGACATAATTTTTACTTTTAATTAATATATCATTAATTTACCTTTTAAAATAAATGAATGTCAAGAAAAAACATTAGAAATAATAGAAACATCACTTTAGTTCCTTGTGAAATCTTCTTATTAAAACCATTAAAATAAATATAATATGAACCCATACAATTGAAATAACCATTACCGTCCAATTATAACATAGATACCCATAAAACATAATCTATACCCAATAAATTAGAGATATATATCCTGATATCCCTTCATGATTAGATATATTAGGTTCACCAATCACCATAATTATATCAAGGATAATAATATCTATTAAATTGATAAAATATTACACTGCTATCCACAATCATTTGAAAATATACTTTTGAAACCACAAGATATTTTCTGGAATATTCATATACCCCTTTCCAATAAAACATAATTTTATAAATTAAAATCATATAAAAATGGGAAGGATGGTTTTATAATTTAGAAAACACATATTATTGTAACTTAATAAAATAATATTGTGGTAGATGAAATATCCATCGAAGAATATATATTAATGTAGAACATTTTTTTTATATTTTGTTGAATGAATAAATGAATTGTATAAAAAAAGTAAAATGATTTCTTTGGAAAAATCATTCATGAAATTTAAAAAGAGACATAAAATGTATTTTATAATATATTTTCCTCCATATAAATACAAACACAAAATAATTCGAATAATATATAAATCGAAAGAAAATATTGATAAAATAAATCATTAAAATATTTAAAAAGAGGATTTATGTTATAATATCTCATACCTCTCATTTGATTCCTCAAATAACTTATTTATAATAATGAATAATAAAAATATGTTAATTATTTATGTTGTTAAGAAATATTTTAAAATTTATTATTATTTTTAAAATATATATTACCAATTTATATTTATTCAATAAATAAATTTCATTCACATCATATATTTTGATGATATTCATATTATATTTTTAAACTGACTCCTATAGGGTGACTATGGTAATAGAGGTTAGTATCCCATCATCGTGAGATTAATAATAATGAATAATATTTATTTTTTTAAACAATTATACTTCTAAAAAAATCCATGAAATATGGTCATGAAATGTGAACTACATTTAAATAATGAATATGTTAGACAATACACACAAACATATAAGACTATTTTTTCAAGGACATGATTGAATAAAATAAATAATTACATTTTCTCTATAAAATAATAATTATATATAAAATTTATTATATTTATTTAAATACAGTTATAAATAGAATTCTTGGGATTTGATCATACAAAGAGAATCACATCCCTATGTAGTGTTGTTAATAGACATGTATAAATGGATGCTAGTGACATTCATCAATGGATGGAAGGGTAAAAAAAATTAATATATAATCTTTTAGGAATGATAAATATATCATTAATATCATATATATATATATATAATAAATTCAACATTATAATCATCCATGAGTGGATGTAATTGAAAAATTAGTATATCTGTTCATGAGGTGGTTTTCCACTATACACATGAATGATTTTTTCATTTCCCATTACAATGTAGTATATATAGATATATTAAGAGAACAGAATTAAATAATACATATCCTATTATCTATAAACAATAATTAGAAAATTTAGTTCCCAATGATACTTATAGTTTAGAGTTTTATATTGTTAGTTCATAACCCATACATAATAACCCCATTATTTAAAAAGTGCACACTTCTATTTAGTAACGGATTTTTCCAAAATAAACAAATAATTTAAATAGAATCTATTAACACCCTTAGTTTTTATTAACGAATTTTTTTCTATAATAAATTAAATTCATTTTATGAGTTTAATTAAATGAAACTAAAATTTACTCTTTTGATATATGAATTCCCATTTTATGTTTTCATTTCATGTAATATTTGAATAACATGTTTTATATGAAAAATTGATTTTTAACAAATCCATGACATATTTTTAATTTAATAATCTAACCAAGACTATTATAACCTATATGGTAAATATATATATTAATACTAATAACTTATTTTCCAATATTATGTATAATGGTTAATATAATGAATAAATATTGATAAAGAGGTACTTAATTTATGTTAGCGACACTATAAGTTTTAAAAATACTATTTTCTTAAAATAATTATTTCATTTTTTTGAATTAATAAACTGATTTTTGATAAAATTTTAACATTAATTAGGTAAAATAATAAACGTTTTAATTCATAATATATAAATGATGTTATTTTGAATTTATTAGATTTTTTAAATGGTTTTCTTTTTTAATGGATAATGAAAATTAGTAAATTTTAATTTTACAATGGAATTTTTAAATAATTAAAAATGTTAAAATATATTTTAAAATGTTTTTAAAGAAAAAAATCTAAAAATTTAAATCATTTAATAATATTAATTTCATTTATATAAATATCATGTATTCAATAATTAAAAAATCATTTCAAGCATTTAAACGTTTTCTGTAAAAAATACCTCACTTTCTCATTACGTCTCCCGAATTAATAATAAATTAAATTCAACCAACTCCATTTATTGAATTTGAAAAAATGTATTATATATTTTAAGTCATAAAAATTTAATATATATAATAAAATCAATATATATTTTTAACATAATAATTTGTGAAAACTATTAAAATTAATAATGATGATTAATGTTATAATGTTGTTTTCTGTTTTAAATGTGTTTAAAATCAAATTAATTTTACACACCCATATTATTTTTTCATAATGAATTAAATTTGATATCTTAAACATATTGGATTAAATTTTTTATTATTTCTTAATTTATATTACTCTTAACTGATAAATTAAATAGGTAAAAGTATATACAAGTTACCTATATAAACTCTAAGGATAAATTTGAGTAAATAGAAAGACTAAGGACTAATTGTAATAAATAAATATTCTCGGTAGTTTAGGTTTTTCTTAAAAAAATCACATATTCCCACCATTATTATTCATGTTTTTTTGGAAAATGTGGTTATGGAGACATCCCAATAGTAAATACTTTTGGTTATTTAAAACAATTCTGGATCTCGTCACTTATAAAAGGGAATTCAATCTCATTCATTTTCCCACCTATATGGACATTTTTATCAACAAAAAACCCAAAAAAATTCTTATAAACATATTTAACCTTACCATCTAATCATTAGTTTGAAAATAAATCAATATAATAAATGCTTTTAGTGAAAACCTAAGGGGGATACCTCGAAGAAGAGGTAATTTTCATGAACAAAAAGTTTTATTTTATTTCTTCCTCAAACCCCTAAAATTAATTTTATTTCATGATTACTGAATAACTTGAAAAAAATAAATATAATTATGTATTTTTATGATTATTTTATGACCTAAAACCACATACAATTCCATCAATGGTTTTACGAAATCATTATTTATGTGTATGGAAGAATGTTGCTATGAAAAATGATGTTGTTTACTTTTCCATTTCCACAATTCAGTGATGGGAATAATTATAGAAATAATATTTATATTTTGTATTTATTTGTTTTATTATTTATTTATTTTTAAGTAGATATTATATAACACATCACGCCAATATTTTTATTTTGTGGGAATATGATAACATTATTTGTGTGTATAGTGGACTACCACATTTCTAAGCGATAAATTTTTTAAAATTTAAATGTAATATATTATGGATGGTTAATGTATAAGTATGTGATATATATGATAGAAAAATTAAACATAAATTAAAATTTATAAACATATCCTTTACTTTTATTTCATTATGTTCTACAAGAATGTGTAAATAGCATTCCAACATAGGTATTCCCTACCATCTCCATGAAAGGATTTTTCCATTTCATATCATAAAATATTGTGGGTAAATATAAGAAAATATATACTGAATATATATATATATATATTAAATTAATATCTTTATAAAAAATATTTTATATCATTAAATAATTATTTATGTATGATTACAAACATAAAAAAATAAAAACATATAAAAAAACAATGCAGTTGTTACCCGACACTCATCTTTAACATGGAATTGTTAATAAATGGGTAATAAATGTCATACTAAAATGATATATGATCTGATATATATATATATATATGTAATTATTAGTATGTAATTTACATATAATAAACAAAAATTTATTATGCAAGGAATTTTAAGGAGAATGATGGGAGATAATACCTAATTGAAGGGATTTCTACATCACTTTTATTTTCTATGGGAAAAATGCCATATTCACCACATATTTCATTTCTGTGGTGTATATACTTCTTATAAATAAATTTTACAATGATTGTACATAAAATTATTGATATTTACACTTCCATTTGATGAAATATCTTTCATGGGACTTACGGTTTAGAAGTTACGAAATCAATAAGTGATTATTGTCTCTATTTTCAATCTTGGATATGATTGTTATGTCGTATAAATATATTTTTTCATGATGTTTATATACATAACCTTATATAGGAAATATCATGAATTGTTTCATATTAATGGTATTTTTATTTCATTTTACTATATTAAGTCATTTGGATTATGATTTAACACTCCCAATGTGTTAAGGATTTTATGTTACAATCCGATAACTTGTTTCGATTATTTATGATTATGTATATAATGTTGAAATATAATTATATAACAATAAATAATTTTAATTTATTTTCTTTTAAAATTATTATTCATTATATATTCATGTAATTATACAATTTTCACCCTATGGTGCGTATGATATTTATGAAAATATTTTAACCAAATATAATGTTATTTTTCCCTCTGGTTAGAAATATATTCTCTTCATATACAATTTTTTATACAAATTATATCATTTTTTAAAATTATATTTTAATATAATTTTCAACGAATTTTTCTTATTTATTATAATTGTTTAAAATTATTTTCAAATAATCATTTATATGTTCTCAATTTTATTTTTGAAGAAAATTGTTTTCTAACATGTTTTACATTTTAAATCATGTTTTTAAATGTGGAGTGGGTATTTTAAAAAATAAATGTATTAAATGATTGATCAAAATAGATACCTACATGACACACAATGATTTTACCTATTTCTAATTATTGATGGGATCAAATTATAATGTTCATATTATATTTTTGAATGGTTTATTTAGGATGGAATATTATTTATGAAAAACATTCTCTCCTATAGATTATAACATGTTGAAATTATTATAAAACCTCCTTATTTTCAAGGATTAATAAATTATTACATGATTATGAAACAAGTACCATTTAGAAATTATGTGATATGATAAAATTATAGTGATACCCTTTTCATTTAATGGGTTATGATTCGATGGATGTTTATAATCTTGTGGAACAAAAAAATGGTCTTAATTTTGAAATGGGTGGGGCCTAAATCTCCCATTAATATATTGGGTAAATACTTTAATATCCCATGAAATAGAAATGCTTGGAATAGTGATTAAACATTATTAAATCAGACATGGCTATAATAGAGAGTTAACCTGATACACGAAGACATGGTTGTAATGAGGAGTGAACATGGAATTACAATGTAATTTTTTTCATTGATGTCCTTTTTAGTGATACTTGTCTAATATAGAAATCATATCTATTATTTTTTAACGTAAAAAATTAGTTTCAATAAGAAAATATTATTCCCTCGTGACCCATATTATTTTATTTCTTTATGATTCAAGTCTTCTAAACATCATATCATTATGACATGATTCAAGATTGTGATCTTTGATATGTAAGGAATTATTTTGAAATATTAATTTTATATTCTTATTTCCTTATGTTTATGTTATTATTATAGATAAATATTTTTACCCTTAACGAGTATATGATCTCACCGTTTTTAAATTTAATTTCTCCAAGATATGAAGATATGTATTATATATCTTATTTATAATAACGGTGATACTTACAAATACCATAGTGATAGATAATGTAGATTAAATTTTGTAATGTGTTTGTGTTTTTATGTTTCCAAATTTATTAAACTAATATATTCCTCGAGAATGTGTTGTATAATGTCATTAATATTCATCAAAATGATGTAATATATGAATATATTAATCCCTGTTCTCTATACATTGTATCAAAAGATAGTTTTATTTTACTTTTTAAAACTAGGTTGGGTGTAGTACCCCCGGTTTCCGGTATGTAACCCTTACATGATGATTTTCTTGGTTTCAAAAGTTAAGGGTGATGTATGGGAGAGTTGGGAGATCCTGCACTGATGTTTGAAGCAAAGGGGAAGGTGCACAGGCGGCACACAGTTTGTCTAAACCATGCGGCCAAACCGTGCGTGGCTGACTGAGGAGTCAGTGGCTTCCGCATGGTCGGCGCACAGTTAAGGGAAACTGTGTGATGAGTCCATGCGATAAGGGTGGCTGAGGTTGTAGCTAATGCACGGTTGGTGCATAGATTTTCAATCCATGTGAACTAATAGTTCGGTCACTTAAATTAGATCCTTAAATTGAGGATCTAACTCGTTTTTCCTCTAATTGCCTCATTAAAATCCTAAGTTGTCCTAACTCAGGATTTTGGTTAATTTCAGATCCAAGAGGGTTATCCCATCGTTACGGATGCAATACGAAGGCTTATCTTGGCGAATCGAAGTTGGATTCTTGAGGTATGTGATCGTTCTCAATCGTTCTTGAATGGTTTATTAGATCTACATAGATCTACTTCTCCCTATCCCTCAGTTTCATAGATCTATGCTCGTTAGGGTATACCTCTGTATGTGGATGTCAAATATGTTGATATTTTGTCTTTTTAGTGTCAGGAGAAGAAATGAAATGTGGGTTTTTGAAGATTTGACCTGGCGTTCTTGAGCGTTCATTGTCTGTTGCTTAGTTTCGCCTTTTTTGTTGAGGTAGTTGGCTTCACTCTCAACTCCTCTTGTTAGAATTGATTAGCTTAGATTAAAATTGTTTATTTGAATGGAATTGATTTTGAAAAGCATGGTATAAATATTCTCCAGTGTTGAATTATGGTTTTCATGAAATTCTGAAATCTTGGCTAATTGTTGTGCAAAGTTATTTTGCTATTTGAATTTAAATGTTGTTTTTAAATTATGATATTTTCGAACTTATAAATGGTTTGATGAGAAATGGGATTTTCATAAAAAGGAGTGATTTATCGAAATGGTTTAAATTGGTTGAACACACTGGGTTTTGATGGAAAATGGTTTTCAATAAAAGGTGTTTTATTGAAAGGATGGTCTTGCCATTATTTTTGGGATTGTGTGGTGTGTGTTCATGTTTCAAATACGAGGCTTGGCTGAAATGGGACTTTGTGCTCAGTTCCAAATGTTTAATGGAACATGGGACATTTATATACGAGGCATGGTTGAAATATGACCTTGTCCTCGGTGCCAAAGGTGTAATGGCACAAGGGAAATAATTAGCTAGTGATGACTTGGTAGATCGACGAGAGACTGCTCATGAGTATGGAACTATCATAACGATGCATGCATGGTTGATTTCACGGGTTTGTGAAATGGTTGGGTTTGCCAAAACATGATGTTTGTGAAATGGTTTGGAAATTTGGTTGGTTATTTTTATGGAAAAAATAACGTGTTAGAATAGATGGTTTAAATTTCACTTTAATGCTTTTGAGCATGGATGGTTCTGGAAAACTGGTGTCTATTGAGTTATAAATTGCTTTGGTGAAATTGTTTTATATATACTGTTTTTATATAAATTTGGATAAATTTTCTATCCTAGTGGCATGTGTAGGGAAGTAATTGGTAAAAACCTAATGGGTTTTATACTCATCCCTTCTTTGGCATGTTGGTGCTTTTGCAGATGTTGTGTTCTGAGACATAGGTAAAGGTAAAACATCTTATTGCTTGTGGATCGTGGGGATACTTGGGAGATGTTGTGGAGCTGGGAGATTATGGAGAACTAAGTCTTTGTGTATTTTGAGAGTATTGAGTTGTCTATCGGTTGTGCACATTGATACTTGGTTTGGCCTTCCACTATTGTGTACTCTGATGTGGTTTGAAATAAATGAAGTTTGTTTATTTGTTTTTTAATTTTTTCATTCATCATATAGTGAAAGTTTGGTTATGGATGGTTTATGAGTTTATTTATTAAAGGCTAAATCTTCCCCCACTTGTACTTGGAACCCTTAGGCATTTATTGCTAGCCTTTGGTGCCTTGGGGATGTCGCTTAAGGCCTAGTAATGACTCGTTGTACTCTCAATCCAATGAGAATTGGCAGGTCATTGCAAATGGTATCAGGTTGATTAGTCCTTGCCTAAAAAGTGGTCATCAATGTTCTTGGTCATGGAGTTGAAATTCCTTCTTGTCTATTCCTTATGTGGTCATCTTATACAATAGTAGGATTGTTGAAACATGAAATGTATATCATAAAAGGATGCAGCTAACCTATTTAGGCTGAACTTCAAGTTACCAGGGTGGTGGGTACATATGTGTTTTGGATACACTTCTAGAATGTTGGAAATATCATTGTCGTTGGTTTGGCCAATGAGAAGAGCATGACAAGAATTTTAGAGGAATTACTTCCCACTAGGATTGCATATCTCATTTTGAGTAATGAGTAAGAATATTGTGAAAGGTGAAAATATTTAAAAAATGTGGAAATTTTTTTCAATCGAAAGACTTTGAGAAAAGGTATTTGGATTATTTTGAAAATGGATTGATTTTCAAAAAGTATGTTGAATGTTTTCAAAATGGTTGACCATGGAAATGTTTGTTTGATAACAATGTTGTGATAGTTGATGTGATTGAATTTAAAAACTAAGACAATAGTTTATAGTGAGTGAGATTGACAGAGTTTGTTGTTGGTTTAGAAAATGGCACCTGGTTGGCATTGTTGAAACCAACCCGAAGAAACTGTGGAGAATGTGGTTCACCTGAACCACATGTGAACCAAGAGTAGGTTCGGAGTATTGTCCAAGACTTTCAAGCTGTGGATACGAGGAACTGGAAGAATGAGACACAACATGTGAATCCCACCATTCAGTTCATGAAGTTAAATCCACCGAACATTAGGGTGATAATGAACCCGAGGAGGTGGATGTGTGGCTAAGCTGGATGAATTGAATATTCTATTTCATCGGCACACCAGTGGAGTTGAAAGTAAAGCTGGTGACATATATGCTCGAGGATCTTGCATGTCAGCGGTGGGATTTAGCGGTACATTAAAAATTGGATGAAGTCCTTAGATGGGAGGATTTAGAAGAATTATTTAACAAACAATTCCATCCTCACACGTTCAAGATCCAGAAAATGAAGAACTTATTCGGATTGAAGCATGAGAGCCTCTCTATCACATATTATGCGGCTAAGTTTATGAATTTAGTCATTTTTGCACCAGAGGATGCGGTAAGTGCTTCTTTGAAGGCACACATCTTCGAATCGGGGCTGTGGCAGGAGATTCGATCGAAGATTGTAGTGATCCGTATTACGGATTATATATAGATGGTGAATAGAGGAATGGTTGCTGAATGTGATATATTAGGATCGACAGGACGAGGTATGATGATACCCATGGGATGGGGTGGGAACTCCAATGATGGGAACAAGCGGAAGAGGGACACATAATTCTACGGTGGGAGTGCGAATTATAACTAGACGTCGGGATTAGTCAACCATCCTCCATGACTCCAAAGAAAAGCAGGTTTCTTTCAATGTGGTTCTACTGATCACATGAAACGAGAATGTACAACACGACATAGATCTTTCCACAATTGCAACAAGATGTGGAATCTTCAGTGATATTGTCGCAATGCTCCACGATCGGGTGTTCGGGACACTTCTCAGGCATCTCAAGCATCGTATACCTCTACTGGGTGAGGACAACAAAATCAATCTCATCCGAAGAACAGATATAGGTATGGTGATTCCAAGAATACCATGACTCCTCAGGAAGGGAAATCTCAACAAGTAAATAAGGAGAAATGTGTAGCAACAACACAATTGTATGGAGACGAACATATGATGGTCGATGATCAGGTTGGACCATCTACGGTGAGAGGTATAATTCTTTCCAATTGTACTCTCATGCAAGTGTTTTTCGATACTAATGCATCACATTCATTTTTTCCTTATCGTATTTCTGATTTTCTGAACTGAAAACTTGAAATGATGCCTTCTGTCTTGAAACTACAAACTCCTCTTGGTGCAAGAGAATGTCAAGCCTTCATCTGTAGAGAATGTGCTATAACTGTTGATGGAGGTGAGCTGAAATGGGACTTCTCTATGTTGGTTATGGATGTCTACAATGTAATTCTGGGTTTGAATTGGTTGACAACGTTTAAGGATCACATCAACTGTTATGGGAGAATAGTTAGTTTCACGAGTAAGGACATTTTTTGAGCATGTCTTTAGAGGAATAATGATAGTAAATAAAGGTGCAATGAGCTTGCTGGAACCAATGGTGGGAACGATCTCTTTCCAATTGGAACCATTGACTTTGGCATCATTGGAAGAGATCAAGGAAAATAGTTTTCCTACTGTGGTGGATCAATTTCCTGATGTTTTTCCTAAAAACTTATCAGGATTACCACCTATAAGAGAAGTGGGTTTTACGATTGATCTCCTTCTGAGGACCAGTCATATCTCACTTCCATATTATAGGATGGAACCAACGGAGATGAAGGAATTATAATTGAAGTTAGAGGATCTGGAAATAAAGGGTTTCATTCAGCCAAGCATGTCTCCGTGGGAAGCATGAGTTTTGTCTCTAAAGAAAGCAGATGGAACTTTGAGACTATGTGTGGATTATCGTAAACATAACCAAGTTGCGATAATGAATAGATATACACTTCCCCTCATTGATGACATGTTTGATCAATGGAGGTGATCTCAGTGGTTCTCTAAGATTGACTTGTGGTCAGGATATCACCACTTGCATGTTCAGATGGAGTATATCCCGAAGACAACTTTCAGAAGCAAATATGGCCACTACGAATATATAGTCATGCCTTTCAGTCTAACGAATGCACCAACAGTCTTCATGGCTTTGATGAATCATATATTTCAGAAATATCTGGATTATTTTGTTATGGTGTTTATGGATGATATATTGGTGTATTCAAGAACAAGGGATGAGCATAAGGAACACTTGTATATAGTGTTGGAAATCTTCTGAGCCCATTAATTGTATGCCAAATTATCAAAGTTCTATTTTTGAATACAAGAGGTACGTTTTCTGGGCCATGTTGTTTCTGAGAATGGTGTATTATTGGATCCATAAAAGATAGAAGTTGTTCTTTCTTGGCAACCACCGAATAATGTCTTTGAAATACGAAGTTTTCTTGGTCAAGCTGGTTATTACCGACACTTTTCTGTGACTTCTCACGAATAGATTCACCTATGACAGCATTGAAAAAGAAGAAAAATGCATTTAAATGGACCGAGGAATTTCAGAGATCTTTTCAAGAGTTGATAGTTCATCTTACATCGGCACCCATCTTGATCTTTCCTGAATTAGGACAGGGGTATGTACTGTATTGTGATGCTTTGGGAATAGGGTTGGGTTGTGTTCTCATGCAAGGAGACCATTTGTTTTCTTATGGCTCAAAGCATTTGAGAGTGAATGAGAAAACATACCCAACACATGATTATGAGTTGTATGCGGTATTCTATGCTTTGAAAACATGGAGACACTATCTCTTTGGTGAGAAATTTACTATGTTTATGGATCACAAAAGTTTGAAAAAAAATTTCTCACAATGATATTTGAACTTGAGGCAGAAGAGATGGATGGAGTATCTTCAAATGTTAGAATTTGACTTGATGTATACACCAGGTAAGGAAAATTTGGTGGTCAATGCATTAAGCAGAAAGTCGTATGTGCATTTGGTGAATGAAGCTTCAGATGAGTGGAAGTTGATGTTGGTCCTAGAAGACTTGGTATGGAATGTGACGATCGAGCTGATGTTGCAGTTTTCATTCTAGTTGTGCTTGTTCTTGACTTGGTGGAGATAGTAAATTAGTCACATGCATCTGATATTGACTGTGTTGCAATGAGTTCAACACTCAATGGTGGGGAGACCATTAAGGGATGGAAGCTGGATGGGAGTTCAGTTTTTCGGTTTTGAGATCGAATGGTTGTACCTTTAACTGCTCAAGAAGAACTCCTTCATGCTCTCCACCATTCTATATGGGCAGTTCGTCCAAGAATACAGAAGATTTATAAGTCATTGAAGGAATAGTTTTTGTGGAGCAGCATGAAATGGAAGGTGGCCGAGTTCATCTCGCGGTGCAGAACTTGTCAGCAGGTTAAAGCAGAGCATCAGAGACCTACTGGTATGTTACAGAGTTTACCTATACTAGTGTGGAAATGGGAAAAGATAGCAGTCTATTTTTTCACAGGTCTTCCAAGAACGGTTCAGAAACACGATGACATTTAGGTGATAGTGGATCATCTAACCAAGTAGGCCCATTTCATCCCTATTTGTGAAAATCATATAGTGGAGGTTCTTTAAAAAATATGTATCCGAGAAGTGGTAAAGATGAATGGTGTACCTATGTCTATAGTCTCAAATAGAGATTCAAGGTTCACATATCATTTCTAGAAATCATTATAGAAATCCCTGGGGACTCAGTTGATGATGATAATGGTGTATCATCCTCATACAGATTGGCAATCCAAGCAGATGATACAAATGTTGGAAGACATGTTCAGGCTTATGTAATGGATTTTGGTGGCTTTTGGAAAGATCATGTGCCTTTAGTGGAGTTATCATATAATAATAGCTATCAAGCCTCGATAGGCATGGCTCCGTTTGAAGCATTGTATGGGTGTCCTTGTCGTTCTCCACTATGTAAGGTGGAAACTGGTGAAACTTCAATAGTCGGGTAGAGCCTGGTCCATGAAACAATGGAGAATATTCAGTTGATTAGAAAGAGGATGGAGATGGCTCAATGTCATCAGAAATATTATGTAGATCACTGTCGTAGACCATTGGCAATTTTTGTGGGTGATCATTTCTTCTTGAAGATCTCTCGAAGACTTGGACATCGTCATTTTGGGAATCAGGGAAAATTATCTCTTCAATAGATATGCTGTTTTGAGATACTGGAATGGGTTTGAGAGGTGGAATATCGTTTGGCATTACCACCATGGTTCGGTTCGTTGCACAATGTGTTCCACGTATCTTAGTTAAAGAAGTATCAACCCGATCCTGACTATTTGCTCAGTTAGGTTCATGTCGACCTAGATCCGGAGGCTTCATTGGTATATATCCTGGTGCGGATTGTGGGTAGGAAGGATAAATTATTGTGTGGGAAAAGCATCGGTCTAGCCTGGGTTTTGTGGAAACATGGTCAGATTCAAGAATAGACTTGGGAACACGAGATAGAAATGAGAGAGAAGGGGCCAAAACACTTTCAGACAAGAATAGGTTTTCTTCTTTTCGGGGATGGAAATGCCAATGGTGGGGAGAATTTAGTACCCCCAGTTTATGGTATATAATCCTTTCTTGATGCTTTTCTTGGTTTTAAAATTTAAGGTTGGTGTATAGGAGAGTCAATAAATCCTAGACATAAGATTGAAGCAAAGGTGAAGGAGCATAGGTGGCGCACGGTTTGTCTAAACCATGTGGCCAAACCATGCATGGCTGACTGAGGAGGAAATGTCTTCGGCACGTTCGGTGCATGGTTAAGGGAAACCATTTTATGAGGTCATCCGAGAAGAGTGGACGAGTTAGTGTCTAACGCACGGTTGGTGCACAATTTCACAAATCGTGTGGAAAAAACGTGCGGTCACTTAAATTAGATCCTTAAATTGTGGATCTAACCTGTTTTGCCTCTAATTGCCTCATTAATACCCCTAAGTGTCCCTAACTGGGGATTTTGGTTCTCTTATGGTCATAGAGGATTCTCCCATTGATTTGGAGGTGATCCCAAGGCTTCTCTTGGGGAATTGATGCCAAATTCTTGAGGTATGTGATCATTCTCCTTCGTTCTTGAATGGTTTCTTAGATCTACATGGATCTACTTCTTCCGCTCTCTCAGTTTCTTATATCTATGCCTGTTAGTGGTTGAACTATGTATTTGGATTCCATATATATTGATATTTGGTCTTAGTTGTGTTAGGAGAAGATATCTACGGTGGGTTTTTGGTGATTTGTCTCGGCGTTATTGAGCGTTCTTCGTCTGTTGCTTGGTTTTGCCTTTTTGTTGAGGTCGGTGGCTTAACTCTCGTCTTCTCTTGATAGAATGGATTGTCTTGGTTTCAAATTGGTTATTTGAATGGTATTGATTGTGAAAAGCATGGAATAAATCTTCTTTAGTGATGATTTATGGTTTTGATGAAATTGTGAAATCTTGGAAAATTGTTGTGCAATGTGATTTGGCTATTTACTTTAAAATGATGATTTTAAATTATGAAATTTCTGAAATTATAAATGGTTTGATGATAAATTGGATCTGAATAAAAAGGATTGTCTTATTTAAGTGTTTTGTGATTGAAATGATTTTGATGGATTTGATTTTCAATAATAATGGATTTTTATTGAAATTGTTTGAATTGGTTGAACACACTAGGTTTTGATGGAAAATGGTTTTCAATAAAAGGTGGTTTATTGAATGGATGCTCATGGATTGATTGTTGGGAATGTGTGGTGTGTGTTCATGTTTCATATATGTGGATTCGTTGAAATATGACCTTGTGCTCGGTGAAAAATGTTTAATGGCACATGGGACATTTAAGTACGCGGCTTGGTTGAAATATGACCTTGTGCTCGGTGCCAATGGTGTAATGGAACACGAGAAATAATTACCTTGTGACGACATGGTAGATCAATGAGAGACCACTCATGAGTATGGAACTGTCATAATGATTCATGCATGGTTGATTTCAAAGGTCTGTGAAATGGTTGGGTATTCCAAAATGGGATGTTTGTGAAATGGTATGGAAATTTGGTATGTTATTTTTCTGGAAAAAAATAACTTGTTGGAAAAGCCAGTTTAAATTACAATTTGATGCTTTTGAGCATGGATGGTTTTGGAAAATTTGTTTATATTTAGTTATAAACTACTTTGGTGAAATTGTTTAATATAAACTGTTTTTATATAAATTTGCCTATATTTTCTATCCTAGTTGTGTGAGTAGGGAAGTCATTGGGGAAAACCTACTGAGTTTTATACTCACCCATGTTTTTTAAAGTTGGTGCTTTTGTAGATGTTTCATTTCGAGACACAGGTAAAGGTAAAACATCTTATTGCTAGTGGTTCGTGTTGAGGCTTGGGAGATGTTGTGGAGCTTGGAGCTTGTGGAGCACAAAGTCTTAGTTTTTTTGAGAGTATTGATTTCTTTATCGGTTTTGCACTTTGATACATGGTTTATCCTTCCTCTATTGTGTACTCTGATGTGGTTTGACATAAATGATGTTTGTTTTGTGAGTTTTTTATTTATTCATGCATCATATAGTGAATGTTTGGTTATGGTTGATTTATGGGTTTATTTCTTAAAGGGTAAATCTTCCCCCACTTGTACTTGAAACCCTTCGGCAGTTATTGCCATCCTTTGGTGCCATGGGGATGTCTCTTATGGCCTATTAATGACTCGTTTCACTCTCAAGACAATGAGAATTAGAGGGGCATTACATTTGGAAAACCATAGTCATATCCCTATAAAAATATCTAAGGATAATTCTAAGGATAGTTCCATGTATAAGAATTATTCATAGAATTATAGAAAATATTATAGTGATTGTTTTTAAAGAAATTATATCCAATCATGGATACCAAATAAAAATGTACCTATAAAAAATATGTACCTATGGGTAATACCCCCCCAAAAAAATATTTCTCTACAAATGATTGAGAGAAAGAGCATTATATTATGCCTCAATACAAACTTTTTTTGGAAATACTAGGGGATATGATTTAGAAATTACCAAATTCTTTAAAACCCATTATGAAGGACTTCAATAAATAATTAATATAATGGTCTTAGGATACACCTTGCATTTTAATTATTAAAAAAAGGTTTCATGATTTAGAAGATGTATAAATTATTTTTCATGTTTACGTAGTCCCCCAAAATGATTATTTCTTTTTATAATTTTATTCATAATTTTATTCAACAGTTGGATCCATATTGAATAATGATAATGGTGTGTGTGAGTGAAAAAACTTATTCTCCTCATAGGAATCCAAAAATTTAGGGATCTATAAAGAATAACTCATTACTATGAAAAAAAATCATTCTCAATATATAATTCATGAAAAAATTCAAAACAAGAAAATAGGGAAAAAATTATAGAGTTCATAATGAGGAATCATCCACAGTCCTTTTATAGAACCACTAAAACACTACTTTCTAAATAATGTATTGTTGTACTGAGAAGGTATGTTCATTTATCAATTTCTAGATGACTAAAATACCATTTTTATCATATTATTAGATGGTATAGTAGATAATTAGTTGACTCTTATCAAGAATACGAGGCAATTGAATAAAATTTATTCCCTATAATAGTGCAAGTCTAATTTTTTTAGTATGAAAATTCCTCACATACAACTTATGACGTTGGAGAAATAATTCCTTGATCTTATAAAATGTGATGATGAATTTGTTAGTACCAATGAAGAATATATTATATGATGTAACAACCCAAGATATAATAGTAATTTATTTTATTTGAAGTAATTCAATAACTTTCACTACACGTAACACCCCAAAATTACAAAGTATGTTATTTTCTTTAAAGTAATGCAATAGCATGCGCGACACGCAACACTGAGTTCGAGTACACCATGAGTTTCCAAAATTTTTGTTTATAAAGAGGTTATGAATAGTGATAACTGAATTTTTAATTTTATATATTCCATATAATTTTGGAATCCTAATTATGTGTTTCTTATACATAATATAAGATCAAATTCATTTTTTCAGATTAAAGATGTATTTTTTAAAAAATGCAATCTTACCACCATTTAATGGAAACCCATTTTCAAAACTAATATTTTGTACTTTTATTTATTCAATTTAATGATATTAAATAATTCTTTATCATTAGGACATAAATATTTATTTTAGATAAAAGTTTGGTACTTTTTTGTTAAATTTCATATTTTGATGAATACTGAAAAATAAAAATTTTAATTGAAAACCACTTTTCAAATCAAAATAATTTGTAGTGGTAAATTATGAATTTGAATATGTTTGATGATAAATTATGTATTATTTATATCATATAATACAATGTAGGTTGTTATAAGTAATTTCACATTTAAATTTGACATAAACACAAGTCAATCTTTTGATATTTTTTTCTTTTTAAAAACTTGCTTTTAGGTTTTGACAACAGTAATTAATTTTAAATAAATTAATTCAACTTATATGTTTTTAAATTGATAAAATAGAATTCATTTTTTTATTCTTAATATAAAAATTAGCTTATGGTGAATTTTTGTTATTTTTTCTGAAAACATTCATTTTTTGATGAATAGTGAAAAACATTGGGTTATTGTTTAAAACTGAATTTTTATTTAAATAATTAATTATTTCATATAGAGATTAGTTATGTAAAATTAGATAAATAATACCTATATATGTTCAATGTAATTAATTGGAGTCATTTTATAATAAGTTTAGATATATAATATTTTATTGGACTTTTTACCTTCTTTTACACCCCTTGTAGGAGTATTTGAAAATTGGCATAAAATTAATGTTATGGCTTCTGTGAGATGTATATAAAAAATATGAGATACATGGTTAACATCAAAAAGTAAAATTTTCTTCAATAAGATGAAAATAATTTTTAGCGAATAGTAATTCTTGACTTTTATTTACCACGATTTAATGTAAATAGGGTAATTACGATAAAAATGATATTATAATTAACCTAACACATATCCTAATTCTATTTTATAAGTATAATTCGACCAAAAAAATTATAAATTAAATATGATCCTATTTTTACACTTGGATTATAGTAGTACATTTATTATTATTTTATTTAAAGAAGAGATAAAAATGTTAAATTCAATATTTAATAACTAAAAAAATTTAAAAATATGGTTAAACATAGGCTAAATTCGAATTTATTTATTTCCTACATAATTTTATTTTATTTATAATTTTTAGACATTAAATAATTTAATTTATTTATGACACAATTTGATGCAGTAATTAATATATCAATGAAATATTGACAAAAATGATATTATAAATATCCGAAAAAATAGAAATTGTGACTTCTGATGAATTCCACTATTTTTATTGGTTAATAAGACACTATAGGTATTATTAAAAAAAATTTATTCTATGTTTTAATGTTTTTATGGATTTAAAAAAAATCAAATACTAAATAGTCTCACAATTGACGTAACTGAGTTTTTAAAGAAATACTATAATATTAATTGATTTAATATTCTTAAAAATCTATGGTTCAGCCAATGGACATAGATAAGTTTATATATATTAATATTGAACTAATTTGGGTTTTATTGGCTTATTATTTTACGTTTATTAACCATATAATATATAAATACAAAGAGACCTAGTAAATGTAAAACTATTTAAGAAGGAGTTAAATCTAAAAGATATGGTTTATATGGTGACCTAAACCTATCTAAAACCTATTGGATGGATTTTTTTGTCCAATACCAATCATATCATTGAAATCAATCATTTTTGAGCCATTAGAAAACGAAAATTATTTTATTATAGTATAATATTTCAATCTTTTCCAAAAGTGTCCCTCACCCCTCTTATAAAAGGGAACATCCCCTTCTCAAGAAATCATACCTCCAAAGCCATTTTTCTCGGCCAAAAACTACCAAAATATCCTCTCAAAATCCCCCACAGAAACCTAGAGCCTTTAATTTGTTTAGAAAGCCAACCTATGGATCCCTTTTGATCAACTCCAAAAGAAACACCCAAAGAAGAGGTAATAATTTCACCACCCACTTTCAAGTTATTTTCTTCTTCCAATTCCTCTTTATTTTTTTGTTTCAATAACAAAATAATTAATCTAGTACCATACACATACATTGATGTTATTATAAATATTTTACAACCATAGTCATTATTTTATAAATCCTATAAATGACAAAGTCACCATGCGTGCGTATATACGCCTTACCATCTCCACGTTGTGGTGTAGTTTGTTATTCAAACACATCATTATTTTGATGGATATAATAATGAGTATAAGTGATATAAATAATAAAAATAACATTTTAATGATTCTTTATTGATGATATACTATCCAATTACATATTATTTCACCATCAATATAATGATATTTTCGCTCTTGCGTACGTACGGATTACTATTTCCACGAGCGCGTTGAGATTCATTCCCAATCGTAATCATTCAAGAATAATTTTTATTTTAGGATTAAAAATAATTTTTATGGACTTTATAAAATTTGGTATATGAATCATATACCACTTATACATATAAAACACTACTTAGGTAAAAAAAATGTAAAGGAAAACTAATCAGTTAATAAACAAAACGACGATACAACAGAAAAATCATGAACAAAAATATATTATAAGATCATATATGATATCATATTAATGTATTTTGTTCTTGTATAATTTAATAAAAATGATTTCACCATTATAAAAGGGATTCACCTACCCTATAATAAGGAAATGTACATGGTAATGGGTATCTTATCTCACATTTAATTCCATGATATTTCCACTGTTTGCCACTAATTTATTACATGTGTTGTATTGTGTACTGCCATATGATATATATTATCATGATTATATTTATATTCATGGTATTTCATGATTAATTTTGTGGTTATTAAATTTTGTTCATATGAATCGATTGATTACCACATACTAAGGGGCTTTCATCTAACTTTTATTCCCATGAGATTCATGCTAAATTTTCCACAATTACTTATTGTGTGGTGTATATACAGCTTATGATTGTATTTTTTTGTAATATAATTTTTTTAATGGGTATTTAAGTAATATGTATATGGTCTTTATTTTGTGGGGTGTATTTTTCTCAAGTTACCAAATCAGTAAGAGAATTTAAAATTTCAATTTCCACTCATTCGGTTTTACGCAAACTCTATTGATTACTTTACTCCAAGATTATCTGTGAAATCACAATTTATTTACATATATTGTAATTTCCACTCCACTTTGTTTGTATATACTTTTTATACACATAATAAATCAATTGATAAATTCTCCAGTCAATGATATAATCTTGAGAAGAGTAATTTTAACTCAATTTCTATTTTTTGAGTTAAACATCCATGTCATTGGTGTTGTTTTTACAAGAATATGTGTGAATGTCATATGATTGATTTAAACTAAATATCCAACAATATTAATTGTATTTTTATTTTTTTCACATAATTACTAAATTGATTTATCTTTAACCTAATGATAATGTCTTTATAAAGGAATTCATCTCAATTTACATTATATTGAGACTTCTTTGTTGTTATGCACAAATTCACTTTTATTTCATATATATAATGGACTTTAATATATTATATCATGAATACCTTAATTTTCATGAAATAATAATGTTTTTATTAACTCAATTATTTTAATTCAAGGGTCTCTCATTTGGTTAGGAACTCTATCTAAGATATCATTTTGAATGTTTTAAAACTTTATTCATCTAAATCATTATCATTAATTTCCATGTTATAAAAATTGTTTTAATGTTTTATTTATTTGGAAATTAATGTTTTAAAATTTAATTTCCTTTTATATGTTTCAATGTGTAATGGGACACATTGATTCAAAAATATATTTTAAACAGCTTCTTGATGAATAGTGATACTTTTAAATGTTTTCATGAAAAATGGTTACTTCGCTCAATGATTTTTACCGATCATTTTCAACTATGTCAAAATCTTTTACGGGATATTAATCTTAATCAAGGTTGATTTATTATGATACAAATTGTTCATACTTTATTTATGGTTTTGTGATATGTTTGACTTTGGATGCATTATTTTTATACCATTCCTGTTAATGGATAAACTATTGACATTTCGTATTCTATTTTTAATATGGATGTTTATTTTATGATTAAACCTTTTTATATGAGGATGTAATTGTACATAGTATGTGACTGGTGTAGCCCACTATAGCTCCTCAATGCATTGTTAGGTCTCAGGAGACAAACTAGTGTCTTGGAAAAAGGACTTGACTATGTGTCTATGAAGCCTGGCCTTATGCATTCCATCATTATGAAATTAGCTATTGATATAACATGTGATTGTTTTACTAATAGAATATCCATGTGAATAAGTAAATGGAATTATTTGATTTATCTTTTCCATATTATGCTTATGTTTAAGTTTAAAATACTTATGTTCTAGTCTTATACAATACCATAAATGTTTATTATTCTTTATGACAATTTCCACTATATTGTTATCCTTATTGAGCATCTGAGCTCACCCCTTTATTATGATTTATTTTTCCCATTATTCAAAGAAGTATATTACGATTAACCTGTAGGAATAGGATAAGGTATATAAGTGTTTTCAAAGGGGACACAATGTTGTTTTTTATTTTGTTATGTAATGTAAAAATTATGTATGTATCTAGTACTTCCAAAGCAACTAAACTGACCAGTCATTCGGGACATGATTCATTGTATCATGCCAATGTTATGTAATAATGCACCGATTCTGTGTAATTGGGGTCGGAGCATTACGGTTGGTATCATTGGATGTTTAGTACAAACCGTGGAATCTAGATTTAGAAAAAACTCTGATTAGGAAACAATACCCTAAGATAGACATTGTGTATTATTATAGAAGAACATCCAAACATATTGGTAATGTAAATATATTATTGGTTTTCTAGGCAATGAATCCCTTTCTCGATACGAGCAGGTAGAGGTAGCTCTAGCACTGATGTACATAGGAGTCAAAACTCTAACAAGGAGTTTCAGGCTTGATCTGGGGTATCCTGGTACATGTCAACGGGCCTTGCTACACTCTAGGTTATGACACTCTTGAGGTATATTATTAAGTTAATTCACATTTTCTTTACAAAATGATTTGAAAATTTTTTGTATAAGATGAGAAAAAATAACCATGGTTAATTCTGATGTGTTTCAGATTAAAAATAAAATGTTATGATATTCTCTAAAAGATTATTTGACTCACACTATGATTTCTTATGTGAGTAAATGGCTGTATTCCAAGGTAGTCATAGTAAAATTGAACATGATTTATAAGGTTGGAACAGTGGTGGAAATGAGCAATGAAATGGAATGATGTTAGGTGTAAAAGATATCATGTTCATAATGAATCATTTTTCCCAAAATATTATCAACTACATATATATTAACCAACTCCCAGACTCAATAAAGAAGAGAAAGGTTGTGAATTATAATAGCTCCAATAGTTGAGACCATGGAAAAAAGAAAGTTCAATTTCAATCATATAGGAAATGTGGAAGGAGACACATATGGAAGTTTCTCTATAGAATAAATAATTTCTTTATGTGTGGGAAATAAGGACATAAAGTAAAGAATTGTGGAGGAAAAATAAAGAGTATTATAAAAGAAAATAAAAATGATCATAATAATCCATTTACATTTATTTTACCATAAATGTAGGGGACTGGGCATTACCTGAGTGAATGCCCTATACTATAATATTACCTCTTTTTCAAGTAACAAACTATGTAGAAATAAGTGGATGGTGAATTGTTTAAAACTATTAGTGTTATTTGTTGATGGGATTACTTTAGAATACTTTTCTCTTGTATGTGTAACGCTTGTAGTTTTTTATTTGAAAATGATATTTTAGGAAGAATTATATTTTTTTATTGTTGATATAGTTATAAATAACTATTTGGGATTATATGATCCTTGAATTTGAGGAAATTACATGTTATTAAATTTTTGTTTGAAAATGCGAGGTATGAGATAACATTTGTGGTGAAATTATTTTATGGTAGTTTTGAGGAATTAATCTCATTTTGGGAATGTTATAAAATATAGTTTTTTAAATTTTACAACTTGTAGACCTTGTGACAACCTGTCAGGTCGGACAATACTACAGGAATCAAACCCACAACCAGAGTGCCATTGAGATTTATCGCCTACCACTGGACTACGTCAAGCCCCTGGATAGTGTGACTAATTATTTTTAGTTAAATGATTTTATGGATCAATAATAAGTTTATTTGGGATCTTATGTATTATAAAATTAATATACTTAGTATAGGAAAATGATCTGGTGATGAAATGATAAATGTTATTTTGGAAGATTTTCACTCTGTTGGGAACACTATATACCTAAGGAAAATAGAATATCGTGGGATTTCATAAGATTAGTAATAGTGGTTTTTTATCTATGTTTTTACTGTGGATTTATACTGATTTGGTTTATTTAAGGAAATGATTAACCTATCATTGATAATATGTGAATAGGTTAATTACTTTTAAGTATGTGACTTTATGAGTAGTCGATGTTATTTAGAGATACAAATTAACTTGGAAGACTATGTATTAAATTTATTCTATGCTTTGGGTTTCAATATTAATTTGTATTATATTGAAGGATTATAAAGGAAATTTTTTATTAAATGGTACTTATTGAACTTTGGGTATTGTTCTTTTACTTTTAGAAATTAAGATTAGTATTTATTTATCTAAAGGATTATCATTTTTGGGGATCATCTAATCTTGTACAAACCATTTTGATTTTGGATAATATCTAAAGACAAGGTATATATATAGTTTATCCTTTGTGTATTATGTGATTCTTTAGAATTTTATTCTAGTGCTTTAGGTGTGACCAAGTCATCTTGAATACTCATCGTTTGAAAAAATAGATGAGTTAATTGTAGAAATTTTTTAAATGATGAACCACTACATAAAAATTAATTATATCTCTTTATGTTATTATTCAATCTCATAAATAAATTCCCCAATATTATGAAATAAAACATAAATAAAGATTGTCCGTTTACTTTTCCTATAAGGAAGCAAATGCCAATTTTTTCACATCACATGTTTGTAGTTTTCTAGTGGTTATCTGTATTCGAATCATGTTTTCTACCACTCTTTATCAGAGCATGAAACTTACTTTATCTTCCATATCCAAGTTTTCTTATATGGAATCCTAGTATGGGTTATCTTAGGTGACCTTTGTACTTGTCTTTCTTTTTTTAATGTGATAGTTTTATTGACTCCTTTTCCGATGTGGGACTTTAAATGAAGTTCCCAAGCCCAATTTTAAAATTGTAAGGATGTAATTTTCAATAGGGGAAGAATGTAACACCCCAAGATATCATATTAAGTTATATTATTTAAATTTATTCAATAGAACGCGCTACATGCAACACCGAGTTCGAGTGAACCACGACTTACCAAACAAGTCTTTAAAAAAGAGATTATGAATAGTTTTAACTAAATTTTGAATTTTATAAATTACATATAAATTAAGAATCCATATTAGGTGTTTTTTATAAATAATATATGAAAAATACATTTTTTCAGATAAAATAAGTATTTTAAAAAAAATGAAATTTTACACGTTTTAATGGAATACCCTTTTTAAAACCAATATTTGGAACTTTTATATATTCAATTTAATGATATTAAATTATTTTTCAGAATTAGTACCTGAAATTTATTTTGTGTAACTTTTTGTTACTTCTCTAATAACATTCATATTTTTATGAATGCTGAAAAATAATATATTTTAATTGAAAACGGCTTTTTTAATCGAAATAATTTATAGTGTTAAATCATGAATTTTAATGATTTGGAGGTATAATTAGATTATATTTTTCTCATTTAATAAAATTTAGGTCATTATAAGTAATTTCACTTTTAAATTCGATATAAACACATGTCAATATTTTGATAGTGTTATCTTTTGAAAAACCCACTTTTTGGTTTTGACAACAAAAAATAATTTTAATTTAATTAATTCAAATTATATTTTTTTAATTTTTTAAAATAGAATTTATTTTTTAATTCCGAATATCGAAATTTTCTTAAGGTGAATTTTTTGTATTTTTTCGAAAACATTCAATTTTCGATGAATAGTGAATACACTAGTTTATTGTTTAAAATCAAATTTTTTTAAATGATTATTTATTTAATTTAAATTTATATTAATGAAAAACAGATAAATAATGCCTATATATGTTCAATGTAATTAATTGGAGTCATTTTATAATAAGTTTAGATATATAAAACTGTATTAAACTTTTTACCGTCTTTTACCCACCTTATAGGAGTATTATAAAATTTGCATAAAACATAATTTTACTGCTTATGTGAGTTTAATTTCAAAAATCCAAGAGACACTGTTAACATGGGTATGTAAAATGTGGTTCAATAATATGTAAATACTTTTTTGGAATAATAACATTTCAACTTTTATTTACCATGATTAAAAGTAAATAGGGTAATTATGGGTAAAAATGATATTATAATTACCCTAACATTTGTCTTAACTCTATTGGATAAGTTTTATTCAACCCAAAAACATTACGAATAAATCATGATCCTCTTTGGCCACTTGGATTATACTAGGACATTTATTATTATTTTACATAAAAACAGTTAAAATTGTTAAATTCAATGTTTAGTAACTAAAAAATTTTGATATACAGTTAAACATTAGATATATTAGACTATAAATATCAATTAGAATGATAAATAGATTTACCACATAATGGTATTTTATTTATAATTTTTGGACATTAAATAATTTAATTTATTTATGACACAATGATGATGAATTAATTACCTTATCAATGAAAGATTAAAATAATTGATATTATAAATATCTAAATAAATGTATATTGAGACTTTTTATGAATTCAAAAAAATTTATAGGATAATATGACATGTTAGGGTTGATTAAATAAATTTTATTTGTGGTTATAAATTTTCTATTGCTTTCAAAAATAAAAAATAAAAAATATTGTCCAAATTGACATAATTGATTTTTAAAACAAATACTATATTATTAATTGATCTAATATTCAAAAATATATATATTTCACCCAAATGTCTTATAAAAGATTTTATATATTAATAATGATCCACTTTGGGTTTTATTGTCCTGTTATAGTATGTTAATTAACTATATAATATAAAAATACAATGAGATGTGGTAAATGTCAGACTATATAACTAAGAGTTAATTATAAAAGATAAGGTTAATATTGTGATATAGACCTATCTAAAACCTGTTTTATGAGTGTTTTAAGACCCATACCAACCTTATCCTCGAAAAAAATAATTTTTCAGCCATTAGAAACTGAGAATGATTTTATTATAAAATAATATTTCAAGCTTCTCATAATGTTCCCCTCACCCCTCTTAAAAAAGGGGACTTCTCCTTCTCAAAAAATCACAACTCCAAAGCCATTTGGATCGTAAAACCCCAAACCAAATATCCTCCAAAAATTCTGCACATAAACCTAGAGTCTTTACTTTGATCCGAAAGCTAGCCAAAGTGGCCCTTTTGATCAACTCCAAAGGAAGCACCGAAATAAGTGGTAATAATTTCACCACCCTCTTTCAAGTTCTTTTATTCTTCCACTTCCACTTTCATTTCTATCCATACCAATATTATAAATCATTTTCCATCTGCATAAGTTGATGTTATTATAAATATGTTACAAACATATTTCTTTTCTACCAATCCTATAAATGAAAAAGTCAACATATGTGCGTACGTACGGCTTACCGTCTCCATGTGGTGGTGATGTTTGTTACTCAAACACTTCATTAATTGTATGGGTATAAAAATGAGTATAAAAATGTAAATAATAAATTTAACATGTTAAATATTTTTTATATATGATATAACATCCAATTACATAACATTTCTCCAATAACATAATGATATTTTCGCTCTTGCGTACGTATGGATTACTGTTTCCACGAATGCGATGAAATTCAATCCCCATCGTAATCATTAAATAATAAAATTAATTTTAAAATTAAAAATAATGTTTATGGACTGAATATAATTGTGTACATGAATAAAATAGAGCTTAAACATAACAAACATGACTTGCATAAAAAAATATAAAAAAAATCGAATCAGTTAACAACCAAAACATTGATACTACTCAAATATCATTAACTAAGAAATACTAAAAGATCATATATAATATAATATTTATGTATTTGGTTCTTTAATAATTTAATAACAATTTATCCACCATTAGACTAGAGGTTAACCTACCCTACACTAAATAAAATTACAAGGTAAGGGGTTTCTTTTCTCACATTTAATTCTGTGATATTTCCATTGTTTGCCACTTATTTATTGCATGTGGTGTAATGTGTACGGCCATTTGATATATATTATCATGATTATATTTATATTCATGGTATTCTGTTATTCATTTGTTGGTTAATAACTTTTGGTCATACGAATCGATTGATTACAACATGGTAACAGGTTTTCATCTCACTTTTATTCTCTTGAGATTAGTGCTATATTTTCCACTATTACAATTTTATGTGGTGTATGTACTACCCATGATTATTTTGTTTACGTAATACACATTAATTTATGTCTATATACACCATCATTGTATGATCCTTCTTTCATGGGGTGTATGTTTCGAAGTTACCAAATCTGTAAGGGAATTTCACATTTCAATTTCCACTAATTCAGTTTTACGCAAACATCATTAATTACATTAATGCCAGATTATGTTTTAAATGAATATTTATTTACTTATGTAGTAATTTTCACTCCCTTTTTTGGATATAATTTTTATACACATAATCACCCCGTTGATAAATTCTCATGTCATGGATATAAACATTATTAGAGTAATTTGAACTCTATTTCTATTCATTGGGTTAAATATCCAAGTCATTGGTGTTGTTTTTACAAGAATATGTGTTAATGACCGATGATTGATTTACACTGAATACCAAATCATATTAAGGTTACATAAAATTTTCACACATAATTATGTCTTTGGTTTATCCTGCACCCAAGGAAACATTCTTTATAAAAGAATTCATCTCCACTTATATTCTCTTGAGACGTTTTGGTTTTTATGCAGCAATTCACATTTATTTGGTGTATATAACATAATTTTACATAGTATACAATGAAACCAAATATTCTCATGATATTATAATATTTTTATTACCTCAATTATTTTTATTCAAGTGTCACTCATTTTGTTACGAACTTTAACTTAAATATCATTTTAAATGTTTTCAATAAAAATTCATCTAAATATTTCTCATTAATGTCCATGTGTTAAAAATGGTTTAAAGGTTGTATTTATAAGGGCATTAATTTTTTAAAATTTTCAATGTGATATATGACACTTTGATTGAAAAATCTATTTTAAACAGCTTCTAGATAAAGAGTGTCACATTCAAATGTTTTCATGAAAATGGGATATTTCTCTCAATGGTTTTTACAGATCATTTTTATCTTTTTCAACATGTTTTACTGGATATTATTCTCGATCGAGGATGATTTATTATGATACAAGTATTCCATAATTTATTAAACGGTTTGTGACTAGTTTGACCGTGGATGTGTCATTTTTATAGCATTCTTGTTTATGGAAAAGTATTGAAATTTTGCATACTTGTTTTAAGATGAATGTTTATGTTTTGTTTAAACCTTTATTATATGAGGAATGCATTGGACTTAGTATGTTATGGCTAGAGACCGCTAGAGATCCTCGATGCATCGATAGGTCTCATTTAAAAAACTAGGGTCTTGCCATAAGGCCTTGACAAAATCTTATTTGTAGTATTGGTATAAGGCCTTGACTATGTGGTTATAAAGTCTGGCATTATGTATTCCATCATTTTGAAATTGGTTATTGATTTCAATTTGATTATTAGACTATTATAATATCCATGTTAATAATTAAATGGCCTTATTTGATTTATTTTTTTTCCTATTATGATGAAGTTTAAGTTTAAAAGGCTTGTGTTCTAGTTTTATACAATGCCCAAGATTTTTATTCTAATTTATGACTGTTTCTCCTATAATTTTATCCTTATTGAGAATCTATGCTCACTCGTTTTTTATGATTTATTTTTCCTAGGATTCATATATGTATATAACATTTAACCAGCAATAATATGCTAAGGTATACAAGAGTTTCCAAAGGGGACATAAGGTTTTTTAATTTCATGATGTAATGTAAAAATTATGTATGTATCTAGTACTTCCAAGGCTACAAAACTGGTTGGTATTTTGGAACATGGTTCCTTATATCATTAAAATTTTATGTAATATTTCACCGGTTCTAGGTAACTATGTTCAGGGCATTACATATGACCTATGATTTACACTTCTGGTATTATCATCAAAACTATATGTAAGGTTGATTGATTATTCTTGTTCCTAAAAAATATCTTAATTAATACAACAATAAGAAAATTCTTTATCTGTTAAGATATATTTAAATGTTTTATTAAAACTTGAAATGGATTTTAGTTTTTTATATCGATCTAGTGGTCTTTTCAAATGAAATAAAGATGGTTTTGAAAGAAAAATCTTAAAACCATTGATTGAAGAAGATGATATTTCCATTTCGCTAAGTGTGTGGGGAGACGTGATAATAAATTGTATTAAGGGTATTAATTTTATATATCTGTCTAATGTTATTTCAACCATAAATATATTTTTTAAATGGTGGGATAGGTATGTTAATTTGTATAATAAAGAAGAATACACACAGAATTCACCACCCCACCTTAGTGATTTCTGTTTGAGGAGAATGAGAATTCTTATAAGAAATGCCCCAACATGATTGGTTATGATCATGATAGGAATTAGAAACCTCTTAAAATAATTATAAATGGTAAATATACTATGATAATAGTTTTTCATGAGTTCTGTAATAACAACATTGTGAAAGGTTCACATACAATCCACTCTATTACTACTAATGTCTTATTTGAACATATAACTACCAATTCATTCATATCTAATAATATTAAAAATATATATATATACAACCCAAATAAATTTTTTTTATGGTTTGGGGTATAACCCTCATTTGTTATTAAATAAAAGAAATGACCTCTTGAACTGGGTAGAGGGAGACTTGTTACATTGCACGAATGCCTAGTGGGGATTTAGCCCATTTCATGGCCCGTAGGATGACATTTTTGGCCCACTTCTCATTCTATGAATAATACTTATATAGTACATTCCTTATAAAGTAACACAATGTACCCACCACTGCTATGGTTCCCACCGCCACTACAGTGCCGACCATTTCTATAGTACACTACAGTACTGCTACAGTATTTGCACCCAATGGGGTTTTAACCCCCATTTTTCATGTAGGATTACAAGGTGTTTACAACTAAACCAAACCCCATGTAACAAGAAAAATTATTAGATGCATAATTAGTTGTGGAAATATCTTATGGTTAGATTATTTCAAATCATGTCTATGATTCATCTCCAGTTGATGTTGGGGTAATGAGATTCATAAAAATCATATCAACCTTCCAGTATAAAAATTTAATAATATATTAGGCTTACATTGTATTTTTTTTAAATACCACATCAAATGTTAAGGCAGTGATGTCTACTATGATATTCCATATAAATAAATTCTCATATATCAATGTGATGATAATTATAAACATCCAACTGATATAAAGTCAACTTTATGGGTCTTAATTCCCATTCAAATGGGTGTTTATCTAAGGTGGTTTTAGAAAGCCATGATGAATATTATATGCCTATTAGGAGAATATTTTTTGATGTATTCCAAGAATAACTTCATATTCATCTACGAAAATGTGATGTTGTGTTTTTTATGTAACTCCGACCTTTTTTACACCAATTACAAAGGCTCCTTATTCAATGGCCCTTAATGAGTTGTATGAATTGGATAAGAAACACTAGAAAAATAATGAAAATGGATCCATTAATAAAATTGTGTCCTTATGGGGTAAAATTATTCATTTTGTTAAAAAAATATGGATCCACGCAACTCAGAAAAAATTATTTGAATATGAAAACAATAAAAATTAATATAAAATATCATATTTCTTATATTAATGGCAGTTTCGGATCAGTTTCGAAATGTCCAACGGATCCGTATCCGAAGATACGTGGACCTGCTTTCCAATGGCAGGCGTTCACTGGGAGATTTGGCCAGTGAAACTTAAAAACTCACATTGGTCAAGAGGATAGGAAGTCGGGCTCATGACACCCTTTTGGGGGGAATTATTGCCTGTTTCGGGACTCTCTTATAGATTTAAGACGTATTCATATGTTCTCAAATATTTGGATTATACCCAAACATAGTATCCATAGATTACTCTTGGTTGGCAATGGTCATCTGGACGTAGGGGTTCAGAATCATTTAGGCCTGAGGATTACCAACCCTTATTTCATTAATGACTCTGAAGAGTTTGGACTCATTGAGACGGTGCTGGTTTAAAGCCTCATGACATGGCGTTCTAGAGTTTATTGTCCTCCAGGGGGGACAAATAACGACTCTGGTTTCTAGATCAAACTCGTGATATAGGCTTCCTACGTATCCTTATGAGAGGAATCAGAATCCACTTATTTTAGTTTGGTATAAGGCTTACGCTACAGGCTGCCCAAGGTTGGTGCGGTGAACTGACTTGAAGATAGTCGGATCAACTAGTTGTTGGGCTTGAACCTCATGGAGGCTTCCTAGGTATCCTGCCTAGGGGACTGGGATCAAGGTCCATGTAGTTCCAATGGGAGTTTCGGGGGAACTGACATGAATATGGACCCAGGGGTCCGATTGTGATTGGGCTAGAACCTCATGGAGGCTTCCTACGTATCATTGTGGTGGGGAATCAATATCCACATAGTTCGGATTAGCTTGACGATTACACTCTGAGAAGGCCCATGGTGTGATTGGGGCTTACACTCTAAGGAGGCCCAAGTAATAGATTGGGGCTTACACTCTGAGGAGGCCCATGGTGTGGATTGGGGCTTACACTCTGAGGAGGCACATAAGAGGGTGTCATGGTCGATGCCTACTCTAAGACCACGTGAGTCATGCTTGGTGTGAGAAACAAGAGGCAGCAGGGACAAGACGATCACGTCACGAAAGTGGTGTCTGTGGGAAGTGGAGTGGGGATTACCCATAGAGGCGGCCCATAAGGTCAGGGCTTACTCCAAAATGGATGCCCAATGGTGAAAAAGAGCAATGGTAGAGGGACTTGACCCCAAAGAAGGATGGAGCAACATCCTTCCCTACCATGCCCTTCCTTGGTCGTAGCCATGGAGAAGTATGGAGGTGCATTAGGGCTTCCTTCGGATGGGTAGCCTGCCAAGCCTCAGGGAAGGGAGAAGTTCCCCTGTCCTAACAAGTGGAGGGACTAAAAGGGGACTCTCGGGCTCAGTCTCCTAATTATCGTGGGAATTTGAACCCACAAATGCTTTAGAAATCCACTCAAGGGACGGATCAATCCCTTCTCCCTCACATACCATGGGTATGTAAACTCAAAATTGCAAGCTAATGCGCCTAAAGGTTATATCACATGGGTCTGGTGGCTCCGGTGGAGGCCTCTGCTCGGGACTGATGAATGGGTCAATGAGGAGGTTACATAATATCTGGTCAGATTGGAAGGATTTTAATTGGCTCGGGAAATGGGAACTCCGAAGGATCTGGTGGGACACATAGGAGTATGAGTGGTGGCTCTCTTCACATAGGGAGGTGCAATGCGGCTGGAGAATCCATCCACGATCCAGGGTGTTCCGCAGATTGATGGGAATTCTACAAACCAGGGTGGTTCATGGTCTGGCATGTATCCTACGAACCAAGGTGGTACGTGGCCTTGAGTTCGGGCTGCGTACTAGGTTGGTACGTGGAGGAATCCATGCGAGCAGCGGCAGCCGAGGGCGGCGTCGGTTGGGGCTTCACCCATGTAGGATGGTGCTACGTGGCACGATAGATCGGAAATGGGGAATAAACTCCCTGGTCTTCAAGAAGACCATCTACAGAGGGTCCATGGTTCGCGGTCTTCTTTCCTTTGTTATTTTAAGTTCACAGTTCACCATGTTATTATGCATTTTCAGTTCCTTATTAATTCTCTTTTAGATTCAAACATGTTCTGGTTGTCAGACTGGAACTTCTCTGTTTGCGAAATCCTAAGCTCCTTCCTTCGAAATCCTTCCCCCCTAATCTGGTCGATGTCCTAAAATTACCCCCTTACCTCTTCTCCCTCAGTCCCCTTTTATAGAGTGGGAAAAGAGATGTATCAGTGGTCATGCGACACCTTTTTCTGAGGCCCATGATCGGGAACCCGGTTCACAGATGACTTGGTCAATCCATGATTCACGGGTTCATTAAACCCCCCCCCCCACCAGTGAACCAAACTAGCTCGGGGAGTGCTTCATGGCCGCACAGGGTTCTGCCTCCATTCCGCGAACAACAGGGGATGCGGTGTGGGCCGGTTGATGTGGTCTGTGGTTAGGATGGTTCGTGATGGTGGACCGGGTTGGTTCTCATCCTTCTTCGCGCCTGTGGAGGATCTCTGCCACCATTCTGCGAATGACAATGGTCCGCGGAGTGGGTGCTTCGCGGAACCGGCCGTGTTGCGTTATCATTGGACCGGTTCATGGACCGGTTAGGCTTGTGCCGTCCTTTGAGTATTCTCAACACTTATCCCCAATTCTTTTGGGGAAAAAATTGGGTAGATTCTCTCATATGTTTTAGAGGATCTCCTTCTTCAATTGAGGATTTTTCAGGACACTACAAATGCCACCCATCGGAATGGGGTCTGATCGAAATGAAGAGGAGGCCATTCTGATGAAGAGTGGTCCTGAAACGTGGATGGTTTGCAGAAGAGGGGTGGACACGATAGGGGACCACAACTATAAATATGGGGGGGGGGGATTCCTTTGTCTTTTACTGGATTCTTCATTAAATCAGAGCCCTCTCACTTCCGAGTGCTCATTCCTTCGCGAAAAACCTCATTCGCAAACCAGATGCCACTTTCTGTGAACCATTCTTCGTTCACGGTTGCCTTCATTCACAGACCAATCTTCCAATAGCGAACCAATACTTTTAATTAAGTAAGTCATGACGGGCCATGGAGGAACTCGCTTCGTGGTTTTGATGGTTCGCAGACTTAAATCTTCCAAATTATGAATATTTATTAAGTCTTCCGAATCTAATTATTTAAATCTCGGACTAAGAATTCGCAGAGCAACCTAGTCCGCAGTTTTCTGGCCAACACTCTGCGGGCCAGAGTACCGCGGACTGCTTCCATGCAGGGTTGATTCATGGGATACAATCATCGCTAACCACATTTCAAGGCCTGCTCAGGGACATTGTTATGAAGGATCCCTGGCTGAATCCTTAGCCATATATTTGGTATTTTTGTCCCAATTTTATCATTCCGGACTAACCATTTGCCTGGATTTTATAATTTAGGGATAAAACATGGTCCCCCCTCATCTTACACCCATGCCTGCTATTGAACCACTCCCAATTGGCACAGGGAGGTGTCTAGCTATGATTCATAGAGCGGAGAGCATCAATGAGGACCCTAGTCAGTCTATCATTCCTGATGACGGTGTATTGAATTACTTTCTCTCTCTTTATATCCTGGGATATCCTCTATCAAATCGGCTTCCGCTTTATGGCTTTGGTCTTCAAGACGACGCCCATATCCCCCCTTCCTTCTCAGGTATTCCGTCACCCTTCTTGGAAGCATCTCCGAAGTGCATACAGGTGAACCTCACCCAATCGGGGGAGATAATATCTGATCCTGATTCGAAAGATACTTTATTTATAAGAGGATTTGTCTGGACCCAAAGCGATCAGTTCAAGCAAGACTTCTCTCAAGAAACTATCCTCAAGAGTTACCCCTCCATAATCAACCTTACTCGGGTGGATCCTGACGCAGAGTGGATTAGTAGATGGGATCTTGGATCTGGTGGGATTCTCTCAAACGACTGGGCTTGGGGATTTTGGGTCCACCATCAATGACGGGAATCTCCTCGGTCACTGGAATCAGTCAATCTATACTCCACAGTATGGGCCTCCTAGTTTACTGTTTACCAGCCGTCCTTGATCCCGCCTGACCTGCTCAGCTGCTGGTGTTCAAGCAATAATACTTCGACCTAGAACATGGTGAATTTGGCATTAGATTATGAGACATCTACCAATTGGGAGGGCTTCCAATAATTGGTGAAATGTATGACGAGTTTCTGCCTACTCCTGGCGCATGGGACGACATCAAACAAGTGACTTCTTTGGCGAGGGAACTGTTGGTTATGGCAAGGGAGTCATTGGGTCAGGCCTTGTGTGCCTGCTCTCTTATCCCCTATAGCACCTGGATAGGGTTATTTGTGAACACCACTGGTCCTGTTCCGAAGATCAAGCACCCAAGGACTCATCCTTCTCAACAATCACGAACCATCCTAGGTTTATACTGGGCAATTCTGGAGGCAAGTGACTACCTTTCATTGGGTTACGAGGTGTGCGTTGGTGTTCCGCATATTATCAGTTTGGAAGTTCAATTTTCCATGTTTTAAGCAGGTGGCTATTCCCCTCTCGGGACATCAACCCGGGCGTCAGAGCTTGCACCTTGATGATGGCAGTTTAGTTGGCAGAGGTTCATCGGGTGGACTTGTTCATTCCCACATTGGCTCGTATTTACGAACTACTGAGCTACATGAAGGAGGGAGGGACACCCTAACGTCTGAGTGGGCCATTCCGTGCCATTCCAATTATTATATTGTTGGATATTAGATCATTACCGTAGTTATGAGTATTGTCACAACACAGTCAGCCTGCTTCCTACCATTCGGCCTACCATGCTTGATATAGCTGGGGTTCGTTTGATGTTCTTCAATTCTGATGAAGTCCTCAAGATTCAGAGTGACTTCTCTCAGTTTTCATTTGCTCCCTACCCTACCCCTTCCGGTGTCTTCATTGAAAAATGTAGTGGGAGCCTCGATGAATGTCCTTACATGATTTCACTATGAGATAGGTTTTAGTCCACACAGATTGATGAGGTTTCTCTATTCAAGTTGTACGCCCCCACCATTTTTGTGCTAGTTTGGGTGTATGCCACTCCAAGTTTCCCTTCATCCTCCTTGATACCAAGGACTACACTAGGCCACTCTCCGTCAAAGGTGGTTGATGCTGATATGGGAAGGATCCAACACAAGAATTCCCTTTCCTAGCGTAGGAGCGGTTGCCAACATATCCTTGGAGTACGAAAGAATGTGGGTAAAACATTATCCCGACAGAATACTGGGGAAGGTTGTACGGAAATTTCCCAGATCAGGAGTCATTGAAGTGGTTGTGCCTACTGTGCTTTCCTCATCGGCTCTAAGAGAGGATCAAATGATGGCTCATCGGTCAAAGCGACTCAGGGGATTTTCATCTCCCAGCCCCTATACACCCGAAATTCAGATGGAACCAACCTTCTTGGAAGTTTATGAAGATGACCCTGTGGCTTCGGGTCCTAGAGTGACAATTCATGAAGTTTTACTGGCCAATACAGGACTCATTAACTTGGTTCTCAAGCCCGAGCCAGGGTTAAAAGCTGCAGGAATTCCTGTTTCGGAACCATCATCGGGCATGCACATGTCTTCCCTGATCGCAATGCCAGACTTCATTCCTGTACTATCTAGCGAGGATAACAAATATCCTCATGTAATGGGGGACCACCGAGTTGTGTGCAAATGGGCCTGGCCTAGGATTTGCGAGATTGTTGCCGAAACTCCTCTAGCTGATATGGAAACTAAAATTGAAGCTCTCCGAGAACTATTCCTAGGTTTGGGGTCCTGTGGCTTTGACTATCGGTAGTTTTATTTTCTTGCCAGCCAGGTTGTCACAGCCTGTGATGAATTTTCCACTAGTGAATTCCAACATGCTCATATTGCTTCCTGTCAGTGTGGGACCCAATCCATTGAGATAGCCATGATAAATCTTCATCAGCTGATAGCACTGGAGGCGAGCTGTCTAGATCAGGTGGCCACCCTATCTGCTGAGTTGCATGAATGTGAATTACGGGCGGCGACGCTAAGGGATCAGTTTTCGGCGATGACTAGTAACCTTGAAGCCACCATGAAAGGAATCGATGATCTCCAAACAACAGTGGGGAACACTCGTTCAGTGGCCAATGTTGAGGCCAGGGAGAGGGCCGTGTTTGAGCAGACTTGCAACAACCTCCTTCGCACAGTTTCCGATCTGATGGAGAGAGTGAGCCAGGCTTATTTATGACGATCAGAGTCGTTCTTGTACACTCTGTCTTTCCTGCCCCTTTTTTTGTGACAGAGAGGCCCCAAATTGTGTACCCCCTCCCAGTTTGTTCAAACTGAATACAATCTTTTTCAATATTTCCCTACTGTAAAATTTGACATTTTCTGGAACAATTGTTGTGTAAGTAACAACTCATAGATTCATAATGCAGGAATATAGAGATAAATGCTAACTTTTTCCTAGATCATGGGATCCAGCGAGCATAGTTTGACTATTTCTAGGGTATTATAGAATAATCCCACAAAATTTTAGTCTTTTTTTAATGACCTAATTCTATCTGGGCCCATCTAGTGTGGACCAAGCGGGTATGGCCTAACTTTTGATTAGGTCGTCGTTTTCAGGTTTTCGGCCTAACAGGCTTTGTGCCTCTTTCTGTGATTAGTTTAAAGTATCACCAACAAGACTATCATTACTGATGTTTTAGGGCAAATAGCTTTGACCAGGTATGGTGGTGTGGGGGCCCCAATGAGGTTTGGATGATTAAATGATGTCTCAATATCCTCCTGACGTATGTGGGTGGTATATATTTATATTTGAGTGACATGCCGGGAATGTCTCAAGCCATGGGAGTCGTATCAGCATACAAAGGTAAGAAGATCATCGGCTAAGGAAATATTAACTTTGGTAGATGGGCCATGAGCTATCAATATGCAGATCCGTTGAGGGCATGGTATGCATAGTTGTGAAAAGGTGTCCTTAAGTCAATGACACCATTTCTAATTGCCTAAGTAATTCATGGAAGTCTGTCTTATGGAAACCACCATGGGTGGCTTAGAGAATTATGAAAACCACAGGGGGTGGCTTAGAAAGGGTATGTGATTTCTGAAAAGGCCTTGAGGACATCTGTATTAATCAAGTGTGTGGAAGCAAGGTTCCTTTCGTACGCATTTATCTAGCATAAAGGAGATTGAGCTTGGCGCAGTTTAAAGTAATGCATCTAGTTCATTCTTTAAAGTATAATGGCTTCTCCTGGTTCTCGGTAATCTTGAAAGAGAAGTTCCACTATATTTAGGAAGGGTTGTGAAAGAGGCTGGTAAACTTTAGCTCAGAGGGTTTCCGAATTCCAGGATAGAAATGGGAGCTCAAAGGCCAAGAGGCGTACAAAGAGAAGCATTGCCTAAGGAAATATTACCTTTGGTAGACGAGATAGGGGAGATCAATTTGCATATCCACTAAGTTCATGGTATGAATAGTCATGAAAAGGTAACCTTGGTTCAATGATTTCATTATCCCAATAGTCGAGCAACATCAGGAAAGCTGACATTCAGGGCCACCAGGGGTGGCTAATGATAGTTTGGCTTTTTCTATGTACATAGTATGATTTATGAGGGAAGGGTGCCTGGATAAAAGAGAAACATCTATGCTAAATTTCTCGAGAATGGGTGAAGTCATCCCTTCTCACAATAGTGTGATAGGGTGGTTTGTGCAGGTCTAACCCATGCACTGAGGGACAGAGAAAAGCCCATGTTCCTTACTGTACCCATGACAGGTTTGGCCATGCTGTTTAACGTTATGTGGTAAAGATGAGGAGCATTATTAATGGATGATGTGCAGTTTAACGTCATGAAGTGAGGACGTGGGAGCATTTTTTAATTAGTGAAAATGCGTGTAGTTAGGGGCATCTCCCTAGATGATTAATGCCTTGTCTTTGCAGCTTTATGACAAGCGACCAAGATGTTTCGTGCAGTTTAATGTCATGCGGTAAGGACATAGTTCAAAGGGCTCTCTTGATCAAAATGTAACACGGATTGAATATTATGGCATGCCTCAAACGTGGAAAAGGGCTTGATTGGTGTAAATCATGGTTTTGGGCATCTTGGATCAGGAGAAATTATATGTGGGCTCTGAGGCGGGTACGCGTATGGTGCTAGGAAGAGTATCGCCTGAGAAAACCTTGCATTTGTTAGACGGGTCAAGGGCCATCAATATGGAGAGCCGCTAAAGACATGGTATGAATAATCATGCAAAGGTGTCCACGGGTCGATAACTTCCCACTTCCGATGTCCATGAATGGTTATGAGGATCCACAATTGTTCGGGCCACGAAGTCCGTTATCTTGTATGAAAATATCTGGACATGTTGGGCTTATTCGTCCCTAGTTGCGGTTAAACCATAGAGAGATCCCTATGCTGATTTATCTTCTGCACGGGGGTGTACCTTCACTCCATGCAGTTTAACGTCGTTTGGTACGGACGAAGTACTCTTAGTTCATCTGTCATAGCGGTTGGAACACTGGGTGGCTATAGCTGTAGTCACTCGAAGGATAACAGAGTTAACATGCTATGATATACTCTGAACAGGGTGGGGGGTGAAGGTTTTAAAATGGAACTCTGAGGTTTCCCAAATCAGGAGATGTGGTGTGGCGGATCTGAGTCCGATAAGCCTATAGATCTAAGAAGAGTACAGCCCGAGGAAATCATTCCTTTGGCAGATGATCCAGGGGATATCAATATGTAAAGACGTTGAGGGCATGGTATGCATAGTCATGCAATGATGTCCCGGTTCGATGAATTTCCACTTCTGATGGCCATGGATGATTATGAAAACCCACGATCGCTCACAGTACAAGGATAAGCATGTGGGGATAATGGTGTCCGAGCATACAAGAAACATCTTCACTACAATTGTCTGTTGAGTCAAAGTAGCCTAGCCCTGGCTTGATGTTCATAGGTGCATGTCATCATGTGAACCACGAGAAGATACATAGGCTCACTGGGTAGGGATAACCTGGAAACATTTGGATGTGAAAAGGGTGAAAAACTTTTAAACCACTACTATATAAACTTTTGGATCAGGAGATATGTTATGGGGGATCTGACACCGTTAAGCGTATGGAGCTAGTAAGAGTAACGCCTGATGAAATATTGCCTTTGGTAGACGGACCAGGGGCTATCAATACGCGGAGCCGCTGAGGGTATTATATGCATAGTCATGCAAAGGTGTCCACGGGTCGATAACTATCCACATTCAATGGACATGAAAGGATATGAGGATCCATAATTATCTAGGTCGCAGAGTATGATGCATGGAGAGGATGTATCCAAATGTTCCAATAGTATTCTTATTTTGTTTCACAATATATCTTGGGCGGGTCATGATGAAGTCTGCGCAGTTTAACATCATGTGGTGAAGATGAAGTCTGTGCAGTTTAACGTCATGTGGTGAGGATGAAGTCAGTTCAGTTTAATGTCGTGAGGTGAGGATGAAGTCCATGCAGTTTAACGTCCTGCGGTTTGGATGAAGTCTATGCAGTTTATTGTCATGTGGTGAGGACAAAATCCGTGCAATTTACCATCATGTGGTTAGGATGAGGAATTCACCCCGTGAAGGTCTGGTCCGTACATGGCGGAGAGAGCATTTTTTTGATGGAAGGGTCAGGACGGGGAACCCTGGCGTCACTACGTGTCCTGCGAGGTCAGGAATCAAGCCGCACATAGTTCTCTTAATAACAATACACCCCATTTAGGTTTAGTATGTACATTGGGGAGAAGGACATTTTTAACCTCTTATCTGTGTAGTTTAACGTCGTGCGATAAGGACGAGCAATACACCCTGTACAGGGATGGTCCGCACATGGGGGAAAGGAATTTTTATTTTTCATTTGGGGATGGCTAGGCCAGGGTGGGGGACCATGACATCACTAAGTATCATGTGAGGGTAGGAATCAAGCCATACATAGTTCTTTTCTAAAGGCGTACACCCAGTGCAAGTCTGGTCCACGCATGGGGGAAAGGGGTATTTTTTGAAAACTACTATTTAATGGGGTGGTTGGTCTATGATGGGTTTCCATTGCATCACTCCATATCCTGCTTGGGGTAGGAATCATGTTGTACGTAGTTCTCTGGTTAATACATGCCGTGTAGGTCTGGTCCTCACACGGGGGGCAGGGAGGCATTTTTTAACTTTTATTTGAGGGGTGGCTGGGCCAGGGTAGGGGATCATGGTATCGCTACGTATCTGGTGAAGGCAGGAATCAAGCCGTACGTAGTTCTATGAAAGGAGTACACCCCATGCAGTTCTGCTCCATACATGAGGAAAGAGGGCATTTTAAAACTATTTTAACCATGCAGTTTAACATCGTCCGGTAAGGAAGAGGAGTACACCCCATGCAGGATCGTTACGTACACAAGGAAAAAGGTAATTTTTAAATCTATATTGGGGGATGGTTGGGCCAGGATTGGGGACCCTAGCATCACTACGTATCCTGTGCAGGGCTGAAATCCAGACGCACATAATTCTCTGAGATTTGGGAAGTTTAACGTCATGCGGTAAGGATGGGATACTCTAAGTATAGGGTCATAGAGTTTGGACCGTTGAGTGCATGGCAGTTTAACGTCTTGCAGCTCGGACAAGGGGCATTTTTAAATCTATTTTGGGGGTTGGATGGGCCAGAATTGGGGACCCTGGTGTCGCTACGTATCTTGTACAGGGCATGAATCAAGCCGCACATAGTTCTCTGCGATCAGAGATGTTTAACATCATGTGTTAAGGATGAGGTACTCTTATTTTAGGGTCATAGAGTTTGGACCATTTGGTGCTTGTTAGTTTAATGTCTTGCAACTCGGACGAGGTGCATTTTAGTTATTCATGCGAAATAATTCTTCAGGAATCTCACGTTTTTTGGAGCGGTTGTGAACTGCCTGTCCAAGGAGATCAGGGAATATACTCCGTTGGAGTAGACCTTGTGTATCACATATGGTCCCCACCACTTGGGCTCCAACTTTAGAGGCTTCATTCCTGGTATCATTGGGGTCTTGAGGACCAACACCAACTCTCCTTCCATGAAAGACCGAAGACGAACCTTTTTATTCAAGGATCATGCAATCTGGTTCTGGTATACTTCCCGATGGTGAAAAGTGTGCAACCGCTTCTCATCTAGCTGTTTCAATTCACCTAGCCACTTTTTCGATTTCTCCTCGTTGGATAACTAATCGCAAATGGAAACATGGAATGAGTGAAATTGGAGCTCAATGGGTAGAACCGCTTCTGTTCAATATACTAATTAGTACGGAGTAGCCCGAGTAGTAGTGCAGGCTATGGTTTGGTAAGCCCACAAGGCATGGAAGAGTTTATCTAGCCATGAATTATTGTCTTTGTCCACCATTTTCTGGAGAATGTTGGACATGGTCTTGTTGAAAGCCTTTATCTTCCTGTTGGCCGCTATGTGGTAGCGGGATGAGTGGTTAGCCTTAATACCGTATTCTTGGTAATGTTTCTACAATTCATCAGAGCAGATGTTGGTGCCGTTATCTGTCGGTATGGTATGAGGGACACCAAATCTGGTGATGATATTGGTTTTCACAAAGCTGAAATTGCTTCTTGACCCGACTTTCTTAAGGGTTACAGCTTCCGCCCATTTGGAAAATAAGTCGGTTGTCGTGTAGATATACTTCATCTATTTGGATATGGTGGGAGTATATGGTCCCACAACATCCATTCCCTAGACAGAAAATGGCCAGGAATATTTGGCCTGATGGAGTAACTTCGGGGATTGGTGTATGAAGTTGGCATGAATTTGGAATGAGTGGCATTTTGTGGTAAAGTGCTCGCAATCTCATGCCATTATGGGCTAATAGTACCCAAGCCATCGGCCCTCATGGGAAAGCTTGGACCCCGGCTGATGTGCCCCAGATACTTTGGCATGTACATCAGTACTAACGTTAATAGTTTCTTTCCATCAATTCATATGAAAAGGATTTCGTCGAGGGGTCGTTTTTAGAGGACCTCTTGATGACCCGTGCCATCCTATAGGACAAAGTTGGTCTCCCTTCTACATATTTTCTCTCGTTTAGCCCTGTCTGATGAATGGTCTCCCCTTGAATGTAGTTTTCAATGGGGGTCATCTAGTCGATGGTGGGAGCATATGGCTCTGGGAAAAGACTGAATTTGTTGATTTCTTTCGTCTTGGGTAGAAAAATTGGAAGGACCACTCGACGATGGGCGATGCTGATAAATGTTTGATCCTGATCTAGTCAGCTAGGGCTATGGCCGTGTTGGCTAATGCATCGGCCCGGGCATTCTATGACCGGGGAATATAGGTCAATATTGGTTCTGTTGAGAATTCCGCAATTAACCCTCAGACATGGTCAAAAAGAGGAATCATCTCCTCATTTTTAATAGCATAGTCACCATTGACATGATTGATGACCAATTCCGAGTCACCTTTTAACTTAAGGTGTTGTACTTGTGCTTGGATTGCGAGCTCCAGGCCTGCAATGAGGGCTTGATACTCTATTTTATTGTTCGTACATCCTTCTGACAGGAGAAAGGAATATAGCAATACTGCTTTTTCCAAAGACATGAGTATTATCCCCAAACCCACCTTGTTATATTTGGGTTCCTCCATCTTTTTCCTGGTTGAGCCTCAGGATGCACTGTCGAAGTACATTTACTATGTTGGGAACTCCTCTTGAACCGAGAAGATGTTATCATTGGGTAGGTCGATGTCCGATGCAGTGATCCCTATTGAGGGGCGCTCTTCTAGAAAATTTGTTAATGACTATCCTTTGATGTCCTTCTGATTCACAAATGAGATGTCAAATTGTTGTAGGATGACTGCCCATCGGTATAGGCGCCAGATAAGAATCGGGTGGCTAAGAATATATTTGAGAGTGTTACTATGTGATACCAAATGGAATTCATAATTCTGTAGATAATGTCGCAAGTTTTAAACTATTAGGACTAAGGTGAAACAACTCTTCTCAAGGTTTGAGTATCGAGTCTCAGCATCAATCATGGTTCGGCTGAGGTAATAGAGACTGTTTTCACTGCCGGTGTCATTTTTCTGCGTGAGGAAGGCTCCCAGTTACCGCTCTAAGGCCGTCACATATAGAGTGATAGGTCTTCCTTCAACTGAGGGTATGAGCACTGGTGATCTTACGAGGTACCTCTTCAGGCTGCCAAATTCCTCTTGGCAATCATTCATCCATTTATAGGTATCCCCCTTCTTCATTAACTTAGTAAAGGGAAAACATTTGCCTGCCAGTTTGGCTATAAATTGCCTGATATAGGCCAAGTGTCCTTCGCTTCCCCTCAACTCGGTGAGATTGCAGGGAGGTGGCAGGCTGAGGATACCCTTCATCATTTCAGGGTCGACATTGATGTTGCGATGGCGTAAAAAGAAGCTAAATAATTTCCCTGAGGTAACCCTGAAGGTGCACTTCAAGGGGTTCATCTTTGGACTATGTTGCCGATGTTTTTCAAAAACGGTCTCAAGGTCTGACAGGTGATCAGAGCATTGTCTGGACATAACCATCAAGTGATCTACATAACATTCGACGAATCTCCCCGGGAATGGTTTAATGATATGATGCATGGAACGTTGATATGTGGCACCAGCATTCTTGAGACCAAAGGGCATAACCCTGTAACAAAAAATTCCATGAGGGGCCTTGAAGGTAGTGTCTTCTTGATCTTCTCAGGCCATCCGGATCTGATTTACCCAGAATAACCATCCATGAATGACGGTTCCTCAAACCTGTCTGTCGCATCGATTAACAACTCAGTGATCGGGACCGGGAAATCATCTTTCAAGAAATTTCGATTGAGGTCTCTGATATCAATACAGACACGTATTTGTCCATCATTTTTCGTTACGGGTACGATATTGTTGAACCGGATGGGGTACTGGACGTCCCAAATGAAACCTTCTTTAATGAGCTTATCAAAATCAGCCTCTATTTTGGTTTCATGTGAGGGGTGTGTCATTCTGGCGGCCTGCATATAGCCCCGATGGTCTTCTGGTAGACCTAAGTGGTGCGTCGCCACTTCGGGATCGAGTCTCAGCATTTCTGTGTAATTCCTGTCAAATACATCTCGGTGTTGTCTCAAGAAGGAGGTATATACCTCATGCTCCTCGGAAGACATGGCTACACTAATGAGAGTCAGCCTCTGGTCTTCCTCGGTACCCAGGTTCATTTCCTGATTTCATCTACAGTGGTGGAGATAACTTCCTCAAATGCGGGGGGTGCATCCATAAGATCATCCTCCTCATCTTCTCCCAAATCCTCATCTCCTTGATCTATTGGGGGGGGAGTTCTTATCTTGGTATCCTGGGAGTCCACTTGTGAGGCATTTTGGGCGTCCTCACTCAAGTAACCTCCCCCAAACTGAGGGTTGGTGGACATTCCCACATTGTCACAATCGGCCATTATGGCTGAAGTCATGAGGATAGCTGAGTGTATGTCTGAACATGAACCCCTGCCCTCAATATGGTTGATGGGAAGTACGTAGTCTCTGCCAAGCTGTCAGAGGGGGTCGTTAGGAACCATTTCCAGACCATTTGGAGCTTGGATCCAGTTTATACCATCGAGGGAAGGCTTATTTTTCTTTTTTCCCATAGATTCTAACGTCAATATAATGTGACTCAGAGAGATCGAATGGGGCCTTGTCGGCGTGCAATGTCCAACTTTGTCCATGGATGCTGTATTTAATTCACTGGTGGTAGAATGAAGGAACGACCATGTGATTATGGAGCCACGACCTTCCCAGTAGGGCATTGAATGATGTGTTCGGCCGAACCACCAGGAATTATGAATAGGCCACAAGGTTGCCAAAATGGGTATTTAGCTTAATTTTCCCCATTGGCTTATATCACTATTGTCATAACTCAACTGGGTTCTGGTTGAGGGGATTAAGTCATCACCATTGTATCCCAACTTATGGAGTGTCTGTAGGGGAAGGAGGTTAACTCCTGAGCCTTTTTCAATAAAGACTTCGCAGATCTCAAAATCATTTAGTGTGTCAGACACATATAGTGGTTTTATGTGTCCCTGCATGATTGCATCTTCATCCTGGTCGGTGGAGGAAATCACCACATCACATTAGGCCGCGCCAGTCTCCTTTTGGGAAATCTCGACGGTAGCTACCTCAGCTTGAAACTCCCGGGGGATGAGAAAAGCTTCTATAAGCGCCTCTCGGAGGTCTGCTAACAAACTCAAGGCATCCAGGATTGACAGTTTGGCTGGTACCGACGCTAGCTTCTTAAGGATGTCATATTTCTATTCCAACAACCGAAGCTTCTCTGTTGGTGGGTAAGTCTTAACAGACATCTTGGGGGTTGGAATACGTGATGAGGAGGGACCGACTATGGGGTCAGATTCCGATGATGTCCCCATGTTCTGAGGACATGGCCCGACTGGTCTGTTTGTAAGAACTAGGTGTCTGGAAGCTTGTTCCTCTTCTGATGGGTACCGTAGAATTACAGGGGCAGAGTGGCTGCTTGTGGAGGTGGAGGGATATTCTTTTCCTTGCTGAGACCGTTGAAGGTATCTCCCACGAGTTTTCGAGATATTAATGGTTTGGGTCGTCTTCCAACCATAGGGTTGATTTCGGCCTCGACTGCACCTCCCCTAATATCACCTGCCTCTACGATTCCCCCACCAAGCCCGTTGCTTCGGGAACTCGTGTTCATAAACATAACCTTTGTTAGGGAACGATTCCATAATATGGATGATGTTGATGGAACAAAAATTTGGTTCCTCAAACTCTAACAAGTCAACCTGGTCAGTTGTCCTTAATGGTGTCATTTGGTGGGTCGGTGCCTGTGGTTCCTACTTCGAGGCCATGAAATCTGACAGCATTGAGGCTAACTTTGCAGTGTCGTGGACTGCTCCTCTTGCGCTTGTCTCCTACATCATTGATTACTCCTGGATGACCATCTTGTAGAGGGTTGTGAGGCTGATATTTTCAGCTGTGCAGCCTCAGGGGCTATTGGAGGCAATACCGGTTGCTGTATTTGAGCTCGGAGTACGCCTTGGGCTCGATTTATAGTCTTCCGAGTCATCCAGTTATAGAATTTCTACCCCTTCTTGCTGGTGTGTTCCCGCCATCCCTCCCCTTCATCGGAGTCAGTGGTAGAAATATATGTCACATGTGTTGTGGGTAGTCCTAGCTCGACCTGCCCAGATTCTACCATCCTTTGCAGGAGGTCTTTGAAGACTAAGCATTCCCGAATATTCTTCCCCAACATTCAATGGTAGGGACAGTAATCTAGCCTATCATAGAGGCCGACTTATTCTACTTTTCTTGGCTCCGGGAGGTAGACCATGTTGCAATTCATAGCGGTGATAAATTAGCCACAGACTTGGTCCTCTCATAATGAGTATACTTTATGTTTTCGTTCCTCAAATTTGTTCCTATTCGATCCTCTCTGATATTCCCGCATAGGTAGAGGAGTCCGCTGATATACATGGGGCCCTTGGTAATTTGGCGGAGGCCTGAGCAGTGGAGCAGGCACAGGGGTTGGCGTGAGCATGACAGAGGATGCTTCAACTCTAACTACTCACTTTGTGGGAGCCTGCGAGGCTATTCGGGACTTCAAATTGGTCCTCTACAGGGATTCCTCAATACTCTAGGAAATGTCAAAGAGATGGCGAAAGCCAATGGTACACTCCACTAGTATGAGCGGTGTTTGAATCTCATCTTGATGAATATTGATGCATAGGGAGAGCAAATCGTCTTGAGGCATTGGCCTATTTATGGAGTAGTTTAGACCTTTCCATCTAGCGATGAAATCTGTGACCCTCTCATTCTCTCTCTGCTTGCAGTTCATGAGGTCACTGACTGTTGTTTTAGGCAATGTTGAGCATAAGTGAAAGAGGAACTACTACGGAAGGCCTTCCCAGCTTTTTAATGACTGGGATGGTAGGATTGTATTATAGACGAAGGCATATCCTTGAACGGTCCGTACGAAGCATCTGAGTTTCACTGATTCTTGTTGTTACGGAGTTCCCATCATAGGGTCGCTATAAGACACATAGTGCATCATGTGATGTTCCAGATCACCTGATCCATTGAAGATAGGGATTATACGGCTCTCAAAATTGGGTGGAGGAGGTGTGATGCTCACCCAATCTAGTAAGGGCTTCTTCTATGGCTGTATCAGAGCGTGTTTCCCTTCCTTTACTTCCAATCGAGTTGTTAGTGCCTCAATGGTGTTGGTGAGACCCTGTTTTTCATCCTGTTGTGCCCGGTCCTGGGCAGCTGTAGCCTGAGGCATTGCTTGAGGATCCAACACGATTGGCACCAGGGGTGCATTTTCCGTTTGTGACACCTTTTTAGGGTTCAGATGTACTTCTCTGGTTTCTTCCTGAGTGGAGGGAAGTCTTGGTATTCATCCAGATCCATATTTATGTAGTTGGACGGGCCGAGATCCTCGTTGGGTGGGAGCCCTGAACGTGCTTCATTTTCTAGGGAAAACCTTGGTCTTTGAGGTGCACTTACCGGGAGTGCATGATGTGGAACTTCTTGAGACGTGATTTCAATAAGACGGTTCCTTTGGAGTGGATCGGTGTTAAGCCACCTCAATTCTTTCATTTCCAATTCATGTCGATCGAATCTCTCTTTCAGCATAAGTGGATCATTTTTTTTGACAGAGGGGGATGGTTGAGTGAAACTGATCACTTGTTCTTATCCTTATTGTAGGCTCATAGGTTGAGTAGAGGAAGGTTAGCTGAAGGGGTGGTCATTTTTATAGCGACCCTCTGGATCCGGGTGTGCATGCCTGGTGGTTCATTGTAGGTTGCAGCCTAACCAGAACCATCATCTCCCGATCCATCATAATTTGCGTCATCCTTGGCGTTACCCATGGGGTTAGCCTCTATGGCATTGATGGATGCATATCATGGGGAAGAGAAGATGTCATCTTCCAAATAGGAAGAGGATCTCCTGCGTATTTTACTGGTTTTCCCTTTTCTCTCCCAGGATTTCTTTCAGGATTCTTGGTGAAGGGTCAAACATAGAGTTATTTGATGTGACCTTATGGTATCCCTCCCTCTTGAAGGGGATTATGATTCGAATGATAGGATAGTGCAGGAACCTCCTCTTCTGACTGTCCTCCCCAGATGATAGAATACCGATTCTTGTGGGGGAGGTTGTTGTTGAGGTGGTAAAATTTCCCCCATCCCTGAGGGCTGGGGTTGGCTCCATTCCTTGGATGTTGAGTCTTTTACTATCTCTATTGTAATTATGGGGGCATTATTTGTAAAAAATGCCCCCATACCTGCAGGCTAGGGTTGACCCTGGATTACGGCAGTGGCTGCTGCTATCACTAACTGCCGGATCTTGCGTACCCCGATTTGAGGTTGAACTGGGCTTGGTGTTGAGTTCTTCTATGAATGGACCCATTGTGGGGAGGCAGGTAATGACCGCTGATTGGCCTCTCTTAGGTGAGAGACATGTTGTATTCTCTCGGTGGCCAGATTCAGGAGTACATAAATGGATTGTTCCCACCGGGCCTGCCGCTTCTGAGATTTACTCTAGTCCTGACTCTGTTGGGTGTGATGTCTTTCCTATGCGGGGACCCCACTCGATTTTCATCTTGATGTGATGGCGTTGCAAGATACCATGCCGAACGGGTTCTTCTTGGTGGGGAGCAGAGTGAAATGTAGGGCTCCATGTTCTCCCCATCCTCTGATATGGACTCCTGTCGGGGCATTACCAATGAGGTGGTGCAGCTGGTGTAGTGCATGGAGGCAGGCTATCTCAATGTTTCTGTTACGCCTCCTGGGTCATCGTTGTCATGCCGAAGGAAGAGCTTGCAGGTCAATGTGACACAGGAGGTCCCCTATTGTCTTGACATGGTCTACATACCTGTCGTAGGGCTGAAATCTTGATTTTGGTTGGTGGAGTGTTGTCCATATATTATCACGGATTCCAAGCAAGCATTCATCCGACAACTCTCTAGGTATGTCGAACTGAGAGGTGGTCTTGGGCAAAAACATAACTCGTATATCATCCCTGGTCAGTAATTTCCTCAGGTGTAACATGTCGGCATACTCCTCCACTAGTGATTCCTCTACCTGGTCAGCCCAACTGAGATGCTCGCCGATAGGGTGGTCAGAGGCAGTGGGACTGGTAGGTGTTGAGTTATCATATGGGTGATTCCGAGGTGGTTCATAAGATGAACGTGGCCCTGGAATGTCTTCTTATTGAAGAAGGATTTTGTTTGCGACTAACTGAGAAGGCGATGTGATTGATCCTGTCCTTCTGAGTGCCTCCACATACAAGGGATTTTATGTGATTGATTCAGCATGGGGAGGGCCTTCCTATTGATATAATATGTCATTGTGGGGAAAGAATTTGCAATGGGTGCCGCAATGGTGAGGACTACCATTACTGCTTGATGCCTCACTGCAAAGAGGACTTTTGCAGTGCATACACTAGAGAGGACCTCCAAGGCAAATCATAGCAAGGGGAGGACCTTCTAGATGCGTAGCATTGTTACGGGGAGGGCCTTCAGAACAACCGCCATCATGGTGGGGATGACCATCATGGTTTGAAATTCGATGCGCATCCTAGGGAGGACCTTAAAGAGACACTGCAACAATGGTAAGACCATCATGTTTCTTGGGGCCACTATGGGGAGGACCTTCGCAATGGTGGTCGTGGTGGTGAGGACTACCATCACAACTACTGCAATGGTGAGGAAAACCATTATAGCTACTTCGAGGAGAATATCTGTGGGGTACACCCTGGGGAGGGCCTTCATTATGTACCGCAACAAGGGGAGGCCCTTCTCGTTTCTTGACGTCTCTACGGGTAGGACCTCCATTATCAGGTTGGCGAGGAATACCACCGTGATCTGATGCCCGACATTGTGGAATGTCGTTGCAGCGTAACCTCTTGGGAGGACCTTCAGGGCAGGCTACGACAAGGTGAGGGCCTTCTTGTCATGATGAGACTTCACTGCGGGGAGGGCCTCCGCAGTTCCGATTATGATAGTGAGGACTAACATCATAATTTTTGTTCCCACTGCATGGAGAGTGATTGTAGTGTATACCCCGGAGATGTCCTTCAGGGTGGAACATAGTAAGTGGAGGGCCTTCTTACTTCATGATCTTCAGGTCATGTGGAGGTTTTACATGACTCTCATAAGAAAAAGAAACTCTCATGATCGATCATTATATGCCCATGGGGAAGGCCCCCACAGGTGCTCTAGGGAGGTCCTTAAGGGCAGCTGGTAGTGACATTGCGGGGAGGACCTTCGCAATTGCTACTACCACTCCCATAATATGTTAATTGGTGGGCTGGGTTCCGAGCCTTCGATATGTATTTAGCAGCATTGGGAACCCCAGCATCTAGCAGAGCGGAGTCATGAACCAACTTTTTATTTTGCGGCTTCCTTAGGCGTGTTCGGGGCACTTTCTTGGGGGCAACGAGGACGGTCTTCTATTGACAATGGCCTTCACCTTTGGGTCCCAGTCTAATTGGGTCCCGTGATGCTGCCAGGATACACTGATGAACATCTTGACTTTTAGTAGGTATATATGACTGCTCTAGAGAATCCAATGTGATGGACGGGTGTCCCCTAGTTGGAACGAGTGAAGATACTCGATCTGGTTTCCCTTGCATCACTGAATATGGCTGGTGACCCTCCTGGGTGGAATCATGGATGATGATCTGCTTCGAGGCAGCCAACTTGTCTCTTCGATGAGTCACCCCAATTTGGGAGACGAGCTCACAGGCCCGTGCCATTGCTATTTCCGCTAATTCAATTACATTCTGTAATGTCTTCAAGATATAATACAGTATCGATACCTACTCCCCCATCATTACCAGGATATGCAGAGAGATATCTTTTGCTAGAACAGGTGTGAAGGCCCATTCCGTTATCGGAGTAGGAATATCCTACTCCGGTCCTCCGGTGGTCAGTGGGTACTGACAATTCTCCTGTGTCGGGGCAGGTGAACGAATCTTCCCCTGGGTCAGGATATTCTAGATTATCTCTTCGTTTTCCATGATATCGGGTTGGTGGACTTTACTTTCATCTGTAGAGAACTGGCCATGCATGTGCTGGTTTCCCACTATATCAAGTCGGTGGCCTTTGTTGTCAGGGAGATGTGACCGCCAATTAATTTCTTCCACATCTAGATGGCGGGCATTGTTCATCGCCACCATGCAAGGATTGTAGGCATCAAATGCCTCTTTTAGGAGCTGGTCCTGCAGGTGCTGGGTCGCCACCACGTCTAGTTGGTTGGCTTCATGACCTTGGGCAGGGAGTGGTTCATGCCTCGTAGGTGTCATATGGTATGAGCGGCGGGATTGATGGAGTCCAACGGGGATGCGTACCTACTCGTATGATGCCTCCATGTCTGGACGACGGCTTTGGAGGAGTGAACAAGTGTATGTACCTTCTCGCGATATGTCTCTGTGATTGGACATAGGATCTCCACCTTAGATTCAAGGGTGATGACCGATCCCTGGTTGTTCATTGGCCGCCCTCGTCGGGCTGTCCGAGGGTCCAGAGCTCAGGAAGCATGGGCCAGGATCCTCAGGGCGACATCATCTTTATCATGAGGAGGATGAGTCGCGGAGGGACCACGATGACGTCTTCTGGCTGGGGCCTTGGAGCAAAACCCATGTTCAGAGGGGTTGAAGTCTTCAGCGTCGACCTCATCTTCCTTCCTAAGATAAGGGAGGTATGTGTTGTCTTGTTCTAGGGATAGACTCCCGAAATGGTTATAGACAGCAATAGGAGCTATCTGGTTCTTCCTTCGCGGCCGCTGCTGGGTGGCCGACCGATGGGACCTGGTGGATTGGAGGGAATGCATGGCCGCCTCCACCGTCGAGAGAGTACCATTCACATGGTACTCTCGGATCAATGCATCTGAGACCCAGCGTTGAAGACGCTGGGTAGGTGGCAGGGTCCTCCGTTGGTGAGGAAGTCTTGTCAGGACGTTGTTTAAAGCACGAACCTATGAGTTCTTTCGGGACTCCATTGGATCGAAGGGAGTTCTGTGTAGTAACTATAAATCATTTTAACAAATACAAACATCAGACCCAGAAAAGCAGCATCTCATGATCCCATGCGTAATTAATGACCTTTCATGGCCCTCCCTGTGAGTATAAAGGGGGCACAGAGTGAGATTAGGTTTAATCTGTCATGGTTGGTTAAATATTCACGTCTCGTTAACCATTTTTTGTTTCAGATCGATTTTTAAATGCCCAATGGTTCCATATCTGATGATACATGGACCTTCTTTCCAAATGCAGGCATTCGATGGATGATTTGGCCAGTGACACTTAATGACTCACATTGGTCGAGAGGATGGAAAGTCGGGATAATCTCACCCTTTTGGGGGGGAATTATTGATTGTTCTGGGACTCTCTTATAGATTTAAGACGTATTCATATGTTCGTGAATCTTTATCTTATACCCAAACACTGTATCCACAGATTACTCCTGGTTGGAAATGGTCTACTGGAAGCAGGGGTTCAAAATAGTTTATTCCTGAGGTTTACCATCCCTCATTGGATTAATTACTAAGAAGAGTTTGGACTCATTGAGACGGTGCTGGTTTAAAGCCTCATGATAGGGAATTATGGAGTTTATTGTCATCTAGGGGGGACAGATACGACTCGAGAATCTAGATCGAACCCGTGATAAGGCTTTCTACGTATCCTTATGAGATGAATCATAATCTACATAGTTCAGTGTGGTATGTGGTTTACACTCCAGGCTGCCAAGGGTAGGTGCAGTGAACTGATGTGAAGATAGTTGGATCAACCGGTTGTTGGGCTTGAACCACATGGAGGCTTCCTACGTACCCTATCTAGGGGAAAGGGATCAAAGATCACGTAGTTCGAATGGGATATTTGGGGGAACCTACATGAATATGGACCCTGGGGTCTGATGGTGATTGGGATTGAACCTCATGGAGGCATCCTACAAATCTCTATGGTGGGGAATCAATTTCCACGTAGTTCGGATTAACATAGGTCTTAAACTCTAAGGAGGACCATGTTGTGGATTGGGGATTACAATCTGAGGAGGCCCAAGTAATGGATTGGGGCTTACACTCTGAGGAGGCTCATGGTGTGGATTGGGGATTACACTCTGAGGAGGCCCAAGGAATGGATTGGGGCTTACACTCTTAGGAGGCCCAAGGTGTTGATTGGGTCTTACACTCTGAGGAGGCCCATAATAGGGTGTCATGGTCAATGAAAAATCTAATCCCATGTGAGTCATGCTCGGTGTGAGAAATAAGAGGCAGTAGGGACCAGACGATCACGTCGTGAAAGGTGTGTATGTGGGAAGTGGAGTTGGGCTTACACATAAGGGCGAACCATAAGGTCGGGGCTTACTCCAAAATGGATGCCCAATGGCGACAAATCACAACAGGAGAGAAACCTGACCCCAAAGAAGGATAGAGCATCATCTTTCCCTACCATTCCCTTCCTTCGTCGTAGCCGTGGAGAAGTACGGAGGTGCATGGGGGCTTCCTTCAGATGGGTAGCCTGCCACGCACTGGGTAAGGGAGAAGTGCACCGATCCTAACAAGTGGAGGGGTAGAAAGGGGACTCCCCGTCTCAGACTCCACATTACTATGGGAATGTGAAGCCAAGAATGCTTTGGAATTCCAATCAAGGGCCATTGCATCCCCTTCGACCTCACTTACCATGGGTATGTGAACTCAAAATGGCCCGCTGATGATCCTGAAGGTTACATCACATGGGTCTGGTGGCTCTAGTGGAGGCCTTGGCTCGGGGCCGATGAATGGTCCAATGAAGAGGTTATAGAGGATCAGGTCAGATTGGAAGTATTTTATTTGTCTCGAGGAATGGGAACTCAGAAAGATCTGGAGGGCCACATAGGTGTATGAGTGGTGGCGCCCTTTATATAGAGAGGTGATACGCGGCTGAAGAAGTCGTCCGTGATCCAGGGTGGTCCGCAGATTGATGGGCATTCCACAAAACAGGGTGGTTCATGGTTTGGCAGGTATCCTGCGAACCAGGGTGTTTTGTGGCTTTGCGATCGGCCCGCGTACTAGGATTGTATGTCGAGGGATCCATGCGAGCAACGACGACCGAGGGAGGCGCCGATTGGGGGTTCGGCGGTTGGGGCTTCGCCTACATAGGAGGGTGCTACGCGGCGCGACAAATCAGAAAAGTGGCATAAACTCTCTGGTCCGTGGGGAGTGCATCCGCAGAGGGGCCATGGTTCATGGTCTCCTTTTATTTGTTATTTTATGTTCGTGGTTCACATAGTTATTATGAGTTTTTGGTTCTTTATTAATTCTCATCCAGCTTCATACCTATTCTAGTTCACGGTTTGGAACTTTGCAGTTTGCGAAATCTTATCTTCCTTCCTTCGAAATCCTTCCACCCGAATCTGATTGATCTCTAAAAATTACCCTCTTTCCTCTTCCCCCTCTGTCCCCTTTTATAGTGTGGATAAAGAGATGTATCTGTGGTCAGGAAGCACCTTTTGCGGAGGTCCATGATCGGGGACCCAGTTCACGGATGACTAGGTAAATCTGTGATTCACAGGTGCATTTAACAACCCCCCCCCCCCCACAAACCAAACTAGCTCAGGGAGTGCATCGCGACCGCACAGGGTTCCATCTCCATTCCACGAACGACATCAGATGCGGCATGGGCCAGTTGACATGGTCCATGGATGGGACGGTTTGTGATGGTGGATCGGGTTGGTGCCCATCCTTCTTCGCGCCCGCGGAGGATCTCCGCCTCCATTCCGCGAATGATAACAGTCCGCAGAGGGGGTGCTTCATTGAACCATCTGCGTGCCGTTATCATTGGACTGGTCTACGGACTGAATTGGCTTGTGTCGTCCTTTGAGTATTCTCAACACTTTCCCCCAATTCTTTTGGGGGGGAAATAGGGTAGAATCTCCCTTATGTTGTAGGGGATTCTCCTTCTTCCTTTGAAGATTTTCAGGACCCTAAAATTGCTATTTTTAATCAACTCTGTGGAGCTCAATACATTTCTAATATTGAAATTCACTCCAGATATCATTAATTAATTATTAAGAAGAAGGATATACCTAATTTTAAATTTTTTACAAGGTGTACATACTTTGAATATATAGTGATTCCATTAAAACTCACTTATTCTCCAACTATTATAAGGACCCGACCATTAAAATTATATTTTCTACTTATTTTATAATATAATTCAGATTATTAACTTCCAAAAACTAATTTATATTTATATATTTGAAAAAATATAAAATAAATTATAAATAAAAACTTTAATATTGAAAGGATTACACTTCTAATGAATTAATATTTTCTCCACCAAAGGAAACACTTTTTAAAAAACATATTGTTTCTTTTCATGCTCAATATTCACAATTTTCATTTTTTTAATTCGCCTTGCTACTAATCCTTTACCATGTGAAAAATTTTAGTACATGGTATCAAAAAAATTATTATAAAGGGACATAAAATAAGGATAAACATTAGTCTGTGAAAATAAATGAATAATTTTCATAAATACATACCTTTTTATTTAGAAAAATGAATTTATGGTCTAAATAGATCATTATATAACCTTTTTAAAATAAATATATTTTCATGAATAATAAAGAGATAAAATAAAAAAATTATTAGGTAACCTGGGAAATTATTTTTTATTTCAATCTTTCAAACATTTTATCACTCTCACCTATACATGGAGTAATAGTCATAATAAAATTTAGAATAATAAACTTAATTATATTCCTATAATATCTTAAGAGAAACCTAACTGGTCCACTCTATACAATTACCTAATGCATTAGAGATCTTTAATGGGATATCCCACCATTGGTTTATCCTAGAATCACACATCCCCATAAATAATTCCAAATAACCTTAAAATAATTATAAAATGTAATGATTTCATAATTAAGACATGATTGAGGAAAATAACTTTTCAATTTTTGAAATAATATTTAATTTTTATAGTGATGTGCACTCAAAAATGAAAGCATTTTATTATAAAATATAATAATTAAATTTTAATGGATTAATAACAAAATTTAATAGAGAAGATGGTAAAAAAACATCTCATTTTGTATAAGATAAAATAAATTTGTTCTATATTATTTTTCAATGATTAACAATGAACATTGTTTTGAAAAATTATAAAATTAATACATTAAAGAAATTAAAATTTAAAAAATGAAAATATTTGATTTAATGAAATATTCAAAATTATGAAAAAACTTATTAGAAATGATAGTAGACAAAATTTACATGGAAGGAAAACAGAGTTTAAAGGGTATCATTAAATTGATTGTTCTTAAAAAGAGGTCAAGTATAATAATAACATCAATAATGTAGAAATTAATTAAATGAATAGACATTGTGTATATAAAATAAATACACAAAATGAAAGGGGGAATAAAACCGAAGATATTTTAAATCCATTTCAAATATATTTTTTGCATGAAATGATCATGAAGTATAAGGATTACCCAACATATATAAATTTGAATAGAAATCCTTTTACCTTAGGTTCGACATCCTTAAAAAGTGTTAAAACATTATGTATAATTATTTAAAGAATTTATTTACTAATTAATTAAATATATTTTTATTTATAAATCTAAAAGTGAGTATTATATTTTATATTATGACCAATTAAATAATAATATTTAAATATTTTCATGGTTTCAGTTATGCTTGTTTCATTGTTTATTTATTGGTTCATTTGTGTATAATTATGAATGTACATAAGAAAATTGGATAAAAAATTCCAATGTGGAATGGAATATAATTAATGAACATCTATAATTATTATTGGTCCCATATACAATTTTTTTCTTATAGGACTATACATAATGATATAAAAAGTTAATGACAAATGATTCATTTATTTTAGCAGTTTTCGAGACATCGCAATCTAGTTTCATCATATATAATATTATATGTGTATTTTAATATAGAATCAGGAAATAGGTTGTAATATACCAATTTAAATGTTATTTAATCATTACTACACTTTTATGATCAGCCTTGAATGTGGTAATGGAAAAAAATTCATTAATTGCAGAGATGGTAAACTGACATAACTTGGACTATAGATTCAATTCATTTAATAAGAGGAGAATATAAGAGAAATTGTTATGAGATTTTACATTAGAAACGTAAAAATAAATTATATATGTTATTAATTTATATACTTTCAGTATTCATTAAATATTTGAGGAGAATGTATAAGTGTAAAACAAATTGAGAGGTATATTTAGTAAATTACCCCTTGAATATCACTTCCTTGAGAGACTATTAAGGCCCATAAATTTGGGCTTTTAGTGATACCAGAATAGTTGGGATGAGATGAGAGTGAGGACAATACATTTTGGAATATATTGTATGATAAACAATGATTCTAGGTCAAAATTTGGTGGTGAGGTGTGGTTCTTATTCATGTGGATGGGTGGGTTTTAATTAATAAGGTAATGATTATTTTATATTTAAATCCAACCACATTGAGGGGGAAAAAATTAAATTACATTAGATGATAATATATATTGTATAAAATGTTTATGTTCTATAAAGAGTTCAAAAAATCAATAAATTATTTTATTTTTAAATTATTTTAAGTCTTTACTATTTTAACTTTAACTCGTTCCATTTTTTATCCATATACCACAGTAAATAATATTTTTTAACCATGATAATGTTTTCTTACAAAAAATGAAATTGAAAATAAAAAGAAATTATGATCTTTTGATTCCAAATATGGTATTTATTTTACCTAATTCAACTAAAAACATTAGAAAATTATATTTAAATATATAATACTATTAAAAAAATGAAATGAATTTTTTAAAATTAAAACATCAAAAGGCTATAATTTAATAATATAAAAATTCAATTTGAAATTGATTCCAATGACCTAAATTGTATTTATTGATGTGATATTGAACTAAAATTAGTTTAAAACCAATTTAAAAATAATTTGGAAATAAAAATTATTTAGATGAAATAACAGTTTTTATTAAAATGTAGTATTTTTAACTATTAAATTAAAAATGAAATTTGATAGAAAAAACTGAAGGTTCACTGTAAGATATTATTTATATACGGATTTAAAAAAATTATTTTTCAAATAAAAATTATTAAACTCTAAACATGTATATTTAAAATATGTGGACCATAAAATGGCGTGAAAATTTTATTTTTTAAAAAATGTATCTTTTTTATTCTCAAAATTGATTTTTTATAATCTTATAATATAAATATATATTAGATAAATTTAAAAACATTTTATTGGTCTAAAAACATATAAATATTATTAATAAACATCACTAATAGTGATTAATTTAAATTATTAAGATAATATTTCATTATATAAATAAAAATTGTTTTTTAAAGAAATCCTTTATATTAAAATAATTTTTATTATCATTTCTAATTAAATAGTAACCAATAAATTATCATGATAAAAAGTTTTAAATAATTTTTTCATAACTAATTTAATATCATTAAATACATTCATTCTAATGGCAAGGTGATTAAAATAACATTTAAAAAAATAATGTTTAGTCAACCATTTATTTTTGATATGGTGTATCTTATTTGGAATCGTGAATGGTGTTTCCTTTTAAAATATTCGGGGTTTTCATTCTCCCCCTTTTAATAAATGTATTCCTTCTAATTCGAACATAGAATCTAAAAACAAAGAGTTTTAATTTCCCAAAATAACTTTTATGAAATTACACATTGCAAAAAGGGTCTATAAAACATTCACATGAAATGTGGGAAATGAATGTAAGATTGTTATAAGTGATAACACATAAAAGGTTTCCATATTGAAAAACATGGAAGGAAAAGTTAATTAAAACAATTATGTTCGAATATATATTTATAGAGAACCTTGTAATTAGAATGTTAATTATCACATAATAGAAAATATGTGATAGATTAAAAGGCTATTGATTTCCCATTTTGAAAGGAAATCATATAAATTTTTTGTTTCAAAATATTTTCTTAATAGAAATATGTCATTCGTTTAATAAATAAACTAAAACCTATGTAAATATAATTTATTGACATTTATATTTTAATCCTCACATTTTTTTCCAAAATCTATGAATTCATATTTAATTTTCATAACATAAGCCTAAAAATCTGCTTTTAAAGATCATAAAATACAAAAATATAAAATAGTATATTTCTCTATTCATTAGGAATTAACCAAAATAAAAAATCCTAGTGCAAGATAATGTAATTTCTAAAAACATAATAAACTGATATATCATTTTAATCAATATAATTATCCAAAATTTAATACAAGTACCCATAGTTCAACATAGAGCATCAAAAAATAACTAACCGTAAAACTCTCCACAATTATCTATACTGAAAATGTATCCCATATATCAAAACTATTCAATAAAATAGTCTTCCAAGATAAATTTAATATTTTTCATATAATAATATCAATCTCCCTTAAAGTCTCATAATCATATGTAATTTCCTAATCACTTAATCATTCACATATACAAGTCATTTCTGTAACTAACCTGAATCCCTGGATATATATTTTCAAAAGATAACTCATAATTTAGTTTTAGAATAAATTCACATAGTATTTTTTACCATAATCATATAAGTTTCCTTATATAGTAGAAATCATTCAATATAACAATAATTATTGAATCACTATATCATTTAATAATCCCATGGTTATAAAGAAGATAAAAACATGTTCAAAGAATTAATTCATCAATTATATATAGTATTGTTTAATATAAAATAACTACATGGTTACCAGTTTACCGCGTAGGCCAATGGTAGGAGATGTACCCTTTTTTCTATTTAATTGTGGGTTCAATCCTCACAGCCTTGTCAGACCTGACAGGTTATCACCCATCTGAATGGTTGTAATTTTTTTGAAACATTATTAATATATTCTTTATTATGTTCTAGAAAAAAAATAAATATCCACAAAAGAAAAATAAAATATTCAAACATCATAGGTTCTCTTGTACATTTTATTTTCAATCCCAAAGGGCAAGAACCCCTAATTACCTCAAAATCACAGATCATATACACCTAAACCTTTATCCATGAAATTAATAATATTTCTAAAAAATAAAAGAGAATTCATTCTAAAGTAAAAATTATTTTAAAAACATGTTAATAATAAGGGTTACATATTCCAAAAATAGATATCGGGACAAATGAAATAGTATACAATGTAATCCCATCATCCAAAGAGTGTTAATAGATTTAATGATTTTATCTTAATTAATCAACCATAAGTCATGAATCCCTGATATATATATATATAATAAATATAAAATGTTTTTCTTAATCCCATGAAACTACCTTTAAATATTATTCCTCAATACATCATTTCTTTAGTCAATAATATGAATAATTTCATAAGATTCAAAAATTTCAAAACCTGAGAATGGAAATAATTTATACCACTCATATGTAATATTCAGTTTCCTCATGGTCAATTGTAAGGGAATTATGTAATATAAATCGGGTGTCTATAACATATTGTTGATCCCATTCATAGGCCATCCACCCTGGAAATTGATGATAATAAAAGAAATCCTCCATATAGTTAATATATTAAATTGGCAACTTGGGAGAAACTTATTTCCCTTTCATGGAGTTGACCTAATTATATATTTTCAAAGTGTTTTTTCATTATGAAATCCCTTACCATTTATTAATCATACTCATTTCATTTTATGTTATTTTTATGTATTCTTTTCTTGAAATTCTTGATACATAAGGCATTGAATGTATTTACCTATATGGATGGTGTCATTTTAACCTTCACATGGCTTCCTTTCTCTCATTTTTGATACATTATGTTATTCACCTAGGTTTATGTGGTTAATAATTTTTGTGATATAGGGATTAGAATTACCACATTATTTCTATTTATAGCTCCCATTTCATTTGATTCTTATTAAAAAAACCATATCTTTTTCTATCAAACCCATTATTTCATTGGTTCTTAATGGGACTATCCATTTATAAAAAAAGAAAGAGAATATCAATATAATACTAATATATCATTTAATGGGTAGGATAAGTAGAATGATACCCATATTCATGTTTTCTGAAACTTATTCAATTTATCCACGATATCATTATATCTTCCTAACATGGCTACAATCATGTTTATATAACACATATAACTTATAAATGAACAATATCATAACCTCATTTTTTTTAAAATTGCACATTTTTACCAATTATAAGGACCCAACCATAAACATTGTATATTCTAGTGATTTGAAACTAGAATACAAATTATTACATTACCATGAATCATCGTACTTTATTGTTTAATGGATTATGACACAAATCATATATAATAAAACTAATATTTCTAATTTGAAAATACTACTCAGTTTCTATTTTTTCACCAAAGAATAAACTTTTAAAATAAAAAATTAATCCCCATCATTCCCAATAATTATAATTTTAATCATTCAGCCATTCTCGTCCATAATTATGATTTACCATGTAAAAACCACATTAAAACATCGTATGAGAAAAAAAGTTAAATAAGGGAACAAAAATAACAGAAAATTTGGGTCTAGTGAATATCTATAAAAAACAATTTCATAAAAATATACTATTTTATTTATAAAAAAATATAATTCTTTTCCATAATATCATTATCTTTCATTTTTAAAATAAATAAATTTTCAAGAAAATCATTATTAATCCATAAAAAATATAATTTGGTAACATAAGAAATCATTATAAATATCACTCTTACAAATATTATAGTTCCATCACCAACATAGGGTGTAACCATCATAGTTACATTTTGTCTAATCAACGAAATACTATACCTATAATATCATATGAAATTGTTAACTAGTTAACCCCATCATATTACATAGTAAATTTTACATATATAATGTAGAGACCCGTAGCCTGACGTACATGGACATTACATTACATTTGCGGAATACTTAGTACATAACAAAAACACACACACAAGGATCGTAATAGTTTAGTGTCTTTGGAAACTCGGAACATAATATTCTAATCCTGGTGAAAGATCTTCAATATCTCCCGTAAAGATCTTCCATTTTTTTTATACCTAAAACCTTTCTTTATAACCTGGGGAAAAGAAAACATAAAAGGGTGAGCTCAAATGCTCAGTAAGGGTATACAAAAGAAATAAAAATCATATCATATTTTTTTGAAAATCATAACCTGCAAAAGAGATCATAATATCTTAACATGGAACAAATCATAGAAGTGAAAATGAGATCACCATAATCATAACATGAAACTTGAAACTTTTTGGCATGCACACATAATCATGGAAAATCATTTCTTGTTAGTCATGACTCATTGCCAAGACTATCTTAGTGGACAAAGTCCCTTTCTGAATCGAGTAATCCTCGTTTCAGTCCTGTTTCACTGAACCGGTATAACCTACCATTCCAGCCATGTCTATCTCATGAGATATAAAATCTTTACCCAATGCATTGGAGGGAGATATAGGTCCCACCCATCTCTTAATGAATCCTTTCTTATGTGTGCCACAAAATCATAAATCATACATCATTGCATAACCCATGTAATAAAAAATGGGATTCTTAAACAACATGACATCATAAAACCATTCATATAAGATAAAGGAATTCATAAACATAATTCCATCACAACATAGTAAAATCAATGTAAAAATATGGATAGAAACAGAACCCTTTATTATCTTATATGGAAAATAATTTTGATAAAACACTTGAATTGAATTCTTGAGGAAAATATCCTTTCTTCTTCAAAATCAATTTCTTTTCACAAAACATCATGCAATTTTAAAAGAAAGAGATTTTATTGAAAATAGTCATGAAATCTTTTAGAGGAAGCTTCATGAAAATAAGGCTTTATAAAATAGTATAAATCCGTTCGTGCCGTATAAGTTAAAAAAAACATTCTTCGTACTTTTGTCGGAAAAGTCAAAAAGTACCTCGTACGAAAAACGGCAAAAGATTCCTTTCATATTCTTTACTAAAAACTAACCTAAGGGTAAAATTGGATTCAAACTATTGCAAGTGGATGGAAACAATATTACATATTGAGGGAACATGGATGTGGATGATAAAATACACCCCAGAAAATACTTACGAATAAACAATCTCGGATAAAAATGAGATTGTGATATTTCCCTTACCTTAGGTCTGATTTGCTTTGTTCGTGTCTGAAGCTCCTGTATAATGGTTTAAATAATGTTATTGACTTATTACAGAATCATATTCATTGTTATGATATCATATATCCTTCACTTATGACATTATATTACCCGTTCTTTTGTAAATTCCATGTTAAAGAAGCGTTTTGGGTAAAATCGTTTGATTTATCGTAGGTGTTTTGACTTGTTGTTCTTGACATCATTATTACTTATATAATGATTTACTTACTTCCAGAATATAAAATATGATTTATATATCATATATATTCAATATATATATATATAAAATAGGTAGATAAATAAAATGAAAAACACCGTTCATGGAGACGGTAGTCCGTACGTACGCATGAACGCTGTTTTCCTTTCCTTATTGTCTTGAAATGGAAGTAAGTAGATGACATGCATATGTATATATATACATAAATACAGTAGCTTTATAATGTCATATATTTCATTATTATTTCTTATATATACATTATAATCATTCTTAAATGGTTAACATGGAGAATGAATCTCATCGCGTCGTGGAGACGATATTCCGTACGTACGCACGAGCGATGATATCATTTATATAAATATTGAATTGAATTGGAGTGGATTATACAATATATCAGAATCAATATGATGTTGTAATAACTATGTATAGTTATTCTTTACACCATTATACCCATCCATGTAAGGTGGTGGTGGAAAATAGATTACACCACGGTGTGGAGACGGTATTCCGTACGTACGCACGCGCGGTGATTTCTTTTTCCGTAGGATGGATAGATGGTGAAATAGGGTTGTTTCATACTTATAATAACATATCAGTATATGAGTGATACTGATGTTATTACTTCATAATGAAACAACCTAAGAAGAAGAAGTGGAAGAAGAAATAAAGATGAAAGAATTGGTAACGGTAATTACCTCTTCTTTGAAGTGCCTCTTTGAGACCTCTTCTTAGGGCACTAGAATTGGTCTTTGAGGAAGACCAGAACCTCTAGGATGTTTCTAGGGAAGTGGAGAAGATATTTTGGCAGGGGTTGGACGAGCTTGAGTGCTCAAATTGGTGTGAGGAGGAGGGGGAGGAGGTGTCCTTTTATAGGGGAGGAGAGGGGCACCTTAGGAATATCTCAAAATATTATTTTATATTAAAGTCAAAATCGGTTTATAATGGTTCCAAAGGGTCTTATTTCGAAGCTAAAGTGGGGATGGGTCGAAATCCTATCAACCATTAGAATTTAGACAAGTTTAGGGTATTATTTTAACCTTATCAATTAGATTTAACTCTAAGTTAAATAATTTAACTTTTACCGTGTCTTTTTGTTTTCTTTCACTATATGGTTAATAAACTTACTCTAACATGCCAAACGAACCCCAAATTGTATATTATTAATACATATATCCTTATCTAAGTCATTTGGCCGAACCTTAGATTTTTAGGAATAAAATAACAATTAATAATATAATATTTGATTTAAAAACTATTTTGTGTCAATTTTGACACTATTTGATATATGATTTTTGTGAAAGTCATAACAGAATTATATGTTCGAAACAAGTTGATTACATCAACACTAATATATCATAGTAACCTAGAAAATTAGTGGAATTCATAAAAAATCTCAAATTAAATTTATTTTTGTGTTTATAACATTAATTATGTCAATATTTCATTAATAAGATAATTACTACATCATCGTTGTGTCATAAATAAATTAAATTATTTTATGTATAAAAATTACAAATAAAATATCATCATGTAGGAAATATTCTTAGCTTTCTAATGAATATTTACAATCGAATTTATCTTATGTATAACCCCATATTAAAAATGATTTACTTATTAAACATTGATTTTAACTATTTTAACCCTTCTTTAAATAAATTAATAATAAATGTCCTAATCTAATCCAAGTGGGCCTAAATGGTCATATTTTATTCCTAAGTTTGTTTTTTGTCGAATTACACTTGTCCAATAGAATTAGGACATGTGTTAGGGTAATAGTAATATCATATTTACCCTTAGTTACCTTATTTACTATTAACCGCGGTAAAAAAAGTAAAAAGTTACTATTCACCAAAAAATTATTTTCATCTTATTGAACCACATTTTAGTCCTTGATATTAACCGTGTCTCTCGGATTTTCGAAATTCCATTCACAGAAGCGGTAAAATTAAGTTTTATGCAAAATTCAGTTTTTAACCTACCACTTAGTAGTTTCACTATTCATCAAAAATTGATGTTTTTCAGAACAATGCCAAAATTTCATCCCAAGCTATATTTCATATTCCGAATTCAAAAATGAAGTCTATTTTACCAAATTCATAACATAAAAGTTGCATTAATTAATTTTATAATTAAATCCCGCTGTTAAAACAAATAGCGTGTTTTTAAGAAACAATATCTATCAAAAGATTGACACTTGTTTATGTCTAGTTTAAATGTGAAATTACATCCAATGACCAACATTGTATTAAATTGTAAAAATATATTCTAAATATACTTTAAAACCGCTCAAATTAATAATTTATCACTATTAATTATTTTGATTAAAAAAGTTGTTTTTAATTATAATTTAGTAATTTTTCACTATTCATCAAAATATGAAAGTTATCCGAAAAGTACCAAAATTTCACCTTAGGCTAAATTCGATACTCCGAATCCAAGAATGATGTTCATTTTAAAAAATAAGATTTACAGAATTTTAAAAAGTGGTTATTACTATTCATAACGGCTAGTTTTAATAATATTTTAATAGCACATCGTTGTTTAGTGAAACTCGGTATTGCGTTTTACACACGCTATCGAGGAAGGTCGTGATTGCATGTAATGCAAGGCAAGACAAGGATGCGTGTTGTGAAAGCTCCTTTTGGTGTAGCGTACAACACAAGACATTAATAAAATTAAAAAGAATATTTCTTTATAAAATATTGGGCTGTTACATTCTACCCCCCTTAAAATGAATTTCGCCCTCGAAATTCGTCGGGGTTATAAATGGTTTACTATTCGAACGTTTCTTTAATAGGAACCCACATCGTAAAAAGGAATACCAAAACCAATCTTTAAAAACAAAAGTATGAAACGTAACGGTTACCCAAATAAACTAATCACTGGGTTTCCACATAGATGAAAATATGGATATGGAAGAGAAATCTAACAATCATGTTCTGATGGAGAGTGGTAGAGAACATGGCTATGGAAAATCCAACAATCACAAATCCATAAATTTGTGATGATCTAAGGTACCATCTGATTAATCAGATATAAGGGCACTAGGACAACATTTTTGGTTTTCAAGATCATTTCCCTAAAGTTGATGAATTAAAAGAAATAGTTACATGATTTTGTTACAATCTCACTGTTTTTCGTGAATTGAACAATTTCCACTTCATATCATAAAGAAATGAAGTTGAATTTGTTATTCGTGAAGCATTAGCAGATCATGTGATAGAAGGATGGGTCATTCCATCTATTTCAAACAAAGGGTTAGAAAAAGTTATAAGTCCATCTTATAGTGAGATTAATCGTATATGGTTCCAAAAATGAACTTATACTTCATATATCATACCGCTTAATAAAATAAAACTAGTTTCTACTAAACAGGGACTTCCTGTAGGTCAGTGGTAGGCGATAAAGGCCAGTCGCACTTCGGTTGTGGGTTCGATTCCTACAGCCTTGTCCGAAGCGATGGGCTGTCGCCCGTCCTGCAGGTTGTCCTTTTTCTAAAACTACGTCACTATAACATCCCATCAATATTATCCAAAATCTTCTATCCTTAAACAATACTAACTTATGTCCAACATAATCCAGTCTAATCTTTAGGCTTATACATAATACTGCAGTCCACTCTCATAATATAGTGACATCGATTACCAGAGATTTAATACTGTCGTTGATCCCCACATATCATAAGATATGTCTTGTTGGTCACATTCCAAACATTCAAAGTCTTTAATCGTGTATTCTCTTGAATACCTTAGTGAAAACATGAGTGCAGTTAAAAGTTAACCCTTTCCACATACCAAAATCCTCAAAATTCTATATACTCAAACCATGATATCACTTAATCAATCATGAGCTCATGAATACTATCAAACATTTAATTTTCTCCTTATCCCTTCATTATGCGCATATCATCTTCATTCCAAAAATATCTGAATAACCTTTCATGGATACTGGTAACATTAATCATATACTTTCAAAACACAAGGAAAGACAACAGTGTAACAATCCATAGATGTCTCTTTATTCCAAAATCACACATGATAAACATGTAATCATTCCACTACATTCTCAAACCATTGACCGAGCTTCAAAAATTCCTTCATCTCACATATCATTTGTAGTCTCTTCATCATCATCCACATAAATACTGCCCATATGACCATACTGATTCTCTTCATGAGTCTTTCCCTTAGGGCATTTGTTTTCATAATGCCCATACATTCCACATTTAAAACACTTAACCATTTTTGATGTCGTAGCAATACCATTATCCTCATCCATGGTGTTAACCGACCCTTTTCCTTTGCACTTACTTGCTTTGTGTCCTTCTTTTCCACACCCAAAGCATCTTCCAGTTCCCTTGAAACATTCTCCTTGATGCCTCTTCCCACATGATTTACATAGGGGAAATTGAACTTTCTTTCCTCTATGATCATCATGAAACTCCATCTTTCTCTTATTAGTCGAGTTAGGAAACTTACCAAATTTTACTTTATTGATCATGTTGTGAGATTGCTGATTCGGCATAATAATGATGTTTGGACATCCAAATCCCATTTAATTTGGTTGCTCATGAAGAATATCATTCCATTGTCCATCATATCCTCCATTATTGTGAATCATCTTGTTTCCAGCCTTTTTCTAAAACCCAAACAGAATAGTGTTAGATGGAAAAATCATAATAAAGGGGGAGTAACATAAATATCTGTCATCTTTGGTTTAATCTAATATCGTTACCATAGTTCTAGGACTATATCCTATACGTATACTTATCCTTAGGGGAATCCCTAGACATAGCTTATAAATATCTCTAGGGATCTCACTAACGTTTTCGCATCCTAGTTTCCAAAGGTTGACTAAACCTTTCCTCTGATACCAACTGTAGCGGTCTGGAATTACTTCCAGTGGTCTATAATTGATACCTATCAGGGCACTCCATGGGCGGCTACACCCCCTGGGCGGGACACACCACCAGCCCCAGTGGCAGCCATTTCCTCATGAAGCCCTTGGGCGGAGAGCCATGCTTCGTCCAACGCTCACATGTGAGAGTTCCCAAGGATCGGATACATTCCTACCTCCTTTGCCTCTGATACCAACTGTAGAGACCCGTATCTTATCGTACATGGACATTACATTACATTTTCGGAATACTTAGTACATAACAAAAACACACACACAAGGATCGTAATAGTTTAGTGTCTTTGGAAACTCGGAACATAATCTTCTAATCCTGGTGAAAGATCTTCAATATCTCCCGTAAAGATCTTCCATTTTTTTATACCTAAAACCATTCTTTATATCCTGGGGAATAGAAAACATAAAAGGGTGAGCTCAAATGCTCAGTAAGGGTATACAAAAGAAATAAAAATCATATCATATTTTTTTGAAAATCATAACCTGCAAAAGAGATCATAATATCTTAACATGGAACAAATCATAGAAGTGAAAATGAGATCACCATAATCATAACATGAAACTTGAAACTTTGTGGCATGCACACATATTCATGGAAAATCATTTCTTGTTAGTCATGACTCATTGCCAAGACTATCTTAGTGGACAAAGTCCCTTTCTGAATCGAGTAATCCTCGTTTCAGTCCTGTTTCACTGAACCGGTATAACCTACCATTCCAGCCATGTCTATCTCATGAGATATAAAATCTTTACCCAATTCATTGGAGGGAGATATAGGTCCCACCCATCTCTTAATGAATCCTTTCTTATGTGTGCCACAAAATCATAAATCATACATCATTGCATAACCCATGTAATAAAAAATGGGATTCTTAAACAACATGACATCATAAAACCATTCATATAAGATAAAGGAATTCATAAACATAATTCCATCACAACATAGTCAAATCAATGTAAAAATATGGATAGAAACAGAACCCTTTATTATCTTATATGGAAAATAATTTTGATAAAACACTTGAATTGAATTCTTGAGGAAAATATCCTTTCTTCTTCAAAATCAATTTCTTTTCACAAAACATCATGCAATTTTAAAAGAAAAAGATTTTATTGAAAATAGTCATGAAATCTTTTAGAGTAAGCTTCATGAAAATAAGGCTTTATAAAACAGTATAAATCCGTTCGTGCCGTATAAGTTAAAAAAAACATTCTTCGTACTTTTGTCGGAAAAGTCAAAAAGTACCTCGTACGAAAAACGGCAAAAGATTCCTTTCATATTCTTTACTAAAAACTCACCTAAGGGTAAAATTGGATTTAAACTATTGAAAGTGGATGGAAACAATATTAAATATTGAGGGAACATGGATGTGGATGATAAAATACACCCCAGAAAATACTTACGAATAAACAATCTCGGATAAAAATGAGATTGTGATATTTCCCTTACCTTAGGTCCGATTTGCTTTGTTCGTGTCCGAAGCTCCTGTATAATGGTTTAAATAATGTTATTTACTTATTACAGAATCATATTCATTGTTATGATATCATATATGGTTCACTTATGACATTATATTACCCGTTCTTTTGTAAATTCCATGTTAAAGAAGCGTTTTGGTTAAAATCGTTTCATTTATCGTAGGTGTTTTGACTTGTTGTTCTTGACATCATTATTACTTATATAATGATTTACTTACTTCCAGAATATAAAATATGATTTATATATCATATATATTCAATATATATATATATAATAGGTAGATAAATAAAATGAAAAACACCGTTCATGGAGACGGTAGTCCGTACGTACGCATGAATGCTGTTTTCCTTTCCTTATTGTCTTGAAATGGAAGTAAGTAGATGACATACATATGTATATATATACATAAATACAGTAGCTTTATAATGTCATATATTTCATTATTATTTCTTATATATACATTATAATCATTCTTAAATGGTTAACATGGAGAATGAATCTCATCGCGTCGTGGAGACGGTATTCCGTACGTACGCACGAGCGATGATATCATTTCTATAAATATTGAATTGAATTGGAGTGGATTATACAATATATCAGAATCAATATGATGTTTTAATAACTATGTATAGTTATTCTTTACACCATTATACCCATCCATGTATGGTGGTGGTGGAAAATAGATTACACCACGGCGTGGAGACGGTATTCCGTACGTACGCACGCGCGGTGATTTCTTTTTCCGTAGGATGGATAGATGGTGAAATAGGGTTGTTTCATACTTATAATAACATATCAGTATATGAGTGATACTGATGTTATTACTTCATAATGAAACAATCTAAGAAGAAGAAGTGGAAGAAGAAATAAAGATGAAAGAATTGGTAACGGTAATTACCTCTTCTTTGAAGTGCCTCTTTGAGACCTCTTCTTAGGGCACTAGAATTGGTCTTTGAGGAAGACCAGAACCTCTAGGATGTTGCTAGGGAAGTGGAGAAGATATTTTTTCAGGGGTTGGCCGATCTTGAGTGCTCAAATTGGTGTGAGGAGGAGGGGGAGGAGGTGTCCTTTTATAGGGGAGGAGAGGGGCACCTTAGGAATATCTCAAAATATTATTTTATATTAAAGTCAAAATCGGTTTATAATGGTTCCAAAGGGTCTTATTTCGAAGCTAAAGTGGGGATGGGTCGAAATCCTATCAACCATTAGAATTTAGACAAGTTTAGGGTATTATTTTAACCTTATCAATTAGATTTAACTCTAAGTTAAATAATTTAACTTTTACCGTGTCTTTTTGTTTTCTTTCACTATATGGTTAATAAACTTACTCTAACATGCCAAAAGAACCCCAAATTGTATATTATTAATACATATATCCTTATCTAAGTCATTTGGCCGAACTTTAGATTTTTAGGAATAAAATTACAATTAATAATATAATATTTGATTTAAAAACTATTTTGTGTCAATTTTGACACTATTTGATATATGATTTTTGTGAAAGTCATAACAGAATTATATGTTCGAAACAAGTTGATTAAATAAACACTAATATATCATAGTAACCTAGAAAATTAGTGGAATTCATAAAAAATCTCAAATTACATTTATATTTGTGTTTATAACATTAATTATGTCAATATTTCATTAATAAGATAATTACTGCATCATCGTTGTGTCATAAATAAATTAAATTATTTTATGTCTAAAAATTACAAATAAAATATCATCATGTAGGAAATCTTCTTAGCTTTCTAATGAATATTTACAATAGAATTTATCTTATGTATAACTCCATATTAAAAATGATTTACTTATTAAACTTTGATTTTAACTATTTTAACCCTTCTTTAAATAAATTAATAATAAATGTCCTAATCTAATCCAAGTGGGCCTAAATGGTCATATTTTATTCCTAAGTTTGTTTTTGGTCGAATTAAACTTGTCCAATATAATTAGGACATTTGATAGGGTAATAGTAATATCATATTTACCCTTAGTTACCTTATTTACTATTAACCGCGGTAAAAAAAGTAAAAAGTTACTATTCACCAAAAAATTATTTTCATCTTATTGAACCACATTTTAGTCCTTGATATTAACCGTGTCTCTCGGATTTTCGAAATTCCATTCACAGAAGCGGTAAAATTAAGTTTTATGCAAAATTCAGTTTTTAACCTACCACTTAGTAGTTTCACTATTCATCAAAAATTGATGTTTTTCAGAACAATGCCAAAATTTCATCCCAAGCTATATTTCATATTCCGAATTCAAAAATGAAGTCTATTTTACCAAATTCATAACATAAAAGTTGCATTAATTAATTTTATAATTAAATCCCGCTGTTAAAACAAATAGCGTGTTTTTAAGAAACAATATCTATCAAAAGATTGACACTTGTTTATGTCTAGTTTAAATGTGAAATTACATCCAATGACCAACATTGTATTAAATTGTAAAAATATATTATAAATATACTTTAAAACTACTCAAATTAATAATTTATCACTATTAATTATTTCGATTAAAAAAGTTGTTTTTAATTATAATTTAGTAATTTTTCACTATTCATCAAATTATGAAAGTTATCCGAAAAGTACCAAAATTTCACCTTAGGCTAAATTCGATACAACGAATCCAAGAATGAAGTTAATTTTGAAAAATAAGATTTACAGAATTTTAAAAAGTGGTTATTACTATTCATAACGGCTAGTTTTAATAATATTTTAATAGCACATCGTTGTTTAGTGAAACTCGGTATTGCGTTTTACACACGCTATCGAGGAAGGTCGTGATTGCATGTAATGCAAGGCAAGACAAGGGTGCGTGTTGTGCAAGCTCCTTTTGGTGTAGCGTACAACACAAGACATTAATAAAATTAAAAAGAATATTTCTTTATAAAATATTGGGCTGTTACATATAACATTATGACCATCACATTTTATATCATATAAAACATGTTTACATAATCTATGCTCATAAACCATAATTGTAGAATAACATATAAAGCCAATATAAAGGAAAAATTATTGAGGAAAATAACTTTTCTATTTGAAATATCATTTAATTTTTTAAAAATATGAACAGTCATTAAAAAAATTATATGAAATTAAAATTTCATAATTTTAATCGAATTATCCCAACATTAAAAATAGATAATAGTGGGAAAAATTCATTTCTTAGAATTAAAAAAAACCTTCTTTTTGTATTATTATTAGAAAAGTCCCGATTATCCTTGTTTTAGAAAATGATAAAATAATACATTAATATATTTGTAAAAAACTATACCTGAGTATAACTGAATTTGAAATATCATTTTATAAGAGAATAAAATTGGAAATAATTTTAGAAAACATAGACATGGATGACAAAATTATTATTAATTGTTATATTAAGAAAAAAAATTTAAAATAAATTATATTTAAATTAACATATAATTGATGTAGAAATTTATTATAATCAATAGAAAATGTATATCCATAGTAAATACACAAAAAATGATATAAAATTTAATATTCATTCAATACATATTCCTAACACGGCATGATTGTTATGTATAAATTTATCCCATTAAATTGAAATTACGTTATGAAATACCTTTGCCACACGTTTTACTTCCATAAGAAGTGGTCAAATAAAGTATTGTGGTATAGAGAATTTTATTAACACATTATGAAATAAAATAGTATTTATAATACCTTTATTGATAATTTTATTACATATTATGACTTATTAAAGAATAATATTTCATTATCTTTATTGTTGGAGTTGTGTTTGTTCATCGTTTCTTATTCGGTTCATTTTATTATAAATATATTGGTTATTATAAAATGGGATTACAATTACAGAAGTGGAATATAATATTACTAATGAACTTAATGAATTATAAATGAGCCAATATATCATTTTTTATTTTATAATAGGATTATTCATTAGAATAAATGTCAATTATATATGTTTAGTTTATTTTTGTTGTTTTACATAACATTACAAAATATTTTCATCTTATTTAATATAATGAGTGTATATTACATCCACTATATGAAATTAGTTATATTATTCCTATTTTAATATGATTTAACTAGAATTATTCATTAATGATCAATTATTAATATGGAAGTGAAATGCGAAAAATCATTATTTACGAAGATGGAAACCGACATAAATTGGAGTCTATTTTGGTTTATTTTAATAATAAGAGATAAAAACTAAAATGGTTCTGATATATTCAATAAAATTCATTAAATTATTGTATCTAGATAATTTTGTTGTTATCATGTTGGGAAATATGAAATATGTGGGGGGTAATGTTACCGATGAAAATAGAGAGATACATTGATAATATTGCCACTTCAAGATCACCTCCATGAGAGACCATTGAGGGACTTGGATTTGGTATTCTGGGGATATTTGAAACAATAGGATGAAGGTATAGTGATTATGAAAGGATTGTACTATGATTTATAATGTAAAAGGCTTTTGAGTTGAAATGATTTGGTTAGGGGTGGTATTTATGCTTGAGGATATGTGGGTTTAAATTCATTATATAATTATTATTTTATATTAAAATACAACTACATTTAGGTTCCATTACATTCCATAGTTATGGATGAAAGGTAATTTTTAGTGGATGAATATTGGTTATAAATACGTCAAACTACCATTAATATTTGTAGTCTTTTTGTATTTCAATTTTTTATCCTTTTAACCTCAATAAATTTTGTTTTTCTACCAATACCATGTTAAATATTTTATTACCACAAAAAATTTTATATAAATAAAAATGAAACAAACTAGATGGCCCAATTTGGAACATATGCGTTCAAATATTGGATCCATTTTACATAATTCAATTAACAATATTGGTTAAATTAGATTAAAAAAAGAGTCATTGACAAAACCAAAAAAGTTGTTTTTAAAGTAAAAAACAACAATGATTGAATTATTTTATATATGATTTCAATGTTAAATATATTCTATTGAATATAATTTTTTTATTGATGAATAATTTATCTAATAATAATTAATATATAAATTATAAATAAAATTTAACTATGAAAAATTTTTATATATAAAAGTGGCATTCAATTAAAATATAACATTTTTAACTATTTATTATAAAATAAAACATAATAGAAATATAAAAAATATCCAAAATATATTTTTTATATTCCAATTTAACAAAATTATATTTATTTTATTGTGTAAAAATAGTAATGATTCAAAATTTTGATTTAAAAAAGTTCTACAATAAAAAGCTGAAAAATAGTTATTTAGAAAAATATTGATGTTTATGCTAAAAATATGATTTACTATTATCTTAAAACTATCAATCCTATTAATTGAGTTTAAAATGTTTTTATTGGAAATAAAAAAAATTCAGTAATATATTTCACGAATAGTTTAGAATTTATTTTTTTATGATAACATTTCATTATGGGCATAAAAATAGTTTTTTCATATGAACACATACTGTTTATTCAATTGTATCTTATTTTAATTTTTATTTAAATTGAAACCAATTAAATACAATGATAAACATATATAAAATATATTTTATTACATTAATTAATCTATTTTGTTCCTTCCATTACAATTTCTATGTGAGAACTATCACATTTAAATAATAATTCCTAGTTATCTATGTAGTTTGATGTGTTGTATTTTGTATGAAATTGAGCATAGTGTTTGGGTTTAATATATTTAGTAGTTACTGTTATTTTCATTGATATAATAAATATATTCAATAGATATTACCTTTATCAGTTCTTTATGTCTTTATATATGATATTTTAATGTACTCAATGATAGATGGAGATAATTAATATCACTTAAGAGTTTTACTAAAGACCCTATGGAAAAAGAAAATATATGAAAAATCTACAATGTATGATTTTTTTGGAACAAAAGGATTAATTTTTATGTCACATATTATAAATATATTGTGTATCAAGATATCCATCAAGGGAATAGGCTATTAAATTTTTTCTTAAATGAACTATTATTACAATGATTTGGGGTTTTTATAGTTTATCAATATATTATTAATTGTTTCTAGACAATTTACCATGTATATCTACTCATCTAAAAAAGTAAACTAAGTGTTGGGCCATGTTAAAATGAAATGATGATGTGAGGAAAATATTACAAAACTGAACAGATGGTTAGTTAGTTTCTATGTTCTTAAAATACCCTAAAGTGTAGAAGGATTTATAATATATAGTGTTTCATACTTGAAGAGTTTCTAGATTTTTTTCATATTCATAGTGACATGGTTATTGATCAAGTCTCATGAAAATTTATGGTTCATGATAAAATTTACCAAACCCATGATGTGGAGTTAGCATTGGTAATATTTTGATCAAATATATGGTTGAATTATCTATAAAGGGAAACATGTGGAATATATTCAATCATAAAATATTAATGTATATATTCAAACTAATGGATTTGAACATGTTCAATAGAATATGGTTACTTATTATTAATTATTATGACATCTTAAAACATTAACACCCTGGGAAAGATAACACAAGGGGGGATGTTTTGAGTCAAAAGGTACATGTTACCATTTAGATGATATGAATAATAATAGATCCAATTTTTCTTGTATTTATAGAATATTTATATATATATCATAATTTAATGGGAAAATATTATCTTTATCAAGTTATGTTCAACAATGTATCATAGTGAGGAATAAATAATCACTTTTGGAAGATGTATAGCTATATAAGAAGGTTTTAAATGTTCTTGAGTTTATCCAATATTGTGATTGAATGATAAGGTTCAATAATCATGAATATTTTCATTACATACAAAATGTGAAGAAGAATTAGTTAGAGGATGTTCATTTTCATCATACTTTATTCATATGGGAATTATGAATGTTTATAGGGATTTTAAAGAGTAATTATTTGTGGGATGAAATGAAGAGAGATATTGCAGAGATCGTATCTCAGGGTTTTAAATACCAATAATTAATGGATAAAATACAAAATTCAAAAGGGATGTTGCATTCACATCCATCACATTAATGAAAATTAGAAAAGGAAACAGTAAATTTTTTTGTTGGACCCATCAAAACCATTAATGGTAATGAAGCTATATGAGTTAAAGTTGATCTCCTTACTATGTAATCACACTTCATAAATATTAGAGAATAATTTTATCTAGATCATATTTCTCAGATATATATTATTGATGTGGTAAGGTTCCTTGGGGATCATCATTTAGTTATTTCTGATCTGGTTCCATAGATTACAAAAACGTTCTGTCATATTATTTTTCAAGATCTTCATGAATAATTTAGTTTCAGTGCTACATATTATTATCAGATAGATGGTTAGTCTAATATGATAATTTAAACCCTATAAGATATTTTTATATCATGTTTTATGTATTTAAAAGGTTGTTTGGATCAACACCTTCCTCTAATTTATTTTTTAAACTATATTTATTTTTAGTCAAGAATTCAGATTATTCCTTATCAAGACCTATTTAGAAGGAAACATAGATATCATATGGTCTTGGATTATGTTGAATAAAGAAAGAAATAAGGGCCTGGTATAGGTGATGGATTTTGATATAAGGTTAGATACATTTAGTAGCACATCATGGATGTTTAAAGTCATAAAAAGTTCTATTCTGATAATTTGCAATGTGGAAAATAATTTTATATTTGTTATATGGGTTCTCTATTAATTAACACTTGGAAAATGTAAATTACATTTAAGATTAATGGGACGTTAATCCCTAGGTATATTGGTCCCAATAAAATGTTTTATCTTATTAGGATATTATCCAACCTATAGTGTCTTAGGATTAAAATACTTGAATATTACTTCATTTTTATGAATATTCAATACATTCCAAAAAAAATAACTAAGGATCATTATAAGGCCCCAGATTTAAACATTAAATAATCTTCAGTTATTACAAGAATACACATTGAGGATCTTTTCAGGTTTATAGTTTTAGAGAATTGGATCATAAATCATGCATTGTATTCCACATTTAAACAAGGTGGTTACATAAAAGACTGTATTCATTTTCACCCATCAAGGAAACATATTTAAAATAAAACATGGATTATTTCTTGACACTTCCTCAACACTATCATCACATCATGTACCTTTCCCGTGACCTGTGAATAAAATTTCAAAAACATGGGATGAGGACAAAAAGATAAGTAAGGGATATAAAAATATGGAATGAACACATTAGTCCATGTATACATAAGAATAAATGAAATCATACAGTATTCATAGAATATAAAAACTTTAAAATACCTCACAAAATCATAATGTTTATGAATAACTCATATAAATCATGAGACATAAAGGTAACTTGAGGCATTCATAATATTCTTACGTAGGGAGTAACCCTCACGGATATGTTTGGAATACACATTACACTATATTCCCTAATTCTCTTCAGAGAAACCTCATATTTTTACTCTTTCAGGTTTCCCAATGCATTGGAGAGCTATATCGGGATCACTCGCCCTTAGATTATCATGGAACCACCCGTCTTCATAAACAATTCCCAAGAACCATAACATAATCGTATCACATTAAAAATGCATAAATGAAACAAAACATTTCCACATTTCAATCAAAAGATATCAAAAACACATTGATATAATCAAAACATTATAAAAACCATTTTAAATACCAAAATAAAAGAAAATCGAAACATGTTATTTATTTTTCATTTAAAAAACGTTACGGCTTGTAGAGGAAGCTGAAATTCAAATAATGGTCACGGCGGAGGAGAAGACGTTGTCACCGTATACGTAAGACAAAAACATTCCATTTTGTTCTTTAGTAAAACACTACATATAAAAAGATTCCTTTTGAATATTAGTAAAATCCAAAGGGGTTTATACAATGTATAAAAAAATGTTGTGTATAAAGCAAAATATACCTCAATGAAAGAAGATTGAGACGAAGTCCCTTACCTCATTTTTGACTTGACTAGATTGTTCTTTAATCTCCTGAATAATAAACTAGAGTTAATTTATACTTGCTTAAGAACCTTTTTAAAGTTAATTATTCATTTTATATCACTTATTACCATGTTATAGAAATTATGTAATTATTTAAGTTAATAATTGTCGTTTTGTTGATCTTTGGTACTTATGTCAAAAATATACTTCTTATAATTACAAGTTGATCATGTGGTAAAATATACATTATATCCAGAATTATATTCATGACGTTGATATCATATATATCATATATATCCAGTATATACATGAATTTATAATATTACATAAGATTTAGAGGTAAGAAATGAAATGCACCGTTCATGGAGACGGTAAGCCACACGTATGCATGACTGCTACTTTTATTTCTATTTCATATTTAATGGAATTAAATCATAATTATATAAAGGTATATTATAATTCCAGTATAGTATCATATATAATATCATTAATTCCATCCTTCATATATCTCACATATGGAAATAACGATTCAAATCACTTTGAGGGGGCAGTAGTCTGTACTTTCTAAAATGAAATTATCACGTTTACCCATATTGAAAACAATAAATGTATGCCATAAATGAAAAATACAGAATCATACAGAAAAAATAAACATAATATATATCAAATATAAATAGAGTGACATCTTAATGGCCACCATTAATGGTGTTAAAAGAATATTGAACAATCATCGTTTCGTGAGGAAGTAATTCGCCACACACAGAAATATTATGTTTTTTAACAATTAGACGGAGGTGTGTGTAAGTGTAAATAAAATTATTCTCATAACAACATCCTAGTATATTTAATATAATGGTTTTGTTACAAAAGAGAGGAATAAAAATAGTTTAGGGGGTTTGGGAATCAAAATAAAACAAAATAAAATAAGAGAAGACATCACCTTTAAAATGGTTAACTCCCCTTGGTTTGAAACAAAAGGGTTTCTTGAAGAGCTTTCTACCAAAGGTAAGGCTTCTAGAATGAAGAGAGGGATGTGGAGAGATAAAATGGCCATGATTTGGCCGATCAAATGGCTTGAGAGGTGTGGGTAAGGGGGTCGAGGTGGGGGCCTTTAATAAGGGGGAGGAGGGGCGCTCTTGGAAAGTCTTGAAATGTTACATTAATATAAAATGCTTTTCGGATTATAAAGGTCTCACAATGATATGTTTTAAGGATAAGGTGATAATGGTACGAAATCCACCCATACAATAGGTTTTTTACACGTGTAGTTTTATATGTTACATTATCTTTTCATTTTATTTAAATCGTTCATTAATGTGCTAATCACTACATCATCATGGTGTCATAAATAAATTTTTTTATTTAATATATAAAAATTATAAAAAAATTACCATGATGTAGGGAATAGTTTTATATTTACAATGACAATTTATAGTCTAATAGATCATTTATTTAAAGAAAATTAAAATTGTTTTTCTTAGGTGTTACATACTTTTGTTATATTTTCCTTTCTTAAAAAAATTAAAATGATAAAATGTCTCTATCACACAAAAGTTATTTAATGGGGTCCCTAAGTTGGCACAAGGAATCCCATGGTCGGCCATGAAACTACAAGTAGAATTAGGACACACGTTGGGGTCATTTTTATATTGTTATTATATTATTTTATTATCCTTAAATACCTGATTACTAATTAATCATGATAAAAAAAGATAATTACCGTCATTACTATTCATAATGTCAAAAAACAAAAGAATCTTAATTAAATAATTTGGAACTTCTGATTTCAAATTTGGAATCCATTTCACCAAATTCCAAACATATAAATTTCAGTAATTAATTTAAAAATAATTCTCATTGTCAATACAAATAGAGGGGTTTTTATAAACAATATCTATCAAAAGTTTGACACTTGTTTATGCCCAATTCCAATGTGAAATTATTAACAATGACCAACATTTAATTAAATTGTAATAATATATTGTAATTAAACTTTAAAACAAAACAAAACTATAATTTAACCATATAATGAAATTATATGAAAAAGCAGCTTTGAAGTAAAATGCAGTATTTTTCACTATTCATTAAAAACTAAACATTGTCAGAAAAATACCAAAAATTTATCCAAAGTAAATTTCAATATCCCAAATCTAAATAATAAGTTTATTTTGACAAATAGAGCTTACAAAACTTTCACAAGATAAATTTAAAAATGGTTCTCCATCAAAAGGCGGTAAAACAGTATTTAAAAAAATATTATAGTATTTTATGCTTAATATTGGATTTAGTCTCATTTTAAGACTCCAAAACACTTTATAATTCAAGAATAGACATTGATATGAAAATCTATTATTATTTACATCATTGGGATGTTACATCCTTCCCCCCTTTAAAAAATTACATCGCTTCAATTTTTTTACTTATCGAATAATTGGGGGTATTTATCCGTCATTGCATTTTTAGATTCCCATGTTTCCTCTTCAATCATGTGGTTTTTCCGAAAAACCATTACTTGAAATTTCACCTTATTCCAAAATACTTGTCACTGTGGTAAAAAATCTGGACCGTTTGTTCATCATAAGAATGATTCTCTCCCAGTTGAACTACCTCTGGACTCAAAACATGAGATGGATCTAGCATGTACTTCCTTAACATTAAAACATGAAAAATATTATGTTCCTGAGAGAAACTCAGAGGTAAAGCCACTTGGTATGAAACTGATCCATATATCTCCAAAATTTCATATGGTCTAATAAACCTTGGTCTCATATTTCATTTCTTACCAAATCTTATCACACTTTTCCATGGTGAAGCTTTCAGGAAGACATGATCACCTACCTCAAAAGAGAGATCCTTCCTCCTATTGTTTGCATAAATTTTCTTCCTACTCTGAGCTGTTCTCATGTGTTTCTGTATCAGCTGAACATTTTCTGCCAACTCTTCTACCAATTATGGTCCCATCAACTTCTTTTCACATACTACATCCGAAAAAGCTGAAGTTTGACACCGCTTCCCATATAATGCCTCAAATGGTGCCATCTGTATACTCGAATGAAAACTGTTATTATAAGAAAACTCAAACAAAGAAAGATGTAGGTCCCAACATCCCTGATAATCCATTGAAAAAGCACGTAGCATATCCTCCAAAGTCTGAATTCTTCATTCTGACTTCCCATCTGATTGAGGATGACAAGTTGTACTAAAATTTAATTTCGTACCCAACGACTTCTGAAGGCCTTTCCAAAATTTAGAAGTAATACTGGGATCACGATCAGATACAATATAGAGGGTAACTCCATATAACCAGACTATTTTTTTAAGAAACAAATGAGAATGTTTATCTATGGAAAATTATCTTGTATAGTAAGGAAATGAGCAGATTTAGTCAAGTGGACAAAAATCACCCTGATTAAATTATTATCTCAAGGTGTCTTCGGTAATCCCACAATGAAGTCCATGGATATATTCTCTCATATACACTCAGGCAATGGAAAAGACTGAAGCATCCCTCTCTGTAACTGTCAATCCGCATTAACCTGTTGACAAGTCAAACATTTCATAGTAAAATAAATAGTATCTCCTTTAATTCAATCCAACCATTAATACTCTTGAATATATCTATACATCTTTGTACTTCCTAGATGAACTGAAAATGCAGAACTATGAGCATCACATAACAACTCTCTCATCAACTTTAAATAAAAAAGCACAGACAATCTCTTCCCAAATCTCGAAACACAATCATTATTAATGTTGAATTCAGGTAACATACCCTTCTGAACCAGCTCTTCCTTTTTCTAAAACTCAGGGTCTTGCTTTCATGCTTTCTTAATTTTGTCTAATAGAGAATATTTTACTGATACATGAAACAAAATATAAGAACAAAATGCTCCAACAACTTCTATGCCAATGTTCATAAAATCCTAAACCAAAGGATCACGTTCTAAACATAACATGGTTAATGAAGCATTAATTTTTCAACTCAAAGCATCAGCCACTTTATTTTCTTTTCCTGGATGGTAATGAATTTTAAAATCATAATCCTTTATTAATTCTAGCCATCTCCTCTTTCTCATGTTCAATTATTTCTGAGTGAAAATATATTTTAAACTTTTGTGATCAGTATATATTTCATACTTTACACCATACAAATGATGCCTCAAATCTTTTAAATCATAAACAAGAATAGATAATTCCAAATTATGTTTAGGTTAATTTACCTCATGATTTTTCAATACCGGAGCAATCACCAATCTTCTTTTAAATTCCTGAAAACAATCATCACATTCTTTTGTCCAGATAAACATAACTCTTTTTCGAGTTACCTTAGTCATTGGATTAGATAACTATGAAATGTTTTTAACAAACCATTGGTAATAGCCTGCCAAACCAAGAAAACTATGAATCGTGGTTAAATTTGTGGGTCCTGGACATTATTCAAGAACCTTTGTTTTTGGAGGATCAATAATTATTCCATATTTAGACACAATGTGAACAAGGAAAGAAAATTGTTGCAACCAAAATTCACACTTGCTGAATTTCCCATAAAATTACTTTTCATTTAAGGTTTTCAAAATAACCCATAAAAGACATCCATGCTCTCCTTTACTTTTAGAAAACACCAAGATATCATCAATTAAAACAACCACAAACATATCCAACAACTCATGGAAACTTCTATTCATAAGGTCCATGAATACAGTAGGTGCATTGGTTAACCCAGAAGGCATTACTACAAATTCATAATGGCCATATATTGTACAAAACGCAGTCTTGGGAATATCTTCCTCCATTAAATTCAACTGATGGTACCCCAATCATAGGTCAATATTTGATAAATATTGAGCTCCCTGGAGCTGTTCAAACAATTCATCAATACGAGGCTATGGATATTTGTTCTTAACATAGATGTTATTATAGGCTCTATAATCAATGCAAAGTCTCATTGAACCATATTTATTTTTAACAAATAAGCCAGGAGCACCCCATGGTCATGTGCTAGGTTGAATGAAACCTTTCACTAATAAATCTTTAAATTGATCCTTCAACTCTAAAAGTTCAATTTGCACCATTCGATAAGGGGCTTTTGAAATTAGATTAGCATCAAGAACTAAGTTAATAGTAAATTCAACTTCTCAATCTGGTATTATTATAGGCAACACATCAGGAAAATCATCAGGATACTTATTTACCACTGGAACATCATTAATCTGAATGGTTCCATTGTTTTTAACAATATGTGCAATGTAACATTCACTTCCATCTATTACAATTTTATCATCCTCTTGATATGTTATCAATAGTAAGGGTTCATTCTTGTACACAAACATAAAGTCTTTATGAAAAGAAACTTCTTTAGCTCAACAATCAATCATAGAATGGTAAACAGAGAGCCAATCCATACCTAGGATAACATAAAACTCAACTAGAGGTAAAACAATATGTTTTTCAAGTATGTTCTTTCCACGGATAAGGATAGGAAGATTACTATAAATTCTTTTTGCCTCGATATTTCCCCCAGGTGTTTTTACCACAAGTTCAGGTGTCATTTCTTGAGATGGAATTCCCAATTTACTAAAAAAATCAGAGATGAAAGAATTTTTAATGCCCCGACCGCAGTTACCCAGATTCGGGGCATTATTTCGTAACATTGGCATGATCACAAAAGATCAAGTCACGAAAGACAGATTAGTTTAGTATCCTTGGAAACTCTAGATACATTCATAATTGTAACATTACATAATAAAGTGAAAAATCACAATAACATAGTCCCTGTATTCCACACTCTTATCCCCTTCGTACTATCCCTGTAGTTCAGTCATAATATATTTCTTCACATCAATGGAAAATATAACATTGAAAGGGTTGAGCTCAGATGCTTAGTAAGGATAACAATACAACTGAAACTTTCATAAATAAACGTAAACATTTAAGGAAATGTATAAATAAAACAAAAGCATTTTAAACGTGAACTTCAGCATAATATGGAAAAAATAAAATGAAATAATGCCATTTACTTATTCACATGGATATTCTACTAGTCGAATAATCACATGCAGTATCAACCGCCACTTTCATAATGATAGAATGCATATTTCCAGACTATCATAACCACGTAGCCAAGGCCTCGTGCCAAGACTACAAATAAGATTTTTTCAAGGCCTCGTTCCAAGACACTAGTTTGTCTAATTAGACCTACCGATTCATCGAGGAGCTATAGGGATCTCCATTCATCACATACTATGTCCAATGCATTCCTTATACGAAAAGGCTTAAACATATCAAAAACTATAACATAATCGTATCACATAAAAAATGCATAAAGGAAACATACCATTTCCACATTTCAATAAAAAGATATCAATACAACACCTTGATATAATCAAACCATTTTCAATACGAAAATAAAAGAAAATTAAAATCTGGTATCTATTTGTCATTTAAAAAAAGGTTATGGCTTGTAGAGAAAGCTGAAACTCAAATAATGGTCACAGCTGCGGAGAAGTCGTTGTCGTAGCATACGTACAACAACAAAATACATTCCCTTTTTTTGTTTAGTAAAACGCTTCATATAAAAAGATTCATTTTTAATAACCTTTAAAGTCAAATGGGTTATACACTGTATAAAATAAAGTCTTGTATTAAAACGAAATATGCCTCAATGAAAGAAGATTGAGATGAAATTCCTTACCTCGTGTCTGACTTGACTCTATCATTCTTGAATCTCCTAAATAATAAACTAGAGTTAATTTACACTTTCTTTAGAACCACTTTCAAACTCATTATTACTATTATATCACTTATTACCATTTTATTAACTTTATGTAATTATTTAAGTTAATAACGGTCATTTTGTTGATCTTTGGTACTTGAGTCAACAATAAACTTCTGAGAATTACAAGTTGTTTATGTGCTAGAATATCCATTATGTACAGAATTATATTCATGATTTAGATATCATATATATAATATATATATTCAGTACATACATGAATTTATAATTTTTGATAACATTTAGAGGTAAAAATGAAATGCACCGTTCATGGAGATTGTAAGTTGTACGTACGCATGAATGCTAATTTCATTTATATTTCATATTTAATGAAATGAAATCTTAATGATATAAAGGTATATTATAATTCAAGTATAATATCATATATAATATCATTAACTGCATCCTTTATATGTCTTACATATGGCATTAACGATTGAAATCACTTTGAGGGGGCTGTAGTCTGCACTTCCTTAAATGAAATTATCGCATTTATCCTTAAAGAAAGTCATAATGGTAAGAAATAAATGAAAAATAAAGAAGTGTAAATAATACATAAACATAATATATATCATATATAAAAATATTTATATCATAATGGCCTCCATGAGAGGTGTTAAAAGAAGATTGATCAATCATCGTTTCGTGAGGCAGAAATTCGCAACCCACAGAAATAGTAAGTTCTTTAACCATTAGACGAAGGGGTTGTAAGTGTAAATCAAATAATTCTCATAAAAACATAGTAGAATATTTAATATAGTGGTGATGTCACAAAAGAATTGAATAAAAAGAGTTTAAGATGTTGTAGAAGAATAATAAAACAAAAGGACATAAGAGAAGACATTTCCTTAAAATTGGGTAACTCTTTTTGATTTGAGCCAAAGGCTTCTTTGGGAAGACTTATGCCCAATGTGAGGCTTCTAAGAGTAATATAGGGAAGTTGAGAGAGTATTTTGGCAGAGTTTTGCTAAGGCAAATGGCTTTGATGGTGTGAATAATGTGGTAGAGGTGGGGGCCTTTTATAAGAGGAGAGGAGAGGCACTCTTGAAAGTAATGAAATGTTACATTATTATGAAATGGTTTTCGGATTTTAAAGGTCCCACAATGATATATTTATAGGATAAGGTGATAAGGGTTTGAAATACAGCCATCCAATAGGATTTAGACAAGTTTAATTCTTAGATTTTACCTTATCTTTTTATTTTATTTAAATCATTCATTAATGAGGTAATCGCTGCATCATCATGGTGTGATAAATAAATTATTTATTAATGCCTAAAAATTATAAAAAAATTAAAATTATGTAGAAAGTCCTGTTATCTTTCCAATGAATATTTATAGTCGAAATGTTACCTTATATAACCCCATGTAATAATTGTTTTAGTAAAACAAAACATGTTTGTGACATTTTTTTTTACATTAAATAAAAAGTTATTAATGTCATTTTCTTACCAAAGTGGCTCCATGGGGTCCCCAAGTTGACCCATGGATTTTCAATTTTACAAAATTAAAAACATATAAGTTTCATTAGTTAATTTTATAATTAATTCTTTATTTCAAAACAAATAGCATGTTTTTAAGAAACAATATCAATCAAAAGATTGTCAATTATTTATGTCCAATTTCAAAATAAAATTAATTCTAGTGACCAAAATTGGATAAAATGGTAAAATTATTTTCTAATTATTCTTTAAAACCACTCAATAGAATAATTTATCACTATAAATTATTTTTATTAAAAAAAAATTTTTAGTATTTTTCACTATTCATCGAAAAAATTGAAGTTCTCGGAAAAATAAAAAAATTCAACATAGGATAATTTCGATATCAAAATCCAATAATGAAGTCCATTATGAAATTTAAAATATATATAATTCAAAAAGTGGGTATTACTGTTCATAACGACTACTTCGATTGGTCACGGTGTGTTAGAACTTGAGGTTGCATACAACACACACTGCTCTATTATTCAAAGAGAAGCTTACCATGGAAGCTTGGGGTGTTACATTCTCCCCTATTTCAATAAATTTCTTCATCGAAATTTGATATTGTTCTTCGAAATAAAAATGTAGAAAGTAGAAAATACCTTTGTAGAAAACCCTCATAAGAAATAAGTTTAATAAAATTTAGCCTTAATAAGAGGGAAAGGGGAATGAAAAGGTCACCACCAAATTATGATCTCGATTAGGAGAACATTGGTGGAAATTTGAGACAAATAATTGGAGGGAAAACGTAAATATTTGTAGGTAGTGATTGAGGCTATCAATCACAAACTAGTGTAAAATTGAGGTCCTCAAAGCTTTCAATCTATGTTGATTTAAAATATCATCAGTTCAACAAAACATAATGTATTAGGATAACACATTTTTTGTTTTAATATCCCTTTACTAAAGTTTAAGAATTAAATTATTCATAGAATAAGAGATAGGTATATATATGTACTTGATTAGTATATTTTCAACCTTCAACTAATTTCTACCACAAACTCATCATTTAGTCAAAAAAGATAATAGAACTCAACAATATTATATTTATCCTAAACGGACAAGTTTAAAATATTAACACATACCATTTAGATTAGGAAAACTATTTTGTTATAACCAAGCACTTCCTATTGGCTAGTGGTAGGTAATAAAGGCATTTCACACTATGGTTATGGGTTCGATTCCTACAGCTTTTTCAGATGTGATGTGTTATCCCCCAACCTACAGGTTGTCCTTTTCCTAAATCTATAGTAATATAATATTTCAAAAATAATCTTTAGAAATGTTTTAACCTTAATCAATAATATCCAAAGTTAATCTTAATCTATTCCAACATTTATATTTATCCAAAATACCTCTATCCATACTTTCTCTAAAAGGTCTCTAAATTCCAAAATCAATTCATCAGATTCCCCAAACAAAGTAAATTTTCTCTTATTGTCACATACTAAAAATATGATTACCTTCATTATATTAAAACCTTAATGAAAACAACAAGTACATCAGTACAATACTTATATATATCACATTATTCTTATAACCATAATATAGTTCTTGAGTCCAAAAACACAAATACAATAATTATTCCACTTCAACTTTAGTAAAAACATATGATTGGCCTTGATCCCTTGGCCTTTTATGAGGTGAGTTTCCTTGGCACTTAGGGAATTCATTTGCATAATGCCCCCATTTCTCTACAATTGTATCATTCAACATTGATAGCCTCTTTCTTTCCCTTATAATCACGAGCCTGGTGACCTTTTTCTCCACATTTGTAACAATCTCCCATTCTTTTTAGGCAAGTAATAGGGTGATTCTTCCCACAATTATCACATAATGGAAAATCATTCTTTCCCTTTTTCCATTTATCTATCAATTGTTCCACCGTTCTCTTCTTCTCTTTCATTACTTTTTTGTCATAAGACTTAGAGAATTCCTTTTTTGTCTTGATAGTTCATGAGACAATATCTTCATATGATGAGATGGATTGTGATACAAAAGCTCGACGGATAAATGGTTTTATCACATCAAAGAAATGACCAATTTTATTCTTTTTTTATGTATATAATCTGTAGCATACCTTGCTAACTTCATAAAGTTGGCCTCATACTTTGCGACATTCTCATCCTCCTTTTGTCTCAGACTTAGAAATTCCCTTTCCATATCTGCTCGATGGTCATGTGGAATGTATTTTTATATTAAAATATATTTGAACTCCCTCTATTACATATTTGATACTTCATCATCTTCCTTAGTGTTTTGAATCAATGACCACCTTTGATCAGCATCTCTAGTGAGGCGATAAACTGCCATTATAACTTTTTCCCTTTCACTACTTCCCAAGGCATGGTATATTTTCTCTATGGAATTTATCCATTTCTTAGCTACTAATGGATTTTTATTCCTAATGAATGTTTGTGGTTGTTGCCTCATGAAGAGATATAACATTGATCATCCACGTTGCAGATCAGGGTGCTCCATACGAGTAAGGTTATTATTCATATCCTGATTGAGTTGTCCCAGTATGGTGATAAGCTGATCAGAACTAGTTCTATCACCAACTACATTATAAATATCTTGAGCAGGAGGGAAATCCCGACATGGAGTGCATGCTTTGATATGGTTTCCATTCCTTCCACTAGGCACCATTTCTAATCAATGGCATAAACTAGATCAGTTTATGAATCAGAATACATAATTACAAACTTGTAAAACACTTAACATAAATTGAACAATTTATGGATATAATCCATAATCATAAAAATGGTTTTTTTTGAGGAAGTATATACTCATAAACCCTTCATGATGGTTTGTATAGAAAATGAGAATTTTCCTAAGCATATCCCCTGGGAGTTTCGTAACCAGGAGTGCAGCAAGGCCCGTTGTTGTGCACCAATTCTCGTTTGAGTCTGGATAAAAGAAGTGTTTTTGGGTATTACACTTAGGTACATCTGTTCCAGAGTTTCCTCTACCTTCTCGTTTCCAGATAGGGATGTATTGCTCGAAAAACTCATCAAATCTCTATAACACCAAAATTATAGTAAGTTCTTATATACTAATCCTCATAGTCTATCTAAGGTCTATGTGCTCTAATCAGAGTTTATATAAATCTAGCTTCCAAGGTTTGTACGAAAATGCATCTGATACCAAATGTACCGCCCCGACCCCAGTTACCCAGAGTCGGTGCATTATTACGTAACATTTTCTTGATCATAGAAAATCAATTCTCGAATGACCGATTAGTTTAGTAGACTTGGAAACACAAGATACATTCATAAATGTTACATTAAATAGTAAAGTGAAAAATCACAATAACATAGTCTCTATATTCCACACTCATATCCCCTTAAGAATATCCCTGTAGGTCAGTCATAAAATATATCTTCATCTCCCGGGAAAATAAAACATAGAAAGGGATGAGCTCAGATGCTCAGTAAGAATAACAATGCAGCGGAAACTTTTGTAAATAAAAATAAACATTTAAGGCAATGTATAACTAAAACAGAATCCTTTTAAACTTGAACTTCAACATAATATGGAAAAAATAAAATGAAATAATTCCATTTAATTATTCACATGGATATTCTACTAGTCGAATAATCGCATGAAATATCAACAACCACTTTCATAATAATGGAATGCATAATTCCAGACTATCATAACCACGTAGCCAAGGCCTCGTGCGAAGACTATATATACGATTTTGTCAATGTGTCATGATAATACATTAGTTTGTCTCATGAGACCTATTGACGCATCAAGGAGCTATAGCAGGCTCCACACATCACATACTAAGTCCAATGCATTCCTTATATGAAAATGTTTAAACATATCAAAAACCATAACATAATCGTGTCACATAAAACATGCATAATGGACACAAAACATTTCCACATTTCAATAAAAAGATATCAATAAGACACATTGATATAATAAAAAAAATTTCAATACCAAAATAAAAGAAAAGTAAAACTTGGTATTTATTTTCCATTTAAAAAAATGTTATGTCTTGTAGAGGATGCCGAAACTCAAATAATGGTCACGGCGGCGAAGAAATCATCGTCACCGCAAAAGTACAACAAAAAAATTCACTTTTGTATTTTATTAGAAGGATTTATATAAAAAGATTAATTTTGAATAAAAGTAAATGTAAAAGGGGTTTATACATCGTATAAAATAAATTCTTGTATTAAAAAAATATATGCCTCAATGAAAGAAGATTGAGATGAAATCTCTTACCTCGTGTCCGACATGACTCGATCGTTCTTTAATCTTTTGAATAATAAACTAGACTTAATTTCTACTTGATTACGAAACTTTTTCAAGTTCATTATTCCTTTTATATCACTTATTATGATGTTATGAACATTATGTAATTATTTTAGTTAATAATGGTCATTTTGTCGACCTTTGGTACATGAGTCAACAATAAACTTCTTATAATTACAAGTTGTTTATGTGGTAGAATATCCATTATCTCCAGAATTATATTCAGGATGTATATATATTATATATCATATATATCTAGAAGATACATGAATTTATAATATTATATAACATTTAGAGTTAAGAAATGAAATGCACCGTTCATGGAGACGGTAAGTCGTACGTACGCATGAATGCTACATTCATTTATATTTCGTATTTAATGGAATGAAATAATTATGATATAAAGTTATATTATATTTCCAGTATAATATCATATATAATATCATTAAATACATCCTCTATACATCTCACAAATGGCATTAACGATTCAAATCACTTTGACGGGGCAGTAGTCTGCACCTACTAAAATGAAATTATCACGTTTACCCATATTGGAAGTCATAAAGGTATACCATAAATGAAAAATACAGAAGACTAATGAATAAATAAACATAATATATATCATATATAAAAATAGTGTCATCATAATGGCCTCCATGAGAGGTGTTAAAATAATATTTAACAATCATCATTTCATGAGGCACTAATTCGCCACCCATAGATACAAAATGTTCTTTTAACCATTAGACGAAGGTGTGTGTAAGTGTAAATAAAATAATTCTCATAACAATATACTATAATATTGAAGATACTGGTGTTGTTACAATATAAATTAATAAAAAGATTTTAAGGGTTTCGAGAAGAAAAATAAAACAAAAGAACATAAGAGAAGACATTATCTTGAAATCTGGTAACTCTTTTTGATTTGAGCCAAAGGATTCATTGGGAAGACTTCTGCCCAATGTGAGGCTACTAAGAGTAAGATAGTAAATTTTTGAGAGTATTTTGGCAGAGTTTGGCCGAGAAAAATGGATTTTAAGGTGTGAATAAGGTGGTAGAGTTGTTGGCCTTTTATAAGAGGTGAGGAGGGCACGCTTGGAAAGTCATGAAATGTTACATTATTTTGAAATGATTTTCAGAATTTAAAGGTCCTAAAATAATATATTATGAGGATATGGTGATAAGGGTTAAAAATACACCCATAAAAGAGGATTTAGAAAAGTGTAATTCTTAGATTTTACCTTATCGTTTCATTTTATTTAAATCTTTCATTAATGAGGTAATTGTTGTATCATCATAGTTTGATAAATAAATTTATTTATTTAATGACTAAAAATTATAAAAAAATTACCATGATCTAGGAAATCCCTTCATCATTCCAATTAATATTTTTAGTCGAAAAGGTAACTTATATAACCCCATGTAATAATTGTTTTATTAAAACAACACATGTTTCTGACAATTTCATTTTTACTTTAAATAAATAGTTATTAATGTCATTTTCGTACCCAAGTGGCTCCATGGGATCCCCAAGTTGACCCATGGATTCTTTTGGTCTTCCATGACTCATCCAATAAGGGTAGGACAAGTGTAAAGGTAATTTCATATTATTATAACATTATATTTACCTTAAATTACACTAATTACCTTTAATCGCGATTAATAAAACATAAATGTTACTATTCACCAAAAAATATTTTCATCTCATTGAACTAAATTTTACTTACTAATGACAACCATGTATGTCGGATTTTGGAAATTCAATTCATAAAAGCGGTAAAGTTTCATTTAAACGAAAAATCAGTTTTTTTAACTACCACTTAGTGGTTTCACTATTCATCAAAAATTGATGTTTTTCAGAACCGTTCCAAAAATTCACCCTAAGATATAATTGATATTCCGAATTCAAAAATGATTTCTATTTTATAGACTTCCAAATATATATGTTTCATTAATTAATTTTATAATTAATTCCCACTGTCAAAACAAATAGCGTTTTTTAAGAAACAATATCAATCAAAAGATTGTCAATTGTTTATGTACAATTTCAAAGTGAAATTAATTATAATGACCACCATTGGATAAAATGGTAAAATTTTATTCTAATTATAATTTAAAACCACTCAATAGTATAATTTTTCACAATAAATTATTTTGATTAAAAAATTTGTTTATAATAATTTTTCACTATTCATCAAAAATTGGAAGTTCTCGGAAAAATTCCAAAAATTCAATATAGGCTAACTTCGTTATTCAAAATCCAAAAATGATTTCGATTCTGAAATATAAAATTTATATAATTCAAAAAGTGGGTATTAATATTCATAACGACTACTTCGATTGGTCGCGGTGTGTTATAAATTGAGGTTGCGTACAACACGCGCTGCTCTATTATTCAAAGAGAAGCATACCATGGATGTTTGGGGTGTTATATTCTCCCCTATTTCAATAAATTGCGTCCTCAAAATTTGAAATTTTTCTTCAAAAATAAAAGGTTTAAAGTAAAAAATACCTTTGTGGGAAACCCACATCAAAAATAAGGTTAATAAAATTTTGCCTTAATAAGAGGGAAAGGGGATTGAAAAAGTCACCACAAAATTATGATATCAATTACGAGAATATTGGTGGAAATTAGAGACAAATAATTGTAAGGAAAACACAAATATTGGTAGAGAGTGATTGAGTTCATCAATCACAAACTAGTGTAAAATTGAGGGCTTCATAGCCTTCAATCTATGTTGATTTAAAATATCATCAGTTCAACAAAACAAAAGGTATTAGGATAACACATTTTTTGTTTTAATATCCCTTTCCTAATGTTTAATAATTATGTTATTCATAGAATAATAGATAACTATATATATATATATACTTAACAAGTAGAGTTTCAAAATTCAACTAATTTCTACCACAAACTCATCTTTCACTCAAAAACATAATAGAACTCAATAATATTATATTTATCCTAATCATACAGGGTTTAAAATATTTAAGAAAACCATTAATATTAGGAATTGTTTTTGTAATAACCAGGGAATTATTTTAGGCTAGTGGTAGGTAATAAAGGCATGTCGTACTATGGTTGTGGGTTCAATTCCTACAGCTTTGTCCTATGCGACAGGTTATCCCCCGACCAGCAGGTTGTCCTTTTCATAAAGCTGTAGTTTATTAATATTCCAAAAATTATCTTTAGAAATGTTTTAACATTAAGAAATACTATCCAAAGTTAAACTAAATCCATTCCAACCTTTATAGTTATCCAAAATACCTATATCCAGACTTTCTCTAAAAGGTATCTAAATTCCAAAATCAATTCATCAGATTCCACAAACCAAGTAATGTTTCTCTTATTTTCACATACTAAAAATATGATTACATTCAACATATTAAAACCTTAATGAAAACAACAAGTACTGAAGTACAAACCTTATATATATCACATTATTATTATAACCATAATATAGTTCTTGAGTCCAAAAACACAAATACTATAATTATTCCCCTTCAACTATAGTAAGAACATAATATTGGACATGATACCTTGGCCTTTTCTCAGGTATGTTTCCTTGGTGCTTAGGGCATTCATTTTCATAATGCCCCATTTCTCTACAATTTTAGCATTCAACATTGATAGCCTCTTTATTTCCCTTAAAATCACGAGTCTAGTTACCTTTTTGTCCACATTTGTAACAAACTCCCATTCCCTTTAGGCATCTAATAGGGTGATTCTTCCAACAATTATCACATAATGGAAAATCCTTCTTTCCCTTTTTCCCTTTATCTGTCTCTTGTTCCACCGTTCTCGTCTTCTCTTGCTTTACTTTGTTGTCATAAGACTTAGAGAATTCCTTTTGTTTCTAGATAGCACATGAGACAATATCTTCATACGATGAGAAGGATTGTGATACTAAAGCTCGATGGAGAAATGGTTTTATCCCATAAAGTAACAATCAATATTACTTCTTGGGTTATGTATATAATCTGCAGCATAGCTCACTAACCTCATAATGTTGGCCTCATACTCTGCGACATTCTCATCCTCGTTTTGTCTCAGACTCAGAAATTGTCTTTCCATATATGCTCGATGGTCATGAGGAATGTATTTTTCTATTAAAATATCTTTGAACTCACTCCATTCTATATTTGATACTTCATCATCTTCCTTTTTTGTTTTGAATCAATGACCACCATTGATAAGCATCTCCAGTGAGGTGGTAAACTGCCATGATAACCTTTTCCCTTTTAATACTCCCCAAGGCATGGAATATTTTCTCTAAGGAATTTATACATTGCTTTATACTCAGGGATTTGTATTCCCAATAAAATTTGGAAGTTGTTGCCTCATGAAGCGATCAAACATTGATCCTCCTTATTGCGGAATAGGGTTCTCCATATGAGTAAAGTTATTATTCATAACCTGAGTGAGTTGTCCCAGTATAGTGATAAGCTGATCAGCACCAGTTGTATCACCAACTCCATTATAATTATCTTTAGTTGGAGGGAAATCCCTACATGGAGTGTGTGAATTGATACAATTTCCATTCCTTCCACTAGGCGCAACTTCGAAACAATGACATAAACTAGATCAGTTTATAAATGAAAATAAATAATTCCATACTTGTAAAACACTTAACTTAAATGAATAGTTTATGTATATAATCCATAATCATAATAAAAATTTCTTTGAGAAATTATATACAAATAAACCCTTCATAATGGTTTGTAAAAAAAATGAGAATTATTATAAGAATATCCCCTGAGAGTGTCTTAACCAAGAGTGCATCAAAGCCCGTTGTCGTGCACCAGTGTTCATTCGAGTGTAGCTCAAAGTGGTGTTTTCGGGTATTACTCTTAGGTACATCTGTGCCAGAGCCGCCTCTACCTGCTCATATCCAGACAGGGATGTATTTCTTGTAAAACTCAATAAATATCTATAATAACAAAATTCTAGGAAGTTCTTCTATACTAATCCGCAAAGTCTATCTTAGGTCTATGTGATCTAATCAGAGTTTATGTAAATCTAGATTCCAAGGCTCTTACTAAACTGCCTCTGATACCAACTATAACTTCTTGTCCCAGCTACCTAGATTTGGTGCATTATTACGTAACATTGGCATGATCACAAAAGTTCAAGTCTCGATAGACTGATTAGTTTAGTAGCCTTTGAAACACTGGATACATTCATAAATTTTACATTACATAATAAAGTTAAAAATCACACTAAAATAGTATCCATAGTCCACACTCCTATCCCCTTCACACTATCCCTATAGGTCAGTCGTTAAATATTTCTTCACATCCTAGGAAAATAAAACATAGAAAGGGGTGAGCTCATATGCACAGTAATGATAACAATACATCGGAAACTTTCATAAATAAACATAAACATTTAAGGCAATGTATAACTAAAACAAAAGTCATTTTAAACTTGAACTTCAGCATAATATGGAAAAAATAAAATGAAATAATTCCACTTACTTATTCACATGGATATTCTACTAGTCGAATAATCACATCCAATATCAACAACCACTTTCATAATGATGGAATGCATAATGCAAGACTATTATAACCACATAGCCAAGTCCTCGTGCCAATACTACAAATACAATTTTGTCAAGGCCTCCTGCCAAGACACTAGTTTGTATCATGAGACCTACCGATGCATAGAGGAGATATAGCGGGCTCCACCAATCACATACTAAGTCCAATGCATTCCTTATATGAAGATGTTTAAACATATCAAAAACTATAACATAATTGTATCACATAAAACATGCATAAAGGAAACATAACATGTCCACATTTGAATCACAAGATATCAACACAACACATTGATATAATAAAACCATTTTCTATACCAAAATAATAGAAAAGTAAAACTTGGTATTTATTTCTCATTTAAAAAAAGGTTATGGCTTTTAGAGGAAGCTGAAACTCAAATAATGGTCAGGGTGGCGGAGAAGTCGTTGTTTCCGCATACGTACAAGAAAAAAAACATTCCATTTTGTTGTTTAGTAAAATTATTCATATAAAAATATTCCTTTTGAATAAACATAAATGTAAAAGGGGTTTATACACCATATAAAATAAAGACTTCCATTTAAACAAAATATTCCTCAATGAAAGAAGATTGAAACGAAATACCTTACCTCATGTCCGACTTGACTCGATCATTATTTAATCTCCTGAATAATAAACTAGAGTTAATTTCTACTTTCTTAAGAACCATTTTCAAGTTCATTATTCCTTTTATATCACTTATTACCATGTTATAAACATTATGTAATTATTTAAGTTAATAACGGTCGTTTTGTAGATCTTTGGTACTTGAGTCAACAATAAACTTCTTATAATTACAAGTTATTTATGTGGTAGAATATCCATTATCTACAGAATTATATTCATGGTTTATATATCAAATATATCATATATATCCTGTATATACAAGAATTTATAATATTATATAACATTTAGAAGTTAGAAATGAAATGCACAATTCATGGAGATGGTAAGCCGTACGTACGGATGAACATTACATTCATTTCTATTTCATATTTAATGGAATTAAATCATAATGATATAAAGGTATATTATAATTCCAGTATAATATCATATATAATATTATTAACCCCATCCTTTATAAGTCCCACATATGGCATTAACGATTCAAATCACTTTGAGGGGGCGCTAGTCCGCACTTCCTAAAATGAAATTATCACGTTTATACATAATGGAAGTCATAAAGGGATGATATAAATGAAAAATACAGAAGTATAAGTAATACATAAACATAATATATATCATATATAAAAAATTTTTCACCATAATGTCCACCATGAGAGGTGTTATAAAAATATTGAACAATCATCATTTCGTGAGGCAGTAATTCACCACCCACAGAAATAATATGTTCTGTAACCATTAGACGAAGGTGTGTGTAATTTAAAATCAAATACATCTCATAAAAACATCCTAGAATATTTAATATACTGGTGTCATTACAAAATAAAGTAATAAAAAGTGTTTAATGGGTTGGAGAAGCAAAATAAAACAAAAGAACATAAGAGAAGACATTACCTTAAAATCGGGTAGCTCTTTTTGATTTGAGCCAAAGGATTCTTTGGGAAGTCTTCTGACCAATGTGAGGCTTCTATGATTAAGATAGGGAAGTTGAGAGAGTATTATTTCAGAGGATGGCCGATCCAAATGGATTTTATGGGGTGAATAAGGTGGTAGAGGTGGGGGCCTTTTATAGGAGGAGAGGAGGGGCACTCTTGGAATGTAATGAAATGTTACATTATTATGAAATGATTTTCGGATTTTAAAGGTCCCACATTGATATATTTTTAGGGTAAGGTGATAAGGGTCCTATGTCCACAAATACAATTGGATTTATACAAGTTTAATTCTTATATTTTACCTTATGATTTCTTTTTATTTAAATCGTTCATTAATGAGGTAATCAGTGCATCATCATAGGGTGATAAATAAGTTTATTTATTTAATGCCTAAAAATTATAAAAGAATTACCATTATGTAGTAAATCTATTTATCTTTCCAATGAATATTTATAGTCGAAATGTTAACTTATATACCCCTTTGTAATAATTTTTTTAGAAAAATAACACATGTTTGTGACAATTTTATTTTTAATTTAAATAATTAGTTATTAATGTTATTTTCTTACACAAGTTCCTCCATGGGGTCCCCATGTTTACCCATAAATTTTCATGGTCGTACATGACTCATAAAATAAGGGTAGGACAAGTTTAAAGGTAATTTCATATTATAAAAACATTATATTTACCTTAAATTACACTAATTACCTTTAATCGCGATTAATAAAACTTAAATGTTACTATTCGCCAAAAATTATTTTCATCTAATTGAAAAAAAATTTACAAGATAATGAAAACCATGTATGTTGGATTTTTTAAATTCAATTCATAGAAGCGGTAAAGTTTCATTTAAATGAAAAATCAGTTTTTTTAACTACCACTTAGTGGTTTCACTATTCATCAAAATTTGATGTTTTTCAGAAGAGTTCCCAAAATCACCCTATGATATAATTAATATTCAAAATTAAGAAATGATGTCTATTTTGAAAAATTCTAAACATATAAGTTTCATTAATTAATTTTATAATTAATTCCCACTTTCAAAACAAATAACATGTTTTTATGAAACAATATCAATCAAAAGATTGACAATTGTTTATCTCCAATTTCAAAGTGAAATTTATTCTACTGATCACCATTGGATAAAATGGTAAAATTATATTATAGTTATACTTTAAAACCACTCAATAGTATAATTTATCACTATAAATTATTTTGATTAAAAATTATTTTTTACGTAATTTTCATTATTCATCGAAAATTGGATGTTCTCGGAAAAATACCAATGATTCAACATAGGCTTATTTCGATATTCCAAATAAAAAAATGAATTCCATTCTAAAATATAAAATTTATATAATTCAAAAAGTGGGTATTACTATTCATAACGGCTACTTAGATTGGTTGCGGTGTGTTAGAACTTGTGGTTACGTACAACACACGCTACTCTATTATTCAAAGAGAAGCGTACAATAGAAGCTTGGGGTGTTACAGAATGTGTAGACCCTGAATCAAAAAACACATTGGCATAATCTAAAAAAAAGTACCTGATACAACTTCATTTGATGGCCCAGCATCTGCTGAAGTAGTTGCAAAGGATTTCACCACACCTTTCTTCTTGTAGTCAGACTCCTTCCCATCATTTGAGCTCTTTGTCGAACACTCGTTTTCATAATGACTAATCTCATTACACTTGAAACATTTCACTAACTGTAAATAAAATTTGGTCTTACCATCACCCTGATCTTTTTTATTGCAATCATGGTCCTTATGTCCCATCTAACCACATCGATAGCACATTCCAGAATTCAGAAGACTTTCCCCATCATGCTTTTTACCATATTTATCACAAACTGAAAACATAGTTTTCTTACCATCCGACCATTTTGAAGGATTCTTCCCTTTCTCCTACCACAATGGTCTTTTCTTCTATTTTTAGTTATAGAACACGTGATCATCTCCAAACTCTAATTCCACCTTCTCATCACATCAAACAATATTTTCATAACTTTTGAACTCATGAGAAGCTAATAAACTTCGATATTTTGGCTTCAATCCAGAGTAAAAACGATTGATTCTACTATCAAGGCCTCGAAATAAATTTGGATCATACCTTCCCAATCTAGTGAACTTTTCTTCATAAGCATCCATTAAGTCGTCCTCTTGACTCAATTCCAAGAATTGTTTTTCCATCCTAAGTTGAACCACCTTAGGAAAATATTTCTCAAGAAACATACCTTTGAATTCATCCTAGTCAAGAGCATCAATCTCATCAGCATCCCTGATATTTTTAACCGTCGACCACCACTGATCTTCTTCACCCTCCAAATGATAAACAGCAAGACTAACATTTTTATTGTCTGAACATCCAGTGACATCGAAAATCTTTTCCAGTTCTTTAATACACCCTTCAGCTAGCACAGGTTCAGATGATCCTCTGAATGATGGGGTATGTTGCCTCATGAAATGTTCCACCACTAACATGTTTCTTTGCGGTTGATCTAGATGATCTCATGCATGGATACCACCACCATTTATCACTTGAGTCAACTATATCATTGCTACAACAGACTGTTCAGTTCCAATTACGACCATCTCAAGACAGAAGGTCATTTCCTTTTGTATGCCATCCAATCACTGCTTCCCTGTTTCCTCGGCAGAAAACCATTCTCAACAAACATTTCTTAGATGAAGTAACATGGTAATATTCAAATGCTAAATCATTTCAATTTGAACATAAAAATTAAATTTTTGGATAATCATTTAATATAAATCTAACTCCTATATTTATCTAAACTGGCCTTTGATGCCATCTATGGGGCCCCATCCTTAAACTTTACTTAATATTGAGTTATTACAAGAATAAACCATGAGGATCTTTTCAGGTATAAATATTTATAGAAATAGATCATAAACCATGCATTGCATTCCAAATTTAAACAAGGTGGTTACATAAAAGATAGTATTCAATTTCTCCCATCAAGGAAACATATTTAAAATAAAACATGGATTCTTTCTTGACACTTCCTCGACACTATCATCACATCATGTACCTCTCCCTTGACCTGTGGAAAACATTTCAAAAACATTGGATGAGCATAAAAAGCTTAGTAAGGGATATAAAAATACGGAATGAAAACATTATTCCATGTATACATAAGAATCAATGAAATAATAATTTATTCATAGAATATAATCACTTTAACATAAATCACGAAATCACAAGGTTTATGAATAACTAATCAAATTTATAATACATAAATGTATCTTGAGGCATTAATAACATTCTTACGTAGGGAGTAACACTCATGGTTATGTTGGGAATACTCATTACAATATATTCCCCAATTCTCTTTGGAGAAACCATAGTATTTAACTCCTTCGCATTACCGAAGGCATTGGAGATCTATATCGGGCTCACCCGCCATTAGCTTATCATGGAACCACCCGTCTTCATAAACAATTCCCAAGAATCATAACATAATCGTATCACATAAAACATGCTTAAATGATACATAAAATTTCCACATTTCAATCACAAGATATCAAAAACACATTGACAAAATCAAAACATTATCAAAACCATTTTCAATACCAAATGAAAAGAAAAGTAAAACATGTTATTTATTTTTCATTTAATAAAATTTATGGCTTGTAGAGGAAGCCGAAACTCAAATAATGGTCATGGCGGTGGAGAAGTCGCTGTCGCCGCATAAGTAAGTCAAAAACATTCCCTTTTTTAGTTTAGTAAAACGCTTCATATAAAAATATTCCTTTTTAAAAAAAGTAAAATTCAAAGGGTGTTATACAGCATATAAAATAATGTTTTGTATAAAACAAAATACACCCCAATGAAAGGAGAGTGAGAAGAAGTCCCTTACCTCATGTCCGACTTGACACGAGGTTTATTCAATCTCTTGAATTAAAAGCTAGAGTTAATTTCTACTTTCATAAGAACCTATTTAATGTTAATTATTCCTTTTATATCACTTATTACCATGTTACGAAAATTATGTAATTATTTAAGTTATTAATGGTCATTTTGTCAATATTTGGTACTTGTGTCAAAAATAAACATCATATAATTACAAGTTGTTCTTGTGGTAAAATATAGATTATATCAATAATAATATTCATGATTTAGGTATCATATATATCATATATATCCAGTATATACATGAATTTATAATATTACATAACATTTAGAGGTAAAAAATGAAATGCATCATTCATGGAGACGGTAAGCCGTACGTACGCATGAATGAAACTTTCATTTCTATTTCGTATTTAATGGAATGAAATAATAATGATATTATGGTATATTATAATTCCAGTACAATATCATATGTAATAACATTATCTCCATCCTTTATACATCCCACATATGGAATTAAGGATTCAAATCACTTTGAGGGGGTGGTAGTCCACACTTCCTAAAATGAAATTATCGTGTTTACCCATAATGGAAACTATAAAGTTTTTCCATAAATGAAAAATACAGAATCATAAGGAAAACATAAACATAATATATTTAATATATAAATAGAGTGACATCTTAATGTTCACCATTAAAGTGGTTAAAATAAGATTGAAGAATCATCATTTCGTGAGGCAGTAATTCACCACTCACAGAAACAGTGTGTTCTTTAACCATTAGATGGAGGTGTGTGTAAGACTAAATCAAATCCTTATCATAACAACACCTTAGTATATTTAATTTACTGTTTTTGTTACAAAATATAGAAAAAAAGAGTTTAGGGGGTTTGGGAAGAAAAATAAAACAATAGATCATAAGAGAAGACATGACCTTCAAATCGGGTAACTCCCCTTGGTTTGAACCAAAATGGTTTCTTGAAGACCTTTCTGCCTAAGGTAAGGCTTCTAGGATGAAGAGAGGGATGTTAAGAGATAAAATTAGCATAGTTTGGTGGATACAATGTCTTGAGAGGTGTGGGTAAGGGGGTAGAGGTGGGAGCCTATTATAATAGGGAGGAGGGGAACTCTTGTAATGTCCAGAAATGTTACTTTATTATAAAATGATTTTCGGATTTTAAAGCTCCCACAATGATATTTTTCTAGTATAAGGTGATAAGGGTTGGAAATCCACCTATACAATCGGTTTTTGACAATATTAAGTCTTATATTTTACATTATATTATCATTTTATTTAAATCCGTCAATAATGAGGTATTCACTACATCATCATCGAGTCATAAATAAATTTTTTTATTTAATGTCTCAAAATTTTAAAAAAATAATATGTTGTAGGAAATATTTTTATCTTTCCAAATACTATTTATAGACTAATATACCATTTATGTAAACAAAATTTAAATTGTTTTTACATTGTTTTTACACACTTTTTTTATATTTTCCATTCTTCAAAAAAATAAAATGATAAAATGTCACTATCACAGAAAAGTGATTCCATGGGGTCCCTAAGTTGGTACAAGGCATCCCATGGTCGGCCATGACACAACCAGTAGCATTAGGACACATTTTGGAGTCATTTTATATTATGATGTTATTATTTTCTTACCCTTAGCTACCTGCTTACTATATAATCACGATAATTAACGATTATTACCGTCATTACTATTCATAATGTCAAAAAACAAAAGAATCATAATTACATAATTTGGAACTTCTGATTAAAAATATGGAATCCATTTAATCAAATTCCATACACATAAATTGTAGTAATTAATTTAAAAATAATTCCCGTTGTCAAAACAAATAGCAGGTTTTGTAGAAACAATATCCATATTCTATGTAAATTAAATTCCTTAATAATTCATTAGCCATTAGTGATTTAAATATTGATTCCTAGGAAAACATTTTTTTAACTGTGCATAATAATCCTCAGTTTGGACCTTCATAGGTATCCCTTAAATGTCTTATCAACAAAAGGATCATTAATCTTGAGAAGTACCCTATTATATATATTTAATCCCACAAAACATCATTATAGGAATCCACTTTTCAAAACATGTTATGCAGCAATTCGAGATGACTTATTTTACTATATCACCCCTCATAATCCAATATACCCTTAATATAATGGATAAATATTTTCTTCTCCACTTCTAAAGAATGTAAACAACTTAGAACAGCAATCCTTCTATAACTCATACATCCAACGGCCCGATGGACTTCAAATTTATTATTTTCATAAAGACCCCTTTAAAAGGAAGAAAGGAGATACTCGTGATATCAAGACTTAAATAACAAACAAGGACCCAATGGGTCAATACTCCAGATAAAAAACAATCATTAGTATATGAGATCTGATCCTCTTAGTAACAAAAGGCATTAAAGCCAGCTTCTATTATCTCATCAAAATAAGACTAGCTATCGTGGGCCAAAGAGGATAGGCCTGGGGCAGATGAAAAAATACATACCCTCTATAATATCTTATTAATAAAAGCTATGAAGTAGTGAAAACTTTTTTTCGTGAATGTAATTTTGAGAATTTTGTGGTAGAAAAATGGTTGCAAAATCCCTTGAGCCATAGACTTCCAATGGAAAAATATTCCTCCCTTCCAACATTTCCAAGGGAGTGATAAATAGTATTGTCCTCCTTAAAATCTAAAATTATAACTTAAGTGAGAAAATTACTAAAGAACTAAACTCCCAACAATGAAAAAAGCTTCACACAATACATGAATTTAGTAACTTGTCTCACAAACACAAAAAACAAATGAATCCCAAAAGAAAAATAAATCATGCATAGAAACCCACCGATGAATGACTATGCAAATTCATATCTTCCACACCGAGGCTGTAACTGAACTGAAGCTGCCTAGAGTAGAAAAATGAAAGCTGAAAACCCAAACTCAAAGAACCAGATCACATTTCATCAATCACGATTGCATCTTGTGACTACTTCAACAATACTCATGGAATCTAATATTGAAATAGAATTGTTACATGACCCTCGACCAGTAGAAATAGTAACGATGACTACTGGTGCCACCATGATTCCAGAAATCCATACGTAGTGACGAAGGGGGAGAGAGAGAATGCAGGCCATAAAATGGTGGAAAATACCATGATTGGTGCCCTCAAGAATTCCTCGACACACCCATGGGAGGGGAACCACCATCACGAAGCCCCGAACTGGAGCACCAAAGGTAATACCTAAATTAAATCCATGTTTTAAGAGAGACAACAACATGGGAAACCTTAATGAGTTGTTTCCCCTTACGAGCACATCATATCTTGTTTTTATCTCCTTATAAGATCAAAAAAATAACTATTTCTCAAATATGTATTATGATTTAAAACCTCAAAATATTTTGTTCTATTATTGAGAGTACCACTATCCAGGGTGTTAGTATCCCCCACACCTCCACTCCAACATTATTTATGGAATGATTCTCACATTGGTGAGATATTTACTGATTCGTAGGTCCCACATCTTGATCTCTCCAAAATAAAAAAAATCATCCACTCTCATATGTATTAAAAGAATTACACAAGAGAGCCCAATATGGGTTTTTCCCATCATTATGAGAATTTTTCAATCAAAAATTACTATTATCCCCACAAAAAAAATTTATTGTGTGGAATAATTACAATAAGTACATGTGGCATGATTCTTGCATTAACAAGATATGTATTTTGATTCCAAAACCTATTTCTCAAGAAAATCTATAATATATAGAAATTCTACCATTGAATACTCCATACGTATATAAGAAACATTTCTCCTCAATCTTATGTGGTTTTGAAATTAAATTATACTTCTATAATTATACTCCATCCAAACACAAATAAATCATGGTATCTAGAAAAATTTGAATCTCTATAGGAATTATCTACCCATAAATGATGAAATTTTTAATTCATAATGGATATGTTTTTATATCACTGTGAATAACATTACCCATTTTGGAACTACCTATGTATCCCTCAAAATTCATGTCAACCCAAGGACCATTCTTCCATATTATAATCCACTTCTATTGCCGTAAGCCCTGAAAAAATTATACATTAAACTAAATTTCAAACATGGACTATGACTATTACTTTAACACAAGTCCAAAATAACTTTTAACATTTATAATCCCTAGAAAATAGATTTCAACCATCCATCTTCATGAATGAAGGATGTTGGAACAAGGATTTTCATATCACTATGGAGTGGTAAATTACTAATATTTTAGTAAAATGCATGTTACCATACTCTATTGAAATTGAATTTTCACAAATCATGATGTTAAAATATATAATTGATCACCTTGTATCAATGATATTAAATTATAGAACACTCTTTCATTGTATATGAAATTAAACATTGAGGTTGTGTCATTGTCACATAATCCAAAATTATAGAACAATATGGTCACTATAGAACAACATTAAACTATATAACAGAAGATCTATCCTACATGACTAAATTCTTACACGATGAAATCAATCCTTTTATATGTATTTCTCCTAAAAAACATTTGTAACTCCTGGTATTAATGCATCACTTCCTATGTGGGATATTGATTTTTACATAAGATTCTGAATCATGGACACCTTCATTGAATAAATCCCCCTTTCCCAAAATTCAAATCTATATAGGGAGTTTCATATTCATGTATTAAATATTTAGTTATAATTTTTACTCTCAAAATTACCTATCTAATTTGTTTGGACCAAAACACCTGCTATTTTGTCCATTATTGAAAGAAATTAACTACCAATGAAAAGAGATATAACACTCTTTAGGTTGAAAACACATAGACGGTGACCTATGTAAAGGACTATACATGTATTCTATGTTTTTTCACATCAGGGGTATGAAAACTTTACCATGATAACATAAGAGACATATTTTTTGTAAGACCTATAATGTGTCTCAAGAAATAGTCAACATATGGACATTGTGTTCATTTTCATAATGAAAAATTAGATCCAAAATATAATTGCTTCAAAACATTTCAAATCAGTTATTAAAAAAGTATAATAAAATATCATTAATTAATACAAAAAATTAAACTATTATGTTACTGTGATAGTAATCATAAATATCCTGATCTGGAAGACAATACAAAATCAAGTGAATTAAAGTACATAGGATGAAATTTTGTTTATTGTGGTTGATATTTTTACCAAATAGTCATAAAATTTAGGTTATCTTTATTTTTCCTTTTTGATAGTATATCAGTTAATGTGAAATGACTTAATGATAAAAATATATTTGTTTAAACTAAAGATAATGTTTCAATTGATTTGGAAAAATTTTGGGAGAGGGAAAATCTACAATTCAAGACCATCCCTATATTACAAGGATTATTCAATGGAATTATATAGTAGTATAATTACATGATTATAGTCATTAAAAAATATATGTTACTCCAAAAATGTGGGATCCTCAATTTCTGCATCTCATCATAGTAATTATTTTTTCTCCAAAAAAATATATCCTGACCTTCTCCACCTATTTCACTTTTTAATGGTCATTATTTTCCACTAAATAAACATGTTACATTTCTTCATTGAGGTAATATAACTCTTTATTTATTTCCAATAAAAATTTACACAATTATATATCATGTATTTTGTGTCAATACTTTACTTAATCTTGTTCAGTTGTCTAATTAAAAAGTACAATAATACTTATAGGAAAATTGTCTATAGATTCCATAGTTTTGAGATGTGACTATAGCAATCTCATCCACTCTGAATCGACAGTCACCTAATTCACCATGATGTGTGTCGTTCAGTATTCAAAACCCTATAATCAATTATAGAATACATGTGACACATCATGGGATATTTTGATGTGATATATGAAAAAGGTGACTATAAAAACTACATCAATATATCTATCATTATTGTTTATTGAGAGATGAAAAAATTTTCCAGAATATACTAGTATAATTGAAAATAAATTACTTAGGAAATCATTTATTATTGGAACATGCCATGAAGATAATTTCTATCAACAACATTTAAAAATTTAACAAGATCTAAATTGGTAAAGTCATGGTAACCTCACGTGATTTGATATGTGAAGCATTTAAAATCTAATATACATATAAAAAAATTCCTGAAATGGGTATCCATAATTAATACTTACCAAGGAAGGGTATTTGAATCATGAAGTTGATAGATTCACGATAATCTCTTGAGGTGAAGACCTCCTTTCTCATCATCGCCTCAAAGGAAATAATAATAAGAACCTTGTATCTAGCTTCTGGGTATTCTTCAATAGAATACTCTTTCCGGGAAGCACACAAACCATGATCATGTAAATCAATTTCATTAACATAAAATATGGTACAAATAAAAATTGATACAGTTGGGTTGAAAATTTGTGAACATGTAGCAATAGTTTCGCTCAATCCTTCTTAGGCATGCATCACCTCTTCCTCTGCAGTCCTACCATCAATGGAAATGATACCATTATAACTAAAATCATATTTAATCCTCTAAATCCCATATTATAATGAGATGAGGGTTATTTGACCTTGAAAAATTAAATCCTTGTAGCTCATAATCACTAAAACGTCACTAGTAGGCCTCAAAACCTTAGTTAATCATGACCTTCCCATATTCTTCTTCTACCAAAATATTGGTATTTTCTGAATTATGATTCATGTGAAAAGCCATGCATGTGTTCATTCATTATAATGACTTCACATAGAGCATGAAAGTTATTTGAGAATGATTGAACACTTACTTGATGTCCCAAATCAAATGACAATTACAAAATTATTATATAGAATTTTCATTGTTTTTTCCCATGAAGATAATCATATATGTAATGTAGTTGGAGGAGTAGGGTGGGAATATGATTTACGAGTTTGCAATCACTACATTCATATGCTAGGTTTCCCTGGTATAGTCTTCTACAATGATCTTGTCATCCTCATGGAAATCGATTACAACATTTATTCCTATCTTCGTATATTCTAGATATGTATTGGTAAATGGCTCTCCCCTCACAAGATAAAAATTTTGGTGGGGGAAGTAAATAGGTGTTAAAATATTATATATAGAATGAAAAGATATTCAACGTTATTACTCGTTTTTCCCTAATACCATAATTATATATCTTTTCCCTCACCACCTACATTTCATGCACCCTATTTGACTAATTGATCATCCATTTGAAAGAATTGATAGAGGTGTATGTCTACTCAAGATTAGCGTTTTATCAGAAAGAGATACATACAAGTTTTGTAAACATCATGTATCATGGAAATTCAATTTACTCTCCATAAACCCCATCCATTATTTCCTCATACAAAATATTCCATCTCCATCTATCTGATACAATGTAAGCTTTCATAAATGATTCCAATATTGGGATCGATAACTAATAATAATCTAAACATATAGGAGATCTTGTAACATGTCACTTGACCTTATTCATTATCATATCAATAAACTATCCCTTTTGATTGAGGTTCTTATGAAGCCCAAATTCTATGGAAGAAAGAATATATTTGAGTTCATGTGGTACTATAAAATCTACCTCATCAATCCCATATGAGCAATTATCTCTTTCTGAAATATCATTTTCATATATTCTCAATATCTTAATTACCCACTATAAAATTAAGAATTGACCTCAGGGGAAGTGAATGGAGAATTAAATTACCCATATATATTATTGTAATAGGGTGTGACAGTCTAAATTGGAAATTTTTTAGGGCAAAAATACGCCCCCAACCTATTAAAATGTATTTCCCTCCCCGTAAGAATGTTCCAGGTTGTATTAAAGGAAATATAACTCCTCCATGTGTCCAAATCCCACCATGCCATGTGATATACATCTTATGTGGGGATGGTAACCTCAAAAAGGCTGAATAGATTGATCCACTGGGGTAAAACCTATTTTTTTATGGTTTGGACCATGGATATTGAAACACTTATTTTAAATTTCTGAATTTATGGTTTTCTATGGTTCAATCCACCTTACTAGTCAATCATCATCTGTTACACTCTCGTTTCCCACTTCAGACTCAACTACGGGAATACCCATAAAATGGATAACAACTTTTCAAGTTGTCCAATTTGTTATAAATAAACCCAATAATCAACATTGGACCTTTGATGCTTGGTATTTATGTATGTGTGTAGATGTTAAATCCATGATCCCATGACTTCCCAAGTGACGATCAAAAAAATATGACGACTGGCCCACAAAAGGATTTCATGACAGGCACTATTAATCAATATGGGGAAATCATTATGGATTCAATGGAATTGATGAAAAAATCCAAATGGTGTATAACACTCCAAGATAATATTTTCATGTAAATTATGTTCACGCATCCAGTATTATTTCTAGATGCATCATTTAATAGGATAACACTATATGAATAATCAGAAGAGTATAAAATCATTTCATGATAATTATTCATTTTCATCCAATTAATCATCCCCAATGACATTGGATTCACCCCACTTATAGAATATATATAGGTTCTGAATTGAGAGTATATAATTTTCTAGTTGATGATATATTCATAAACACCTATATAAGATACTACCCATCCCCATATGATTTGGGAAGGTCCTATGAACCTTTATAGAGGTTCCTCTTACAAATTCTTCCCACAAAATTATATATTTGTTACAATAATAAGACTATCAGGATGATGTGACTTCTATTTTTTAATCATGTTTCCAACAAGAAGGATGCAACTCTTTCATCAGTTCAAAATTTACACTCTGATAACAACTAGCCTCTTAAATATATTTATAATAAATTTTTCATCATAAATAATTGATCAACCCCATGGGAAATATTCTAACCCCTTAATCATTGTGACTGTCATCAAGAATCAGAATATATTTTCCATTATATCTCTATGTTCTATGGGAATGAAATTTTACCTAGACTTATAGAATTAGGATGATGAAATTTGGTTTCAAAAAACCACAATCCAAGTAATAAAGAGGAAAATTCAATATGGATTAGGTATCATCCTTTTAATGATTCTATGCTATGTTGACAATTTCCTCACAAGAGGAGGGATCCTATCTAGGTTATCTATCACTGAAAGAGGAATATTTGGGTGAGTTCATCATTAGGTAGTTATGCTTGTGATATCCTTGAGCTTTTCTTTATATTTCATTAAATTAACACCCATGTCAAAAGATGATTTTGATCGGAATTCCCAAGTGTTAAAGCTTTAATCCAAGCCGTAACTTAACTTAGGATTATAATCAGAACCATTACTTGTTTATGGTAGTGTATTTATGGTTCCAATAATCCATGGAATCCACATATTAAACATAAAATGTCAATAATCCGTGACATATATTGTTCAACATACACAATATTAATTTAAAGAACATTCATCGAGCAAAAGCTCTCAATCACTTAACATACCTAAATTATAACTCACCCCAATTAAAGATTTACCTAGCCATTAAAATAATTAATAATCTGGTTATAATTATTATGGTGATGAATTATAAAGAGAAGAAAAAGAAAGGGACAAGATAAGAGTAGTGCGCCGAACACACACACAAACGAAGATGATAATTAAAAATGGATTTTCGATTGAATGTGGAAGCAGAAGAAGGGAAGGGGATTCAAATAAATTTAAAATATTTTAAGAACATAAATATTGAACTACAGAAGAGGGATGAGAATAAGAGATATTGAATAAGTAACTTTCATTAAAACATAATTACAAAGAAAGAGACTTAAAAAATTACAAAAACGAAGAACACAAAATTAAGTGAAAACAAAGAGATAAGGAAAAGTCTATCAAGTGAAAAATTGAGTATGGAAGATCTTCCCAATCCTTTGGAAAGGCCTTGGTCGTGCCAATATGTTATCCTCTATTTAGAAATTCCAACTTAAGAGGAACATCAGAGATACTCAAATAATTCAAGAACCAGTCCTCATCCAACCAGTTGAAATTGAAATGGCCAATCCTATGGAACCAACCCTAAAAGAACTCACTGACCTAGATATGGATTACCAACCTCTTAGTATTCAATATCCAAACATAGAATCTGACTTCGAACTCAAATCAGGTTTGATTCATCTTCTCCCTCATTTTCACGGGCTAGGAGGAGATGATCCACATCTTCACCTTAAAGAGTTCCAAGTATTATGCTCTACCATGAATCCTCAAGGGGATTCTGAAGAATAAATAAAACTCTGAGCATTCCCTTTTTCCCTAGCTGAAACTGCTATGTCATGGCTCTACTACCTACCTCCTGGTTCCATAACCACATGGAATGACATGAAGCTGCTTTTCTTAGAAAAATTCTTTCCTGCTTCTCGTACTGCTTCTATCCGAAAGTAAATAAGTGGTATTCATCAGTTCCCAAGTGAATCACTCCATGAGTACTGGGAGAGGTTCAAAAAGCTTGTTTCAACCTGCACACATCATCAAATCCCTGACCAAATATTGATTCAATACTTCTATGAGGGGTTATTGGCTATGGAGAGAACTCTCATAGATGCTGCAAGTGGCAGTGCTCTTGTTGATAAAACTCATGTAGCTGTAAGAGATCTCATAAGTAACATGGCTGCAAACAAATATTTACAAGGTAATAATTGTGAAAAGAAAGACTCAATAGAGGAAGAAAATACGAAGGTTATGAGAAAATGGAATATTTAGAAAACAAAAAACTTCTACCAATAAGAATATAATGCATGTCTTATTTTTTTCCTTTTTTTTTGTTTTTTCGAAAGATGACCTTGAAACAGATCCCACACTCATATCCCAACCCATGTTTGATCTCCTCACGAAACTAATTGTAATATTTATAAAAAGATCAATGGTTGAGGAAGAGTGATTTTTGACCTACCCAAGACACAACCCATTTTTTTCATTTGTTTTTTATTTCGATTTTTTTTATTTTTTTATCACTTTTCAATATCATTTATAAAATAAATTCCCAAATACCACTGAATGAAAACCTCCCCCCCCCCCACACTAAAGTGGATTCTTCCGCTCAAGCATATGATAACACACCAGAATGTAAGGAAATGATACCCAAAAATGAAATCCATTCCCCCCCACCACACTTAAATTTCAAAAACTTATGAAATCAAAATCCATGTTAATATTGGGTGGGATAAGGTATTGGGCTTGTAATGTGGCTATCAAAGAAAAGTTTTTCATAGTCTTGAAGGGGCTTTCAAAAGAAGGATTAATGTAAGGGAAATGGGAGGCTATTTGGATATTGGGATTCTCATTTTTTTCAGAAATTTCCTCTATCATATTAATGAACACTAAGGTAGGGAATTCAGCTCAAAGGTCCACAAACTCAAGACTCAAAAATGGGGGTGAAGACACACATTTTGAAAAGATGGACATAGGTGACCTTGTCATGAAAGCAATTTTTTGTTCTCGCGGTTCGGGAAAATTATTTTCCAAATCAAAAATTGAGCATTCAAAATTTGTTAATTTCGACACAAAATTCTTTATACAAAGTCATGATGAAAATACAAAATTTTTCAGATGAAAACATGTCTGATAACTCCCCAAAATGGTTGGACAAAATTTCAAAACTCTATGGTGAGTAAGCATGACTCCTTTTTTTATTTTTTTAAGTTATTGTGTTTTTTGGTTTTTTTGTTAGTTTTTAAGGTTTTTTTAAAATACACACCCTCACAAGAAAGGGAAAAAAGGGTTATAAAAAGAAATGGTAAAAAAATGAAGGAGAGAAGAAGAACAAGAAAGAGGTAGAGAGATGAAGAGATAGAGAGAGAGTTAAATGTAAAGAGGTGCCCCTGGTTTAGATTTGGCGGGTCTCCATCTCCATCTAGTGGTTGGTCGATTGGAGAAGTTGGAGATCTAGGGGAAGTCGATGTTGATCCAGGATTGTGCATCCTCTCATGGTGATGCTTTAACTGATGTTTATTAACCGTGAATGTCCTTTTGGAAGAGGGTTCTTGGACATGCACTAAACCAAATGGGTAAACATTAGTAATAACAAAAGAACCTTCCCAATGAGAATTAAGCTTACCTGGGTGAAGCAGAAATCGAGAATTGTAGAGCATTACCTTTTCACCATCATGAAATACCTTTCTCAGGATGTGTTTGTCATGGAGTACCTTAGATTTTTCTTTGTATAGATTATAATTCTCATAAGAATCAAGTCGAAGCACCTCTAGTTCAGCCAATTTCAACAGTCTTTCTTCACCAGATTTTTCACAATCAAAATAACAGGTTTTCACAGCCCAAAAAGGCTTATGTTGGATTTCAACTGGTAAGTGACACTCTTTACAAAAAACTAGCCTAAAAGGAGACATCCCAATGGGTGTTTTATAGGTAGTTCGATAATCCTAAAGGGCTTCACCAAGTCTCTCAAGCCAGTCTTTTCTGGTGGGATTAACAATTCTCTCAAGTAACCTTTTAACTTTTCTATTAGAGAGGTTAGCCATGCCATTTGTTTGGGGGTGATATGCAGTTGAAGTTTTATGTACAACCCCTTTCTTTTTTCGAAGAGCTTCCATGGTTCTATAACAAAAATTTCATCCTAAGTCACTGATCAAGGAACGTGGTGTGACAAATATTTGGAAGATGTGGGACTTTAGGAACTCACTAACAGTATGAGAATCATCCTTCCTAGTGGGTTTGGCCTCAATCCACCTTGAAACATAATCGACCACAAGAAGAATGTATGTGAATCCATTGGAAGGGGGAAATGATCCCATGAAATCGATGCCCCAAACATCGAAGATTTCACAAAAGATTAAAGGCTTTTGGGGCATTTCATTTCCTTTGGAGATTGTGCCAAACTTTTGGCAAGTGGGACATGAATGACAGAACTCATGTGAGTCCTTGAAGAGTGAAGGCCAGAAGAATCCAGAGTCTAGGACCTTTCGGGAGGTCCTTTGTGGTCCAAAGTGGCCACCTCCGGGATGTGGGTGATAGAATTCTAATATGGAAGAATGTTCATTTTTATCGACACATCTCCTTATTACCATGTCAGCCCCAGTTTTCCAACTTTTATTTTCATCACAAAATAGTATTTTGAATCACTTTTCAACTTAATTTTTTGTTCATTTGAAAAATTTTCAGGAAAAACACCAGAAACCAAATAATTTACATTTGGGGAATACCATGGTAACGTTGGAGTGAGAGAAAGAAGGTTCTCAATGGGGAATTCAGGATCAATGATTTCTGAATGAGAAGAATTAGAAATTCTACTCAAGTGATCATCCATAGGGTTTTCTTTTCCTGGTCTATATTTTATTTCAAGGTCAAATTCTTGGAGCATTAGGATCCATCTTATTAGCCACGGTATGGAATAAATTTTCATGAGTAGGAACTTTATAGCAGAATAGTCTGTGAAGATGATGATTTTGGCACCTAAGAGATAGGACCAGAATTTATCTAAGGCAAAAACCACTGCTAGAAGTTCCTTTTCAGTGACAGTGTAGTGAGATTGAGTTTCATCCAACGTTTTTGAGGAATAATAGATGACATGAGGAATTCTTTCTCTTCTTTGACCAAGAACATCCCCAACAGCTCTATCAGAAGCATCACACATCAACTCAAAGGGTAATGACCAATCTGGGGGTTGGATTATTGGGGCAGATGTTAGAGATGTTTTGAGTTCAACAAAGGCTCTCTTGAAAACCTCATCAAAATGGAAAGTGGCCTCATTTTGGAGGAAATGAGTGAGTGGGAGGGAAATTTTATTGAAGTTATTGATGAATCTCTGATAGAAACCAGCATGATCGAGAAATAAACGGATGTCTCGAAGAGATTTGGGTTCAAGAAGTGATTGGATCACTTAAATTTTGGTTGGATCGACTTCAATACCATCTTTTGAAACTTTGTTCCCTAGAACAATCCCATTTGCAACCATGAAGTGACATTATTTAAAATTTAACATAAGGTTACACTAGACACACTTTTGAAGGACTAGAGATAGTGAATGAAAACCAGATTCAAATGACTCACCATAAATGGTGAAGTTATCCATGAAGACTTCAATGCAGTGTTCAATGAATTCTGAAAAGATACTCATCATACACCTCTGGAATGTTTCAGGAGCATTTTAAAGTCCAAAAGGCATTCTTCTATACGGATATTTTCAAAAGGGGCATGTGAAAGTAGTCTTTTTTTGGTCCTGAGGTGAGATTGGGATTTGAAAATAGCTGGTGTATCCATCAAGAGATTAATAGTGTGACTTTCCGGCCAATCTTTCTACCATTTGATCAAGGAATGGAAGAGGGTAGTGATCTTTTCATGTTTCAGCATTCAATTTTCGATAATCGATGCATACACGCCATTTTCTCTTCACTTGAGTTGTGACTACCTCACCATGTTCATTTATGGAAACAGTTATCCCAACCATCTTAGGTACAACTTGAATTGGACTAACCCATTCACTATCAGAAATTGGGTAGATAATACCAGCTTGAAGAAGCTTGGTGATCTCTTCCCTAAATACCTCAAGGATGAGTGGATTGAGTCTTCTTTGTGGTTGTCTAATTGGATTGGATGATTCCTCAAGATGGATGTGATGCATGCAAAGGGCAGGGTTAATTCCCGGTATGTCATCTAGGGTCCAACCTAAGGCCTTTTTGTTTTCCTCTAACACATGAACAAGTTTGGACTCCTCGGTTTCAGTAAGGGTGGCAGAGATAATGATAGGATATGAGTGATCATGGAAGAGGAATGCATATTTCAGGTGTGCAGGAAGAGGTTTCAGATCAGTCTCATCTTTCACTTTTGGGCTAGACAACACAGAAATAGAAGAACGGTCTTCAGTTGCTTCAGGTACATTTTCCTTAATATTATCCAAGGTGGAGCAGTAGAGATCCGAATTGATGTGTAATTCAAGAGAGTTTTCATGTTCCTCTAGATTCATGGAGTCTATGAATGAGAGGTCCACATCAACATCACCATTTATGACTTGGTTAATCATAGTTCATATTTCACAAGATCCTTTATCATCACAACAGGATGAACCTAATGGAATGGGGTTAAATTGACTCTTAGAAGTGTCCTTAGAAGCATGGATTAAGAATGCAGAGTGGTCCTCAGATGGGTATCGCATGGCCTAGAAAATGTGGAATTTGACCAGCTGGTCACCGAATTCCATGGATAATATGCCTGAATGGACATCAATATTTGTTCTCACAGTCATGTGGAATGGTCTTCCTTGAATTAGGGGAGATTGAGAAGAGTTCGTCTTACCTTCCTAGTCAAGGACATAGAAATTAATAGGGAAGATATGATCATTGACTCGGACAAGGACATCCTCAATTATTCCCTTAGGACTGGTTGTGCTTTGATTGGCTAACTGAATGACAACACCCGTTGGGTGAAAGGGACCTAGACCAAGGTTGGAGAATATGGATTTGGGCATTACATTAATTGAGGCTCCTAGGTCTATGAGTGCATCATCAAAGTTGGAACTTATAATTTGGCATGGAACTGTAAAGGCACCTGGAACTTTGCACTTAATGGGTATGGATTGCTGGGTGGAAACATTTTCAATGGTCCTAAGTTGCCTCTTCTGGTAAAACAACTCCTTGAGAAACTTGGCATACTTAGGAATTTGTTTTATGGCATCTAATAGGGGAATGTTGTCTTCAACACGTCTAAACATGTCAAGCATTTCAGGATCAGGTTCAAAGGACTTCCTTGTCTTAGAAAAAGCTTGAGGAAAAGGAATTGGGTTCCTAAGTGGAATGGGAGGTGGTGATGGAATGGATTCAAGTTCTTTTTCATTTTCATTATCTTTTCATTTTCTAGGTCAACATTCAAAGGGGGGTTTGAGGATTTATCTTGAGGAATATCAAGTTGCTTTCCTGATCTAAGTGAAATTGCACTTACATTACCCTTGGGGTTGGTTAATGGATGAGCCGAGAGTTGGGAAGAATTTGACTGTTGTTTCTAGCTCAGGTGGGATGCAAGTTAACCTATTTGAGCTTCAATGTTTTTAAGGCTAGAACGGGTGAAGGAGGCAAGATCTTCCACTGCACTTTCTCAAGGTTTCTTGGAATAAGAGACTTGTCCCTGGTTGGGATTGCCTTGATTTTGGTTCTTGGGAAATCGATTGTATTGGTTTTGGAATTGGGAAGGCTCACTAGGATAATTGAATCCAGGAAGAAGATTGTTCCTTTTAGGTTGAGGAACAAAAGGATAAGGTTGACGGAAGTTACCACCACCTTGACCATATTTGAATTGGTTTGGGTTTTGAGGACGGAATTGAGGGGGTGAGACATGGGGTTACCATACCTCAATCCTTGGTTAATGTTAGAGGAGAAGGGCTCAGAGTGAGGTTGGTTGAAGTTTCTAACAAACTGACCTGATAGTTGAGGATTGGTGTTCCGCTGAGCATATTCTACATTGGGATCCATTGGTTCAGATGAATCGGATTGATCCTATTGAAGGTGTGGACATGCGTCTGTTGGATGAGATGGAGAGTTGCAGATTACATAGTTTTTGACATGTCCAGGAAACATTGATTGCGGAGAAGACGAGGTTGGGGATTTTGTAGCCACAACTAGTTGTCGCACAAGACCTGTATGTTCACTCATTCACTCGGTAATTTTTTTCGGTTTAATTGATTGATTATCATGGTCTTGTTTGACTTAATCATGTGCTTGATTATGGAATTGTTGTGTGTTTGCAGCCATGTTACTCATGAGATCTCTTGCAGCTGCAGTAGTTTTATCAACAAGAGCACCGCCACTTGCGGCATCTATGAGAGTTCTATCCAAAAGCCAATAACCCCTCATAGAAGTACTGGATCAAGAGTTGCTCAGGGATTTGATGATGTGGGCAGGTTGCAACAAGCTTTTTGAACCTCTCTCAGTACTCATGGTGCGATTCACTTGGGATCTAACGAATACCACTTATTTCCTTTCGGATAGAAGTAGTACGAGAAGCCGGAAATAAATTTTCTATGAAAAGCCACCTCATGTCATTCCATGTGGTTATGGAACCAGGAGGTAGGTAGTAGTTCCATGACCTTGCAATGTCAGATAGTGAAAAAGGGAATGCTCGGAGTTTGATTTGTTCTTGAGAAACCCCTTGAGGCTTCATGGTAGAGCATACTACTTGGAACTCTTTAAGGTGAAGATGTGGATCCTCACCGGCTAGCCCATGAAAATGAGGGAGAAGATGAATCAAACCCGATTTGAGTTCGAAGTCAGCTTCTATGTTTGGATATTGAATACCAAGAGGTTGGTAATTCATATCAGGGGCAGCGAGTTCTTTTAGATTTTCTTCCCTAGGATTGGCCATTTCAATTTCAACAGGTTGGATGAGGACTGGTTGTTGAATTATTTGAGTATATCCTATGTTCCTCCTAAGTTGGAAAAGTGTTTTCTCAATTTTAGGGTCAAAAAAATCAGAGGGATTGTTTGGGAGGTTACGAGGAATTTAAAGATATTTAGGAAGAAATAGGAAGACATCTTTTTTTTTGTGTTTTTTTTAGTTTATGATTTTTAAGAGGAAGACGGGATTGTCTTTGTTTTTTATCAATTTTTTTTGAAAATTTGTGTTTTTTTTGTTTTCTTTACAATTACCAGAAACTAATGACTACTTAAAGCACCATCCCCAGCAACGGAATCATTTGAAAAGCATGGCCAATTGTCGCCTATCGACTGGTCAAGGTTCAGGTCCTCTGCTAATGTGTATAGCAGCACTTGGGTCGATTCCTCGGCGATGATACTTTGAAATAGTCATTTGTTTTTAGTGAATTGTATTCTGATTGGGGGGGTTTTTTGTAGAGCTTATGATATAATTTATGTGTGATGTTTTATTTAAAAAATTGATAAATATTGGGGTGAGTTCCTCATTAGGTAGTTAAGCTTGTGATATCCTTGAGATTTGCTTTATATTACATTAAATTAACACCCATGTCACAAGATGATTTTGATCAGAATTCCCAAGTGTTAAAGATATAATCCAAGCCATAACATAACCTAAGTTTCTAATAATTACCATTACATGTTTATGGTAGTGTATTTATGATTCCAATAATCCATGGAATCCACATATTAAAAAAAACAAGTCATTAATCTAGGACATATAAAGTTCAACATACACAATATTAATTTAAAGAACATTCGTCGAGCAAAAGCTCTCAATCACTTAACATGCCTAAATTATAACTCACCCCAATTAAAGATTTACCCAGACATTAAAATGATTACTAATCTGGTTATAATGATTATGGTGATGAATTATAAAGAAAAGAAAATGAAAGGGACAAGATAAGAGTATTGCGCCAAACACACACACAAACGAAGATGATAATTAAAAATGGATTTTATATTGAATGAGGATGCAGAATAAGGGAAGGGGATTCAACTGAATTTAAACTATTTTAAGAACATAAATATTAATCTACAGAATAGGTATGATAATAAGAGATATTGAATAAGTAACTTTCATTAAAACAGAATTACAAAAAAAGAGACTTACAAAATTACCAAAACAAAGAACACGAAATTAACTGAAAACAAAGAGAGAAGGAAAGGTCTCTCAAGTGAAAACATGAGTATAGAAGATCTTCCCAAGCCTTTGAAAAGGTCTTGGTCGTTCCAATATGTTCTCCTCTCTTCAGAAATACTAACCCTTTTGAAATGATAGGAGGGGATGTATTTATAGCCCATGGTGGTGGACAGTTTACATTCCAGAAACACCCCTCCAATTGGCTCGCAGATATGGACATCAAGACAGCCGAATCTCGAGCAATCGCTTTCTTCCAAGTTGTAGATAATAAGATTTTCCGAATACTCCAAAAATTTGGAGTCATTGTGACTTATGGATCAAAAATTAAGACCGGTTTATTAAACAAAGTAAAACTGTCCATTTCAATCCAGTATTTTTGAAGTCCAGAATGTGAAAGGGTTTTTGAATATGAATATGCCATTAAATCCGAATGGGTTCTTCAACAAAGACGGCCGCCTATATCTTATCTTTCACACTGCAAAATTTCAGCTCTATTTGTTTCTTAAATCACGAGATATGTCATGTATACTATACTGATTTTAATTCTCATCCAGAATGGTGGGCTGGACTTCGAAGCATAATTTGGGCCCCTTGTACTTAGATTTGGGCCCTGAAATTTTTATCCAAGATGAAATTTAGTATCCCCCGAAATATTTTGGAGATTTAATGTTTTTGGACTTCTGTAGTGATACCAGTAAATCAATCTTCAATGCTGGTCCAGTTTGTTCACAGATTCATTGGTCTTGTTTGTGAGAACCATATGACCCATCAAATGGAAGAATTGGCTCAAGGTACCTTCTAATGAAATGTTGTATATTGAAAGGAGAATAATAAAAAACAGGAAACACACAATTTTTATTAGTATAGTGATAGTTAATATTAAAACATTAAACTGACTCAATTGGACTACTTCTAAAAATGCTCAAAAATTATACTTAATATTAAAACATTAATATTTCACACAAATTATGCACAGTTCATATAAAATAAGTAAAGGGGTATATAATAAGTCATGAAAATATTAATAACATCATAAATCTGCATACATATAACCCATGATGGGTTCCCCAATGATCATAAAAACATACTAAAGCCTAATACAGACATTCCCACACACTAGGAGAAATGTATTGGTATCGAGGATCAACTGTATAATCTGCTGAAATGTGATAGAATTTGTTTGATGATAAAATGTATTTCAAAACCCAAAAATTCTCAAATATTCCTGTAGCCATTAATTTTTCTATATAATCATTGTAGCTCTTGAAAAACAAGAAAAAATCATCCTCATCCTAGACGAAATTATCCTCTAGGATAAAGATGCCATTTTGATAACTGTATTAACATCTCATTAAACATCAACTTCTTCATAATAGAATAGTAGAAATGGATATTTGATTCCATATGTAATACCATTAACTCTAAATAAAAAGGATTTAAATTAAAAATAATACCCTCAATGTAGGTATTCCAGATAAAAGACCACATTGATTATATTTTGTCATGAGGTGTGTTACTGAACATGATTAACCAAGACAACTGATGATTTCATCAATTCAGTGTTGGGTTATGGATGTTTGATCTAAACCTGATTCCATAATGAAATATCATATCTGAGATAAAATACCCTCATAGTCCATTACCCATGCATCCTAAAAATATTTGACGATTTGGAACAACATCACATTTTACAATATTATCAAAGCCTTCATCTTTGGATTTCCTTCTCTCATCATGAATGAATGAAATTGTTGTAGGATATATTTCATGTCTTATCAAACATTATTAAATTAAATTAAATATAAAAAAAATTTCCTAACATAATCGATAACCCATATAAAATATTTGGGTGAACCACATAGCATACAATGTGGGTCACAAAGTATATATTCTGCCAAGTGGAAAAACTGAATCTCTATATGGGAATAAGTCCTACATGAAGGAATATGAATAGTTTGTAAAAAAAATACATGTTCATGGATAAAGATTATTTCTATAATGTAATGTTCATCCTAAGAATAAAATAAATCTATTTGGATGGATTCCATGCCATCATATCAAACTAAACTGTGAAGCACCCATTCAATAGGTCACAATTTAGTTGACAACTAGACACATTTTTATAGGATTGGGATTCCTTCTCATGGTCCACATGCACCTCACAAAGCATACAACAATACCAACTCTTCTATATGAATCAACTCTTCTTCATGTCGATTGGACCCCACTCTAAATTGGAGATTTTTTATCTTTGGAAAAATTGTCATGTAATATCAAAAGGTTTTTATGAATTCCTATGGTCCATGTTAAATCATTCGAACAATTTTAGTATTATTAAATTGATAAAAGATTGAGAGCCATAATGAAAACCCATTTTATTCATTGCATGCCCACTATGTGGGTACCGTCTCCATATAGATCCCCCGCAAAAAAATATCATTTTTAGGGTGATAGATTACATTTAGCCCCCCTAAAAAATATTAGGTGTGAAAAATCACCTTTTGGACCATGTAATTGAATTTTTTTGGTATGTGTCATATTCAAGCCGCCCATAAACAAAAATCCTTCATTGGGATGTGTTTTATTGATTTTGATCAACTCAGGGTGATGGTTATATTTAAACCATTATAAATTCTACACATATATAAAATATGATAAGAGTGATGTAAAGTGTATGAGAAAGTGATTTCAGTAGGTAATCAATTACCACATATTGTAAATTTTGAAGGGGTTACAACCAGCCACCTACAAAGGGTACCCTATTGGAAAAGACCCCATCCACATATAAAACAATTTCTTGGAAAATGATCTACATAGAATATTCATTTCGGTTTTCTCTACCATGTAGTGAACATTATATGGGATGATGTCATTATGTATATAATTTTGTGTAACCTCGACCATGACATAAACTATTGGGATATATGACAAAGCCAATATATCTGATGTTTTAATATCTAATTTTAGGATTTAAATCCCAATAATGTGTCGTTGTATGTGAAACTGTATTATTTTTAGAATTGAAAGTTATTTTGAAATAAATTTGGAAAATTTCATAATTTTGGACATTAAAATGTTTTCGATTGGCTTATGTATTCTAGAATTGTAGGGGAATGAAACATTTGGCGACATCGCTTCGCTCGTGACGTGACAACACATTTTGGATAAATTATATGGAGCTATAAACTGACGAAGAATGCCGACAGAATGTTTTATGACTTTACATGCCGTGAACAATTCAATAATAATTTTCAACACTTGACATGATTTGAAGAAATATCTCATAGTGGAAATAATATACATGTAGTGTACTTTTATAACACATCATGTAGGGAGTAAACCAGTCAAAATAGCATACAAGATTCATGGTATGGGGAAGTGAAAGAAGATTTTGGGTACACGATGTGTAACCCATATACACATCCTATACCATTTGGCATGCATAAAAAATTATGGTGACACGGGTTGTGGGTAATGTTATATTTTTCCTATAAAAGGCACCCCAGACATCCCTTTGGAAGCACTCTAGTCGAGAAGATGCAGTGCAACACCCTTGGGGGTCCTCCCAACATCCTCCAACAACTCTGTAACCCTCCTTTTCCATGGTGGATATCGATATCCTTGTGATGATACCGTCTAGTAAATACAGAAGGGAGAATATAGAAGTTTCCCACGTGATGAGTGGCTAAACCCCTTGTAGTTGGGTATGAAAAACCCCGAGGGACACACTCTTTTGTGTTTTGATCTTCATGTGTACTCTCTTTTTGAATTTCTCATGATCCTATATTTTTTACGGAATATAGTTTCTTTATAGCTCTAATATATCTAACATGAACATGCCCAAATGGTTGTTTTGATATATGAAGTAATGTAATTGAATTCACTATTTAAATTTCTACGGCAATGTTACGCTATTGAGAATTGGTTTATTTTCATTTCATTGAGGTATCCAAATAATTGAATCACTTATATAGGTTATAAAAAAATCATTTCAGGGTCTTGATATAATGTCTATTCATGTTAAAGTGTTTATTAGGCTATACCTGGTGGTGGATTTAGAAATTAAAATAGGTAAATATTATCAAACAAGGAAGAGGGGAGTGTTTGATTTTCAGAATCTAGAATGTCATAGTCCATTTTTTTAATTGTATTAAAAATCCACTTTGAGGTAAGTGGGAACCTATGGAACTATTCCTACATAATCCAAACACAACCTCCCAAAAAACTATAACAAAGTTCAAATTTCAAAATAAAAACCCAACCATTCACTGCACCATGATCATCAGACAAACCCTGTTTCATAATTCAAAGAGACAAAACTAGCATTGATCCAAAAAGCCACAACCAGAAGAACTAATTCAAATTTTAATGTCAAAAATAAGAATACCACATCATGCTGCTCTAACCATAACCATGACATGGAAAGATCGAAACCAAAAACATCATATCGTTGAACCATTGCAGACCCCCAACATCATATAGAACATGGTCTCCATCACCATAGATAACCACCAAATTCAATGTGAAACACATCACGAAAGACCATCACTGTCGAGGAGATTTAGTCATAATCAGTACTGAGAAGAATACACATGCATAATTCTCTAAAGAATCAGATTCCTTATCACTAAACTAACCAAACACTGATGATACCGACTACCAGAACGCACCATAACAGTCATCAACTGAACAAAAATCTTTGATCCACCCAAGGAACCCATCACTAGAAACTTCAAACTCGCGCCCTCAATGACCACTGAGAGACACCAACACTGTGCCAAGAAATAAAAAACCAAGGGATAAAAACCCATCGAAATAAAAACCAAATAAAGACACCAACAACCAGATAAAAATGGGACAGGGGATAAATAGGACTGAAACCCTAAAATCAGACCACTTAATTTTCTGTCTATTTTCTACCTTGATCTTCAATTTTCTTGCACATTAGTTATTATTAAATCTATTTTCAAACTATTTAAAAAATAACCCAATTTTCTCATCATGAAGAATATAACAAAAAAGTGATAGTATGGAAACTCATATAATAAACTCCTTTATATAATACCCTTTGTTAATAACTAAACTATATTAAAAGGGTAAAATATTGATTGAGGTTAAAATTCCTAAAAACCCCTACATTAATGTACCCTTCTATTTGGTGTTTTCCTTTACCTTGTCCCATCCAAAGACTCCCCAAATGACACTCACCATCCACCTATCCCATGAAGAGTTATAACCCATATAGGACCCTTAGTGAACTAATATATTCATCTAATGCGTCCATACTGTCATGATCATCAATAAGGACACATTAGAGTGACTCTCATTTTATTAGGAATTCCATTTTTAAAATGTTTCCCACACTTATTCTACATAATGGGTTGGTTCTCTGGGATGTTTACTTTTTTTCATACCCAATGCAATGAGGAACCCACAATATTAGTAGTGCAAGGGATCTCAAAATTTCAAACAGTATGGGGAACCACTTTACTTTCCCTTTGATGAGGTATAATTCCTTTTCCTCCTCTCAATACCTCTACTACCAGTATTAGGGAATCCCACATGAAGTATCCCTCATGTCATTATTTCGTGACGTTATATCCATCCCCTCTTCCATTCTATAATTCTTGAGAAAAAAGATATGCACACACCAAATCCCTTTATATCATCTATAGACCCGACATCATCTACAAACTGAAGGAATAAATATTTTAGTTTTCAAATTCATCTTTATCATATGGTTTTGAAAATTTATCATAACTCAAAAGGGGTTAGATGTTCGTACTGATCATTAAATTTTCACAATCAAATACATAACCTGAGAGGAGATCCCCTTTATGGTCCTTCCTAACACCTTCTATGTGGGCCTCATATTTATTATAACACCAACTGTGCTATCACCACCTCTTGGGGACATATTCTTAATGAATATGAATGGGGATCCTTATATTGTACCAGACCTATCCTTTTTCAACATACAAAGTATTTGATTCCCATCTAAATTTGATACATATGAAGCCTCTATGAAGTCCAAATACAATAACACAAACTCTACTTAATCATATATAAGACATATTCTTAGTGGGGTCACATACATCATGGGAGGCTATAACACATCCCTGTCCCTCATGCCTCTTTAGAATATTTCCCATAATATCATTGACTATTAACATTTAACAATGATTTTATTTCCATATGACATTAAACTACATGGTTTTCGTACATATCACATGACCATAAAGGGTATGATGTGTCCCATTATGTGACACTGGAATATATTCATTCTAATTCCTTTCAATTGGATTCATAGAAACACCATCTCTGGGGAATGTTATAGACATCAAAAAAAGTGTTTTCTTCCTCATTGATGATAAATTCTAGTGCACCCTACTATGATGCATAAAACCATCATTGTAACATTAAATGTCACAACAATATGAAATCATGAAACAAAATTGGTCCATTAATGGAAAATCATGGATACATAATTATTTATCTTATTGATGAAGTACCTCATATACATATTGATGATTCTAAAATCAATAATTTCTAGTAATTTATTTGTAATATAATTTATATATGATTCATAATTGAGATTTAACAATGGATTCCAAAGCCTGTCTTTATCCTATAAGTGATCAATGGAGTAGGATACATTTCAACACCAAAGGGTTGGATGAGCCTGACCTCCCTTCCTCTCAACCAATTTGTGTCTTCATGTTCTATTGGAACATTTAAAAAAACATCCCCTTTCAAAATACGTTTTTGTGAAAACCCTATTATAAGGAAATTGTAGGGGGTTTTGGTTCCATGAACAACACCCATTAGAAACTACCAACATAGGACACTGAAATATGACTATAATATGAATAGTAATTAAACCACCACCAAAAATAACAATCAAAACCCACATAGATTTATGGGATGAATCAAAAGTAGTTAGCCTGACATGAAGGTATTGTGCAATACATTCAACCACAAACAATCAATTTTCATGCCTTAATTTTACTCAGAACTATATTCAAAGATAAAATTCATATTCTTCATTAATATTATAATTTAATGGTTTTTTAAAACTAGTAGTGATATTATTTAATATTGGCACATATTCTTATAAAAATAATATTTTATTTTCAAAATATCAAAAAAATTAAAACTCATGTAAATATGCATAGTTATAGAATTATATAAAAGGTTATTTGAGATTGATATATGTGATAAATTATCAGAATAAATATTTATATTTTCTTACATAAAACTAAAATTATATAAATTATATTCAGTCTATAATTATTAATAATGTCATGTTATAGAATAAATTAAACAACATTCAGTAGTTATAAAAGTAGTATTGTTTTGATTTTTTGAACTCAAATAAAATAAATACATACCAAGAACATGATTCATACCTAAAGTAGTTCTCCAATCAATTTACATCCTTAAGAGTCCGAGTAGTTAGTTTGGACCAACAATTTTTATTTCAAATAAAAGGAGAACAATTTAATTGTTCATTTTACATATTTAATAATACAATTGATATTTTTTAAGTGAGATTCATTATGATATTATTGGAATGTATCACATAAAAAACCAAACCATATATTATGTAAATAACAAGTCAATAAAAATTTAAATAAATATACTAAATATTTTAAAATCAATATATTTTGAATAAGTATCAAAATATTATATAAAAATAATACAAATAAGGGTTCTAAATCATTATGAAGTGCCAAGAAAAAAATTATTTCCCTTTTGTTTATCATATATGGATTTCTATAATAGTATTCAATCCTTTATTTAAAAATTTGTATACGTCCTAAATATTATGAAATCCCGCATATGCATTATATTTGTCTTAGTTAACTTAAAATTTGGAAACACTTTGTAAGAAATATCATTTGAATATCAAAAAACATTATCAAAAAAATAAATTATAACAATTAAAATATTATTTCATGTTCTATTAATATATAATTAATTATATACATTTTATTTAGTAAAACATTTATAGAAAAATTTAATTCAATCCAACAATTAATTTTCTGGTTGAATAAGTATATATATATATATATTGTTAATTTAAAAACCTGACTAGGAAATTTATCAATTTGAAATATTTGGGGGTACATTGCATAAATTTATTCATTATTAAATCCATTTCAAAACACTCTTTTCACACAAATTTTAAATAATATAAAATAATGAAATGATCCAAATGATAAAAAATTTATAATTGATTCATTTTTATTCAAAATTGTTAATAATCAGCCAAATTGATACCTTTTTATTGAAAATAACATTCAGAAACAATACCTATTTTTTTGAAATAAATTATGTGCATCATACATAGAATCAATAAAATTAAAATAATTAAAAATATCTATAACATTATTCTGGAAATAATAAAAAATTAAAGCATAATAAGTGCATAATATCAAAATTGAATTTTATGTTTTAATAGTAGAATAAATATTACCAATAAAATTATCACATGGATGATCTCTAGAAATCTTGTAAGATCTAAAATGTCATGGAGATGGAGTATGCTCAACCTTAATTAATTAATTTTGACCTTGTGGGTTTTCTATAGAAAAATTAAAATCTATATATTTATCATAAAAATATCTATATAAGAATTTAATTTCACTTTATTTTTATTGAAAACAATAAGAACAGAATTTTTTAACAACTATGGTTCATTTTTTATAAACAATATAGGATTTAATATTATTAAAATAACAATGAAAAAAACCTCCATCACCCTTACCATAGTGTTTATAAAAATTATGTTTTGAATTAAAAAGATAATCTCGACATGAAACAAATCTAAAATAACATACATTAGAACATTTAATTTAATCAATTAAAATTGAATTCTCATAAAAAATTATAAATTTGAGTTCAATTTGAAATATAGAAAATATAAAAAAAGTTGAATCCCAAAAATATCAAAGAAAATTATATTCCCTTATAATTTTTTCCATTTCAATAGGATTTATTTTTTCCCATTCTGACACAAATGTTCAATATAGGGTTTGAAGGGTTGAAAATTTATAAAAATAACAACTATTTTTATTAAAATATTTATAATATAAACTTTAAATCTCACCGCATATTTCATTATTTTTTAAAACTATGGAAAATAATTTTCTTTTTTCACAAAATTCAATGAATTATTAATTCTAACTAAATAATATTTTTTAGAAATTAAATAATGTACAAAAATTTGAAAAAGTAATTATCAATGAATAAAATGTATTTCATTCTTCAAAGGCTACAAATCCTAGTGGAAATAAATATATCTAGATATAAAAATTTTAATGTTATATTTTTTGTTATATGATTGAAAGGTTTAATTGAAACATTATAGTGTTTCCCTTTTAGGAAAGAATTGTAAGTATAATATTGTTCTCTTTTTTATTATAGGTTAATGTTAAATGTTATCAGTTTTAGAGAGATTATGTTACATTAATAAATTAAAATGACCAAAATATCTGTTCCAAATACTTATAACACTATTTAAAACATTAAAAAAAACTACATGAAATGAATTTATATAAGTAAAATTGGTTCTATAAAATTTTTCATTGTGATTATTATATAATAATAATGAAGTGTGTCTAAATTTGAAAAACATTTATTTATGAAATTCATCTTCATTTTATAAATCAAATAATTTATAAATAGCTAATAAATTATTTTTAAAAACATACAATAAAAAAATTTATAATTAAATGTAGAAATTTATATACTAAATTAAAAAAAACTCATTAAATTGAATCTTGAATCATCTCTAAATGTAGTAGATCATCCATAACATTTTTATGTGATAAAATTGGATGGTTAATTATTTATAGGCCTAAATCATTCATATTTTATGTAACATATTTCATTATTGATACTTCCCTGTAATTTCTGATAAAAAAAAACTTTTCCTGACAATTTAGGAACCAGAGATACATTGGGTAAAATCATATTCGTTAAAAGAATTAACTTTGTTCATAGAATTTCAATATATATTGTAATTTAATTTATGATAAAAATATTAAGATATGTGAGTATTAAAAAAATCCCAAATACTATTTAATTTTGAGAGAATAATAATTTTCCTATTGTCCTTTCATACCATATAAAAAACATGTTACATCAAATGCACAACCAAATTTTATTTTCCATGAAATTACTATTATACATTTGAAGTAATACCATATAATGTAAAATTTAATAACTATTTATATTTATTTTATGAAATCATAACATTTTATGATGGTTTTAATCACTGTGAATAAAACCATAGATACTTTTCTTAAGAATTTCAACATCCATTTTCAATTTTTCATTATAATATAATGAATATTTCAAATAATCATAAACATTTTAATTAGAAGGATAAGAATTATAATTTAGTTTTTCATTCTATTTTGAATTATATTTATTTTTTGAAACATGTTTCTTATTATTTTGATTTATTTTATTTTAGAAATCATCAACATAAAAACATAATTTCTCAATATTTCAATTTCATAATATATTTCATAAAAAATCTGATTCAAAAAGTCGAATTAATTATCTGAACAACCATAATATAATCCATTGTTACTATCCTCATTAATGGGTTCAATAAAGAATATATTAGAATATATCTTCCCTGTAAAATGCATTACAATAATTGGATTATTAATTATAACTTTAGTTACTTTTCAATTCCTTGTTCTCCTTCGTTTTTCATTTTCTTATAATCTTGTGTTTTGGTAAATTTTTCTACATAATAAATTTAGTTATACATTGAAATCAACAAATATCTAATGTATTATAATTATTAATGACTTTATTATCTCACTTTAAATTTTATTTTAATAGTTCCTTTTAAATCAATTTCTAAATACCATCATTTTCATTCTTAATAAACTACAGTCGCAATCTCATCCATTTCCACTTTTTCACTATTATGTAGTTTGAAATTAGATGATTCTCTAGATAAAATAATAAAATATTTTCATTCTACACAATTTATTTTCATTTTTCCATATATAGTGATATTATAATATTCTAATTCGTACAAAATTAATGAACCACTCAGTTCATCAATGTTATAATGTTATTTCTAACATTAATTGCAACACTATATGTTTTTTATTCCATTAAATGTTCTTGTAGTACTTATTCCTCATGTACTAGTTTTTATGATGAATCACTATGTGATTTTATTCCCTTTAAAACTCTCACGAATTGATGGATCATATGGTTCACTATTTATTGTTCACCCATCATGAACACTTTATACTCTTCTAAAATGATTGCAGTATTAGTTCAAATCCACTTCTTCAAGACTAAGTGATTAATATGAATAATTATTATTATCTCATGAGATATTTTACATGATTAATAATGACCAATTATTATTGTTAATATAATAATATAATTTATTCATACCTTTCTTATTTAAACCATATTTGGCATAATCAATTCATATAAGAGTTTGAGTGCCAAAATTAAGAAACTTTAATGGTTTTACCACTAATATACAATGATGAATATTTTGTTTCTTGAGTTAATCATGAAATTTGTTTCACTAGTATATGTAATATATTACATAAAATAATGGAGTGTAATATAAATTCTTCCATTCATATTATGGTCTAGATGATAGACTGCGAAGACATAGAAGATTAACATACACTTTATCCAATATGAAAAAATTTGGCTACCATAAATTTTATATAATTAAATTAAACACTAAATAAAAAATATCTCTTAAAATATTTTACCTTTCATACCAATTTTTAGATCATAAATGGTGATTTAAATTTTAAATAGATTGATAATTTTGAAATTTAAATCGTATAGTTAATTTATTATGGGGGAAAGAATATAGAGAATTTTAATAGTGATTGGGTCTAAATATGAGGTACTATACTATTATTTTTATCTAATATATTATATTTGTGTTTTACAATACTAAATTTTTAAGGGGAGTCACAAATGAATTATAATAATACTTTTTACTATGTGGAAGGATAACCATGTTGAAAGACTATCATTTTTATTGAGAGTCACATCCCATTTTCAATTCAAAAATTACACTACATGAGTCACTACTCTAATGATCATTAATTTATAATATGGGATTCAATATTTCGTTAGACCTTACATAGAATCCATGATTCACAACCTAAAGTGAATATGATAGATTTTTTATGGAAATTAAAAAACATAATGTATGAGAACGTTTTTGAGAGATGGTAACCAGTGTTAAAAATGATGGAAACTAACATGAAGTAGATATATAGTGAAAAGAAGAACCACAATAATTGGATCTTGGGTAATGGATCAATTCATCTTATTATGGATGTAGAATTTTAAGAAGATATCTTTCAATACAAAAGTGACCATTCATAATATAGAACAATGATCGCACATGGCATAAAAATATTATATATCTCATTGAAAAATAATGTCCTTCTTCTAGAGGGAATGTAAAAATTAAAAAACAAAGATATTCAATATTTTCCAAACCTAATCAGGTCCTCATTATGTAGATAACTTTATATACAAACAAAGATCCTACAAGAGTAATGAAATTGAAAAAATAATTGTGGTTTGATAATAATAAAAATAATTATCTCAAAGAAAGAAACTATTTCATAGATTGTTCATCAATAATAACATTATTTGATATTCAAAAATCAATTTTCATTAATGAGTTAATAAAAAAATTATCCATAAAAATAGCTCAATTAATTTTTCAAATAATATATTTAAATTATTTTTAAACAAAATGGCCAATGAAATCCTTTAAAATGACATAATAAATTAATATAAATTATTTAAATTTCATTAAAAAACTAAAATATCTATAATGAATTTCAATATTAATTATGAAATCAATTCATACATTAAATATTCATGAAAAAATCTTTTGATTATTACATATATAAACTTCCTATATTATTATTAATATAAATCACTAAATATATTTTTAATAGAAACAATTTAAAATTACTTCAAATAATTTTTTTATATTCAAATATTTTTAGTATATATTTTTAAATAAAAATATATATTAAAATATCATTGGAAAGCGGTAGATATTGAATTTTTTAATATATACGTTAAACATAGTGTCATATATCATTTTATCTTAGTGATAAATAATTAAAATAAATTAAATTAAATTTTAGTCATTGTATTTTCAAAAAGTAAATAATTAAAATGAATAATTTTGTTTCATGTGTAATTCAACATTCAATGATATATAATTTCACAGCCATATTTCATGGTTTCAACACTAGATCATAGTCTATAGTCATAGTTCTATGACTAATAAAATAATGGGAAATATGGCCTGATAGAAGATCTTGATATACACATTATGTATTAATATAAGAAAAATATGAGGTGTAATGTATTAAGACATCATCAACATCAGAATATTATTCTGATTGAAGGGTTTCTCTTGTAGGTTATGTAAATAACATACTTATATGGCCAATAATGAAGACATATATACTTTTTATCTCATGTAAAAATAATTTATGTAATATAATGAAGCATTATGATAGTATAATATATATGTGAAATCATGAAAATAGATTTATCAAGCCTCTTGGTTGATGAATTGAAGTTAGAATCCTAGTCATATTTTAGTCTACTCAGTTAGATGATTCACTATGTCATAGTATTTTGAACAGAATCCATGAATCACATTTAAGATTATTCTTTATGATGACAAAGATGCTTTTAGGTTTATTAAATGAATAAGGAATGAAAAACAAAATGAATAGATGAATATTGTGGGCATAATCAATGAAAAAATGTAGTTGCATGGTTTTTCTATAGTCACACTTCCCAAAGTGGTAGAGAAAATATATGTGATGGTATAAGATAAATTTTTTCAGTAATGAAGGATACAATGACAATAAATGTTTTGATAGTAGGATCATATTAAAAATAAAATATAAATTATGGATTAAATAAAATTTAATACAAACTATTATTGATTAAATGAATTAAATGGTGTAAATATTGAAAATTATTATTAATTTAAATTAATGAATATAACAATTAATATTTATGGTGTCTTAAAAATAATTATGGGATAAATTATAATTACCCATAAAATAAGGAAAATAATCAAATTTTAATAACAAAAATATTAATAACAACATTAATACTTAGTTTTTTAATATTTAATAAACACTTAAAAGTTATATTAAAAATTAATTAATAGTATATTTCTACCTTAACACTCAATGATAAGGATCATTAGGGTATAAGGATTATTGATCAATAATATGAGGAGTACCATGGAGTCGAACAACATATAGAGGTCCTGCATGATAACAACATTCTTAATTATAAATGTAGGTATGACCACTACGTCATTTTAATGTTTTATTGTGTAGAGGAACAATTTATTGAGTACTATAGTGAGGACATCTTGATTTTATTCATTCCCAACATTCATCAAGGGGGAATACATCTTGTAAATTATAAATTATTTCATGTGGAAGACATAAATAACTGGTATAATAGTGAGGACCTCAAGGGTTACTTCAAATATATTTATTATATATATGAACTCCAGGTTGTATTCATTTGTTATTAAAAAATAATTACTTCATGGTATCTTGATACATTTTCTTGATGAGGTATGTAATATTTGGTACTATCTGGATGACCTCCATGGTGACTATAATTTTTTTGGGTTATTACTCTATAAAAATAGTTCTTCATCATCATTTATCATGGTTCGATTGACAGGGCTTGCAAAACTAATCCTGAAAATGTTTGAGGATTTTTTATGATAGTGAAATAGAATTATCACCATCATTTTATTAATATATAATGTATATTACTAATAATAGTATAATTACTAGAAAAATTAATATTTTACTAAACTATTATGGTGATATTTACATATTTGGTCCTCTGTATGGGATCTCATGCCATGGAGATGGGGAAATTATCTCCCTTATGTGATTCTTAGGGTTTTATGATCATACAGTGACAAAAGAAACCATAATAGGTAGGATAACAAAATTTAATATCTAAGATAGTTTCATTGATTTAAATACACCCTTGTTATCATCCTATATTAATTTAATATAGGAATTATTCTTCTTCGAGGTTGAACATTCAAAATGGTTTTATGCCATCGCTGATATTATCTACTACTTAGACAATTATTTTAGTGGTGTTAGTATACGTGGACTAATTTCCTGTAGATTATTATAGTTTGTTTAGAATTTTATAAATAGTCTAAATTAGGGGTAATCCACCACCCTCAAATTCACTCATTGGTGTTCCATGAACTAGGGGATTGGCACTATAAATCGAGGCTTCCGAATAGTTATAGATAGAGTGGAGTTAATAAAACCTATAAGTTCATTTCAATATACTTATAATTAATGATATCTTGAAATTCATATCACTATCCAATTTCACATATGTTATTTATGGATATTTATTTTGTATCATCTATTAGTTGAAAATTAAATTTAGATTCTCTAGGAAAATATAAATGAAAATAATATATCAATGATGTATTATAAATACCAATCCCAAGTAATCCAATATTTTCATAATTAGGTTATTTCACATGGGTTTTAATATTTTTTAATATCCATGTTTCATTATATGTTTATTTTATTAATTATTTATGGATATATATATATAAAATTAGTATTGGTGGTCAAATCATCCCCCAAGGAAGCACTCTATCCGAGATGGGAATCTATAATAGATTTTAGTAATTTTATAAAATATTACCCAGAAAATAAGAAACCAAAACTTTATTTATTGTGAATAATTTTACAATATTGTGTCTTAGAAAACCACCCAACAAAATTATAATGTCTAATATTTAATCCAATGTATTGATAACATTATATTTAAATAATAATTTTATATTACAACAAAATTTAATTCCATCCAATAATAAAAAATTGATTTATGAATTCACATGGGAACCCCATGGAAGTATTGGTACCATGAAAGGGGAATCCTATATATTCTTATTAAAAAAATTAAATAAAATTTAGTCTTAATTCGTTGATTAAATCTATTTCACATGACATAACAACCTTTTATTTTTATAAAAACAGTAAAAATGTTGTGTGTTTTAAGGTCATTCAATAATGATATGTGGTATAAAATTTAAATTTATATATCATTTTTAATTATGGGCCTTTATGTTTTGTTCATCTAGGTATGATATTGTTCCTTTATGTTGGTGAAACTAATACTAGTTCTGTTCCATTTAATTTCATACATCTAAGACAATTTTTAATTTATTTTTAAATATTCTGACTACTATACGAAGGAAAATGTTACATAAAAATGATTTTTTGTTCCAAAATTATACATAGGCTAGTATTTTTAACCATTCACATTAAAAACTAACCATGTATAAGGATGAAGTGATTCAATTTAAATATGGAATAGTGGGAGTATCCAGAATGGGAACTCTAGTGGATAATCATAGAAATTATAATATCTATGTTGTATCTAAGGAATTTATGTTGGTAAGGGCCACTTGAGTGTGTAATATAGTCCCATTATTTGTGAAGGGATTTGTAGATATAGAATTGGTGAGGTGGGGTTTAGGAGGGTTTTATAAGGAATTGGTGCTTTTAGTAAAACCATAGATTCCAAAAGGTAAAAATACGAGCATAATACAATGGTGGGTGTTCTAGGTGTGTCATAATCAATTTTTATCCCATGAGGTCTAGGGATATATGGAAATAATTTGAAGGACTTTCAAAATATATTATTTTAATCTTCTTAGATGGATATCTACCTCATCTTGTTTAATCAAAAAATTCTATATGAAAACATGGATGAAGTGGTTCTTCATGAAGATTTTATATACTTATCCAAAAAAGGATTAATTTATTGCTATTCTACAAAAAATCCCATTTATATTTTCATTAATATTATCCATTGGGATTTCTGGGAGTACTAAAGAGTTTCAATTTTTTATTTATTTGAACTTTTTAAAATATTGAATTTATCACTCATTATGTTATGAATTTGGAATCCAATGGGTACCTTAGTATTTATAACATATTTTGGATCTTATCATTGTGTGGAAAATGTTCCATGTTCATTTACTAACATAGATTATATATGGAGATTTTGTTGGAATACATATTTTACCATGTATATTCGTTTGTGATAGGTAATGAACTCTATATATGATGAGGTTGTGTTTCAAAATATAGTAGGGAATGTTTAAATACATGCTAAATGAAATTTATAATATCTTACCAACATCACCAATATCACTATAACACGGCCAAAAACTATCATTTTATAAAAATAATTTTTTCTTCACCTCTCATTTCATGTAATTCCGTAAGAAAATATTGCATCTTTAGTGATGTTTCTTTGAATAAAATATAAGAATTAGCATAATTGACCAACACTCATTTATGTATATTATTAAAAATCTTTTAATATACTGATCAATGATATATCATGGTAACTAGATTATAAATAAATATAATTGCATTTACAAATGATAAAGGAATCATGTGGATTGTCCTGATAATAAAATGTTTTAGAAATTTTACAATATATCAATAATGAGAATAATATTTTTTTAAGGGGTTGAATTTTAAAGCATGTAGTTATAAATAATGATGATGATTAGAACCCACTAAAAACATTAAATAGAGGATCATATTATAGATAATAGGGCAAACTATGTTATATCATTGCATTGAATAAATATTGGTAATATAGATAATATTATTAGTATATTAAAACAATAGTATACCTTAACAAGATAATGGATTCCACTGGGATATGAATATGGAGATTAATATAGAATTACATGATGACATCAATGATTGTTTAGTGGATTTTTTAATAGTTTTTATTTCATTTATTCTATATTTTTTATGAGTATATAATCTTGAAATTTCTATTAAAATTGGTGATCATGTAATGATACAATTTATTTTTTACTCTATCACTAGCATGGGTTATAGTTAGATGATGATAACCATTAAACATCTCCCTCACTAAGACTAGAAGTAGATTTCTTGTACATTTATTCCTAATATAACATTGTTCTGGGTTAGAGTCTATTAATGTCAAATGTGAATGATATTCAAGATATTATTCACCAAATTGGTGAGAAAATTCTCTCCCATATATAAATGAACAATATGAAATATGACTCATATTTTTATTATTGTTATTCACCCATTGTACATGATTTTGTACATATTAGATATCTAGCTACGTTCTCACCCATAAATCCATGTTGAGGCAGAATATATATTTGTCTATGGAAAAAAGTTAATATTAATGTAATTAATTCTTCCAGTATGTCATGATCATGTATATAGGTAGAATCCTCGAGTGTGAAACTTTTTAAGGGATTTATATGCTATTACATATGGTTTTATATGTTACAAAACATAAATCTTTAAGTGAGTGTTATAATTTTTAATGTCTTTCTATAGGTTTATGGGTATGCTTTTAATATATTGATTGTTATTAAAATATCTCATCTCTGTAGGTGTTGACTATTTCATAGTTGGGATTAGAGACTACGTATTGTTACACTAATCTAAGAAACAATTGTCTATATTATGTCATTTATGGTCTAATAACATTTGGTAACTAGTAACATTAATAATGAAATAGTTTATGAGGACCCTTGTTATTTTTATATTTTTGAAACATGATTATTAATATATATATTTATATTAATATTATAATTTCTTGTGAATAATTAATGTGATTTTTGATATCATAATGTCTTATAATATTGTTTTATGTACTCTTTTTTGAGTGTCATACATTGGAGTTAATTATATATGGGCTTGGATCCCAGCATGAGATGACCATCTTAATTATTATTCCTCACCACAAAAAGATCAATAATTCATGTTTTTCACTTCAAGGTTTATAAATAAAAAAATAGAGATGATAGATGACCTTGAAAGGTTGGGATAAATATTGGATAAAGAATGAGATGAGATGAAGTTCACATTATGATAAAAACATTAATATCATTATCTATCTAACATTATTCTATTTATTTGGTAATATATATATGTTTATAATCTTGGTTAAATCTCATTTTATTGTTAAAATATATTTTATTTATTGATGTATTTTATTATATAGTTAGAATTTCATTTATGTTAAGCATAACGGTGTTTGATGATCGAAGGTTGTAGGTCATGTTTTGAGTCAATGCCTTCTTATAATAGTGTATATATATTATATCTAGTCACTAACGCTTAGACTATTAGAGTTGGGCTTTGTGAGTTAAACTATATTTATGTTTAGACATGAAACACTTCAATATGTTAGGAATTAATCTTTTCACTATACTATAAGAAAATATTGAATACAGTATCAGTTATTTAAAGACATGATGAATTTATAATGTGTATAAATGATGAAAATATGTGAAAATGAAAATGTAGTATATTTTTAAAAAATCGAAACCAATTTTAATATGTTCAGAATGTGGAAATAAAAAAATGGTATTGTATATATATAATCTATGTTAGGTAAATAGAAATTAATTTTAAAGATAATATTTGTTCTAAAAAAATATCCCCATGGGTTATATTTTACTAGCCTCAGCTATTTAAAAATACCAGTAACTTCATTTGAATATAATTATCGATGGAATATCCTTAATAAAATTTTCAATTCTGAATGAAGGCATGGTAAGATTAACATATGGGATGGTAAATAATCTACCCATGGGATCACATGTTGTAACTAAGATATGTTTTATATAATCCAAAAAATATAGTAATTCACCCCATGGAATAACAACTCATGTAACACATCGTTGCCTCCCACTTCTAGTTGTTTCTCTGTATCTAAAATTAGGTTTCTTAATATATTTTTGTGAGAAGTTATAGGGGTTTTCTAAATGTGATACTATGTCTGTTTACCAACATTTTGTAGTAAATTATATTTCTATTTTCATGTTGATTTTTAAAACCCATATTTTTTGGTATGGCAGTTGACATTATATACCATGTTATTTATTTTATATATTTACACATGTTTTACCTATTTTCATTATTACAGTTATATCTAGTAATTTTAGTCATAAAAAATAACGTTTTTAATGAAACAAAAGGAAATTTTTGTTACATTAAACATTGAATTACCTTGATCATGCCTTATAGAAATAATAATAATAACATATATGAATGATAAAATGGCCATGAAGTTTGATACTGACACCAATTGGAGTAACAAATCTAATAATATATTTATAAAATGTTATCTAATGGTATATATATTCTGAACATTGAAATCAATGTACAATTATATTCATTATCATTGTAAAACATAGTTTGATATAGAGAAAAAAACTTCAGACCCTCAAATATATCCATATATTTGTGGATGATCTTAGTAGAATGAGTGTGATACTAGGTAGAAACTAGATTTAATAGAATATTTAGGGAAAAGGTGATGGTATATTTGAATGATCGGGGATCTGTTAGACAATACGCTGATATTAATGGATAATTTAGATTAATCATGAAGAAAAATAGGGGAAATGACTTCAAACCTGACACCATAATTTTAAATTAAGATGAATACAATCTCATGAAGGAGGGTGGTAGTAAGACACCACTGGAACCCTAATAAGTTATATATAGCCAATAAAATATTTTTAACTACATAGTGAATTAAAATCTCTGCATGGATTATATCTTTTAGTTTAAATTCATTTTTTTCATAAAAAATGTAAAAAAACTATTTTGAAAATAATAAACCATTTAGAAAAAATTAATTAAAACAAATGATATAAAATTTCATATTTTGCATTGATTATTTGAATAAAAATTTAATATAAAATAGCACATGTTAGGTATTTGAATAGCTACTATAAAATTAAAAAGTTTGACAGATTTTTTTGAGTTTGTAAAATTATCAATTTTAATGAGTTCAATATTTAAATAATTTCATTGTATGAATAAAAAAGTAGGTTTTGGAAAATCAAAACATATCACATAAAAACAATAATAAATTCTATCAAAAATTTATTGAATTACATATTTAAAAAAATATAAATATTAAAGAATGAATTTAAATGATGAAGTAAAACATATCAATGGTGTACGATAAATATTTTACAATTCCAGTTAACTAAAAATAACATAATGATAATTATATAGTAGAATAATCAACACATACATAACTTTTACGTTACTTTTAATTCAATAAATATGTGACGTTTCCTAAAAAAATTATGAAATTTAACAAAACATAAATAACTTTAAAGTGTTTGATATATTATTTAAAAGAAATTGTTATTATAAATTTATATTTTTTTTAAAGATGTGGTTATTGTAGTTGTAATTAATTTATATAAATGGAACATAAAATAATTACATCATTGAAATGTGTACAAGTTAAAAGTTAAACATAAATTTGAATCCAAGAAGTTAAAATTTTAATATTTAAAATGAGGTCTATTTAAATATATATATGAAATAATAGTTGTGGTGAGAAGAGAGATATAATATTTGTTCAAATCATGTTTATAAAATGATTTCAAAAGTAATATTTTCCATATTGGTTGTAATTTTATCGTAAAAATAACAAATAATATAATAAGTTACAGAATTATATAATATAATATAATATTAAAACACTTTTTTCTAATATAACATTAACAATTCATGTTTGTGAAATAGTAAATATTATAACAAAAAACCCACATGAGGATAGATAACCAACAAAATAGAGTTCCATGTAAAATAATTTTATATCAACATTAATGAAATTATAATTGTATCCATTTTCTATAATGTGTATTTCCATGTCACTAAATATATAGAATTATCTAAATTTATGAATAAAAAAATTCTAGAGACATTTTAATTTTTTTCAAGATGTTTCATTGTATTCATATATAGTAAAATGAACTATATGTCTATGATTATAAAAATTTATTTTTTTCAATATTAGATGAGAATATTTATTAACTACATATTTCTTAAAAAATAAAATTTTATAAAAGAAAACTATAATAAATAAAACATAAATATATCAAAATTAAAATACATAATAAAATAATTTCAATTTACCAATGTATAATATATCAAAATCTATAATTTTTAGTATAACTATATATATATTAGAAACAATATAATCTCATATGACTATCATAGTAGACATTTTAATTTGATAAAAATATTTTAACATAAAATTATTCATTTTTCATTTAGATAGTCCATTGGATAAAAAATAACTAGCATCTAAATTCATATGAGCCAGAGGTTTTTGGAACTATAATATTGTCTCTATTGATTTTAGATAATCCAAATACATGTACTATAATGAGAATATCTTAATAAATTTGAAAATAATTCATTAATATTATATATACAATGTATGTCAAATTCATCAATTTTAAAATGATTCTAACATGGTTTATTAAAAATAGACTTCAAAAAGTCCATTGTGTCTTCCTTATAAACAAATAAGTATAAATTAGTATAGATATTTATAATATTGTTTTCTATCACCCTCATATAATCCAAATCCACTTATTGATGATTCATTGTAACATTGATATAATTTTTGATCCATATTATATAAAATCATATTGGTAATTTTTTACAAATAATTCATAGATTATGGTATGATTCAAACTAAAAGGTGGAGGTCAGATGTATATAAAATAAAATTATATAAACAATTTTTGAGATGTTTATTATACCATTAATAAATTTTCTAAACTAAATGAATTATATATGTCCCAAATTATATATGAAAAATTATGTGTTACCTTTTTTATTCCTATGTCAACGAACCACTAATATTCCCTTATATTTTTAATTTCCCCCTACCTCGAGCCATTATATATTACTACAGCTCTCACCCTTATCTAAATTTGATAAAATAACATCTTACTAACCCTCATGTATGAAACTATAATGTGTTCCGTGTACCACAAATGAGTTTTATAAAAATATTATTAAATTTATGTTGTTATATATATATTATATAAATTTATACTTATAAAATAAAATTACTATTTTTTATAATGTTCTTTTATAATTCCCTCAATTCCACTTTCCGTTATTTTATTTTTCACAATTCTTCCCACATATAATTTTTCATAGAGAGGGTAGGGATATAAAGGACCAAAATCCTCAAAGGCGGATGATATGGATCATAACTTCTCCATGTATTATGAAATTATATGCTCCTAGAACAACACATACACACCATATTATATTGTATATGTGTATACAATTTTTTCTCATGTCTCCATGTAAAATAGCTTTTATAGTTTTAAATTATTAATTAATTATTTATTAAATCAATATTAATGAATATTCTATTATTTTTAATTTTACCTAATAAATATTAGATGCACAGTAAATAAATTATATATTTCTAATTGATAAAAAACTTTTTCACGTGTTTTTATCTATAAATATGTAATATTTTCAGGTATTAATAATATTTTTCCAAAACAATGTTATATCATGTCTATAAAAAATTGACATCATTATAGCTTATCATGATTATATTTCACTTCTTCATCAAAATAGTTTTTATATTTAAGATATCATAAATCATATGTTTGTGAATTAAAAGAAATAAATTCTCTATTAAATAGACTAAAATTTCATCTGAATAGAAGAAAATGTGCTACATGTTAGATTTTATCAATTTTTATTTCATGTGTAACAACCTATCATTTTTTGAATGATCGTATAATTTGGTTATAAGATGTTGTTTTCTAAAATCCCTATACTTGCATAAATTTTCAATTTTTCTATAGTTATGAAAATCTAAATAATATTTTAATCAATGTAAAAAATATTTCTCTACCCTATTATATGTGTAATAAGAAATATAATTAAATATTCACTAGTAAAATTAACAAATTTTAATATATGATAATCCATAAGAAAAAATTTTAGTAGTCCATTTTGAAATTCAATAATAATTTAATTAACTAAAAATATAAAAATTAATTAAAATTAAATTTTCCTAGTAACATAGTATAACATATGATGCAAAACCTACTAAAATCTAATTTTTTATAATTAATGTTAATATAAAATGGTATAAAGAATTAAAATATATAAAACACTAAATTATAAATTATATTCTATAAAATATGAATAGTTAATAAAAATTGAAAATATAATAACATTTGTAAATATACATATATTTACAAATAATAACAATTTATAAAGAAAACATATATATTTATAAATTAAAAAAATATATTAGGATGTTCATTTAGAATTTTTGACTATAACCCTCATATGAGGTCAGTTCAAATAGAGTGAACCATGTCTATAACATGGTAACAAATACACTATCCTCTTTTTGTTAAAAAATAGAGGAATATGAATTTTTTTTAAAATAGATAATCATTATCATAATGAAATATATTTATAATTTAGAGTGAAAAAACACAAATAATTTTATGGATAAATGATATAAAATATTTTTATATATTTTTATGATGAATTGTTTATACATCCATCTAAATTCTTTTTTCATCCAATTTAATATTTACCTTATAATGCTTATCACAACCATTATTATCGAACAAGATGTAATTCATCATTAGAAACCAAAATTTGATGTATCCAATATTCCTTATGACATAAAAAATGATAAAATGTGAAATTAGTGAAGAGATAAGTTTTTATTATATATTATAAAAGTAATCATGATTGAAAATTAATGATTACTTTACAATTTTAATAATACTTATACTTCTTAATTAGTTTAATAAACCATATAATAATTTATTCCTCAACAAAAATATGTGATGAAATTGATAAATTTTCCATAAAATAACAATATTAATGTTTCAAATACAACAATATTGTAAAATTTATACTCTTAATCCATAAAATGATACTTTTCACAGTAATTCTTCACACATCTATCATTCTTATTCATATATAACACTTAATATTGATTTTTATTTTTTATACATGGAATAACCTTAATATTATTGCTAAAAATATATAAATGTGTATGTAAGATTCCTTAATAAGTCATTAACTTATCATTTAGGACATTAGTCACATTTATACTAATTCTAACTCTCAAATTATTAAATGTAAAAAGAATGAATTGATCCACAAGATACAAATAGATAGAAAAAGTTTATTTACATTATTAACAACCCACATTCCAATAACAGAGTACCCTAGTTGATATTTATTCTTCAAATACCCTTTTAAAATATCATTCCATCATTTAAAATAATTCATTGTGAAAACAATTATATCACAAGACTTTATTTCCCAATTTAGATATATAATTACTTCTTCCATGATATAAAATAATTTAGGGAAATATCATTTTAGTTAATAAGTTATAATGAAATTATTATTTTATTATATATTTAATGGATTTAGATCCATTACAATGTAATTATTATAGTTGAATGAATATAAAATCATGATGTTCCACAACTATATACACTAGGTGCCAATATTGTCAACTACTAAGCCAAATTTTCCACCCATAGTCCAACTCCAACAGGCCAGGGGTTGGTGAAAAGAATGAAGAAGGCATAAAATACATTAGATAGCTTAGATTATTTGGACCTATGATTATAATATCCTCTAATATACCATAAAAATAAAATTACTAAAATAAATATGAATTATATATGTAAAATTTATAACCAATGAATTAGTAATCGAATATCTAATGAATGGAATACATCAATTTAAATATAATTATAATTATATATTATCTAGTACAATATTCTCCGACTAATGGTAGACACCCCTAACAATAGGGACTGTGGGTATAAGCATTATTTTACACCATCTATAACATGTAAAATTATATATTACTATGTGTTAAATTCACCAACCTATCATGGTAAACTAGCTCCTCAACTAATAATGTCATCTCCAGACTATTGAAATTTTATATAGATAGAAAACATTTCAAAACAAGGTCCATGTTTGGGTGATTAAAATTATACCTACCTAGAACCCCCGAAAAAATGAAATGAAAATTCAATAGGTTAGTTTTTTTATTCTCCCTATTCAAACAAGATTTTATGTTATGATTCTTTATTTTCGTGAGGTAAGACAACACTTGGTCATAATGAAATCAAATTTTAATTCATGTTAGTCAAGGGGATAAGAGATTAAATCATTATTAGGGAGTATTATTTCAATAATTGAGATGCTCTTAGAGACAAAAAACATATTCCTAAAAAATGTCCATGTAATGGTAATGAATACATTGTTTGTGGGATTGATTAGTTGTTACCATGAATCGATTTATATTTCTATAGATATTGTAGTTAATCCATCCATTACCCATTGGTCGGTTATACATTGGACTTAAACAACATTACTTGGTTTATTGGAATTTTTATCCATCTTGTTTGGTTAAAGGTGTTTTAGAGTTATTTTCAGGTTCTTAAGAAGGTTTTATAATATATCCTTATGATAACTATCGAATCAAATTTAGTTTGGGGGTTAATAATGGAACACAATACAAATTTTCAAATCATGTCATATGGAAAATATAAATGGATTTTATGTTCTTTAAACTATGTCCAAATGAAGTTTCATTAAAATTTTTCTTATTGGGGAACTATTCAAAGTATTTTAATGTATTCATAAATGTACTATGTGATATTTATTTTAAATTCATGGAATTCAAAAATATTGATGAATGGAATATAGTAACTATTTTTGTGGGACCAATGCCTGAGTATTGCTTTTTTATTTCATCCTTTTATTGTGTAACTAGACCAGAGAGGGTATGATTGGTATTATAACATATTGGAGGCCCATTATATTTTTGGATCATTAATTGGAAATTGCGATGATATATTCAATGAGAGAATGTTTTCAGAATAAACCAAGTTAGTTTTTTAAATTTTCGTGTCTTCTTCCTATCTATTTTTAAATAGATAAGAGAGAATGAATAGACACAGAAGGAATATTTCATAATTTATAAGGGTCATATATTGCATCAAATTATAGGAACATATATGAATTTTTGAATAATTTTTTGGGGAAAGTATGGAGGATCACATGATTATGTAGGCACAACATGGTTTTTGTAATGGTCTAAAAATAATTAAGGTATTGTAGCTGAAAATGATATCCAAGGAGTGTCTCAACTCTAATATATCAAAACAATAGACATTGGTGGCTAATTACTTGGGAGTAAAAGGATATCATCACAATGTGGCTAGGATATATATCCTAGAGTGTATATAATTTCATTAAATTCCTATGTATATTAACCCAAGTTATTATTGGAATACATGATTTATTGTGTCCATAGGATCTTTTGGTAATGAAAAAAATTATTATTATTATATTGTAATAGGCATTATAACCATTAGTATAAGAATAAAAGATCAATCATGTGTACTCAGGTGTGAATCATCAAGTCATTTATTTCTGGATTTAATGGTGGAAGCCTAGATTTAATGTTATTTTGGCGGTTTGACATTGGAAAGAGGAATCTAGTGAAGTAGTTTTGGGTTCATTAATCTAATTTATGAGATCTGGATGATGTAAGTGGTTTTATGGGGTGACATGTTTTTAGATTTGGGATCCTTAACAAGATGATCACCATTGGTTGAATATTTGACTGTGACAGATAATTATGAATTATGCTAAAATATAATTAAAGAATCCAAATTATTATATAAAATTGAATTTTTATGAATGATTATATGGTTCTCTAAATATGTTATCATAAAAGTCCCCTAAAAAAATAAATTTTATGATAATCCATATGTGAAAGAGTTACACATGAAATATTATTTGAGTAATATTGCATGGGATATCCTATGAGATTATTTTTTGGGGAAGAAATTAACATGAATATTTTTTGTAGTTGCATTCCTAATATACTCAATTTATATTCCAACCTTACCATAGGGGATTTGAAAATGTGTTTACTCAATGAAAGAGTTTAGACATATGGTGATTCTGTTATTGAATATATTATCATATAAAATGAACAATACTCTACTTTTAAATTTTATCAATGTATTTATATGTGTATTTTTTATATTCATTTCCCAAACATATCGAAATCAAATTCCAATAGGAAGAATGAAGTCAATGTATACATATTTCAATTAGATAAATAAATTTGAACCCTGAAGATGTTATATGGATATGAGGGATATTTGTTACCATTTCACAAAGTGATATCCATTCATGATGATGTCACATGGATGTGATCTGTGATTATACTAATTCTGAAAAACATTTCTATCTATGAATTTTTTATGAGGCTATAAAGGATCACCACCTTGATTCTGAAAACATGTTTCATGAATTCCCTTATATGACACAAAATAAATAATTATAAGTTTCCATTAATTGATATTTATATGGTGTTTAATTTACATCTCGCATATTTTTACACATTATTTTTTTACCAATCTATAAAGGATATAAGGAATTAGATATAATTTTGATCTCAATGGTAAAAATTAATTATTTTTTGTTGATATTTTATGTAGTCATAATGTATTTCTACAATGCCTTCGAAAAGAAATATCCCGGGTATTAGATTTTTATGGACATAAAAGATCATTTTTTTCATTCTAAAATTGTCACCCATAATTAAAATGAATGGAATTACATGAAAAATGCCATTTCTTATTAAATAATTTCCATTTAATGTTTTCAATCCTTCTTATATTTTTAAATGTTGTGATCATAATTTTTACATATAAAAATACACCCCTTGGAATCAGATTTCATCAAAAAAATTGAATCTAATTCTATATAACAAAAACTCACTATATAATTCGTACATAGGGACCCTCTAACCTAATAAATAATCTTATTAGTTCACCACATTTGATACGTATTGATTGAGAAATGATTTTATGAAGCTTATCATGAACACAAATGATTTTACTTTTGTTGTACATGAGTGAAACTCTTTGCAGATGAATCATTTTGTGAACCAATTTATCCCTATAATGAATAAATCTATGATGACTAATGTGGTATTTTATCTATATAATTTAAATGTTACTTCACTAGTACATTGTTTTATTCATAAAATTTAATTTTTTATTCTCTAATATCTTTATTTTATTTCATTATCTATACTTACGCTACGATTATGTATCATCTTTTGGTCCATTTTGGATATAACACGTTAACACACATTGCAATATTTTTACTCTGAGTACTCTAGTTAAAATCATTAACATTGATGGTAGTTAGATCTAGTTCATCCTTACAATAAGATTATTCCTCATTGAGAGGATGATATTATGTCATCTTGACTATATTCCTTTTGACAAACTACCCATATATGGGTTTGGATTTTTGATAGATAAACCTATTAGTCAACCAAAACCTTTTAATCATCTTACAAACCAAAATAAATAATATTTTGATATAGATCTTAAAAACATATATATAATTTGATACATCGTTAAGGAGGTTGACCACACATAGGGTTACATCATCAAGTATACTTTTTTGACTCCAGAATAAGAATGAGGCATATTAGAACCCAAGATTAAAATATATTAACCTATGTAGAATAAATCCATTGATGACTATATATTCATATAATATTCATGTAGATTAATTTACCCTAGTGGTGTTTTTGATTTGAATCTTGGTTGTAATATCTGGGATAGTTTTATATGTTTGGTGTTTCAAGACAATATAATAGCAGTTGAACTGTGTCAAGTGGTATTGGAGAAAAAATAGGTTTTACAGCATGTTGATATGATTATATTTGATATAATAATGAGATATATTTTAGAAATAAAATCAATCCATTTTATGTACATAAAGGTTTGGAGTGGCATCTGAGACATGTATTTGGTCAATGTAACTCATATCCTTGGATACATGTATAACCAGTTCATCCCTCTAACCTCTTTGTTGGATGGCATAGAAAGGATCATTTAATTTTCAAGTGAAATTATATGGATAGAAAGGATCACCATGGATTATGTTATTTTCCCTCAAATTTATGTTTCCATCAATATTTATTTCAAGCATCTCATTATACCAAATTATCACGATCAATTGTATAGGTGGCCCCATGTTTCATATCCCCATACTATAATAGAATTCTATGAGCCTATTTTTCAGCTCTGGAGGAGGTCTAATATATATACTATTGTTAGATATTCATCCCTAGAATCAATAGACATGTTTTTTTAGAAGTATTCAGGGCTATGTTTATCAGTCAGTACCTTCCCCTGGTGTCTGAATCACGTAATGACATAAGGACCAAGAACATCATAATGGTGGATCAATTGTCCAATTGAATGATTATCAGTTAGTTTATGGTGATTTTAACTAATATTAATCATCATTATAGCCACATATGTTGGGGATTCCCCATTCATGCTTGATAAAATCTCCTTATGTTTTTGATTAAGATAAAATCCAACATGGGATGCTAGGAATTAAACAATGGCCAAGGAATCAAAAGTAATATATTAAATACCTCTATTTAGAAAATTTCTATGATTTATCTAATATTTTTCAATAATCATGATATATGAGTTATTTATAATCTCAACAATCAATGTATATTCTTAATGTACATAGAATTGACTAGTGAAATAATGGATAACCCAAATAGAAAACATCGACATTTATTGTTCCTTATGGAATTTTTTGAGGATTTGATGGAATCTTAAATACATGGGGTGACAAATTGTAATTAATATACAATATATAGATTTTAATATAAATTTATTTGGGTTCGTTAGTGGTTTATTACCTTCATTTAATTCTTTCAAGTCGAATGAGAACATATGGTTTCACCCTAGTTATGTACTATGCCCACAGGAGAGGAGATGAGTATAAGCGTTACCATCCATTTGGTTAATTTATCTATTATTCTATCTATTGTATATGATTACACCTTTATATGGACATATCCTGTTAGAAAATTAGTTGATTTGGTGAACCAATTCATGGGTCTAATGGTGATACATGGTGGATGAATACAAGAGTGGCTAGGGGATGTAGGAAGACCACATAATTTAGACACTATAAGAAAACCTCTAGTAGTCATGATTGAAGAAAAATAGTTAATTTATCATTAATCCTCTCCATCGATGGGTGAATTATATTTTTTTGACCCATACCTATTGGATCTATGTTTTTGGATTCATTATGGCAATGAGATACTTGGACTGATCACCCAACTTATAAATAAGATCTATGATTCACTCTAAGTAGAGGAGTATATTTAGATGGAGATCATCTTGGTTACTGCACCCTTCCAAATATCCTTTGATAATCACACTTAAGAGGTGTAATATCATATTTGGGTGAATAATGATTTGGTCTATTCAATAAAAGGTCAAAATTTTTAGTAAAATTAATTATCCAAACTAATAGATCAATATTAAATAAATAATATAGATGACGATGAGAAAAAATGTGATGATGGTGACCCTATGGAAGCTAAGGAAGACACTGAATAATATGTGGTTGATCAAAGATCATCCTACAAAAAAGAATAATGTGGGACCAATTACACATAACATATTTTATTCAATGAAATCATTAATTCATTTAATTTAATTTAGAGGATTTTATAGGGTTATGATGTCCCGTCATATCATTATAGTATTTTCCTAAAAAAAATTGATTCAATGAATGTTTATTCTAAAGATAGTGTTAAAGAAGAAGCCTCCTCTACTCAGATGGTACAAATATAACAAAATGTCTTTGACAGACTAGTAATACTATTATTGACACCAATACTAGTCTATCCCATGATATTATATTCAGATAAAATCTACATGTAAGTTATTATGTGGTATTTGAATCTCTAACTCTATGCATGAACAATAGGTAAACACTACATCTACACATTTATATACAATTCCTTATTTATAATTTTATAATAATCCATCATCTGGTTTAGGTTTTGATCCTAGCTTCACAGATTTCGGGCTATCACCTTCTCCATATAATATAGCCTCTTTTCTACAATAATGGAAACTGAGAATAATGGAAACCAGATAAGTCCATGAGTGACTAGAATCTGATCTTGAGAAAAATGTTCTGGACAACTAATCAGTTCATTTTGGATTAGTAAAAAACCACATAGACATCTAAATCTAGTTGAAAAACCTTAAATTATATTTAAATATATTATGTGAATCTCTATAAGAGTGTGTTTTATCCAAAAAAAAATTAGTTTTTATGTGTGATAATAAATATATATTTTATTATACCTCATCACAATATAGTACATGAATTAAATTGGATATGTTCATATTATTGTCCTATATATCATTGGGGAGGTTACTAGTTTCTGAAATATATATCACATCCTAAAGTCCTTCATAGGGACCAGCATTTGAGGAAACTTATTATTCACCTCTTGAAGGGGTTACAATGGTTGAGAATGTCAACATGTCTATGAGATAAGGTATGTATCAATTCTCTATGGTATGTAAACATTATTAATGTCGACCAGTTATCATTTTTTTTATTTTTATACACATATATTAGGCCCTGGAAACTAGGGAAGTCACTATATTAGTGTATCAGTCAATAGAAATAATAGGGTTACATACTAGTTAAGGGACACCATTCCAAAATAAGGTTATGTATTGGATTTCTATGACTGAATTAGTTCAACATTATTCATCTATTAATATTACCGACACCAAATCAACGAATTTTTTGAATTTTCACATTGAGTATTTCACCGTGGATATTGGGGAACATTTGGATAGTAATTCTGGAAATCAACATTTATATACTTTATGGTGTTTAAATAACCCTAAAAACATGTTATATACTTTGTAACATGATTTTTATGATTAAATAATGATATATTCTAGTGTAAAGGAGAATAATTATTTCCTAAAGTGTGTGATGGTACTATAGTTGATGTTCTATAATTTAGAATATATATACTTCCTTTATAATCTACGGTCCATGAAACAACATGATTCTTCTGAATATATAGATGAGAAAGATATGATTAAACAAGATGTCTTTGATGGAATATTCGTAGAAGATATATTTCACCGTGATATATCAATAACTATTAAATCAATAAAGGTCTATTAAATGTTAGACATGGATGTTTAGAAGATAGGGATCAATATTGCCACGTTGTTATGGGTAATGCGTCTTCTTCGAGAGCCATGTTATAAAATGTTTTTTAAGATATTCAATGTTATAAGTGACTCATAAAATACAATTACCCATAATTAATATTTCTTTTCAGTTTACATTTCTCTATATTTTAATTTTTCCATCCTTTTTTATATGATGGTATAGAGTGAAATCATTTTATGTATTTCCCTATAATGTTTCTCAACAATTGAAAATATTTTCGGCGATGAATCATTGTCAATTTTTCAAACTATGTTATTTATTATACTATATGTAATTGAAAAGTAGTGAAACCAATAATGAGTAATTATAATTTTTACTGAATCCACATACACATTTTATAGATATTTTTTTAATAAAATCATAATTTCAAAACTCTTAATTCAAAATTAAAATGTATGAATCATCCAATTAAATTTATAAAAGTCACATCAAATAGATATTAGGGAGTTGAATATTTTATCACATATACCATCAACAAAATTTGGGGAAGGTCATTGACACAAAGGAATGTAAATTTTTAGATTCGGCTAAATAAGAGTTGTGGGATGGGTATAGGAAGGTGGAATATTATGTCACATATACCCAGAAAATATTCATTATTAGTTAGTTTAGTTAAATAATTATTTATAATTAATTATTTCAAAGGAATAGGATGAATTAATTGTGCATCACATTCACTATTACTATAATATAAGGATAGACAATCTAGTTAACATTCTCCTAAATGATTTCCCTTAAACGAATATTTGTAGGTTTGAAACTACAAAATCAGTTACAATCAACAATGTTTGAAATATTCAATCATTTTAAGAAATGGTTATTCCATTTGAATATTATATTTCATAATAATTTATCATAATAAAACTCCAAAATGGTTGGTTTGAATGAGTTTTCCAATACTCAAAATAGATTTGGTACCCTAAAAATAATTCTTTGAGTGTTCTTCCTAAATCATATAATCCAACACATAGAATTAATATAACATTTCTTTCCCTTTTTCCTTAGACAATGGAAATAGATTGAATTTTCCTAGGGAAGAATATAGGATCTAGTTATATTTGTGTATTTTTATGGTCACCAATTTTTTTTATATTTTTCATAAATAGAGGATTAGAGTAAAGGAAAATTTTGTTTTATAAAGATTTATCATTTTTGTTTTCATCTAAGAATATTTTATGGATTTCCCATATGTAAATAACTCAATACTTTACCTATTCTCTAAAATAACCAATACCAATTATTATTGAATGAAAAATTTCTTTGGATTCTCATTATGGGGTTTCCAGTGTGTGAGTTATATTTCAATCTCATTGGGTAGTATAATGGAATATAAGTATTACCATAAATGCGGTTGTTTCTAATTAACAAAAATTGGCAAAAAATGAGGATGTAGTTTAAGGTCTTGGACCATTGACAAAATGGGAATATTGTATGTAGTGGAAAGGAAACATAATCCTAACAAGATTGAGATTCCCAATGGTATTATAAACATCATCAATGGGAGGTCCACATTGTTTAGAAATATAATACATGGAAAAATATATCATATGAACCCTATTTATTGATAATGTAAAGTTATAACCAAATGTTAATATTTAGGAGGACCATATCAGTATAGAATTCATCAGTTTATTGGATCAAATAGAGTAATGTCATGGTGTATATGCCAATTGTAATGAGTGTAATGTAAAAAACCATGTGGATCTCAAGGGATAGTACAAATATAAAAACATTTAACAATCAATAAAAATAATTTAAATCATGACATGGGTTATTTGAGATAGCAAATTATAGAATTGAATATGAAATTTCAGGATAAATTCTTTCCATAATTGAATTATGTATTCCATGGTAATATTATTAATGTTTTGTGGTGTTGATTAAAATCAACTAAGGTTGAAAAATAATATATGTTTTGTAGTGAAGATATGGAATCATAGATATGATTATTATGTATAGGTTTCATTTTATAATGGGATATTATTATTACCAATATTAAAAATGGGTTTTGGAGACCTAAAACATGAATTAAAATTTATCATATATGTGAATATGATAATCAAAAGTAATTTTAAAATCTATGTACAAAACATAATATGAAAATACCATTATGGGACATTAAAGGGGAGTGTAAGTGAATATTGACCCGTGGATGGGTCAGAAATATCCAGTTCTAATTTATGGATAGATCCTAAAATAACCATAATCATGACACTTTTTGTTATCAAAAGGTTAATACAGCCCAATGAAACTTCTAATATGAAATGAACCAATAAGAATGATGGAACCACAAATATGGGAAATTTATTAAATTGATTTAATATATGGGTGAAAAAATGATAAATGTTGTTGATGTAGAATGTATCTTATTATATTATGAATAAATACATAGGATGTTCTTTTATGGAATCACTCCTCAAATTTTCCTCATGTTTTGGTGGTGAATATAGAAATATATGAATTCCATGGTGACTAAATTGGTGAGAGTTTAATCACTATGTTAGAATGAGGCAAGAAATTCTATATTGGGCCAAGGTTATTCAACTAATTGACATAATATATCTTATGAAAATCTTATCATTCTATATACATATCAAGAAAGGAACATTGTTTATTCAATTTATATTTTAGAACTAGGTGTTAGCCCAAGTTATATTAAAAACATTGGGTGTTTAGATCACAATACATAGTGTCTCCAAGTGTGGTAAATTTAATAAAACTAACATGAAATAATAATTTTTAAAAATGTTGTTATTAGTGGGGGTAAATATTTAATTTATATCATGGATATATTGTTTATAAATTAACATTTATCATAAAATAACAAAAATAAGTCTACAGATTGTTTTATGGTATGGATCTATATTTTTGGATTTGTCCAACATATAGGGGATAAGAATAATTTTGAGTTTTATATGTAGAGCATAAGAGGTACAACATGACATAAATAAATAAGGCCCCAAACCCTAAGACCAAATTATTCAAAATAGTGAAATATTTTACTTTAATTTTCTTATGGATGATAAATCGACCCATGATTTTCGTATATAAATATTATTTCATTTTAGATGAATATTTAATACATTAAATTATGATCCAATCAAGAATTATAATTTTTTATTGTATTCAAAGACTATATGCCTAAATGTTCTATTTAGGTTTGTTAATTATCATATATCAAAATGTTATTCCAACGTTATCGCCATATTTTAATACCCAACTTAATACCTTTATTTGAAATGTAACACCCCAGGTAAATAAAGAATATGAAATTTTCACATTTATCCATATTTATGAATAAAATATTAATATAACTTTAAAGGGGACGCTATGCTCGATGGCGTACCCAATACGCAACAACGAGTTTCTTGGGAATCTTACGTTGCACTCTAATAATAAAATAATATTATTTTAAATTGTAGTTAACGCCTAGTAGTTGTAATGGAGGGAATGAACAGAACTAACTAAAAAATGATTATATATATTTGTCCAATATTTTTACTTTTTACAGTAAATGTTAGAGGACTAAAAATGTGAATGAATCCAATTTTAAGCGTAAACATTCTAAAATTCTTTAAAAGGTCGATTAACCGCCTTTTGATGACGAACCTCTTTTAAATACACTTTTTGACAATTTTATGTGTTATATTTAACAAAATAAAATTCTTCTTTAGAATCGGGACATCAAAATTTTCTTTGTGTAAATTTGTGGTATTTTTCCGGTAAAGTTCATTTTTTAATGAATAGGGAAAAATGTTGTATTTTAATTCAAAACCTCTTTTTAATCTAATTTATTTATATAATTAGTTTATCTTTTAAATTGGATTTAAAGTGAAATTAGAATATATTTTTACCATTTAATCCAATAGAGGTCGTTGGAATTAATTTCATCTTGAAATTGGACTTAAACTAGTGTCAATCTTTTGATACTTATAGTTTCATAAAAAAACGCTATTTGCTCCGATAGCTGGAATTAATTATTAAATTAAATAATGTAACTTATATTTTTTGAATTTGGTAAAATATAAATCATTTTTTAATTCAGAATATCCAATATCTCTTTGGGGGACTTTTTGGTATTTTTCTGAAAAACATCAATTTTAGATGAATAGTGAGACCACTAAGTTGTAGTTAAAGAAACTGATTTTTCGTTTCAAAGAATCTTTGCCACATCTGTGATTTGATTTTTAAAAATCCGACATAGATGGTTGTCATAGAGCAGTAAAATGTGGTTCAATTAGATTAAAATAATTTTTGGTGAATAGTAATTTTTAAGTTTTATTCATCACGATTAAAGGTAATTAGTGTAATTTAAGGTAAAAATAATGTTTTAATTATATGAAATGACCTAGAAACATGTCTTAACCTCATTATATGTGTCATGTCCGACCATGAAAATCCATGGGTCAACTTGTGGACCCCATGGAGCCACTTTGGTAGCAAAATGACATATATATCTTTTTATTTAAAGTTAAAATAAAAATGACACAAAAATGAGTTGTTTTATACAAACAATTTTTAAATAGGGTTATACAAGTCATATTTTTTACTATTAATATTCATTATAAAGATAAAAATATTTCCTAAGTCATGATAATTTTTTATAATTTTTAGACAATAAATAAATTAATTTATTTATGACACCGTGATGATGCAGTGATTACCTCATAAATGAACGATTTAAATAAAATGAGAAGATACGGTGAAAGATAAGTCTTAAACTTGTCCCAAACCTGTTGGATGGGTGTATATCTAAACCATATCACCTTATCCTCGAAATATATCCTTTTGGTACCTTTTAAATCCGAAAAACATTTTATAATAATGTATTATTTTATAACTTTCCAACAGTGCCTCTCCTCTCATCTTATAAAAGGCCCCCACCTCTACCACCTTACACACACCTCTCAAGCCTTTGTCTCAGCCAAACCCTGCCCATTTCATCTCTCCACATCCCTATCTTCATCATTGAAGCCTCACTTTGGGCAGAAGCTTTTCCAAGTATACCTTTGAGCTCAAATCAAAGACAGTTACCCGATTTAAAGGTAATGTCTTCCATTGTGTTCTTTTGTCTTATTTTGATTCTCCAAATCCCTAAACTATTTTTATTGCTTTTTTTTGTAAAAAAACCAGTATCATAAATATTCTATGATGTTTTTATAAGAAGTATTCGAGCTACACTTTCACACACCTTCGTCTAATGGTTAAAGAACATACTGTTTCTGTGGATGGCGAATTACTGCCTCACGAAACGATGATTGTTCAATATTCTTTTAACACTTTCAAAGGTGGCCAATATGATGTCAATATATTTATATATGATATATAATATGTTTATTTTTTCCTTAATCTTATGTAATTTTCATTTATGGCATACCTTTATGGTTTCCATTATGGGTAAACGTGATATCTTTATTTTAGAAAGTGCGGACTACCACCCCCTCAAAGTGATTTGTTTCGTTAATGTCATATGTGGGACGTATAAAGGATGGAATTATTGGTATTACATATGATATCCTACTGGAATTATAATATACCTCTATATCATTATTATTTCATTCCAATGAATACAAAAAAAAGAAATGAAAGTAGCGTTCATGCGTAGGTACGGCTTACAGTCTCCATGAACGGTACATTTCATTTCTTATCTCCAAATGTTATGTAATATTATAAGTACATATATATAAAGGATATATATGTAATATATTACATCTAAATGACAGATATCATTATTTAATTATAATATATATATCTCATTTTTTTTTAATTCCATTAATATGGAAAAAAATGAAAGTAGTGTTCATGCGTACGTACGACCTACCGTCTCCATGAACGATGCTTTTAATTGTTTTTTCCAAATGCTATGAAATAGTATAAAATGAATATATAATGGATATATATGATATTTAAAACATCAATACTATTCTAGATATGATGTACCTATAACTACATGGAAAATTCTTTTCCAACAAGTTCAATTTTAACTCATGTACCGAACATCGACAAAAACGGCTGATATGAACTCACTTTATTAATAAATTATTATAACATTATAATATGTGATATGTACTGAATAATAATATTTAATGGAGGTCCTTAAAAAATTATAAATTGACCAAATTTTATTATTTAGGAGATTACAGAACGATCGAGTCATGCCGGACACAAGGTAAGGGATCCAACCTCTCTCTTTCTTTTTAAGTACTCTCTTTTATGTCATTTCTTTTAAGCTCATCCTTATTATGTTTGGGGATGTTATTTTATATCACTAATACTGTAATTTTTATGTTAATATTATGAGAGACCCTATTTTATCTCCTAAATCCATTTTTGGACATTTTACGTGGCGCCGTTAGGCTGCCGAGTTTTCGTAAGGTATTTTTCATCTCACTTTTATTCTCGTGACATTTATGCTACGTTTTCCACTATTTCCATTGAGTGGTGTATTTACTTCCCATTATTATACTCCTTCTGTAATATAATTTAATTTTTGGGTATTTACATTTTCATTGTATGGCCCTTCTTCCATGGGGTGTACGTTTCGAAAGTTACCAAACTCGGTAAGGCGACCTTTCACCCTCCTCTTTTTAAAAGACTTATTTTGTTATGTCTTTTAATTCACATACTATTAGGTTGGGATATGTTATCATATAACCTTATTTATGTAAATTTTATGTCCAAGTGATGAGATACCATTTTCTCTCTCATCAACTAATTTTCTGAATTTTAAAGTGACGATGTTAGGCTGTCAGATTTCTATAAGGGAACGTCTTAACCCACATTCAATTCTTTGGGTTCATCCACTACTTCTTGATTTTATTATGCCAAGATTATGTGTGTAATATCTATGTTTTAATTTACACAAAACTTTGTGTATATATACTATTTCTACACATAATCATCTCATTGACAAATTTTTACAAACTTGTATGGGAAATAATAACCCAATCTCATTTCATTGAGTTAAATACTTATTTAATTGGTTTTGTTTTTCCATGATTATGTGTGAATAACCTCTGATTGTTTCACACATAATATCTACTTATATTGGGTGTATTTATAATTCTCACACATAATTATGTGATTTATTTATCCTTAATTTAAGGATACCATCTTTATAATGGATTTCATATCAATTTACATTTCCATTGAGACTTCATTGTTGTTATGCATCAATTCACTCTTATATGGTGTGTATACTGTCCTTTGACATATTATATCATGAATCCCTATATTCTCATGATATTATAATACTCGAATTAAATTTTATTCCCAAATTATTTGTATTCAAGTGTCTCTCATTTTGTTAAAAACTCTTTAACAAAAATATCATTATAAATGTTTTAAAGATTAATTATTCTAAATCTTTATCTTTAATGACCTTGTTTTCAAAATGGTTTTTAGTATTTATTTAAATAGACATTAATGTTTTAAAATTATAATTCCATTAAAAACTTCAAAGTGGTATGGGACACTTTGATTCAAAAATCTCTTTTAAATGGTTTTTGAAAATGGATTGATTAATGAAATATCTTGGAATAACTTATTGTGTTTCCAAATGAAATATTGTTATTAAAATGTTTAAATTTTCAATATTTTATGTGTAATGATGGTACATTGAAATTTTATGGGTGGTTACATGATAAACCATATGACGGGTGGTGCCGTGAATACCAGGACTGGTGGTTACGTTATAACCTCTAATGCATTGGGTATGGAAGTTGGCTTTATGGCTATTCCATTAAGTATGTGTGGAAGTTGACCATATGGTTATTCCATTTAAGTATGTTTATGTCCCAAGTTACCATTATATGTTATGTGTTATTTATATGGGTTTTATGGTAATATTTTGGTTATATAAGGGCTAGTAATTGTCTTTTATTCCATGAATAGTTTTTACTACTTCATAAAGGTGAAAAGTATTACTTTGGTAATGTATTCATGGTTTACCTATTGTTTTGAAAATCTAACAGTTTTCCTTCTTTGTGTATCCTTTACTGGGATTTTTATGCTCATCCCAAGTTTTTGAAATCATTTCCACAGGACTTAAAGATGAATAGGGTCGAGGATGGGTTCAAGGAAAGACATGCTATCTATAACATCGAACTAGACATGTTTCTTTTTAAGAATTTTTATTATTATTTTATGGAAACTTAGTAATCTAATATTAAATTACATGAGATGTAATAGTTATGACCTTATTCTCTAAAACTCTATACCTAAAAGGATCCTCTATGTGAATTATTCATTTAATTCATGATTAAGTAAGGTTTAAGGCCATGGCCTTATAGTTGGTATCAGAGGTCGGTTTAGATAACTTAAGAGGTTAGGGTATTCTCTAAGCATAAGTGACATTAGAATAATGGTTAGGATTTCAGAAAGAGTCATTGTTTTGATAAATTGATTGAGTAAGTGTATCTTAGTGATTATCTTCCTCATTAGTACATGATGGTTTTGTTGATATACTCACACTAACATTACTATTTTTAGTGAATGGATGGATCTAGAAGGCACCAAAGTGACAATAGGTTTGAAGGAAACTGTGGTGGTTCTCTGATTAAGAGACTGGATGAAATGGGGGATTCAATGAGGAAACTAGTGTTTGTTCTAAACCAACTATCAAGGAGTCCGGATGAACCACTTGTACCTTGGTATGTTCTGTAATTCATTATGTACGAGATGACCAATCGATGTGGAAGTTCATGTAATAATTATAAAGGTAACCATTATGGTTTATAAGAACCTTCCATTTATGGTAATTATGGGTTATTATATGTTATGATGGAAAACGAAAGGCATGAGATAAACATGAGGTTAAAATATGTTATGATTATTTTTAAAGATTTTATCTCATTTTGGGGAATTTTTTAATAATTATGTAGTTTTGTAAAAAGGACAACACGCAGACCATGTGACAACCCATCGCGTCGGACAAAGCTGTGGGAATCGAACCGACAACCAAAATTTGACTGGTATTTATCGCATACCACTGTACAACGTGAAGACCCTGGTTAGTTTGACTAATTATTTTTAGTTATATGATTTTAAGAATCAAGAGTAAGTTTATTTTGGGTTATCTATGCAAATTATTATCCTATTATGGGGGATGTGAGATTAGGTTAATTACTTTTTAATACGAGACTTTAAGAGTAACTGATGTTATTTGGAGATAAATTTTAATTTGTACCTTGGAAGACTATGTCATTAAATCCTTCAAATATTTGGGTTTCAATCTTAGTATGGTTTACTTTGAATAATTTTATGGACAAATTGTTTATCTAATGGTCTTCGTTGATCATTGGGTTTGTTGGACAAATTTTGGAGATTAAGAATAGATTTTATTTTTTTTATAAAGGATTATTCATTGGTGGATCTTGTTCTATCAATTTTTGGATTTGGATTTTTTCTAATGACATGGGAAATATATAGTTCTCTTTTGTGGATTATGTGATTCTCAAGAAGTTGATTATAGTACTCATAATGGAAACAAGTCTTCCTAAATACTCGTCTTTTGGAGAAAATATGAGTTTGATTAAGGAATCTAGTAAAAGATGAGAGTCTATGTGACAAGTAAGTATGTCTCATTATGATTTAGTTAAGCTCAAAAATAAATTCTTCAATGAAGAGAAACTTAAAACAAAAATGTTGTCTGTTAACTTTTCCTACTGGGGAATCAAATAACGTTTAACCCATCACATGTTTGTGATTTTCCTATGGATAAATTTCTCCTAGATATGTTTACTATCACTCTCCCTCAGAACATGGCCCTTTGTTTTTTAGTCCATATCCATGTTTTCCTACATGGAATTATAGTATGAGTTAACTTGGGTAACCTTTGTACTTCTCTATCTTTATTTTAAAGTGATTGTTTTACTGACTCTTGTTCCGATGTGGGATTTTCAATGAAGTTTCCAAGCCCAATTTTAAAATTGCGAGGATGCAATTCCAAAAGGGGGGAAAGATGTAACACCCCAGGTAAATAAAGAATATGAAATTTTCACATTTATCCATATTTATGAATAAAATATTAATATAACTTTAATGGGGATACTATGCTCGATGGCGCACCCAATACGCAACAACGACTTTGATGGAAATCTTACGTTGCACTCTAATAATAAAATAATATTATTTTAAATTTTAGTTAACGCCTATCCGTTGTAATGGAGGGAATGAACAAAACTAACTACAAAATGATTATATATGTTTGTCAAATATTTTTACTTTTTACAATAAATTCTAGAGGATTAAATATGCGAATGAATCCAATTTTAAGCGTAAACATTCTAATATTATTTAAAAGGACGATTAACCTCCTTTTGATGACGAACCTCTTCTAAATCAACTTTTTGACAATATTATGAGTTATATTTGACAAAATAAAATTCTTCTTTAGAATCGGGACATCAAAATTTACTTTGTGTAAATTTTTGCTATTTTTACGATAAAGTTCATTTTTTAATGAATAGTGGAAAATGTTGTATTTTAATTCTAAACCTCTTTTTAATCTAATTTATTTATATGATGATATTATCTTTTTATTTGGTTTTAAAGTGAAATTATAATATATTTTTACCATTTAATCCAATATTGGTCGTTGGAATTAATTTCATCTTGAAATTGGACTTAAACTAGTGTCAATCTTTCGATACTTATTGTATCATAAAAACACGCTATTTGCTCTGACAGCGGGAATTATTTATTAAATTAATTAATGTAACTTATATGTTTTTAATTTTTTAAAATAGAAATCATTTTTTGAATTCAGAATATCATATATAGATTAGGGGGAATTTTTGGTATTTTTCTGAAAAACATCAATTTTAGATGAATAGTGAAACCAATAAGTGGTAGTTAATGAAACTGATTTTTCGTTTAAATGAAACTTTGACACTTCTGTAATTTGATTTTCTAAAATCTGACATACATGGTTGTCATTAAGAAGTAAAATGTGGTTCAATTAGATTAAAATAATTTTTGGTTAATAGTAACTTTTAAGTATTATTAATCGCGATTAAAGGTAATTAGTGTAATTAAAGTAAAAATAATATATTAATAATATGAAATAACCTAGACACATGTCCTACCCTCATTGGATTTGTCATGTCCGACCAATAAAATCCATGGGTCAACTTGGGGACCCTATTGAACCACTTTGGTAGGAAAATGACATAAATAACTTTTTATTTAAAGTTAAAATAAAAATGTCACAAACATGAGTTGTTTTACTAAAACAATTTTTAAATGGGGTTATACAAGTCATATTTTTGACTATAAATATTCATTATAAAGATAAAAAGATTTAATACATCATGATATATTTTTTATAATTTTTAGACATTAAATAAATTAATTTATTTATGACACCGTGATGATGCAGTGATTACCTCATAAATTAACGATTTAAATAAATTGAGAAGATACGGTGAAATATAAGTCTTAAAATTGTCCCAAACCTATTGGATGGGTGGATTTCTAAACTGTATCACCTTATCCTCTAAATTTATCCTTTTGGGACCTTTTATATCTGAAAGAAGTTTTATAATAAAGTAATATTTTATAACAATCCAAAAGTGTCCCTCCTCTACTCTTATAAAAGGACCCCAGCTCTACCACCATATACACACCTCTAAAGACTTTGGCTCAGCCAAACCCTGCCCATTTCATCTCTCCACATCCCTCTCTTCATTATTGAAGCCTCACATTGGGCATAATCCTTTCCAAGGAAGCCTTTGAGCTCAAATCAAAGAGAGTTACCTGATTTAAAGGTAATGTCTTCCCTTGTGTTCTTTTGTTTTATTTTGCATCTCCAAACCCCTAAACTCTTTTTATTATTTTTTTGTAACAAAACCAGTATATTAAATATTCTAGGATGTTGTTATATGAATTATTCAAGCTACACTTTTACACACCTTCATCTAATGGTTAAATAACATATTGTTTCTGTGGATAGTGAATTACTGTCTCACGAAATGATGATTGTTCAATATTCTTTTAACACCTTCAAAGGTAGCCATTAATATGTAAATATATTTATATATGATATATAATATGTTTATGTTTTCCTTAAGATTTTTATTTTTCATTTATGGCATAACGTTATGGTTTCCATTATGGTTAAATGTGATATCTTCATTTTAGGAAGTGCGGACTACCGCCCCCTCAAAGTGATTTGATTCGTTAATGCCATATGTGGGACGTATAAAGGATGGAATTAATGGTATTACATATTATATCCTACTGGAATTATAATATACCTTTATATCCTTATTATTTCATTCCTTTTATTACAAAAAATATTAAAGTAGTGTTCATGTGTACGTACGGCTTACAGTCTCTATGAACAGTACATTTCATTTCTTATCTCAAAATGTTATGTACTATTATAAGTACATATATATAATGGATATATACGTTATATATTACATATAAATGATATATATCATTCTTGAATTATAATATATATATCTCTCTAATTTTGTTTTATTTCCATTAATATGACAAAAAATGAAAGTAGCGTTCATGCGTACGTACGGCCTACTGTCTCCATGAACGGTGCTTTTAATTTTTTTCCAAATGATATGGAATAGTATAAAATGAATATATACTGGATATATATGATATTTAAAACATAAATCCTATTCTGGATATGATGTACCTATAACTACATGGAAAATTCTATTCCAACAAGTTCAATTTTAACTCATGTACCGAACATCGACAAAAACGTCTGATATAAACTCACTTTATTAACCAATAATTATATCATTATAATATGTGATATCAACTGAATAATAATATTTAAAGGAGGTCATTAAGAAATTATAAATTGACCAAATTTTATTATTCTGTAGATTAAATAACGATCGAGTCATGTCAGACACGAGGTAAGGGATCCAACCTCTCTCTTTCTTTTTAAGTACTCTCTTTTATGTAATTTCTTTTAAGCTCATCTTTAATATGTTTGGGGATGTTATTTTATATTCATCATACTTTCCTTTTTATGTTCATATTATGAGAGACCCTATTTGATCTCATAAGTCCATTTTTGGATGTTTTAAGTGGCGTCGTAAGGCTACCGAGTTTTCGTAAAGGATTTTTCATCTCACTTTTATTCCAGTGACATTTATGCTACATTTGCGACTATTTCCTTTGAGTGGTGTATGTACTTCCCATTATTATACTCTTTGTGTAATATAATTTCATTTATGTGTATTTACATCTTCATTTTATGACCCTTCTTCTATGTGGTGTACATTTCGAAAGTTACCCAACTCGATAAGGGGACCTTTCACCCTCCACTTTTTAAAAGACTTCTTTTGTTTTGTCTTTTAATTCACATACTATTATGTTTGGATATGTTCTTCTATATCCTTATTTATGTAAATTTTATGTCTAAGTGATGAGATACCATGTTCTCTCTCATCAACTCATTTTATGAATTTTAAAGTGATGTCGTTAGGCTATCGGATTTCTATAAGGGAACTTCTTAACCCACATTCAATTATTTGGGTTAAACCTCTACTTCTTGATTTTATTATGCCAAGATTATGTGTGGAATCTCTATGTTTTAATTTCCACAAATCTTTGTGTATATATACTATTTCTACACATAATCATCTCATTGATAAATTCTTACGAACTTTTATGGGAAATAATAACCCAATCTCATTTCATTGAGTTAAATACCTATGTCATTGGTTTTGTTTTTCCATGATTATGTGTGAATGACCTCTGATTGTTTCACACATAATATCCACTTATATTGGGTGGATTTATATTTCTCACACATAATTATGTGATAGATTTATCATTAATTTAAGGATACCATCTTTATAATGGATTTCATCTCAATTTACATTTCCATTGAGACTTCATTGTTGTTATGCATCAATTCACACTTATATTGTGTGTATACTATCCTTTGACATATTATATCATGAATCCATTTATTCTCAAGGTATTATAAAGCTCGGATTAAATTTTACTCCCAAATTAATTGTATTCAAGTGTCTCTTATTTTGTTAAAAACACTTTAAAAAATTATCGTTTTAAATGTTTTAAAGATTCATTATTATAAATCATTATCTTCAATGTCGATGTTTTCAAAATGTTTTTCAGTATTTATTTATATGTACATTAAAGTTTTAAAATTATAATTCCATTAAAATCTTCAAAGTGGTATGGGACACATTGATTCAAAAATCTCTTTTAAATGGTTTTTGAAAATGGATTGATTAGTGAAATATCTTGTAATTACTTATTGTGTTTCCAAATGAAATTTTGTTATTAAAATGTTTATATTTTCAATAATTTATATGTAATGATTGTACATGGACATTTTACAGGTGGTTACGTGAGAAACCATATGATGAGTGGTGCCGTGAATACCAAGATGGGTGGTTACGTTATAACCTCTAATGTATTGGGTATGGCAGTTGGCCGTATGGCTATTCCATTAAGTATGTGTGTAAGTCGACCTTATGGTTATTCCATTTAAGTATTTTTATGTCCCAATTTACCTTTATATGTTATGTGTTCTTTATATGGGTTTTATGGTAATCTTTTGGTTACAAAAATTGTAAATAATGGTCTTTTATTCCATGAATAGTTTTTACTACTTCATAAAGGTGAAAAGTATTACATTGGTAAAGTATTCATGTTTTACCTATTTTTTTGAAAAAACTATCATTTTTCCTTCATTGTGTATCCTTTACTGGGATTTTTATGCTCATCCCATGTTTTTGAAATGTTTTCCACAAGACTTAAATATTAATAGGGTCAAGGATGGGTTCCAGGAAAGACATGCTATCTAAAACAGGGAACTAGACATGTTTCATTTTAAGAGTTTTTTTTATTTTATGGAAACATAGTAGAAGTGTCTACTATTTAAACTTTTGAGATGAAATAGTTATGACCTAATTCTCTAAAACACTAAACCTAAAAATATCCTCTATGTTAATTATTTATTTAATTCATGATTAAGTAAGGTTTATGGATGGGGCCATATAGTTGGTATCAGAGGTAAGTTTACATAACTATAGAGGTTAGGGTATTCTCTAAGCATGAGTGACATTACCATAATGGTTAGGAATTCAGGAAGAGTAATAGTTTTGATAAAGTGAATGAGTAAGTATATCTTAGTGTTTATCTTCCTCATTAGTAGATGGTGGTTTTGTTGATATACTCACACTAACATTTCTGTTTTTAGTGAATGGATGGATCTAGCAGGAACCAAAGTGACAATATGTTTGAATGAAACTGTGGTGGTTCTCAGATTAAGAGACTGGTTGAAATGGGGGATTCAATGAATAAACTCGTGGTTGTTCCAAACCAACTATCAAGGAGGCCTGATCAACCACTTTTACCTTGGTATATTCTGTAATGCATCATGTACGAGATGACCAATCGATGTGGAAGTTCAAGTAATAATTATAAAGGTAACCATTAGGGTTTATATGATCCTTAGTATTGAGGTAATTATGGGTTATTATATGTTATGATGGAAAATGAAAGGCATGAGATAAAATTGAGGTTAAAATATGTTATGATTATTTTTGAAGATTTTATCTCATTTTGGGGAATGTTTTAAGAATTATGTAGTTTTGGAAAAAGGACAACACGCAGACCGTGTGACAATCCGTCGCGTTGGACAAAGATGTGGGAATCGAACCCACAACCAAAATGTGACTGGTATTTATCGCCTACCACTGGACAACATGAAGTCCCTAGTTAGTTTGACTAATTATATTTAGTTAGATGATTTTAGGAATCAATAGTAAGTTTATTTTGGGTTATCTATGGAAATTATTAACCTATCATAGAGGATGTGTGATTAGGTTAATTACTTTTCAATACGAGACTTTAAGAGAAACTGATGTTATTTGGAGATAACTGTTAATTTGTACCATGGAAGACTATGTAATTAAATCCTTCAAATATTTGGGTTTCAATCTTAGTTTGGATTACCTTGAATAATTTTATGGAGAAATTGTTTATCTAATGGTCTTCGTTGAACATTGGGTTTGTTGGACAAATTATGGAGATTAAGAATAGATTTTCTTTTTTTATAAAGGATTATTTATTTGTCGATCTTTTTCTAACAATTTTTGTTTTTGGATTTTGTCTAAATACATGGAAAATATATAGTTCTCTTTTGGGGATTAGGTGATTCTCAAGAAGTTGATTATAGTACTCTTAATGTGAACAAGTCGTCCTAAATACTCGTCTTTTGGAGAAAATATGAGTTTGATTAAGGAATATAGTAAAAGATGAAAGTCTACATGACAAGTGCAACGCCCCGACCCTAGTTACCCAGAGTCGGTGCATTATTACATTACATTGGCATGATCACAAGAAAGATCAAATATCGAAAGACCGATTGGTTTAGTATCCTTGGAAACACTAGATATATTCATAAGTCTTACATTACATCATAAAATGAAAAACTACTACAACAACATATTGTCTCCATAATCCACACTCATATCCCCACATAATATCCCTGCAGGTCAATCATAATTTACTTCTTCACTTCCTGGGAAAAATAAAACATAGAAAAGGGGTGAGCTCAAATGCCCAGTAAGGATAACAATATAGCGGAAACTTTTATAAATAAGAATAAAAATTTAAGGCAATGTATAACTAAAACAAAAGCCTTTCAAACTTGAACTTTTAACATAGTATGGCATAAATAAAATGAAATAATTCCATTTACTTATTCACATGGTTATTCTACTAATCGAATAATCACATGCAAAATCAATAACCACTTTCATAATGATGGAATGCATAATGCCAGACTTTCATAACCACATAGCCAAGGCCTCGTGCCAAGACTACAAATAAGATTTTGTCAAGGCCTTATGCCAAGACACTAGTTTGTCTCATGAGACCTACCGATGCATCGAGGAGCTATAGCGGGCTCCACGCGTCACATATTAAGTCCAATGCATTCCCATATGAAAAGGTTTAAACATAACATAAACATTCGTATTAAAACTAGCATACGAAATGTCAATACTTTCACCATAAAATATGAATGGTATAAAAATAGCACATCCATAGTCAAACATATCACAAAACCTTCAATACAATAAAGAAGTTTTGTATCATAATAAATCAACTTCAAAGAATCTTAAAATCCATCAAAGGACGTTGACATAGATGAAATCAAAATTCATTTTAAAGAAATATCTCCTTTTTTTTTGAAATCATTTAAGATCCATATAAAATTAAACATTTTCTTTGAAAATAGTCTTATAATCTTGTAAGGGAAGCTTTGAAGATTTTATAATGGCGGAAAATACCACACCCGCCGTATAAGTTAAAAAAATGTTCTTACCTTATTTCTGTCGAAAAGGTTAAAAAGGACCTTGTTTTGAAAACGACAGAAAGATTCCTTTATAAACCTCTTATAAAAAGTCAAACAAGGGTATAAATGACTTTAACCCATATTCTTGTAAATAATAAATATGTTTTGAAATACATTTCGAAGAAACATGGATGTGGATGATAAAGAAATCCCAGTAGATTATTACGTATAAACAACCTCGGATAATGAAGAGATTGTGAAATAACCCTTACCTTGTACTTTTCCTTGGTTGGGGTAGGTTAACCTCCTGTATAATGGTGAAATAATTGTTATTAAATTATACAAGAATCATATATATTAATATGATATCATATATGATCTTTTAACATTGATTTGATAATAATATCTTAGAATTATCGTCGTTTCGGGTGTTAACTTACTCATTTTCTTTTATATGTTTTGTTACATAAGCCATGTTTGTTGTATCTTATTCATATCCAGAATGATATCAAGTCCTTAAACATCATTTTTAAATCATCAAATGATAATTATACTTGAATGGATACGATGGAGAATGAATCTCATCGCGTTCGTGGAGACGGTAGTCCGTACGTACGCACGAGCGACAATATCATTCTTTTGATATTAAAATAATATATAAATGGATGGTATATCATATATACAGAATCATTAACATGTTATATTTATTATTTAAATGAGTTACACATCATAAATATACCCATCCAAATAATAATATATTGAATAACAATTACACCACGACGTGGAGACGGTAAGCCGTACGTACGCACGTATGGTGACATGTTATTCAAAGGGTGGATAGAATACTGAATACGGTTGTACCATATTTATAATAACATCACAGTATATGTGAGATACTGGAGTTATTATTTTAGAATGGTAAGAACAAAGAAAGAATAAGTGGAAGAAGAAAGGAACTTGAAAAGGGGTGGTGAAAACATTACCTCTTCTTCGGGTTCTTCCTTTTGATTTGATCAAAAGGGCTCCTTAGGTTGGCTTTCTGATCAAACTAATGCCTCTAGGTTGTAGTGAGGGATGTTGGGAGAGTATTTGGGCAGATTTTGGCCGAACCAAAAGGATTTGAAGGTGTGAAGAAATGAGAAGGAGGAGTGCCCTTTTATAAGAGGGGTGAGGGGCACCTTTGGAAAAGCTAGAAATATTAATTTATAATAAATTCATATTCGGTTTCTAATGGCTCTAAAGTAGATTATTCAAAGGTAAAGGTGGAGATAGGTCGAAAACCACTCAACCAATATAATTTAGACAGGTTTGGGTACTTATATTAACCTTATCATTAAGTATTAACTCTAAGTTAATTAGTTTCACTTTTACAATGTCTCTTTGTATTTTTATATAATATGGTTAATAAACTTACTATATATATCTAAGCGACCCCCAAGTGGTCCATTAATGATGAACCTATCATGATATAAGTCTCTTGGCCGATCCTTAGATTTTTAGGAATTTAATATCAATTAATAATATAATATTTTTTTAAGAACTCTTTTATGTCAATTTTGACACTATTCAATAGTTGATTTTTGTGAAACTCATAACAGATTGATTACTTCGAACAAAGTCAATTAAATCAATCCTCATATATCATATTATCCTAGAAAATTATTTTAATTCATTAAAAGTTTCATATTATATTTATTTGGGTATTTATAATATCAATTATTTTAATTTTTCACTATTATAGTAATTAATTCATCATCACTGTGTCATAAATAAATTAAATTATTTAATGTCTAAAAATTATAAATGAACTATCACTATGTAGTAAATATTTTTATCTTTCTAATGAATATTTATAATATAAAATCCAACATATATAACCCTATGTAAAAATTGTTTTTCTCAAAGATATATGCTTGTGTCATTTTTGTATTCATTTTAACTTAATTAAAATAAAGTGTCCTTATCACCTACAAGTGGCACCATGGGGTCCCAAAATCGACCCAAAGATGCCTATGGTCGAACATGTATCAACCAATAAGGCTAGGACACGTTTTAGAGTAATTTAGTATTATTATAATATTATTTTTTTAACCCTTATTTACCGGATTTACCCTTAACCATGGTAAATAAAATATTTACCGCAGTAATTATTCAAAATGTCTAAAAATAAAAGTTACCTATTTACACAATTTAAACATCCTGATTCCAAATATGGAATCCATTTTTCTAAATTCAAAACACAGAAGTGGCAGAAATTAATTTAAAATTAATTCCCGCTGTCAAAACAAAAAGCGTGTTTTTAGGAGATAATAACTATCAAAAGATTGACACTTGTTTGTGTTCGGTTTAATTGTAAAATTATGTCCAATGACCAAAATTATATTAAATGGTAAAAATATATTCTAAATATACTTTAAAACCACTCAATTTAATAATTTATCACTATTAATTATTTTGATTAAAAAAGTTGTTTTTAATTAAAATTTATTAATTTTCACTATTCATCAAAATATGAAAGTTATCTGAAATGTACCAAAATTTCACCATAGGCTAAATTCAATATTCCGAATCCAAAAATGAAGTCCATTTTGAAATATAAAATATATATAATTTCAAAAAGTAGGTATTACTATTCATAACGGCTAGTTTGATTGGTTATGGTGTGTTAGAACTCGGTGTTGCGTACAACACACGCTATCACATTATTCAAAGAGAAGCGTACCATAGAAGCTTGGGGTGTTACATTCTCCCCTCCTTCAAATAATTTCATCCTCAAAATTTCTAGAATACTTATCACATGAAAAGACTCAGGTGGTTCTTCATCATAACTTCCTCGGGTTCCCACGTTGCCTCTTCCATCTTATGGTTTCTCCACAAAACTTTTACCAGACGCATCGTTCGATTTCTCAGTACTTGTTCTCTCGTATCAAGAATCCTGACGGGCTCTTCGCAATAAGACAGGTTAGGTTCCAGTTCTAATTCCTCATAGGTGAGTACATGCATTGGGTCAGGCATGTATTTCCTCAACAGAGATACGTGGAACACATCGTGATCTTTAGAGAGACTTGGCGGCATTGCCAATCGGTAAGCTACAACCCCAATTCGTTCAAGAATTTCGAAGGGTCTGATGTACCTGGGACTCAATTTACCTTTCATACCAAAACGTATGACTCCCTTCCATGGAGATACCTTTAGGAAAACATGATCACCGACTTGGAATTCCAAATCCTTCCTTCGATTATCGGCATAGCTCTTCTACCTACTTTGAGCTGCTCTGATGTGATTTTGGATTACCTTCACCTTTTCCATCGTTTCCTCCACCAGTTCTGGACCTACAATTTTTCTTTCACCGACGTCATCCCAACAGTTTGGTGTACGACATCTCTTTCCGTATAACGCTTCATATGGTGCCATCTGAATACTCGAATGGAAGCTATTGTTATAGGAAAATTCTACCAGAGGTAAATATTGATCCCACATACCCTGAAAGTCAAGTGAGCAAGATCTCAACATGTCTTCTAAGGTTTTAATAGTCCGTTATGATTGTCCATCTATCTGAGGGTGGTAAGCAGTGCTCAAATGAAGTTCAGTATCCAGGGATTTCTGAAGACTTTTCCATAATCTTGAAGTAAAACGGGGATCACGATCTGAAACAATCGATAGGGGTACTCCATGAAGTCTCAAAACTTCATTAATATATAGTCTTGCTAGACGTTCCAGGGGTAGATCTTCTCTTATAGCAAGAAAATGTGCTGACTTTGTAAGACAATCAACAATAACCTATATTTCATCGTTCCTTCTAGGAGTCTTTGGTAGCCCCATGACAAAGTCCAACGTAATATTGTCCCATTTCCACTCCAGTAAGGGAAGAGGTTGCATGACTCCTCCAGGCTGTTGCCTTCCAGCTTTCACTTGTTGACAAACCATACATCTTGACACAAAATCAGCAATCTCCCTCGTCATGTTGTCCCACCAAAAATGTTCCTTCAAATCTCTATACATTTTGGTGCTCCCAGGGTGTATAGAGAAATTGGAACTATGAGCATCATCCAGAAATTCCCTTTTTAGATCAGGTATATCGGGAACACAAAGTCTCTTCCCAAATTTCAAAATTCCATCTTCATACACAAAGTCTCTCAATCTCCCATCATTCACAGCTTTAATCCTCTTTTGAAATTATTCATCATCGGTCTGAGTACTCTTAATCCTTTCTATTAAAGATGGTTTGGCAACCATTTGAAAAAGAAATGATGTTTCGCCTTCCCTGGTTATTCCCATGTCCATCATCACTAGATCCATGAAAATTGGATCCCTTTCAATTCTCATATTGTTCAAAACTCCATGGTCTTCTCTACTCAAAGCATCTGCCACCTTGTTTGCTTTCCCCGGGTGGTAGTGTATCGTGCAATCATAATCCTTGAGTAATTCAAGCCATCTCCTTTGCCTCATGTTGAGTTCTTTTTGTGAGAATATATACTTAAAACTCTTGTGATCAGTATAAATCTCACATTTTTCACCATAGAGGTAGTGCCTCCATATCTTCAAAGCAAAGATCACAGCTGGTAACTCGAGATCATGAGTAGGATAGTTTTGTTCGTGAATTTTCAATTGTCGTGATGCATAGGCAATAACTCTATCATTCTGCATAAGGACACAACCAAGTCCTTTCTTCGATGCATCACTATAAATAACGAACCCATCATTCCCCGATGGTAGAGCCAATATAGGATCATTGACTAATCTTTTCTTCAGTTCTTCAAAAAATTCTTCACACTCTTTTGTCCAAACAAATTTAACCCCTTTACGTGTGATCTTCGTTAATGGGTTAGCCAATCGGGCAAAATTCTGGACGAAACGTCGATAATAACCTGCCAAACCAATAAAACTGCGTACCTCAGTTATACTCGTAGGTGCTGGCCATTCGTGGATTGCCTTGGTCTTAGAAGGATCAACAGAGATTCCATCTTTAGAGACAATATGGCCAAGAAAAGAAATCTCCTGAAGCCAGAATTCACATTTGCTAAACTTCCCATATAATTCATGCCTCCTCAGAGTCTTCAAGATAATGCGCAAGTGATTTTCATGATCTTCGTAGGTTTTGGAGTATACCAAGATATCATCAATAAATACCACCACAAATTCATCGTTATACTCCTTGAAAACTCTATTCATCAGATCCATGAATACAGAGGATGCATTAGTCAATCCAAAAGGCATTACAGTAAACTCGTAATGCCCGTACCTGGTTCGAAATGCTGTCTTCGCAATGTCTTCCTTCTTTACACACAACTGATGGTATCCAGATCGAAGGTCAATCATTGAAAAGTATTGAGCTCCATGTAGTTGGTCAAATAAATCATCAATACGAGGTAGGGGATACTTTTTCTTTATTGTTATAGCATTGATCTCCCTATTGTCGATACATAGCCTCATAGATCCATCTTTCTTTTTAACAAAAAGAACAGGGGCTCCCCATGGAGAAACACTAGGGCGAATAAATCCTTTATTACTCAATTCCTCTAGTTGTTTCTTTAGTTCGACTAACTCTACAGTATCCATTCTGTAAGGGGTCTTCGATATAGGCCTTGATCTAGGAATTAAATCAATGGAAAACTCAACTTCTCGTTCTGGAGGATGTCCAGGTAAATCTTCCAGAAATACATCTACAAATTCTTTCATAACAGGTACATCCTCTGTTTGAACATTCCTTTCCTCACCCGCAGTTATTTCATTCTCTTCCTCCCCAATAATTGAATTTAGTTGAGCTATTGAGGGTGGATCTAAATAAGAATTAGGTGGTGACGATTCTGCTCTAAAGATAAGGTGTTCCTTATCATTATCATCAAGAATCGTAACCTATTTCTTCTTACAATAAATCTTCGCATCATAGTCCAAAATCCAGTCCATACCGAGGATTATATCAAACTCAATCATAGGTATGATGATGAGATCAGAAGATAAAGAACATTTAATGTGCTCTAATGGGGACTGATTCACAAAACATTGTTGCAATGATACTTCCCTTAGGAGTTTTAACTGACAACTCCCTTATTAAATTAAATTGGAAATATCTAATTTTCTTAGCAAAGTGGGAAGATATTAAACAATGTGATGATCCAGAATCAAATAATGCATTTGCTAAACTTGAGGAAACCATTAAATTACCTGCCACCACGTATTTCGGAGCTTCTACCTCAGCAGTAGTGATAGCATAAGCCTGCCCTTGATCCCTTGGCCTTTTCTGAGGTAAGTTCTCCTGACGCTTAGGACATGCATTTTCATAATGCCCCATCTCCCTGCAATTATAGCACTGAACGTTGGTAGCTTCCTTATTCCCCTTGCAATCAAGAGCTTGGTGGCCTTTTTCACCACACTTGTAACAGACTCCCATTCCCTTCAAGCAAGTACCAGGGTGTTTCTTCCCGCATTTACCACAGGATGGATATTCAACCTTTCACTTCTTCCCTTTATTTCCATTCCCAGATTGATCAGCAGGTCTCTTCTTCTCTTGCTTTTCTTTAAAGTCATAAGACTTAGAGAATTCCTTTTCTGTCTTGATAGCACATGAGACAATGTCTTCATATGACGAAAAAGATTGTGAGACTAATGCTCGACGGAGAAATGGTTTTAACCCATCAAAGAAACGATCAATATTACTTCTTTGGTTACGTATATAATCTCCAGCGTACCTTGCTAACCTTGTAAATTTAGCCTCATACTTTTTGACATTCCCATCCTCCTTCTGTCTCAGACTTAGAAATTGCCTTTCCATATCTGCTCGATGGTTGCGAGGAAAGTATTTTTCTAAAAACAGATCTTTGAACTCCCTCCATTCCATATTTGATACTTCATCATCTTCCTTCGTATTTTGAATCAATTACCACCATTGATCAGCATCTCCAGTGAGGCGGTAAACTGCCATGATAACTTTTTCCCTTTCACTGCTCCCCAAAGCCTGAAATATTTTCTCTAGGGAAAATATCCATTACTCAGCTACTAAGGGATTTGTACTCCCATTTAACGTTGGTGGTTGTTGCCTCATGAATCGATCTAACATTGATCCTCCATGCTGCGGATCAGGGTGCTCCATACGGGTAAGGTTATTTTTCATAACCTGAGTAAGTTGTCCCAGTATGGTGATTAGCTGATCGGCACCAGTTGCATCACCAGCTCCACTATAATTATCTTGAGCAGGAGGGAAATCCCTACATGGAGTGCGTGCATTGATACGGTTTCCATTTCTCCACTAGGCGCCATTTCTAAACAATGGCATAAACTAGATCAGTTTATGAATCAAAATACATAATCCCATACTTATAAAACACTTAACATAAATTGAACTATTTATGGATATAATCCATAATCATAAGAACGTTTTCTTTGAGGATGAATATACTCATAATCCCTTCAAAATGATTTGTAAAGAAAATGAGAGTTATCCTAAGCATATCCCCTGGGAGTGTTGTAACCAAGAGTGCAGCAAGGCCCGTTGTCGTGCACCAGTTCCCGTTCGAGTCTAGCTCAAAGATGTGTTTTCGGGTTTTACCCCTAGTTACATCTGTGCCAGAGCCGCCTCTATCTGCTCGTATCCAGACAGTGATGTATTTCTCAGAAAACTCACAAAATCTCTACAATACCAAAATTCTAGGAAGTTATTTTATACTAATCCTCAAAGTTCATCTTAGGTCTACGTGCTCTAATCAGAGTTTATCTAAATCTAGCTTCCAAGGTTTGTACTAAACTTTCTCTGATACCAACTGTAACACCCCGACCCTAGTTACCCAGAGTCGGTGCATTATTACATTACATTGGCATGATCACAAGAAAGATCAAATATCGAAAGACCGATTGGTTTAGTAGCCTTGGAAACACTAGATATATTCATAAGTCTTACATTACATCATAAAATGAAAAACTACTACAACAACATATTGTCTCCATAATCCACACTCATATCCCCACATAATATCCCTGCAGGACATTCATAATTTACTTCTTCACTTCTTGGGAAAAATAAAACATAGAAAAGGGGTGAGCTCAAATGCCCAGTAAGGATAACAATATAGCGAAAACGTTTATAAATAAGAGTAAACATTTAAGACAATGTATAACTAAAACAAAAGCCTTTCAAACTTGAACTTTTAACATAGTATGGCATAAATAAAATGAAATAATTCCATTTACTTATTCACATGGTTATTCTACTAATCGAATAATCACATGCAAAATCAATAACCACTTTCATAATGATGGAATGCATAATGCCAGACTATCATAACCACATAGCCAAGGCCTCGTGCCAAGACTACAAATAAGATTTTGTCAAGGCCTTGTTCCAAGACACTAGTTGTCTCTGAGACCTACTGATGCATCGAGGAGCTATAGCGGGCTCCACCCGTCACATATTAAGTCCAATGCATTCCCATATGAAAAGGTTTAAACATAACATAAACATTCGTTTTAAAACTAGCATACGAAATGTCAATAATTTCACCATAAACTATGAATGGTATAAAAATAGCACATCCACAGTCAAACATATCACAAAAACTTCAATACAATAAAAAAGTTTTGTATCATAATAAATCAACTTCAAATAATCTTAAAATCCATCAAAGGATGTTGACATAGATGAAATCAAAATTCTTTTTAAAGAATTATCTCCTTTTATTTTGAAATCATTTAAGATCCATATAAAATAAAACATTTTCTTTGAAAATATTCTTCTAAGCTTGTAAGGGAAGCTTTGAAGATTTTATAATGGCGGAAAATAGCCGCACCCTCCGTATAAGTTAAAAAAACATTCTTACCTTATTTCTATCGAAAAGGTTAAAAAGACCTTATTTTGAAAACGATGGAAAGATTCTGTTATAAACCACTTATAAAAAGTCAAACAAGGGTATAAATGACTTTAACCCATATTCTTGTAAATAATAAATATGTTTTGAAATATATTTCGAAGAAACATGGATGTGGATGATAAAGAAATCCCAGTAGATTATTACGTATAAACAACCTCGATAATGAAGAGATTGTGAAATAACCCTTACCTTGTACTTTTCCTTGGTTGAGGTAGGTTAACCTCCTGTATAATGGTGAAATAATTGTTATTAAATTATACAAGAATCATATATATTAATATGATATCATATATGATCTTTTAACATTGATTTGTTAATAATATCTTAGAATTATCGTCGTTTCGGGTGTTAACATACTCATTTCTTCTATATGTTTTGTTACATAAGCCATGTTTGTTGTATCTTATTCATATCCAGAATGATATCAAGTCCTTAAACATCATTTTTAAATCATCAAATGATAATTATACTTGAATGGATACGATGGAGAATGATTCTCATCGCGTTCGTGGAGACGGTAGTCCGTACGTACGCACGAGCGACAATATCATTCTTTTGATATTAAAATAATATATAAATGGATGGTATATCATATATAAAGATTCATTAACATGTTATATTTATTATTTACATGAGTTACACATCATTATTATACCCATCCAAATAATAATATATTGAATAACAATTACACCACGACGTGGAGATGGTAAGCCGTATGTACGCACGTATGGAGACATGTTATTCAAAGGGTGGATAGAATACTGAATACGGTTGTACCATATTTATAATAACATCACAGTATATGTGAGATACTCGAGTTATTATTTTAGAATGGTAAGAACAAAGAAAGAAGAAGTGGAAGAAGAAAGGAACTTGAAAAGGGGTGGTGAAAACATTACCTCTTCTTCGGGTTCTTCCTTTTGATTTGATCAAAAGGGCTCCATAGGATGGTTTTCTGATCAAACTAAGGCCTCTAGATTGTAGTGAGGGATTTAGGGAGAGTATTTGGGCAGAGTTTGGCCGAACCAAAAGGCTTTGAAGGTGTGAAGAAATGAGAAGGAGGAGTTCCCTTTTATAAGAGGGGTGAGGGGCACCTTTGGAAAAGCTAGAAATATTAATTTATAATAAATTCATATTCGGTTTCTAATGGCTCCAAAGTTGATTATTAAAAGGTTAAGATGGTGATAGGTCTAAAACCACTCAAGAAATAGAATTTAGACAGGGTTGGGTACTTATATTAACCTTATCTTTAAGTATTAACTCTAAGTTAATTAGTTTCACTTTTACAATGTCTCTTTGTATTTTTATATAATATGGTTAAAAAACTTACAATATACATCCAAGCGACCCCCAAGTGGTCCATTAATGATGAACCGATCATGATATAAGTCTCTTGTCCGAACCTTAGATTTTTAGGAATTTAATATCAATTAATAATATAATATTTGTTTTCAGAACTTTTTTATGTCAATTTTGACACTATTCAATAGTTGATTTTTGTGAAACTCATAACAGATTGATTACTTCGAAAAAAGTCAATTAAATCAATCCTAATATATCATATTATCTTATAAAATTAGTTTAATTCTTTAAAAGTTTTATATTATATTTATTTGGGTATTTATAATATCAATTATTTTAATTTTTCACTATTATAGTAATTAATTGATCATCACTGTGTCATAAATAAATTATATTATTTAATGTCTAAAAATTATAAATGAACTTTCACTATGTATTAAATCTTGTTATCTTTCTAATGAATATTTATAATCTAAAATACAACATATATAACCCTATGTCAAAATTGTTTTTCTATGAGATATATGCTTGTGTCATTTTTGTATTCATTTTAACATAATTAAAATAAAGTGTCCTTATCACCTACAAGTGGCACCATGGAGTCCCAAAATCGACCCAAATATGCCTATGGTCGAACATGTATCAACCAATAAGGCTAGGACACGTTTTAGGGTAATTTAGTATTATTATAATATTATTTTTTAACCCTTATTTACTGGATTTACCCTTAACCATGGTAAATAAAATATTTACCGCAGTAATTATTCAAAATGTCTAAAAATAAATGTTACCTATTTACACAATTTGAACATCCTGATTCCAAATATGGAATCCATTTTTCTAAATTCAAAACACAGAAGTGGCAAAAATTAATTTAAAATTAATTCCCGCTGTCAAAACAAAAAGCGTGTTTTTAAGAGATAATAACTATCAAAAGATTGACACTTGTTTATGTTCGGTTTAATTGTAAAATTATGTCCAATGACCAAAATTATATTAAATGGTAAAAATATATTCTAAATATACTTTAAAACCACTCAAATTCATAATTTATCACTATTAATTATTTTTATTAAAAAAGTTGTTTTTAATTAAAATTTAGTAATTTTCACTATTCATCAAAATATGATAGTTATCCGAAATGTACCAAAATTTCACCTTAGGCTAAATTCGATATTCCGAATCCAAAAATGATGTCCATTTTGAAATATAAAATATATATAATTTCAAAAAGTAGGTATTACTATTCATAACGGCTATTTTGATTGGTTATGGTGTGTTAGAACTCGGTGTTGCGTACAACACAAGCTATCACATTATTCAAAGAGAAGCGTACCGTAGAAGCTTGGGGTGTTACAATAAGTAAGTATGTCTCATTATGATTTAGTTAAGATCATAAATAAATTCATCAATGATAAGTAACTTAAAACAAAAAATGTTGTATGTTAACTTTTCCTACTGGGGAATCTAATACCGTTTAACCCATCACAAGTTTGTGATTTTCTTATGGTTAACTTTCTCCTATACATGTTTACTATCACTCTTCCTCAAAATATGACCCTTTGTTTTTTCTTCCATATCCATGTTTTCCTACATGTAATCCTAGTATGAGTTAACTCTGGTGACCTTTTTACTTCTCTTTCATTATTTTAAAGTGATTATTTTACTGACTCTTGTTCCAATGTAGGATTTTCAATGAAGTTCCAAGCCCAATTTTAAAATTACGAGGACGCAATTCCCAAAAGGGTGGAAGGATGTAACACCCCAGGTAAATAAAGAATATTTCATTTTCACATTTATCCATATTTATGAATAAAATATTAATATAACATTAAAGGGGACTCTATGCTCGATGGCGTACCCAATACGCAACAATGAGTTTCTTGGGAATCTTACGTTGCACTCTAACAATAAAAAAATATTATATTATATTGTAGTCAACGCCTATCTGTTGTAATGGCAGGAATGAAGAGAACTAACTACAAAATGATTATATATGTTTGTCAAATATTTTTAATTTTTACAATAAATGATAGAGGATTAAAAATGCAAATGAATTCAATTTTAAGCGTAAACATTCTAAAATTCTATAAAAGGTTGATTAACCGCCTTTTGATGATGAACCTATTTTAAATCCACTTTTTGAAAATATTATGTGTTATATTTGACAAAATAAAATTCTTTTTTAGAATCAGGACATCAAAATTTACTTTGTGTAAATTTTTTTGTATTTTTCCAATAAAGTTCATTTTTTTAATCAACAGTGAAAATTGTTGTATTTTAATTCAAAACCACTTTTTCATATAATTTATTTATATGATTATATTATCTTCTGAATTGGTTTTAATGTGAAATTAGAATATATTTTTACCATTTAATCCAATAGTGGTCGTTGGAATTAATTTCATCTTGAAATTGGACTTAAACTAGTGTCAATCTTTTGATACTTATTGTTTCATAATGACACGCTATTTTCTCTGACAGCGGGAATTAATTATTAAATTAATTAATTTAAATTATATGTTTTGAATTTTGAAAAATAGACATCATTTTTTAATTCGGAATATCAAATATAGCTAAGGGGGAATTTTTGGTATTTTTCTGAAAAACATCAATTTTAGATGAATAGTGAAACCACTAAGTGGTAGTTAAAGAAACTGATTTTTCGATTAAATGATACTTTTCCACTTCTGTGATTTGATTTTCAAAAATCCTACATACATGTTTGTCATTAATAAGTAAAATGTTGTTCAATTAGATTAAAATAATTTTTGGTGAATAGTAACTTTTACGTTTTATTAATCACGATTAAAGGTAATTAGTGTAATTTTAGGTAAAAATAATGTTTTAATAATATGAAATTACCTAGACACATGTCCTACCCTCATTGGATGTGTCATGGACGACCAATAAAATCCATGGGTCAACTTGGGGACCCCATGGAGCCACTTTGGTTGGAAAATGACATAAATAACTTTTTATATAAAGTTAAAATAAAAATGTCACAAACATGAGTTGTTTTACTAAAACAATTTTTCAATGGGGTTATACAAGTAATATTTTTGACTATAAATATTCATTATGAAGATAAAAATAATTCCTCCATCATGATATTTTTTTATAATTTTTATACATTAAATAAATTAATTTAATTATGATGTCGTGATGATGTTGTGATTACCTCATAAATGAACGATTTAAATAAAATGAGATGATACGGTGAAATATAAGTCTTACACTTGTCCCAAACCTATTGGATGGGTGGATTTCGAAATTTTATCACCTTATCCTAGAAATATATCCTTTTGGGACATTTTAAATCCTAAAAAAAATTTATAATAAAGCAATATTTTATAACATTCCATGAGTGCCCCTCCTCTCCTCTTATAAAAAGACCTCACCTCTACCACCTTACACACACCTCTCAAGCCTTTGGCTCGGCCAACCCCTGCCCATTTCATCTCTGCACATCCCTCGATTCATCATTGAAGCCTCACTTTGAGCAGAATCCTTTCCAAGGATGCCTTTGAGCACAAATCAAATAGAGGTACCCGATTTAAAGGTAATGTCTTCCCTTGTGTTCTTTTTACTTATTTTTCTTCTCTAAACCCCTAAAATCTTTTTATTAATTTTTTTGTAACAACAACAGTATCTTAAATATACTAGGATGTTGTTATAACAAATATTTTAGCTACACTTTTACACACCTTCATCTATGGTTTAAAAAACATATTGTTTCAGTGGATGGCGAATTACTGCCTCACAAAATGATGATTGTTCAATATTCTTTTAACACCTTCAAAGGTGGCCATTAATATGTCACTATATTAGTATATGATATATAATATGTTTATGTTTTCATTAAGCTTATGTATTTCTCATTTATTTCATACCTTTATGGTTTCCATTATGGGTAAACGTGATATGTTCATTTTAGGAAGTGGGGACTACCGCCCCCTCAAAGTGATTTGATTCGTTAATTCCATATGAGGGACGTATAAAGGATGGAATTAATGGTATTAAAAATTATATCCTACTGTAATTATAATATACCTTTATATCATTATTATTTCATTCCATGGAATACGAAAAAATGAAAGTAGTGTTTATGCATACGTACGACTTACACTCTCCATGAACGGTACATTTCAATTCTTATCTCCAAATGTTATGTACTATTATAATACATATATATAATCGATATATATGTTATATATTACATCTAAATGATAGATATCACTCTTGAATTATAATATATATATCTCTCATTTTGTTTTAATTCCATTAATATGACAAAAAATGAAAGTAGCGTTCATGCGTACGTACGGCCTACCGTCTCCATGAACGGTGCATTTAATTTTTTTCCAAATGCTATAGAATAGTATAAAATGAATATATACAGGATATATATGATATTTAAAACATCAATACTATTCTTTATATGATATACCTATAACTAAATGGAAAATTATTTTCCAACAAGTTCAATTTTAACTCATGTACCGAACATCGACAAAAACATCTGATATGAACTCAATTTTTTAACCAATTATTAAAACATTATAATATTTGATATGAACTGAATAATAATATTTAAAGTAGGTCATTAGGAAATTATAAATTGACCCAATTTTATTATTTAGGAGATTAAAGAACGATCGAGCCATGTCGTACACGAGGTAAGGGATCCAACCTCTCTCTTTCTTTTTAAGTACTCTATTTTATGTCATTTCTTTTATGCTCATCTTACTTAAGTTTGGGGATGTACTTTTATATTCCTCATTCTGTAATTTTTATGTTAATATTATGAGAGACCCTATTGGATCTCATAATTCCATTTTTTGAAGTTTTATGTGGAGCCGTTAGGCTGCCGAGTTTTCGTAAGGGATTTTTCATCTCACTTTTATTCCCGTGACATTTCTGCTACGTTTTCCACTATTTACATTGAGTGGTGTATGTACTGCCCATTATTATACTCTTTGTGTAATATAATTTCATTTATGGGTATTTAAATCTTCATTGTATGACCCTTATTCCATGGGGTGTACGTTTCGAAAGTTACCCAACTCGGTAAGGGGACCTTTCACCCTCCTCTTTTTAAAAGACTTCTTTTGTTATGTCTTTTAATTCACATACTATTACATTGGGATAGGTTCTTCTATATCCTTATTTATGTAAATAATATGTCCAAGTGATGAGATACCATTTTCTCTCTCATCAACTCATTTTCTGAATTTTAATGTGACGTCATTAGGCTGTCAGATTTCTATAAGGGAACTTCTTAACCCACTTTCAATTCTTTGGCTTAATCCTCTAATTCTTGATTTTATTATGCCAAGATTATATGTGGAATCTCTATGTTGTAATTTACACAAACCTTTATATATATATACTATTTCTACACATAATCATCTCATTGATAAATTCTTACGAACTAGTATGGGAAATAATAACTGAATCTCATTTCATTGAGTTAAATACCTATGTCATTGGTTTTGTTTTTCCATGATTATGTGTGAATGACCTCTGATTGTTTCACACTTAATATACACTTATATTGGGTGCATTTATGTTTCTCACACATAATTATGTGATAGATTTATCCTTAATTTAAGGATACTATCATTATAATAGATATCATCTCAATTTACATTTCAATTGAGACTTCATTGTTGTTATGCACCAATTCACTCTTATATGGTGTGTATACTGTCCTTTGACATATTATATCATGAATCCCTTTATTCTAATGATATTATAAATCACAGATTATATTTTATTCCCAAATTGTTTGTATTCAAGTGTCTCTCATTTTGTTAAAAACTCTTTAAGAAAAATATCGTTTTAAATGTTTTAAAGATTCATTATTCTAAATCGTTATCTTTAATGTCCACGTTTTCAAAATGGTTGTCAGTATTTATTTATATGGACATTAATGTTTTAAAATTATAATTCCATTAAAATCTTCAAATCGGTATGGGACACTCTTATTCAAAAGTCGCATTTAAATGGTTTTTGAAAATGGATTGATTATTGCAATATCTTGTAATTACTTATTGTGTTTTCAAATTAAATGTTGTTATTAAAATGTTTATATTTTCAATATTTTATGTGTAATGATGGTAGTTGAACATTTTATGGGTGGTTACGTGATAAACCATATGACGAGTGTTGTCGTGAATACCAGGACGGGTGGTTACGTTATAACCTCCAATGCATTGGGTATGGAAGTTGGTTGTATGGATATTCCATTATGTATGTGTGGAATTGGACCGTATGGTTATTCTATTTATGTATGTATATTTCCCAAGTTACCTTTATATGTTATGTGTTCTTTATAAGGTTTTATGGTAATATTTTGGTTACAAAAGGGTAAGTAATGGTCTTTTATTCCATGAATAGTTTTTACTACTTCTTAAAGGTGAAAAGTATTACTTTGGTAAAGTATTCATGGTTTACCTATTGTTTTGAAAAAACTAACAGTTTTCCTTCTTTGTGTATCCTTTACTGGGCTTTTTATGCTCATCCCAAGTTTTTGAAATGTTTTATACAGGACTAAAAGATGAATAGGGTCAAGGATGGGTTCAAGGAAAGGCATGCTATCTAAAACATGGAACTAGACATGTTTATTTTTAAGAGTTTTTTTATTATATTATGGAAACTTAGTAGAAGTGTCTATTATTTAATCTTTTGAGATGTAATAGTTATGACCTATTTCTCTAAAACTCTAAACCTAAAAAGATCCTCTATGTGAGTTATTCATTTAATTAATGATAAAGTAAGGTTTAAGGTCGGGGCCTTATATGAAACCTAGGGAAAGAAGACACAATAATGGGTGAACTCAAATGCATGATCAAGGAAAACAAGGAAGATATCAATTGATGATCATATGAAATCATAATATAAGAGTAGGGGTATGATATTATAAGAAGAGAATAAAATTTTCATTCCTGGCATATCATAAAGCATAAACATACTTTATTAAATTAATTATTATAATTTCATAATACACGAATCATTTGAGTAATAAATTGTCATAAATAGATCATGAACAATTAGATCATATCAAAATAATAAAAAATGTCATAAAATTATTAAACTATCATGGTCATACAAACCATTTCATATTTCAATGATAACTGATTAAAACTTGAAATATTTATGGAACATTATTTAACACATATTTTTCATAGCATAATAGATCAGACACCACCACTTATTTCTAATCATTTATCAGGTATCCCTATCATTTTCCTATTGTCGATTGATCAGGTAATCTTTTTTCTATAATTATATCAGGATATTTAAAGCATTATAGAATGCATTGGAGGGTATATATTTTTTCCACTAAAATAAAATAATTAAAAACCTACATATGTGTGTCCAGAGATCATAAAACATTTATAATATCACCATAACATAATCTAGGGAAAGGAAATATGTTTCGTAAACATCTCAATATATCATCTGATCAAAACCCATGGAACATAAATATGATTAATAAAAATCTCATCATTATAACCCTAAATTATATAGATAAATAATATAAACGGTATCATTGGATCATATACCCCATATAACATAATTCTCATTAAATTATTTTATCATAAATGAAAATATATTTATAATATCATTTGGAATTACTTATAAAAATCACATCATTCATTTTCAAATAAATTATTTTACATACAAATATATGTAATATATTAAATAAAAAAATATTTGGAAGTAAAAATGTAAAAATGAAAATGAATCATCAAAATTATTATTGTTAATGATGGAAGGAAATTTTATTCATTCCATAATCATTAAAACAATACTCATGTTCAATGATTTGTTAAAAAGTACCCCATTCAGAAAAGGGATTGAAAATTATTTTTAATTATTTTTCAAAATTAAATCATAGATATAAATTATTTTGAACAATAATTTTTTAGTAATACAAATAATTATTTAAATTTTTTTTTGAAATCATGGATATGGTAAAATATTTTGACTAAAAGAGGACAAATAATGTCAATTTTACTTGAAAACATTATTTGAATCATTTTGACATTGAAAGAGAATGAAATTATTGTAACACCTAATATATATATACATGGACCAATAAGAATAATAATTAAAAGAATTTTATGTTATGAATATTATAATTTCATCAAAATAAGTTAATGCTTAAACAAATGATAGTTAAAATGGGATTGAAAATTGAATCCATTACAACATGTCTTGCATTTATTCATAAGCATCTGAACCACATTAATAATAAATATTTAATTAGTATACCTATATTCCAAGACCATAATGATATATATATATACATATATATATATATATATCTATCTTACCATATATTATTTACTTATAATATCTTATCACCGCTGTATTGTTAATTTGTTATGAAAATCACTGTTTTTGGTAATAACTACTCCATTTCTCATGCATGTTTCAGTTCAACATTCTTGATCCTTGTAATTATTTCATAGTTATATCATAAATAGAATAATAATCATGATATAAGTATAATATTAACTCACTATGTTTATATATATCTATAGATCCAAAAAATAAAGTGATACACTATTAATTGCACTATTCATTGAGACAGTAGTTTGTACGTATGCGTGAACATTGTATTAAATTTTAAGTTGATGGAATTAAATAATGATAAATAATAATTGATATTTAAAGAATAATCTATATTTTATAAATATATATATATTCATTATATCTATCCCTATCTTCATACATATAATGTGGAATGTTAAAAATGAATCACACCACTTTGTAGAGGTGGAAGTCCATAGGTATGAATGTGCGACATTATTGTTCTGAAATGGATTGGAATGTAAGAAGTTAACTATGATATAATAATTATATAGAATAATTTTATCATAAATATAACATAAAATATTAAATCCATCATAATTACTGGACCCTGAATATGGTGGTGAAAAAGAAATTATATCGATACATGGAGGCATTAGTCCACATGCACACATGAGGTTTACATTCACTAATCATTTGATGTAATTATGGGTGGATAATGGAAGTACCATAATAATAAAAAATTACATATATTTAGGATGTTGAAATTATTATTTTATGATGAATAATAAATTTTTATAGATGGTATAAGAAATAATAATTTGAAAGAGGTTTTTGGTAGATGATTACGTCTTCTTCCATATGCTTTATTTAGATATCATATTATTGACCCTTAGCATGGTATTATAACAATACTAGATAATAAAATGAATTTATGTGGGATTTGGGAATAGAAATTAGATGTATCCAGTGTAATGAAAAGTCTAATGAATGTTTACTTAAAAAGGAGTTGTGTTGTCCATTAATAATGGAGGAAAATGAAACTTTTTGAATTTCATATTTTTTTTAAATGTAATTAATTAATATTTCAATTAAATTGATTCCCAACCTGCATTAATTTGAATAAAAGGATTATGGGGTTATAGTATCAACATCCAATGAAACATATTCACGTATTTGGGTCATTTTAAACCTTATATTTTTGTTTTCCATTTTAGACCATTAATTTTCATAATTTTCCTTTTTGAGTATATTTCTGATTTTAAAAATTTATATAAATATTTTTCTCATAAAATTGAATTGATATAATTTTTAAACTATACATTTAAATTTAATTTAATGTTATTAATATAGTTAAATTTTCAAATAAAATGTTTTCAAATCCATAATATATTATATTTATCTAAAAAATCTATAGAAGATAATTATTCACACAAATTTTGTAAAATTTATTAATTTTAAAACAAATTTAGTTTTTTATTAAAGGAATAAATACATTATCTATGTTGAATATAAATTTAAGGTAATTATATAATAAATAAAATTTACAAATAAATCATCGTGATAAAAAATACATGTTATTATTTAAATAATCGTTTAGAACCCATATTAATCTCACTATTTCATTATTAAAAAATATTGGACATTATAAATTCAAGACGGTGAAATTTTATATTTATCCATTTCCTAAAATAATATAAAGGTCATACTAAATGAAAAATGGTACCATGTTTCCATATTTTCAAAAAATACAAGGGGATTTTGGATATCCATTCATCTAATAAGAAAAAAAAATAATTTATTGAAATCTTAAATCCTTATACCAATGACTTAACTATGTTTTATATGTTCTACCCTTAATGAGGTGACAAATATTTAATGAGGATACTATTAACAATGATAGAAAATAATAGTAATCTATGGATAAAATTTGAACCTGATTATTCTGAATATTGGATAAAATTTTCATGAATTTATTTCTATATGTAGATGAAATTAATATTAAAATATATACGGAAAAAATAATTACAATTGTTTTTTGGAAATATAAATCTCTAAAATATAATTCATGATTTATTATTATTCCATATCTAAAAATTATTACATGAATATTTAAAACATTAATTTAATATATAATGATTAAATTTTATTAAAATTTTTGATCGATAAAAATTAATCTAATTTATTTTAATAAAAAAATTGTGTTCACAGAAACTATTTTCCATGAAAACTATTTTTTACCATTAAATTTTTTATTTTAATTTATATTCAATTTATTAAGAATAGATTTATTTTATCTATTCAGAAAAATAATTTTTTATAATTTTTTTATCCCAATTAATAACTTCTATCTAAATTTCTAAGTAATAACCTTCATATTTAGTCATAATAATTCATTAGTATAATGCAGTTAAATTAAAAATTGTCATATGTGTAAAGAAATATATCATTTATATTCAACTTATTTATAGATAACTATTTCATAAATTACCTGGAAGATATATTATAAACAAATTATATGAATTTCTCCCTTAAAATTCTTTCACTCTTATAAAAAAAATAGGGATACTTTTTCATCATCACATTATTAGGATTATATATAGATCCATCTAATTGATGGTTTCACCATAATTAATTTACTGTGTGGGTGGTATTGTAAAATGACCACACTATTTATGGTCTAAAATCTCTAATGTATGTTCTTCATATAGTTGATTTTTCTCCAGTGTTCTGGGCTATGAGTTTAGTACATGTAAAATATAAGATATGTACTTCCTCACGAGAGATATTTAAAACACGTAAAAACATTATAGAGTATATTTTTAAGAACCAAGTGATAAGATATCATCCCATTATGATCAAAAATTTTAAATGCACCAATATATATTGCTCTTATTTTCATTATTGACGAATATCATAACCATTCTTATAGTATATATTTATAAGAATTCTTTTGCACCTTCTTCAAACCATTGATCATATTGATGATTGGTAATATAAAATTTATATAAACATTGAAAATATCTAATGTGTAGTTTAATGGCTCTATCATTCTCTTTCATTTATATAGAAAGATTATGTATTAGTATAATCCATTCTCCTAAATAATCACTACCTGTATAATTACTATATTTCCTACATAGAGGGCATCATAATGTTTCATAAGAATGCTCAATAGAATTCTATTATTGTAATGAAATTACACCAATAAATTTTGTTCTTTACAACAATATTTTAAATATATAGGGAAATATATCGACATGTATTCTAGAGTTTGAACGGTCCTCTTAGAATATAAATCTATATGAAGATGATGTGTAGTATTGATACAAAACACTATATCCAAATCCTTTGAATGACTTCTCCAAAAAAACATAGGTAAACCTCTGGTCCTGATCAAATACCATAAAATGTGGATATACATGAAATCTTACCCATTCATTAGTCTATAGCATGGCTAGATTATCAAATGATAAATATTCTCAAATTGAAATAGAATGTTATTCTTTCATAAATCAAATGACTACAACCCAAATATCATTATTCCATTTAGTGTTTTTCTCTATCTGATGAAGAAATATAAGATTATTTTTTCCAATTTTCAATGATGTATAATAATTGTCTCTAATAAACCCTTATAATTCAAAATCATACACTTCAATTTTCTAACATACTTGGAATCAAGATACATATTCTATAATATAAATTTTAATGGTATCTTACATGACGTATTGTTTTATATCTTTATACAACTTTTTTACTTCTATGATTCATTGATAATTAAAAACTATTACCTTTATCTAACATTTCATTTTTATATTATGTTATTTAATGGAAAGATATTATATTATAAAAACTTATTATCCCATTATAATATTGTTTTTACATATGAATGGGTATGACCATCTTTTATAGTTCCACATATTACATATTCACCTCTTTAGTCCTCACATTGATAGATAGTTGAACATTCATATGGGAATGATTTGATATTTCCTCTTTACTCAATATTTAATGATTCATTTTCTTCCAATCCATAAGTGATTAATCTCTCTAAATCATCCTACTAGAGAATAAAGTATCGTTCTTTCATCTCATAGAATCAGCCACATTGCCATCCTTCCCATTGTGGTAATGTATTGACTAGTCATAATCATTAATGAATTATAACAACATTCTCTATAGAATATACAACTAATTTTATGTGAATATATATTACATTATTTTATTATCTATATATATTTCTCACATCTCTCAATAATTATAATTCCACTATATCATTAATGATTAAAATTCAAATTCTAAATCATAATGGGAATTTTGGTATATTTTTCATGAATTATCAATTGGTATGAGGTATATATTATCACAGTATAATTTTTCAATGGGAAACATCATAGTCCCTTCATTGATGAATCTCTACAGAACAAATAATATTCTCCACTAAAGGGTAGTGCTAGAGTAGATTCATAGACCCAAAATATATTATTTTCCTTGAAATTATCTTCATAATCATAATTCCAAAAAAATCTAACCCCCATCCATGTCAACATGTATAATTGATTAGATATTATTGAGATATATATCAAAAATATATTTTATATCAATATAACTAAAGATAACTATTGATTTTGGTTACTGTGGTTGGTCTAGGAAATTTCTCATTGACATGAATCTTTAAAATATCCACTAATATACCATTAATTGATGATATTGACTCAACAATGATACTTTTAAAAGAAATATTTTAAATATATAATTTTTTTTAATATAACATAGTTGTACAGAAAACCATCAGCACATTTACTTATGGTCTTGATGATCATCCATGATCTTTTAATATATGTGAATATCATTTCTAATGTTTTCCACTAACTAATAAATGTAATCTCAAAATAATCTATTCATTATGACCATATATATAGTTGGGGTTTTAGTATGTCAAAAAAGAAACACTAATAATAAATATTGCACATACCACTTATAAAAAACTATGGTGGTCATATCCTTGATTTTAATAATTAATTGAAGACATCCAAAATTAAGGAAAATAAATGTGAAGTATCGAGATCCTCATATTTGATCAATCAAATAATCAATATTTGGTAAAGGATCCATTTTCATGATATAGTTTTTTCTTCTTCCAGAGAATAAATGAAAAGATACATCAATCTATTTATATACTTTTTAAAAATAATAGGTGAACCCCATGGTGACATACTTGATTTTTCTAATTAATTATCAATATTCCTTTAGTTTTTCTTCTATAATTTCTGAAATAGAATAGGGGTCATTTTAGAAGGATATTTTTAAATAATTATCGAATTAGGTATAAGTAAAATTAAAAATTACTCCTTCATATTAAGAGGTATAATTTTAAATTATACGGGAATGAAATCAAAAATAAAATAAAATAGTGTTATTATTGAAGTTTAAATAATCCCTAACCATGTGCGGTCGATGCCCATCGTAGATTGTAATTCCATCAATGTGTTGAATTTAATTTCCTTTAGAAGATAATATTCATCTCCACACTGATAAATGGTCATATATTTCTATAAAATATGAAATGTGACTTACTATACTTATCAATTTATATGAGATATATATAATAAATTCATTCCATGCTAAGAATCAAATATAATTAAACTATAATGAAAATCTAAATTTTTTACAAATATCCTTCCCACAATCTACAATCTGATGAGGTCTATAGACTTGAGATATAACAATTATACTATTATGATTTTTCTCTTCTAACTGAATCTTTGATCATTAAAGTGGTTATTCCAAAACATTGGAAAAATAATTAACATATTAAATAGTGGGTAGATCATGAACCAAATTAGAAATTTTCTATTATAGAGTAGATTATATGAGTGTATTTCACTATTTGATTCTCATAACCAAAATCATTAGTCATGATCAAGTGATATTTCATTTTTTTTCACGGCTAATATGTCATTGACGAAGAACACCATTATAGACAATAAAATTCACTCACTAGTTAGTGTAATTCACATACTCTCTTAATTTAATGAAATGGATTGTGGGTGGTTCATTATTTGGAATTTTATTTTTCCACATAATATTAATCAATCTATTCAATTTCTTTTAAAATTGCATTATTTATGACTATCCTTTCCATATTTAATAATAATGTCAATTACATTTTTAAAATTTCCATGATGTTTCATAACAAAATTATGGGGTGTCGATAGATGGAATTTCATTCCACCATGTTATTTAAATTTTTTTATAGGACTCCTTACTCTTCCTTTTAAATCCTTCGTAATTATAGAAATAATCATCTTCCATTTCAGCTTTGGGGACACATCAAAATATTTCTTCATAGCTATAAATTAATCTTATAGCTAAACTCATTATATGACATGGTTTTATGGAACTAATGAATTAAAAAATATTTTTTTTGAGGATTATTAAAAAACCAAAATCATATATTTCATGTATTGTATATTATTCCTCATATGTTTCAATGGATTCTTTATCCTTTTCCCTATGATCAATGAATGAAATCTTCATTTTATACATAAAATATGATGAATGTAATTTATATGAAAATACTCGTAAACTCATACAAATAAATGGATTCAATGTTATTATCATTCCTCATATTTGTAAAATAATTCCCCTAATTATCAACTTATCCATCAAAATAATTATTATCTAGGAAAATTGTTTCATGTTCTGAGCACATGAGAAGAGAAAAGATTTTCCCAATGGTGTTTATCCATCACTAACCAACTAGTGGATCAGAATACCAATTAAAAAATGTGGATGTTTCCACATGATATACTCAATAACATGTATTACCATCATTTTATCATTTGTAAGGTCTACATGTTTTTTCATATGAAGTCTTCATCGTCATATCAATAATATTCTACGTTTTATCTACCATATCATTTTATTCCACATGTATAAATTCATTTAGATTTATGTTATATTAGTTTTTATAATTATTTCTTTTTTTTCATCTATTGACTAAGACCAATAATAAAATTATAGTAATTAAGGTATAATAATAAAAGTTATATTTAATATAATCACGAAATATCACTCATTGTATTTCTGAATCATGTCACCCTCTTCCCTATGTATAAAAACTTCGTTTTAACATAGTTTATAGATGATCATTTCCAAAATATTATGTTTTCTCCTATACATTGTTTTTTCCACTGATTTCTCACTAATTGTTTAATCATAATATTTAAATATTTACTATTTATTTATCTCATACAATGAATAGACACCCAATCATTCATACATAAATATTACATTATTTTAGATGAATAATCAATACTTCAAATAATTATTTATTCGAAGGCAATAAAGGATTATTTTTATTTGAAAATATATTTATAAACATCATATTTTGAATCATTTTTATTCATAATTAATAATTTTCTTCTCTATTTATACCCTTCTTGGAAAACAATACATAGAAATTTTCTTCATAGCTTAATTAAATGAATTACAAAAATATGATATCTTAGATGATCGGTAATGATTAACATTGAAGTTATCAATAAATCTTCAAATGAAAGAACAATATAATCATTATGGTGTGATATAATGACCATAGCTTACAAATTTTTTATCCAATACCTTCTAGATCATAAACATGTTTCATGGAATAAAACATTATTAATTAAAATGATATGTTCTAGTTATGGATTACTGATACTTATACATTGATCAGTGTTACATAATTTAATTAATTTTACCCAAGAATTATATATAATATATTTTCATTAATATATAAATATAAATCCCTAAAAATTAGTGAAACATAATTAATTATACCATTCATGGGGACAGAAGGTTTTATGTATACGTAGACATTGTTTTCACATTTAGAATGACAAAATGAAAGAATGGTAAATAATAATTTACCCATATAGATTCACACTTATATAATATCTATTTTTTTAATTACATATATCTTTATTACCATCAATGTAAAGTTGAAATAAAAAATGGATCACATCACAATGTGTGGGTGGTATTCCACACGCACGCATGAGCGACACTAGCATTTTCCAGTAGATTGGATGATAAAATGGTGTATATGATATTAAAATTCCAAAATAATAATTATAAAATAAATAAAATATATATATATTAAACCCATCCTAATTACCACTCTTAAAATATTGTGATGTAGGATGAATAATATCTTTATGTCGAGGTCGTGGTCCACACATGCACACATGTGACACATTCCTAGAAAATTTGAGGGAATAGAGGGTGGATAATGGAATTTCCATTATAATAATATATTTTTAGTAAATTCCATATAATATTCTTTTTGGAAGAATAAAAAATATTTAGAGATGGTATATGAAAAAATAATTTGAATGAAGACCGGTATGAAGATAGCCTCATCTTAGGTAGGGCACCTTTAGTTCACTTATTAAGGAACAATGGAATAGTGTTATAAGAAGTCCAATATATATAATTCATCAAAATGTTATATTATAAGAAACAAATCGTGGTTTTGTTGATCTATATGGATCATTGATGTGTAATGAAATATGAGAATTGGGGTTCTTTTATAAGGGAGAAAAATAGAACCCTTGTAATTACTTAGAATAATTAAATATAATTAATGTATTTCTCATGTATTTTGTTTTTTAATATCCCTAAATTTCAATAAAATGAGTATGTGGTTTAAATTTCATAATAGAATGATACTTATACACTTTTTGTCATGTAATAAACATTTTATTTTATTTTAACCCCTTAATTAATCAATTTTATCCTTAATAAGGTTAATGAGTTTTTTAATCTTAAAGGTTTATAATTTTACATTTACATTAAAAATGTACTCATAAATGTAAAATAAAATACATTATAGAAATTTTATAATTATTATTTTACTATTTTATGGTTTTAATAATTTTTTAATCTTTTAATAAAATATTTTTTTCCATAACGTATGTTAAATATCACTCATTGCACTATCATTTAACTTGACATATAATTGATCAATATTGTTAATAAATTTGAATATAAATGATTAAGAAATTTAAAATATATTATAAATATCTAATAAATTAATGGAAACCAATAAATTACAAATATTATAATAATTTTATAATTTTTAATATGATTTAATTTTATTTTCTATTAATGGAATAAATACTATGTTGACATTGCCTAGGGATATAAGTTAATTATATAATCAATAATATTGTCAAATTTACCGTGTAAAAAGTTAACAAATATTTCAAATAGATATTATAAACTGGACTAAACCATTATTTTATCCTATGAAAAATTATTAGAGATATTAAGTCAAGAGAGTGAAATTTTGTATTTTTCTTTTTCATAATATAATATAATGGTCACAATCAAAGACAAATCACACCGTATTTCCATACATTGGTATCCTCAAGGGAAAATGATGAACTCCAATCATCAAAAGTAATGTGTTATAGATATTTGAAATCTCTATCCGAATTTTTTAGCTCATATATAAATGTTTTACCCTTATCGAGGTGATAAATATTTACAAAGGTTACTATTAAAAATTACCAAAAATTAAAGGGGACAATTTTTGATATTCCAAATTTTAAATTAAATTAAGGGATAAATTATTTAATATTATATTTTTATAAATTGTATATATTCATCTTAAAAATGCATGAATACTGCAATGAATGTTTTTTTAGAAAAAATCAATTTTTAGTATAAAACAGAATTTATTTATATTCCACACATAAAACCCATTATATTAATTTAAAAACATTTCTTGAATATATAATAATTAAATTTTATTTTAATAACGAATCAATCAATATTAAAAAATTTCTTAAATAATATCACATTGTATGCCTAGAAATTAATTTTTCAAAAAAACATATATCATTACCTTTAAAAAGTTTTTTTAATTTCAAACCATTTTATTACCAATAATACATAAATATGTAAATAATATTTATTCATAATTTAGTTATCAATATTCATAAATTCTATCCTAATGGATAGATGATAAATACTATATTAAATTAAAATATTTTAATGTATAACAACGTTTTTTATACACATTAATTTATTTAAATATAATTATCCAAGAAATAAAATTTATTTATATATAACTATATAATAAAATATCTAGTTTTTAGAAATAAAGATTAAGACACCAATAAAAAGTTACATGGATATATATCTCATGTAATAAGAATAAACTATATAAAATATAACTTTTTGAAGTGTTTACATAATCATTTATGGAAGGTTATATTATATGAGGCATAATATCTTGTGATAAGGACTCAAAGTCTAGGAAATTTGGTGTTACATGAAGAGGAACATTATATATATTTATTTTCATAAATCATTCTCACGGCCAAAATGAGATGGTTTCTTCTCAGTTATGATTTTGTGGAGAAAACCAAATATTAATTAATTATTCCCCAAACATGAAGATGTTGTCGAAGCTTGATTATCATGGATCTTAGGAAAGATTATGAAATTAGTTATTTCATGTCACTTCATATCATGGAATAATAGGGAAAAATCCATATATGTTTCTTGGGAATGAGTTCCCTCTGTATATATCTAGTTCAAGTGTAGGGAAATGTGAAGTGGATTCATTACATTCTTATGATTCCACAGAAAATTAAATGTGAATGCACATAGTAATGAGGGTTAGGACTGAATCTAATGGGATATAGGTCTGGACTAAATGAAAAAATCACCATTATCACAATATATCCCAAAAAAAATAACCCAATGATTTTATTTTCTAGATGGTTTTTTTTCTAGTGTCTGGATCATTGAAGGATGTCCAATGTGGTCAGGGGAACCCATTCACTAGGTAATCTAATATAGAGCTATCTCAAATGTAAAGAATATTTTTTTATGGTATATACAACTCAAAATATATAATGGTCCAAAAAATTGAATATAAGTCATTTAGATTCAAATCATGCGATAGGGAATCTATGTACTTTATGTTTAAGGTTGTTCAATGAGGACCATTTTAAGGAAATGTAATAAGAACCATTGAAAATTAGAATATATCCATATGAAATATATTAAATCATATTCAACTTCATCTCATGTAGTTAATGTTTATATTTCTTGTAATTTCATGTTATACCAATAGAACATTTTTGAATAGTTCCTTTTATAGATCTAACACATGGTAAAAAATTGGTTTTTTTCTGGATGCTGAGTTAGTGGAAAAAACCCAATGTGAATTGATGAATTTATAGACCCCGTGAAAAATTATCTATTCAAATACAGCGAAACATATGGATAAATCCTATATTGGTGATCGAAATGTCAATACACGTCCAATAGTAAAATAAATCAATTACTAAATATTTTTAATAAAATATATTCTTCCATATATGTCTATATCATATATAGGGGAAGGACATGTTTCCACATTCAAGTGTTTAGATTTATTATAAACCCCAATGAAAATTAGTTGGAGCCTGAATAATAGAATTCAAATTGATAGGATCATCATCTGGACTTTTACCTGGAAACATGATAGACTTTACATATTTAAAAAAAAGAATCAAACAAAAATTGTCCCTATAAATGATATGCATATTCCTAGTATAGAGTCTTTTTATGGAATACAAACATCAGTGAGGATATCTGAGAGACTGTGAATTACTACTTTGATATGGAACTTATTTAAAGAAACATTTTTGTATAATATATACATCAATAATTTGTTTATTTTCATTGACGATGGATCATTTTTCATGTAATTTAACATTATTGTATTAGTTATATATTTTCCTTTAGTTTTTTTAAACAATTAAGACTATATTACCAAGAATTTTATGCTCATATAATGAGCAGCATGTTTAATGAATTTACATTTTCCTGAAATTTACATTGTACAATCCAGTTTAAATTCTTACAGTATGGGAATTGTAAACCCAAATGAAAATATGCTATTTATTTCGTTAAAAACATTTCATTAGTATCATACGTGATGCACTCCCCATCCATGTTGATCAAGAATTAGGCATTGTTGGATTAAAACATTTGATTGTAATAAATTACTTACCATTTTAGCATTAATTTTTAGGAATTCATTACAGGTATCATAGTATTTCCCATATCTAATGCCAATTCTCCTTGTATTAAAAGGAAATGATGGAATTTATTATTGAATTTTTATTAAACTAATTTTTTATGGATCTAAAGGATTCACAACATGCATAATATTTTATCATGAAGCCGCAAAAATTCAATGTCTTATCTCTAATATAGATGATATTTATAGTGTTAAACATCAATTTTGATATGAAGTGATGGTTTTTTATCTTTATTAAGATAAGTTTCTTCTAATCTTAAACCAGAAATTTTGTAATTAGATAATTAAAAGTATGTGTCCTAATGTGGTAATACCACTGTGCAAGAAAGTGTTTTATAATCAAAATTCTCTTATCCATCATCTTCTAAATAATTTTATATACAGTCTTGTTAAATTCCAATCATTATTTTTCTTCTAAATAAATATAAGATGTGAAATTAAGCTTAATATTTTATTATTTAAATAACATCTTCATTAATAAGAATATAATTTAGTGTCTTAATTTATCACTACTGTTTGAAGAACACCAAATGTAGAAACAATATAACACAACCAAAATATGATGACGTGTGTTATTTTTAACTCTTCATGTAGTAATAATGTATCCCACATAAGGATGAAATTTTTGGAAATAAGAATAAATATGACCTAATTGGCTCTAATTGGTGAGTATAGTCCTTTGACATGTATCTTCCAAAAAAAATTGACAATATTATCTTGCATTATGAAAAAAATTGGTGTCTCATGGATAAAATTGGAATATATCTAAAAATGGAATTTCATCTTGAATTAAAGAATTTCAATATAATTAATGATGAAAACTATCCCAGACTTCTAATTTAAATTTATACATTAGTTATATAAAATTAGACATCACGAGTTTCATCGTGCACTTCAGGTATAACATGAGGTTCTCCCCTCCATTAATACACATGATGTGGAATGTATCAAATCCTCATTTAGTATACCTTCCAAGAATTTCATCTCTCATAAATGAAAAAAAATTACTTCTATAGATGGATATCTGTCTTCTTGTCTCGATCCGAATAGAGGATACCTGTTGGGAGGTATTCTATTACGGGTGATATCTATCAAATTTTAGAATCATGTAGTGATGGTAATCCCATATCTTGATCCTGGGTTATGTTAGAAACAATAATTTATTCAGTATATTTTTTTTCTAAAAGGTGATATATCCCTTTGATGTCTGATTCTAATACCCATTTTATACATTTTTGGAACTTTTTTGGTAGTAGTTTCACTGACACATTAATCTTTTTAGTCATTATGTAAACATAATATTTTGGAATAATATTCAATTTATGGTGAATTCATCCATAAACCCTCAAATAAAATCAATCAATGAAATCAAATCTTCTATCCTAATGACATAGTCTCAAAAAATGTTCCGAGTCGCCACCTCTAAAACAATAATTTTATTTTATCAGTATAATTAATATTTTAAAGTTAGTTCAAATACAAAAATGTGGGACATTGTTCACACACATTATTAGTGAATCCATCTAATATTAGAAAGGAGTTTGGAAACAACAATCTTTCTAGAGTTATTAATATAATCCCTAATATAACCATTAAGATCATTATAATTTTACATCCATATCATTGTTGAAATATAAGAGGCACCATCAAAGAAAATATCACACAATTGTGTGGGTTTTAATTATAAAAAGGAAGCTTCATCATTGAATTCTATATTTATAAGTGAATTTTATATGATAGTATGTTCTATGAGTAGATTTACTAACTTATTCCCCTATATTATCTTCTGAGACAGAAATTAGATACCAATTTTTTTGCAGAGTTACCACCCATCATAGTTAACATCTAGTTGTCAATAGAATATAAAGTAATTACTTGAGAATGTCAACATGAGATAAAATACTTCCTCATGGTGATTAAAATTATATTATAGATTATAAACTATGAATAGAAATACAAGTTATTTTTTCTTGATATTAGAGTATCATGCCTCAATATAAAACATTTTTTTTAATATAAAAGAGCTTTTCATCCATTAACATGTTATTATTCAGATCTAGGTGAGTGATAATTAATATTTCCAGGATTTCTGTATAAAGGATGACAGTCTATTCCTCTATGGGTGGCATGAAAAAAAATCTGTGAAAAGGTAATATTTTATATCATCAAACGATCCATGGAAATCTTATTTCCTGCAATAAACTACCCTTGTATTTGTCAAGTATTTCAGGATTATAAAATTATTGTATATATTGGTTATCAAGCCCCCATTGTATTCATGTCTCCTCTATGTTCCTCTCAATTGCAGATTTTTTTGGGGGAGTGGAAATATTGAGTATCCCCATAATTTTTCTAGGATAGACATTAATATTATTATGGTTTACCACTACACAAATGAATTTTACTAATGTTTCAATGAAAGTGAATTTTATAATTTTTATCCCAAATATTAATTTTTCAATAGATTTTTTAATACTACCATAACATGAGATTGATAATCATAGAATTATTGATATTTCAAAACCGTATTATCCAAATCGTATAATATATTTTTCCACAGAATCTGATTGAAATATATTGCACATTAAATTACTATATGTAACCATTATTCCCAATGTTACGAATACTTAAATTATAGAATTATATAGATTTGGGTGTCCTAAATGTTAAATACACTCCATCTTTAGGTGGAATTCAGATCCGATTAAAAATTGAATACAGGTTTTAAAGGTGAGGGAAAAAATCCATCTATTTCATCGATTGGTAGCTTCATGTTTAGGACTCGGAAATAGTTTTTTGGGATGTGATGGTTTATATCCTTGAAATTAATATAGATCGTTTTTCTATTTTTTATGATCGGTATGGTGTTGGTATGAAAATTCAGTTAGAAATTTTTTGATAAATTTCCTTTTGATTATCAAATAAATATCATGATACACTATGTTATTATATGTGGGATGAAATTTTCATTCATAATGTTTCTAGTGATTATTATCTTTATGTTGACCAAAATCATGGGTATCCACTTGGGGTTGTAATTTTAGATTATCATTTTAATTTAGTTAAACAATTCTTATCTTTTTTATAAAATGTGATTTATTTCCATTATTCTTAATGTATCATGGATGTAGTGATTAGTGTGTCCCATGGATACTCCCCATACAGAAAGTTTCTTGTTTTATTTCATCCTTGATAGCTGATATTCCTTCCGTGAATGCGATATGAAAATATTTGATTCAAATTCCTTATTTTACTATTATCAAGAAGAATAATACGGACTAAACTCTTGGGATTTGAGGGATAATATGGGGAAATTATCACTTCTATTAGAATTGATTCATCATTCTAAATGATTGGGTGCATATTTTATATTCAACAACATTGTAACAGAAGAAAATTTTCTTGAAACTACATGCTTTTCTTCTGGGGTTCATGTCCAACCATTTTAAGACCATCACATATGTTTTACAATTATTATCCTAATATATTTCTGAATAAATATTAATTGTGGAAATATTTATATCAATGGACATCATGATGTACTTTTTCTCAATTTATGGTAGTTTCTCAATTTATGTATCCAATTACCCACCAAATAATATGAATTGAATTGTGTTTTCTAAATAATAAAAAACTATGACCTAGTGGCCATCAATATTTTTTATTATTAGTATAATTAAATTGATGTGAAACATAAATTATTTAATGTGATAAACCAATTGATATATAGGATATAATTCAAGTCCATTTAGAGTATTAATATGTATATAATTATTTACCATTGAATGACCCCTTTTCCTTTTTTAGTATTATATGTTTATGTATTATGATTAAAATGACATAAAATAGAACTATTTGTGTACAAAACCATTGAGTTACCATTATAGATTTATTTTAGGAATTGATGATTAAATGAGTATCCTTTCACATATATATGAGGATATAACCTTCCAAATAGAACATTGAATGCATTTTTGTGGGGTACAACTATAAATTTGGTGTTGAAAATGAGTTCTATAATATGACACTTAAACATTATTATCCTCTATGGAATGTGTTTTATCTTCTCATAATACTAATATTTCTTGTAATAGATGGAATTTAGCATCAGAAAACCCATAATATTAGTGCGACCAGGTCAAAATGATTTTGATCCCAGATGCATTTTTCAAACTGTATTGAAAAATTTAAATATTTTTAATCATAAAAATATACATTGGCTTAATGTAACCATGTATGAAGAATAATTAATGTTTTATAAGAATTAAATTATCAGGTGACATTCAATGGATCTAATATATTCATGAGTTGTCTCGTATTTAGTAACATCACTCTCCAACTATTGAGGTATTCAAAAAAAATATGTGCATTATTGATATTGATAATGGATGACAAGTATCCATGATTGGAATCTTTTCCAAACTGATAGTAACATGCACTAAAACTTATTATTTATGGATAAATTTTCCTTACATCCTTCCATGATGTTTCTTCTCTGATTCAGGATTTTGGGCTGAAGAGGACTATTTATGTGACACATTTCCTTGAGTATAATTTGGGGATATCTTTTCCATATGTATATTGGAATATACAGGTAGTCTAATATTTCAATGAAGATGGAAAAATTATGTATCTAAAAGTCAATATTCTTATATAATTAGGCCTGAATGATCCTTATAGAATCTTGGATTAAATTGATGGTCCATGTTTTATTATTCTAGATAATGTCTTTAGGTTTTTAAAACTTCTATAGATTTATTGGAATCAATGCATAACTGTCAAAGTCGACCTCAAATTATCCTTCCCTATTATTTTAACCCTTTTTTTATTATGGATAAAAAATGTTGTTCAGATTTTTTTATTCATTAGTGAAGTGGTTCTTATAAATAACTACATTTAAATACTCTTCATCATATGAAAATTCCATTTTATTAAGATTTTCAAAACCATTTATTAATGGGGTTAACAACTCTGTAATATTCAAAACAAAAATGGGTATTATAAAGGGCTCTTATTGAAGTTCTTTGATTCACCAATTATGATTACAACAAATCATGGATATATATGATGATGTAGACAATGAAAAATATATTAAAAAGGGAAAATAATTATGAATAGTTGATCCATTCCACATATAGGTATTTCATTCACACATTAAACCAATTTTCTAGTCATCAGGTCATCCGGCTTATAGTTCACATTATTTAGGAATCTCCCCTCCCAAATATTTTTCTCATTCGTCTAGTGTTTCAGATACACCTTTCACATAATCAACGTGTCTTTACAACATTACATTAATGAATTAATTCATCTTCAGAAGTAAAAACATATATATTAAATAGTCTAGGATGTTATGCCATATAATTCATTGAATGGTTCAATAATTTTGGTGAGGTCTTAACCCATATTCATTGGGATTCTTGATGTTAGAAAAGGGAACTAAATTTTTCTTCATTTTTTTAATGAACATTTCCCAATACTTATTTTTTTCAAATTTAATAAACACTATTCTTCTGAGCATCAATGTTCAGGTAATTTTTATCATTATTAACCACCTTAAGTTGGTAATGATATTTTTATTGTTTTATTAGATGGAGGCACCACATGATATTCAATGGGACTGGTGTTTTGATACACAACATGTGATTGAGGATTTTTGAGTATGATGGTCCTAATATATACACTACTTAGATTCTTACCTTGTACTAATGGTGTCATCTAATACATGTATATTGAATTATAAATCGAATCCTTTATCAGTTTAGTTTTGAATACAAACTCTCAAAAACCATCAGGGAAATTCATGGGAAAGGCCAGTGTTTAAAAATCATTTCAAATATTTTCTTTTCACTTTTTCAATAAATACTCTTAGGGAAGCATTAGATTTAGTGAATATTTTAATACGTTAAACCATAGGATTATTTAATACACTTTATAAAACACAACAATTTTTATTTTTTATTATAAAATAAAAACAATATTGAATAGGTTTTTTGAAATGAAACATAAAAATAAAATAAACCACAATATATATTATTTATAAAATAATACCATAGTACATAATAAACATTAATACGTAATATGAATTCAATGTGACCGAAAATTATGAAATTTATAGGTGGAATAAAATAGAATTAAATTAAAAATGTAAAAATATAAAATATTTACTCTTATGGTTTTCTCTAAGGATCGCAGCCCTGGTTTTATTTATGTTAATGTGATAATAAATTAAAGAAATAGACACGTTAATAGGGATGTAAATGAATAGTATTGATGATTCTTTAAATGTAAGTCTATATATAGGATTTAAATATAACTATTATATAATAGTTTTTTGGAATATAGTTGACCAATTTGATTCCATTATAAATATGGTTGTTTTATATATAGTAATTGGGTATATCTAAAGTGTATGTTGTGTAATTTATAATAATACAATAATTTTGGAATTAAAAACTAGTATTTATTTAAAATATATTATTATAAGAATTTATTTTAAGAAAATATATATTATTGTTATTTTCATAAAATAATTTTATTTATCAATAAAATTTATAAAAAATATTGATATACCTATTTATTGATAAAAGAAAATTTTATTTCAATGATTAATTAACTGTAATATAATGCTATAGAAAATAAATATGATGTGGAAAATAAGAATTAATGTGAATGAAAAGATATTTCTCAATGAACTTCTCTCATAAGAATTTTTTAAATTAGAAACATATATTTTATAAATATAATAAAATGATTCATTGTAATAAAATATATAACACTGAATTAGTTATCACAACAAAAAAATAGTGTCTCCACGATAGTTTATTTGAGATTTTTTACAAACTATTCTGATTAAAATGTTTTGATTATTATATATAATATATCGGTGTTCTAGATATACATTTGATATACATGAAAGAAAAAATTTTAGGGGGGTTTTGATAAAGTATCTACTATTTCATTTATAAAAACAACCTAATTAGCACGCCCCCCTCCCATGATGCAAAAAACCGACCTTTGTGACCCCTTAGATGACTCGTTTCACTATGATGGTCACCCCTATTACTACATTCCCAATTACCACCACCCATGATGATGGTTAATCCCTAACCCATTCTCCATGATAATATCTACTTATATACCTCAACTCAATTTCCCATACACTATTCCATGATTGATTTAGATGTTTATGGTCATATATCTCTATCCTCCAAATTGTTTTTTTACCTCTCCTCACCTCAAGTACTAAATTCGATTAAATATGACATTTTTATTATGATGTGTATCTTTTATTAATTTATGTTATTTATATTTTTCATATAATATTTGAACATTTTAAAGATTAATATATGTTCTGTCAAATCAACACCCAACCCTGGTCATTGAAAATAGAAGGTGATACTAAAAATTTATTTTACATGGTTTGTTGAAAATTTAAATCTTTATAATTGTATTTATATTTAGAATAGTTGATTTCAAATATATATAAATGAAAATTGGATTAATTTACATTATGAAACATTTCAATATGAAAAGTGTTTGGATGATTTTTTAGATTATGAAATTCCAAACCGATTAGTGGATGATAAAATAAATTATTTGTCTCAGGATTGTATAATAGAGAAATATTGAAATAGAAATTATGTATATTAGAACATTATATTCAAAAAAATTTCATCTTGAAATATATTTTGTATTTTTAATGGATAATCGATTACTATGGAATGTCAAAACTATGACTATTCAATGAATTAAACACAAACTGAACAACTACAAAATATTTTAGAGGAAACAAAAAAAAATTATTTGGATTTTTAGGATACAATATACAAGATTTTAATAGATAAATATACCCTTTAATTTATCTAGATAGGGATTTTATTTTTTATAACATTTATGATCAAAAAATAAGGTTTAAGAATTAATTGATGGGGGAAAAGAAGAGTTATTTTAATAGTAAACCATATATTTGATGCTTCCACTACAATATATGTTTTATCATATCAATTGTCATTATATAATTACAAAAATTTCATGCCCATGATTTTATAGTTTCATCATGCTATATTTCATTAAATTACTATCTATGCATCATTTTATGATATAACAAAAATAAAAAAATTGGAATTGATTATAAAATTATATATCTATGCACTAATGATTTAATTATTTATTAGAATGTATATTTTTATAAATAATTGTTCATAATATTTCATAAAATATTATTAATGTGAATTAGAAACAATTAGAGTAAAAATAAATGCAACATAAGTAAAAAATATATGAAGAAACACCCCGAATGGTATTATGTTACATTTCCCTATAACCATGTTTCCAAAAATATCATGGCACATGAGACTTCATAAGAAATGATGTGTCCAGATCATCCTAGTAAAAATGATTCCTTGGTGAGACCACCAAAAGATTCAACATCATAGAAGGTTATTTTTTTTATTATATCTAGATTTATACTTGAACACTAGCGATGTACATTTGAGATTTTAATATCATTTTTAAGCCAATTAGTACTTTAGGTAACAATTATATAATATGGAATTATTTTTTTCCCAGTTGTCTACATCCATGATGGTGAATGAAAAAGAACGATTTCATCAATTCATTTATTAATCATGGAAAGAAAAATCTTGGAAATCATATTGTTGTATACCATCAACATATAATAAAATATTTGCAGCAATTATTATATGATGGAATAGAAAAATATTTTTTAACAGGAAAACTATTCAAAATGCATAATATTTTAACCTATACAATTAGTTAAATTCTTATAATTGGATACATATCTTTGTTAAACAATATTGCTGATTTTATTCTATTGTTTTAATTTTTATTATAAAAGTCATTGATTACCTCATAGTGTAAAATGTTTATTTTTCTTTCACAGTTTATTTTTTGTGGTTTCTCATAAATTTTAGATTAAATTGACACACTTTGATGTAGATATTGAATTTTGAATTTCACAAATGGGGTTATCTTCTTCAAATATCGAGATAAAATTAATGAATATCAATATATAGTAGGGATAATTTAATCATTTTCTTGAAGGGGAAATGGAATTATGTAAATCTTTTGTTGTTTATTGATCAAAATAATAGAATAAAATTATTATATTTTTAATATTAGTTATTATGTGTTTAATGTTATATGTTTTAATATTTAAAAAATGAATATTTGTAATAAATTATTGGAAAATGTGATATTTACATTTTCTAGTGAATAGCATAAATCAATATATCACCATAATTATCATAAAGATTTAAAATAAATGAATATAATGAGTAGTCAGTTGAAAAATTATAATAGACTGTATCCTTATACTATTTAAACATTGAAAAATCCTGAGAATGATTTATTTGTTTGAACCATTAAATAAAATAAAATTTCATGAATTATATTCATGTAAAATTTAACATTTCATTGACATAAAATCTTCAATGTTTCATAGATTTGAAATTTCAGAGTCACATATTATGATAGAGCCATTGTTTCATTTTGAATTTAATAATACATTACCTAAAAAGTAAATATAGTTCTATATGAGCTATGTACCTTCTTTAGAAATCATTATATAATAATGTAAATCAAAATAATCTAGATAAAATCCAAGAATATGTTGTTTTAACACTATCATTTAGGGATTTTATTTTCCACTTCATTTTTCACTATCACGATTCATCTAACTATTCATTTTATAGAAGAAGTTAATCATGGAGGACCATTATACTATTAGTAGATATATAAAATTGATAGGTGAGTTAATATTTTTTTAATTTAATTGATGATTAAATTTTATCAAATAAATATGTAAAAAAGTAAATATGTTTTTTATTTTATTCATCTAGTATAAAAGTATTTTGATATAATTTCTAAAAAAATAAAGTTCAACTATAAGGATAAACTGTACAATGTTTATTAATGTAAGATTTGTTGACATTATAAACTATGTACATCGATGGGAAAAATACTGGATTCTATTTTGTTAAATGTGTTTATGATATCTCCACTAAATTTCATTTTAAAAATCATTCATTGATATTTAAAACTATATAATGACCATTTAAAAAGGGGTCAAATTTTGAACTCACTGAATTAGATTTACTATAGGCATATAGGTATATGATACCAAAGAGGTTTTTAGATATATTTTTTGAATAAAAAAGATTAAAAAAATTATGACTATGTGTTGAATTGAGATAGAATTTAAAAAACATTTTAATAATGAGATTGTTGAATGTTTCAACTATAGTGTAATTTTATACAGATATTCATATGGTTACTTTTTTTATAATTTCTATGTTAAAATTAAAAACATATATCCTCTTTAGTAGATAATGAATGTTGATTATCATTCTTAATATATTAAATAGCTTATTTTATTTGGCTCGTGGTTCTCTATGTAAGGATAAACATATGATTCCAATAATATTTATTGCTTTATGTTTCGTAAAATGTACCCTGATTAATGCTTTATTACACAAAATATTGATGAATATACTCTTAATGAAGTGGTATACAATCAAAACAAGATTGATAAAATCAAATTATACTATGATTTTAAATTTTTAGATGTATTATAAAACTTCATGTTATTCAACATTGATAGGGATATAGTAAAAGATTCATTATATTCAAATTATATCAACATATTATGGTTTGTCCAAACACGTGAATAAACAAAATTGTTCCATTTTCATGGCATAATACCTACATATGGATTATTAAGTTTATGATCAAATACATGAATACATGCATGATATTATGAACATAAAAAAATATGCTTTCATGTAAGAAGATATGGAGGTAAATAGGTTTATTAGGATAGTGTACCAAAACAACCACATATAATTAGATAGTTTTTTCTAAAATATATTTATAAAATTAAACACATAAGATTGGATGAAAATGATATTCTTGTCATATTAGAGGGTGATAAAAATGAATCAAATTAATTAGAAGATAACTTAATATAATAATATGCAATGAAAATATATTTAAATTCTCAAATTATAAGTGTTCTTTAAATATATCAATTGTACTAATTTTTACAACTCTATAAAAACCATTTACATATACTTTTTTATACATTTAATATATACTAAAACATTTTAATTTTAGTAATGATGATATAAAAAATTCATATACCAGATTATTAGAATTTTGGAGCACAACGCCGTTATTATCAGTGTTAGTGGAACCATGTTATTTATCTAGATGATAGAATTATAGTGATCCAACAAATTCCCAATATGTTTTTGGTAACACACTAAAAGATGCATTACTGGTGAAGTATTATTTGGTCACCCCTCTATCCAGGGGATGTTCTCTAGTTACCATTACTTGTTTTTTTGTCATTGTAGAAAAACTATAAAATTTATTAATTTTTTAATTCATTTTTTCTAATAGATAAATATGACAATATAATAGATATTTATTGGAATGAAAAACTGTGTGAGACTGGAACTGCATGAAAATTATCATTCCATTTGATAATTTTATCATTTATTTTGGTCATGTTTCCACAATATATGGATATATTATTGGGAATAATTATTCTGAGATTGTGATTTTTCCTATAAATATGAAATATTTTATATATATTACCATATCATTGAAAAAGAAATTTATTACAAACAAAAAATTAATAGTAATTTATTATATCATTATATATAATTTAAATTCATGATAAATTTAATAATTCACTTATAATGTGTTATAGTTTTATATCTAGATTTATTTTTCTATTTAATTTATTTTCCACCATTTTATGTTCATGGACAATTAAGTATTTGGCAATGAAATTGAAATATTATAAATGGAGAAATTATTATGAGTTTAATGCCAAATTATAGAGCTCTTGATATGTATATGTGAATGTTCTGGAAGCTGTCTCTCTTGAGTATTGGGATATATTTTTTTTATTTTAAAAGTGATTCATATCAAATGGTAATTTCATATTTTAAATGTTATAATAACACAAAAATCAAAAAATATATATTTTCTTATTTCTATTGTTTCATGAATTACCTAAAAAATATAATAAATCATGAATAAAATTCATTCCTCATATCACTGGGGCACAAATGTTTTTTAGAAAAATAAAATTTTTGGTTGAATATTTTCTATTATTATTCATATTATTTTATAATGACCAAATGTCTTTATTATAATTTGTATATTTTTTTATAACTTCTCATGAATTTGGTAGCCTTATTGGTCAGACATAGATAATGATTAATATTCCGTAGAAACCTGACTATATTTTTGTGAATAAAACCACAAGAGTAGATGGATTATGTATTTATCTTTACTACATGATGTTATTTCATCACCACAAAATATAATAATGAAAACTAAATTACATCAATAAAAAACCATAAATGTAATTAATTGGGGTTGAAAAAAATACACCAAATGGAACAAATTACCACTATTAGAATCATTTGATCCATATAGATGTTACTAATTAATTTTCATTATGAATTTATTGACTTTATAATTTATGAATTAGTATTATTATATAAATTTTAAATTTTAAAAGAAGAACATTTTCTTTGATAGATTATGTAGATGCAACACCAATCATTGAAGACAAGATAACTCCCAAAAACCTTACAATATTTTTATGTTTAAGTAAATATAATCACTGAAATAGTGTATATTACATTGAATATGGATTTTATCACGTTTTATATGAAACACCATGTTTTTATTTCTTTACCCGGAACCCTGAGTTTATCTTTTGTTACGTGCAACAATAATTTTAATCAGAATATGGAGTATTATTAGAATATAACTATTTTTAACACATCTCCATTGTAATGACGAGTATTAATAATAGTAACTAAATTCTAAAATTATATATTTCACATAGGTTTATTGGATATCTATTGAAAAATATAAATATAAATTTATTTGAATGAAAAAAAAATACTTATTAAAAATAATATTTATCTATAAAAGTTTTTTAATAATCCTTAGTGTACAAAATTTTATATTAAATTTTACATATTTTTTAAATTTATATCAAAAAATAAATTAATTTTCTAAAATTAGAATAAAAATATTACATAGTGTCCAATTATGGGTATTTTCGAAGAAGATCCATTTTGATGAATCGTGAAAAATATTAAATTTTAATTTAAAACAACATAATAATTTTAATAATTTATAGGATTAAAATATATTTTAAAATTTTTTAATGAAAAAAATACCAATTTTTATTCATTTAAAAATATGTAGTTCATTATAACCATTTTCATATTGTATTTCGATATAAAAGCATATTTTTCTTTTAGAAATTTTTAATTTGAAACCCCTCTTTCTCATAAAATTTTCATGATTTGTTTCAAATTAAATTCTATAAATTTTGTTTGTTAAATTTAGAAATATTTTTTCAATATTTTGAATCATACTAATGGATAATTTGGTATCATTAAACTTAATCATTTTCCAAATTTATTTCTAAAATCATTTAAAATCAATTATAGTAATTATGGTAAAATGAGTTTAGTTAGTTGTTAAACATAGAATAAAATGTATAAAATTACCTACCAACATGTACTCAACAAATTATAGAGACACATTTATACCCTTAACACCATTGTATCTATTATTATGAGTTATTTGGAAACTATTCCATGAATGTGAAAAATAAAATAAGTTAATTAAGGAAAAATAAAAATTTTAAACTTCCTTGAAGTTAATATTCATAAGGATTTGAAAAGGGAAATAACATCCTAAATTAGGTAATAAATATTATTTTAAATAGTAAATCATCTATTTATCATTATAATTTATATTAACTTTTTTAATATTACATAACTACTTTTAATTATTAAGATACTCTAACACATGAATTATTTAGTTAATAATCAACTAATATAAATGATTCATAAAATATTATAAGTAATGAAAATTGAATGAATTATAATGTAAAATAATTTTTTTATAGTGATACACCATGATGAATATTTTTTATTATAATATATTCAAATTCTATCATTGTATGGACAATTTTTATCTCAATTTAGATGAATAATTTCATAATTGATATTAATGTTAGTTTTTGTTAAAATATTTTTTATTAATTGATTTAAAAAAATAATATATTCTCTAAATTAATTTTTCAATAATAATCAATTTTAATTCTTGTACAGTAGTGGGAAAATTGATCTATTTTAATTACTATATGGACTATTAAATAGTAACAACTCAGTTAGCATGGTTACAGATAATGTGGTGTTTTTCACGTTTCATACGCTTGTTTTCAAAATGATTTTCAAAAAACATGGAATTTTTTATTAAAAAATTATATTTAATCACTTTATTAATTTTTTATAAAATATCTAATATGTATCACTTTATTTTATTATTATTGAATAAATTTATACGGATAGAAAATTAGTTACCATAATAACAACCAAAATTGTAAATGATGGGAAAATTAAAGGATAAATAATAATATAAACAATCATTATTTTTGGTATTTGGAAGGTATTTAAAGACCCATTATACCCTCCCCTCCATTATTATTAGATTTTGGATCGACGTGAGGTATGTTAGATACCCCAATAGTGAATACTTTTGAGTATTTATAGGAAAGTTTCTCCTCCTCAACTATAAAAGGGAACTCACCCCATCATTTTTTCGAACCACTAAATCCATTTTGATTGACCAATATCTTCCCAAATATAGCCTCAAATTTTTATATCTAATGATAAAATCATTATTTTCCTAATAAATAAAAACTTTTTGGTTTTATGGATAACCTAATGAGGATACCTGAAAAAAGTGGTAATATTCATATAAAATAATTTTTATTTTATTTTTTTATCCCCCTATTTATATTCCATATATACAATTATTATATAATAACATAATTATATACGATATAATTATATTTTTTATTTCAATTTAATTTCCAAAAACGTCAAAAACATGCATCAAAGGGCTACAAAATCATAGTATGAATGTACAGAAGACTACTACATCGCGAACCGATGTCACTCCGCGTTACCACATTCCATTGTTTGAAATAATGTTTGATTTATAATAATTATATGATATTTATTATATTTATTATGTTATTATGGATTTATAATTATAATATCAAACATTCTATTATTATTTTTATTTTTGGTAATTCGATATCATCATTCATGTTTACAGAGGATTGCAGCCTTAGGAAGTGATGTGATTTAAAATTTCATTAAATTAAATGTATTAAGTATTATTTTAATAAAAATATGTTATTTAAATGACATAATAATGAAACAAAAATTATAATACATAAATATATCATTTTAATTTAATTTTCAAATATGAAAAGAAAATTAAAACATCATTCATCTGAACGTATGACCTACCATCTCTATGAAAGCTGTATTTCATTTCCTATCACCAAATTTTATGCATTACTATAAATACAGATATAATGAATATATATGATATTATATCATGGTTTTCATAATGAAGATGATTAAAAATTAATCTAATTATGTAGATGAATAAAACAACAAGTCCAAACAAACATGAAAATCAAGCTAGTAAACACACAAAACTATGAAAATAATGAATTATTATTCACAAATAGGTGATAGGATAATATAAAAGGATAATATGTGATGTTATAGTTATTAGTAATATTATTTTATAAGTTAATGAAATGTTTAAAACCATTAAACATTTGTTTACGGAGAATTCATCTAAAGGGAAGAGTATGGTGAGGGATTTCATCTCATTATACATATCATTTAGATTATATGTTATTGTTGACGCTCCTTTCGTCACAGAATCTAAAGATCGGAAAAGGGGGAATATCTGAGCTCAAATTGATTCATCCTTTGAAGAAAAATCAAAAATCGACAAAGGTATGGACAAGGAGAACATTTCCCATAGGTCGCGCAAGTTCCCTCTTGGTCGCGCAAGTACACTTGCGCGCCGCCTAGTGGTCGTGCAAGTACTTGCGCGACGCCTTATGGTCGTGCAAGTGACTTGCGCGACCTAAGTGGTAACTGCCCGGTAACCGCCCAGGGCCTTCTTTTGCCTATAAATAGACCCTGTGGCCCCCCCATTCGAGAGGATCTTTTTCCAGAAACTCGGATTAAAGATCCCAACGCCCAAGTCTCTTCTCAAAGCTTCCGGAACACTTCTAAGGCAATTTCTTACCTAGAACGGAAGATCTAAAGAGAAGAAGGAAGGCCTAAGTGTTGAAACTTATCAAACACTTGCGCGCCGACTTAATTCCTTCAATATAACTTGCGTGTCCCTTCTCTGGAAGAACCTCAAGAGGATTGTAAAGGGTTTTCTAAAGAGTCTCTCAAGCATTTCAATGCTGGTTGAAAATCGCGCAAGTACACTATATGTCGCGCAAGTATACTTGCGCGACCAATACTTGCGCGCCGCCGCAGGACTTGCGCGCCTTTCAAGACTTGCACGCCCCTATCTTTTTGGGTGCCCATCTTGCCCATTTTACCCCTCTTAAAGCCATTTCACCTTTCCTATTCAAGATTCAGTCTTCAAGACACTCTTCAAAACCATTTATGGCATGAATTCTTGATTTGACTTTCTTATCTGAAAGGAATTCTGTGAAATCTCTCTCAAAGTCTAGTGATTTAAATATCCTTATGTCACTAAAATACGGGGAGTTCATTCATTCAACCTCATCCTTTAAGATGAGAAAATCCTAACTTGGGTCTCCTTTTCAGGAATAATCCCCAGTTATAAAACCTTTGATCTGGGCATCTTCCTCAGGAGTAAGCCCCAATGAAGTCCTCGAATCTTGGGCATCCTCTTCAGGAGTAAGCCCCAAACCTTAATCCCTAACCTGGGTCTCCTTTTCAGGAATAAGACTCAGTCATAACCTTGGGCTTCCTTTTCAGGAGTAAGCCCCAAGTCCCTTAACCTGGGTCTCCTTTTCAGGAATAAGACTCAGTCATAACCTTGGGCTTCCTTTTCAGGAATAAGCCCCAAGTCCCCTTAAACATTTCTTAACCAGTCATAATTTACCTTTGAGTTGGGTTTCCTTTTCAGGAGTAAAACCCAATCATAAGTCCCCTCCTAACTTGGGAATCCTCCTTAGGAGTAAGCCCCAAGATTAGAGTATTCAAATCTCCATGAAGCACCTATAACTTTGTGGACCCTGTTCATGGATTTTCTCCCTAAAAGTAAATCCTAAACCTTCATCTATCTGGGCAGTCATCCATACATAAGCCCCAAACAAATTCTTATGATTGCATCTTTCATGGCACAATTGTCTAAATTTTACCAATACCTCTTGTTTCTCACACCGAGCATGACTCACGTGAGCTTAGAGTGTAAAAGTAATTATGACATTCATCTTTGAGCCATAAATCATAAACATCATACCCCATTCCTCGAACTACGTGAGTTTTGATTCCTTTTCCAAAACAAAGGATACGTAGGTAGCCCATTTATGGGTTCGATCCCAACTTTGAAATAATCTATGTCCTTCTGAATGACGATAAACTTCAAGTTCCCCACTGAGTGGCTTTAAAACCAGCCTGGTCATCATAATGACCAAGAGACTTTTATATAAATGTTTTGAAGGATACCATTAACCAAGAATCTCTAAACAGATATGGATGATTCTCTATTGATGAAGAACCTCGAATACATATAAAAGATTCTCTAAATTTCTTGCATATTTAATCATTTATTGTTAAAACTAAAGGAAAGCTCATTTTATACTTGGTAATATAATAAGGATTCACGAACATAACTTAAATCTATAAAGAGAGTCCCGGAGTAGACAATAATTCCCCTCAAAAAGGTGTGATGAGTCCGACCTCCCATCCTCTCGACCAATGCAAAATCCTAAGCCTCATCAGTCCACAAGCTAATGAGCGCCTGCCTTTGGAAAGTAGGTCCAAACGGATGTGGAATCATTGGATATTTCTGGTTCTACGAACAAACCCGCTAGAAACCGATCGGAACGTTTGAATCTCCTGTCCAGGAGGTCATCCCCGTAATCCATGAGGAAACAAAAATGGTGAACCTGACGTGAATCCTTAACCAAGTTAAAGTGATGTTCTTCTTATTTGTTAGGCCCCTTGGGCCAACAAAGCAATCATTGACATATGCTCATCCAAAAGATTCAGTGTCCAGATTCATCTTGATAATGTCTGTTACATGGAACAGGCACTCTTTTTTCAAGATCTTCTGCAAAAATGGCTTTCCTTAAATTCACCCCAGTGAATACTGCTGCTGTGAACACCTCTACTGTGAGGTCTGCTGCTGTGAAAACCAATACTGCTACTCCTGCTAGAACGTCATCCGCTCTGAGGATGACATCATCAACTCAGCGCCTTCAACGCTGTGTTTCTAATGCACTGGTTAAGGAGTACCGTCGCAACGGTACTATCCCAACTCTGGAGGCCGCTCATCAAGCCCTCCAAGTTAACAACTCTACCTGGTCGTCCGGACAATGGGGGCTAGCAATCAAGAAGCAGGCGGTACTGACTACCGTCTCCAACCGTTTCGGGTCGTTATCCCCGGAACGCAATTTCCATTCACTCCCTTACTCCGAGGAAGTGAATGAGCAGGTCCCTCGGGGCCTTAATTCAAAAAGACAGGAGTCCTTCCCGAGGGCTCCCATCAACAATCGCCACCAGACTCGTACGGTAGTGCGCCCTCAACATGATGAGGGTACCGACTCCAGGCATTCAGCTCAGGTTCCTCGAACCCGAGCAGGCAAGATGAACCGCCAGAGACGGAATCCGGTTAACAATAGGAAGGTTGTCATCCCTGCCATCTCCGGAGAAGTCCACCAACCTAACTTGGTGGCAAAAAACGAGCAGACATACACACCTGCCCGTTTTAATTCAGCTGTCCAGCAGGCTCGTCTGACAGCATCAAGCCGATCCCGCCAGGCAATTCCGGCGGAGTACCATAGGCAGGAGCATACACCTGCTTATACATCATCAGTTAATCAGCAGGCTCGTCTGACTACATATGATGGATCTCTTCAACCGCGTTTGGCGAAGTGTAATCAGCAGGCACATACACCTGCTAATACTAATCAAGCCTACCAACAGTCTCGCTTGGTAGCGCACTGAGAAGCCAGTCGGGAATCCCCGACGACAAACAGGAGGCAGACTAAACTTTCTGCCTCCACACTTGAGTACTGTCAGGATTCACTGACAGGAAAAGGAGGCAGGAGCAGGCACATGCACCTACTCCAAGCCCGGGATGGACGTATATCCCTGTTCCGGCGGCTAAAGTCACCAAACATATTTTGTCAATGGTGAAAGAGCAGAAGAAAATTCCTGCTCATATTTTGGATGCTTGCCAGGATATCATAACAGCTTCAGCATCATCTCAGGGACAGACACATAAATCTATCCCTAGCAATGGAGTGACACATCAACGATTCACTCCGGAACAGACACACACATCTGTTCCAGTCCAAGAGGGTTATGGGGCATACTCCCCCATATCATACGGACAACCAAGTCAGCCACATACACCTGATTTGAGTGATGATCGTCAGCCTAACCTGACCATCTTTCCTGATCAGGCACATACACCTGCTCAGAGCAATCACTTTCGTCATCAAGTGGTTTCTAAAGAGAGTAAGAAGGCATCTAAGAAAAAGATCCACCCAGCACAGTCAGGAGATCAAAGGCCAATCTGGAATAAGGCCTTGCTCGATGCTGGAGTTCTTGAAGCCCTCAGACATTTATCTGTCGGAATTCAAGATTCTACTCCCTCAGTTCCCAATAACGGGAACATTAATTTTGAAGGTCTTCAACAGACACTTCCTCATGAAGACTTGCTTCATGAAAATTCGGTCAATCTTGAAGTTTCTTCTTCAGATGAGAGCCACAGGAACCCTCTGTGTGGTCAGAAGGCCAAGGAGCAAGAGATTTCATCTTTTGCTGTAACCCATCATGACGGTCCTCCTCATGGTGATGAACTTCGCTGCGAAAGTCCTCTCCGCAGTAGTGATTCACGTTGTCTCGAAAATTCTTCAAAAGGCAATGTAGTGACGAGAAAGCCCTCCTATCTCGAGGCACTTGCAAACGTAAAACCAGTCATGTCTGATGCTTTACTATCGGCAAGTGAAACTCTTTCTCCATCAGAAGATAGCCTGGGGTTCAGGTTATTCTCCGAACCTTCCTTGGGTCATTCATCTTCCAGCATGAATAGTGATTTCTCTACCAATCCTGTTGAATCCGATGAAGCAACAAGGAAACACCAACTCTGGTCCAAACAGGTAGAAGAATCTTCATTTAATGATAAAGAGGAAATGCTGAACATGAGGAAAAAACTGGAAAAAGGTGAAGTACCAGTCATGTTTTGGCCTTTGGCTGATTCCCAGTACGACATTCCAAAGATGTTGACGGATGATGGAATCCATGATATTCGTCTCAACATATGGAAAACTCTTTGTCAATTAAAGAAGAAGGTATTATCTTAATATGAATATGAAAATCATCTTAAGATAATAGAATGGTTACAACGCCAGATTGATTTGGCATCTCTATCAGTCTCTCGGTATCCGAAGGCTGAAAAGCAACAGAGAACCCTTCAACGTTCATGCCTTGGCGCACTAAGAAGATTGTGTCAGTTAATTTGCAATGCGCCATCTAATGTTCATATCAGAGGATGGGGTGTTCACGGAGCACTACATTTCACAGTGCTTTCCGGTCAGCAAAGCCCGCCGAAAATGGTCTCATGCAATGTTATTGCCCATGGCCGGCCACAGTCAATGGGCTTTGTTCATAATCAAAAGAATGCTCGAGATCAAGCTTCAACTAGTTCCTCTCAAAATCAAGTATATAGAGAACAGGTTGTTGAATTGCTCCTACATCAAGCAGGCGAGAATATTGCACAAGCCTCTCGTCTGGAGCAAACACGTCATCAAATGACAGAAGTTTCGGAAATCATCCAAAGGTCTGTTGAACCAGGTGATAAAAGTGGATACAGGTTAATGCATCCAGCTAATTTCCGAACTAAGATTCGCAAGATCAAGAGAGATTTCAAGAAGATCTCAGACATAGCATGTCAAGAGACACCCCAGCTTGCCAGACTGGGGACTCCTCTAACCCAACCCTCAGAGTCAACGAATGGGATTCGAGGAGTTGAGCGGAACCAACAGGAACACCCCCAGTCCACTGGACTGGGGACTTTTTCAAATCTTCAATCCCTCCCTCAGAGAAAGTCAGTATTCTCTCGATTAGGGAATAAGCCTCAAGAGGAACGAAGATCCAAGATGTCAGGAGATTCTCTCCAAGTGACGGTTCTCCAAGAAATTCCTGAGGGATCAAGTCAACGGAATGCCATGTCTCATCATGGACATAGAAAGAGACAATATCACAGAAATGCTGATAGAAAGGATTCCATGCAATATGCATCCATTAATGTCATCAATGCCGTTGCTGCTGATTCACCAGATGAGGCTCAATCAGAGGGATCAGGCGAAGAGGTTCCTGCTCAAGAAGTCGCGCACACAGACCTAAATGAAGAAGGTGTGAGCACACGTAATCAAAGGCTTACCCAAAATCTGGGTATTCCTTCAAGTAACCCACTTCCCCCTCTCCGAAAAGGATCCAATAAGGGGAAAGGAAAGAATCAGGTTACTTCTCACCCTTCCTCTGAAGGAGGTCAATCGCTCTCATTAGAGCAAAGATTTGCACAACAGGAGGAAGAAATGAAAGAATTAAGAAGGTTGAATGGAGAACTACTTCAGAGTAGTCTTCTTCTTAAGAATGCTGAAGTCTGACAGCCGAAGGAATTTGTTGTAACTACTGAGATGGATCAAGAATATCCTCCTTTGTCAGTACACCCACAGAGGTCTAATCCTACGGGTCAAACACAACAACGGTTGGCAGCACTACCATCAGTTGCAGCACCAACCACCACGTCTGTCCAAGCTCCATTCATTGCACCTACCCAAAACCAAGTTCAACCTGACGTTTCTCAAAAGTTAATAACTACTATTGAGTCATTAACAGCTCGGTTAGAAACTATGGAAGGGAAACGGGCGCAAGTTCAACCTGAAAAGAAAGTTTACCCTGAATGGGTAGATTCAATTTCTCCTCCATCCAGTTTTGGAAACCCTATTTTCCCTACTTTCAATGGATCAGGCGACCCTGAACAACATTTGACGCATTACGTATCTTGTTGTGATCCTATGATGGGAACTCCAGAGCAGCAAGAAGCAGTGAAACTCAGATGCTTCGTGCGAACCTTGCAAGGACCAGCTTTTTTCTGGTATACAAGCTTGAAATCCCGGTCAGTCATCGGATGGGAGGATCTTCGTCAAAAATTCCTTCTTCAGTTTAGCTCAACTTTGCCAAAAACAACAGTTTTCGATCTTACAAACTGAAAGAAAAGGGAGAATGAAAGATTCTCTGATTTCATTACTCGTTGGAAGGGATTAACATATTCCTTGAGTTTATCACTCCCTCAGGAGGAATTGTTGCCAATCTGTGTGGCTAATTTGCGTGACGAATTACGCACGCCATTGATCCCTGTGAAATACACAGGAGGGTTTCGAGACCTTACTTCAATCGCTCAACAGATTGAAGATTCCCTTATACAGGCTAAGGTTAAATCTCGTATAATTCTATCAGCTCCAGGATGAAGAATGGGTAAAGCAGAAACTGCTACAGTTATGCTTAAACAAGCACCTATACCTATTTCTACTTCAAAACCTTCATCTTCTCGAAGAGCTCCGCCTCCTGAACACCAACAACAAAGTCTATTTCGTCCAAATGATCAAAAAGATCAACGACGAAAACAATTTGAGGATATGAAGAGTAAAACATACTCTTTCTGAAGTGAGCAAGTTCCTGGTTACTTCATTTCAGCTCTGGAAAATAATTTGGTTCAATTACCAGTGCCCAAGAGGCCAAACAAGGAAGGAGATGAAGACCATCCCAATTATTGTCCCTTTCATCAAATGTTGGGGCATCCCATCCAGGAGTGTTTTGTCTTTAAAGACCTCCTTCAAAAGATGGTCGACTTGGGACAAGTCAAATTGAAGGGTTCTTCAGCTCATGTAGCGTGTATTACCGCTACAGATCCAGAAGAAGGAGGCGAGTGGAAGGAAGTCAAAAGCAAAACTGTGAAAAAAATATGATGATTGGATGGTCAGAAAGACAAGCAATCGGACCCATTCCATTTTGCGAACACAATTGAAGAAGACAATTGTGTCTCCTACAAAAGCTGCAGTAAAGCCTCCATCAAAGGACAAATCCTCAAAAGGGCAGCACAATTCAAAGAAGAAAGAGGAATCAGGAGAAGATGAGTATGCATCAAAGCCTAAATTGTCTTTGACTCTGGCAGATTTCATGCCATCTACTTCAAAGCAACGGGCACCGTCCCACCAAACGGCACAGCCTAAACAGGCTAACCAGGCAGAGTCTTTATCAGACGAAGAGTTAATCTTTGGTTCTGTTAATATGATTCAATTAACAGATCCATATTCCAGTCTTGATGAGCCTGAATTCCCTGTATCAAATAAGGGAATCCGAAGAGGTTCTAGAGGTTCAAGATATAGGGGAAGACGTGGATCTTTCCGAAGCCACTACTCTAATTCTACCCCTGCTAGCACTGTATATGCAGCAGAAACTCGTGGTAGAGACCTTCAACGAGCTCCAAAAGAACAATCAAGCTCTTCTGCCAATGGCCAACTTAGTTTTGGCACAGTTATTTTGGAAGACCGATTAAAGGTTCCATCTTATTTATCTCAGAAAGTAAATGGATCTAATCAGTTTAATCTTCCAAAACCAAGGATGTTGCCAACTTCAATACAAGATGCATCAGCTTCCAAAGCATCTGCTTCCAAGGTACCTGCTAAACCAAATATTCCTATTGGGAAACGCAGACCTCTAGATCAAAAGTATGATATATTGAAACACTTGGCCCATGTACCAGCCAAGTTATCAATTTTGGATGCTTTGAATCTATCAAAAGATCTTCGGGATGCACTTATCGAAGCTTTGTCAAGTCCTCAGGAGTTTGAAGCTGAAATTGCTGCAGCTGAAATCTATCACATAGAGAATAATCCTGCAGAATGTCATGCAGTGATATCTTTTACTGATAAAGATGAAGATGATGTTGTGCATGGGCACATAAAACCTTTGTACTTATCTGGAAAAGTCAATGGTATAGATGTTCGAAGAGCTTTTATTGACAATGGTTCAGGAGTCAACCTCATGCCCATTCGCACACTTCGTCGATTGGGCCTCACGGAATCTGATTTATCTCCTTCTACCATGATGTTGCAAGGATATGATAAAAATGAACAAGAACCACTGGGAGAAGTTACACTCAGAACTCAGTTTGGAGATCTTGTTTCCAATTCGGATTTTATGATTGTTGATCAGGACTCAGCTTTCAATATCTTGCTTGGAAGACCCTGGCTACATCAGCATGCAGTTATTCCGTCATCATACCATCAATGTCTCAAATACTGTTTCGATGGTCAAGTTGGAACATTGTATGGTGATAAGGCCCCGTTCAAGACATGTGAGTCTCAATACATTGAGGCGGAATTTTATCACATGAAGGGAAGAGAAAAATCTACAATGAAGGAAATTACCAAAGTTAATGCTCCATATGGTTTGGAAAAAATTCCAATAAATCCATTTTCACATGTGAGTACAGATTATGTGTTACCTATCAGTCAAATTGATAGAATAGGCCCAAATCAAAATACTCTTATGGAAAGATCCATAATGTCAATTACGGAAATCGAGCCAGACAACATGGGAGAAATTGGTAACTTACCAAGCAGTGATGAAAGCATAAGTGGTGATGTTTTCATTTCGTCTGCTGAAATCCAACAAGTCTATACTTCGCTAATCAGGCCCTAAGAAGTTATACCAACACCAGAGGTGAATATTGATGTCGATTCTCAATCCATCATCTCCTCTTTAATTCCCAAAGAAGACCCTTTATCATCAATAGGGTCGGAAATGGAAGCTTCTTCTTCAAAATGTGAAAATTTTGACATCTCTTATGGTCATGAGAATTTCATTTTTTCATCTACTTTGCAAGTAGAAACGGAAGAAATAACACATGATGAAGAGGAAGAGGAAGATCTTAGAGATGCTCCTCCAGCATTTGAAGAGGGTATCTCTACCACTGTGGATGAACTCAGAGAGGTAAATCTGGGTACAGAGAAAGATCCACGCCCCACTTTAATTAGTGCGGCCATGACCATTGAAGAACAAGAGATGTATATTTCTTTTCTAAAGCAAAATAAAGATATTTTTTCTTGGAATTATACAGAGATGCCTGGCCTTGATCCTGATGTTGCCACCCATCATTTGGGTTTGCCAAAAGAACATCGAGGATTCAAGCAAGCCGCGAGAAGAACACACCCAACCTATGCTTCCAAAATCGAGGCTGAAGTGGATAAGCTTATCAAAGCTAACTTCATCAGAGAAGTTCAATATCCCAAGTGGTTGGCTAATATTTTCCCTGTAATGAAAAAGAACGGACAAATTAGGGTTTGCATCGATTTCCGAGATCTTAATCGATATTGTCCCAAAGATGATTTTCCAGTTCCGATTACAGAACTCTTAATTGATGCGACGGCTGGCTATGAAGTACTTTCTTTCATGGATGGATATTCTGGATATAATCAGATCCGAATGGCCCCAGAAGATGAGGAATATACAGCCTTCAGAGCTCCTCAAGGTGTGTTTTGTTACCGGGTGATGCCCTTTGGTTTAAAGAATGCAGGTGCAACATATCAACGCGCCATGCATCGTATCTTCAATCCTTTTCTAGGGAAATTTGTTGAATGCTATGTAGATGATTTGGTGGTTAAATCCAAACAACGTTTTGATCACTTGGCTGATTTGGAAGTCATATTCCACAAGCTTCGACAACATAATTTGAAGATGAACCCCTTAAAATGTGCTTTTGGGGTAACCTCAGGAAAATTCCTCGGCTTTGTTGCACGCCATCGTGGTATTGAAGTCGATCCTGAGAAGACCAAATCAATCCTTGGTATGTCACCTCCTCAGAATTTGAATGAATTAAGAGGACTTCAAGGACACTTAGCCTATATTCGGCGTTTCATCGCCAATTTGGCAGGCAAAAGTTTACCCTTTACCAAATTATTGAAGAAAGGAGTCACTTACCAGTGGACTAAAGAATGTCAAGAAGCATTTGATGTTCTCAAGAAATACCTCTTGAGTCCACCAGTACTCATGCCACTTGTTGAGGGTAGGCCTCTTATCCTCTATGTGACAGCTTTAGAGTGATCATTGGGTGCCTTTCTCGCTCAAAAGAATGATGTTGGGAATGAAAATATTCTCTACTATCTCAGTAGAACTATGCTTGAAGCAGAAACCCGGTATTCGAGTATTGAAAAGTGCTGCCTAGCATTAATCTTTGCAGTTCAGAAGCTGAGACACTACCTGCAACATCACGAGGTCCAATTGGTATCTCGTAATAATCCACTCAAATTCATCCTTAGTCGTCCAATGCTTACAGGACGTCTGGCAAGGTGGGCGGTTATTCTACAGCAGTTCGACATCCAGTATGTGTCTCAAAAGGAAATTAAGGGCCAAGCTCTGGCTGATTTCCTGGCTGAACACCCTTCAGTGGAAGACACGTATTCAGATATCGAACTCCCTGATGAGGAAGTTTTTTCTATTCAAGAGAGTCCTCAAACATGGGAAATGTATTTTGATGGTGCTTCTAGAAGTCCAACAGGGAAGAAAATGGAAAATCCTAAATTCAACAAAGTTGGTTTAGGAATTGTGCTCATTTCTCCAGATAAGGCAGTGTTACCTTTTTCCTTTTTATTGTGGGAAGGTGGTACCAATAATGAAGCTGAATACCAAGCTCTCATTGCAGGCTTGGAGTTAGCACTTCAAGCACAAGTGAATCACTTAAAAGTGAAAGGTGATTCAGACATGGTAATCAAACAAGTCAATAGGGATTATGCCATCAGAAAAGAAGAATTAATCCCTTTGTATGATTACGTCAGAGAGTTAATGTCGGAATTCCCTTCAGAACCGACATTTTCTTATGTCCCAAGATCACAAAATGCTCAAGCTGATGCACTGGCTAATATAGCCACAGCTTTAGCAGATCCAAATCGGGACGAGACAACCATCGATATTGCCCACCGTCGTGCAATTTCACCTTATGTTCAAGTCAGAACAGAGGAAATTAATGAAATTAGTCCCATTCCTGAATCGTATGGTCATACTACAGGATGGATGTCACCTATCAAGGAATACCTTCAAAATGGAACACTTCCACCTGATAGAGCCGAGAAAGAACAAATTCGGCGACGTGTGGTCAATTTTACTCTTTATGATGGTCCAAACCACCTCGAGAAAATTCTCTACAAACGTGGTTTTGATGGAGTTCTTTTCAGATGTATTGATGGTGAAGAGACAATGGCTGTCATAAAAGAAGTGCATGCAGGAGTCTGTGGTGCCCACCAGTCTGGACATAGATTGTCTGATCAAATTCGAAGGCTTGGATACTTCTGGCCTTCAATGATACAAGATTGTGTTAATTTCACAAAGAAGTGTCATTCATGCCAAATATATGCCAACTTCATTCATCAACCTCCAGAGTTGCTTCATACAGCTAAATACTCATGGCCATTTTCCACATGGGGAATGGATGTGGTGGGACCTTACCCTTCAGCTACGGCCAAGCAGTTTAAGTACATTCTTACTGCTACTAATTTCTTTTCCAAATGGGCAGAGGCAGTACCTCTCAAAGAAGTCAGTTCTAAATGCATTGTTAGCTTCATCAAGTCTAACATCATTACTAGATTTGGTGTCCCTCATACCATATTGACGGACAACGGCACCAACTTCTGTTCTTCTGAGGTAAAGAAATTGTATCAAGAATACAACATTAAGTCCAACCATTCATCTCGATATCATGCAGCGGCTAATGGCCAGATAGAGGCCTTCAACAAGACTCTTTCAAATATACTGCAAAAGATGGTAGATAAAGATAAGAGGTCATGGCCTGATAAACTCTATCATGCTTTATGGGCTTATCGGACTACCACTCGCAATGCAACGCGGTCTACTCCATATTCATTGGTATATGGAACAGAAGCAGTCTTGCCAATTGAAGTTCAATTGCCCTCACTCAGAATAGCGATTTGTGATCAGTTATCAACAGATGAGAAATCCCAAAAACTATTGAATGAATTGGAACAGTTAGATGAGAAGAGATTGTGCACTTTGCATCACTTGGAAATCTATCAGAATCGGATAGCACGAGCTTTAACAAAAAAGTTCGTCTTCGTTCATTCATTCAGGGAGAATTGGTATTGGTTCTCAGATCACCAATGATACCAGGAAAGAAGCCTCCCAAGCTTGAACCAAAATGGGAAGGACCTTATTCAATACATAAGGTCTACTCCAATGGAGCGTATTCTCTGATCTCAATGGATGGAGAACACATCACGACTCCAACTAATGCCATATTTCTGAAGAAGTATTTTGTATAAACACAAAATATTATTCCCAGAACCAAGACTCTTACAATTGGTTCATACAGCAATGGTCCAGTATGACCATAAACTGCAAATATGTCCTACATGACACTAAACTGTATATGTCCGAGATGACATTAAACTATATTATTTTTGTCCTAGAAACATGACATTAAACTGTGTGGCACTTTCATCGTCCAGCATGACGTTAAACTGTGTCAGTTCCCTTATCGTCCAACATGACGTTAAACTGTCACATTGGTTACTAATATGTCCTACATGACACTAAACTGTATATGTCCGAGATGACATTAAACTATATTGTGTCCTAGCAACATGACATTAAACCGTCTGGCACTTCCAACGTCCAGCATGACGTTAAACTGTAACAAAGTCCCCAGAACTGATATCCTCATATTTGTTCACCTTAGTCCTAGTTACATGACTTTAAACTGTACAACACCAGTTAGTCCTAGCTACATGACTTTATACTGTACAGTAATGGTCCAGAATGACCTTAAACTGCAACTTCGTCCAACATGACGTTAAACTGTGTCACCTTCAATGTCCTACATGACATTAAACTGTACAGAAGTTCCTTATTTGTCCGAGATGACATTAAACTATATGTTGTCCTAGCAACATGACATTAAACTGTGTGGAACTTCCAACGTCCAGCATGACGTTAAACTGTAAAAAAGTCCCCAGAACTGATATCCTCATATTTGTTCACCTTAGTCCTAGTTACATGACTTTAAACTGTACAGCACCAGTTAGTCCTAGCTACATGACTTTAAACTGTACAGTAATGGTCCAGTATGACCTTAAACAGAAACTTCGTCCCACACGACATTAAACTGTGAAAAAGTTCTCTAAACCGTCCAGCATGACCTTAAACTACATCATCCCTGGTCCATGTATATGACCATAAACTATTTGCAAATCCCTTATGTCCAGCAAGACGTTAAACTGTGACATCCTAACTACATGATGCTAAACTGTATAAAAGTCCCTCACGTCCGGAAAGACATTAAAACTATATAATCATCAAAGGTCCAACATGACATTAAACTACACCATCCACGGTCCATGCATATGACCTTAAACTATTCGCACTTTCGTCCGACATGACGTTAAAATGATACACTCTTTTGTCCTTACTGCATGACATTACACTGCACAGTCCCCCTTTTTCGTCCAATATGACGTTAAACTATATTGTCCTCATCGTCCTAACTACATGACGCTAAACTGTATAGAAAGTTCTTGATATGTCCTACATAACATTAAACTGTTATTTTGTCCCTGCTACATGACACTAAACTATGCAGCACCAATAGTCCTAACTGCAAGACTTTAAACTGCATAGTCCCTTTTTTTTATGTCCTACATGACATTAAACTGTGCATCGTTAAGGTTGTTATTACCTCTTGTTTCTCACACCGAGTATGACTCACGTGAGCTTAGAGCGAACATCAACCATAACACTCCCTTTGGGCCACTAACCATGTGTAAGTCCCAACAACATTTTTTATTAGATCATTGACCCCAAGAATAACTTGATCATTGATTCATTCTTTAATTGAACTACACGGACTTTGATCCTTGCCCTCCAGGCTGGGTATGTAGGAAACCTCCCAGGGTTCAAACCCAAAAACAATCTCTTCACATCGGTTCACCACCATCTCATATGATGTTGATTCATGAAACCGCCCCTGGAATCAATATCTTTACATTGATTCACTTTCGTCCTTGTTATATGACGTTAAACTATACAACACTTTTGTCCGGTATGACAATAAACTACAATATTCTTTGATCTCCTCGCTTGAGAGAGAACTATTATTGACAATGATTTTTCAATCATGTTTCATTTCAAAAAGACTACGTGCATACATGGTAATGCCTAAATTTTTTATCTCAGGTTAAAACATCATTGCACTAAAGTCCCCTTTCACCCTTCACATGTACGAACCAAATTTGTACAAAGGGTAGTTCTAGAACTACGTGGACTTGATTCCCATCCTTATGGGATACGTAGGAACATTCGAGTGTCTCTCGAATCCAGTCCCAAGTCTTTTGGGCCTAACCCCAAATTTCACTTTCAGTCCCTTGGCTGAAAAGTCCTCATGAAAACACACACTGTGTATTCATTATTATGGTCCGAATTCTATGACCCTAAACTAAGATCATTCATACTTTCGTCCTACACGACATTAAACTACATTTCAAGAACTACGTATGGCTTGATTCTCATTCTTATGAGATACGTAGTGAAGTCCAAAATTTCAATTTAGGACCCAGCCACAACATGATTATGGTTTTCATTGACCTATGTATCTCTATATACATTGGAAAATACACATCTTTATGTATTATAATCCTATCCTTAAATATTTTCAGATCTTCATAACCCTTTTCATGACTTATAGTCACAAAAATGTCAAACTTCTGAGAATTCTTTTGCCTGACTATGCAGCACGTGCCCATAGGTGGCCTTGCATAAACAGTCCACATAACAGACTTGTCAGCCAAAAGATGCTATTTTATTTGACTATGCAGCCAATGCCCATAGGTGGCCCTGCATATTTCAACCCCCTAACGGGTTTTGTTAAATAATAGTAACTTCATTCTTGGGAAGAATGCCTCTTTTGTCCTTATTTGTCTTAAACGACAGTATGTAGGGATCCGCAAAAATAGCCATCCTTAACGTATTTGTCCCATATCCTTTTTCATGATCTGAAAGTATTCAAGTCTATGGTTTATTCTTCTTCCCTACGTTTGGGTCAGACCTTCGTAGGAGTGATATTCATCCAGTTCATCGATATTCTTGTTTGGAAATATCTTCTCCATATTCAAGTACCTCTTTCCATACAACAAACTCTATGCTTTAGAAAATTTGAATCTCCACAAACTATCACTAGCTTTTAGCACTAGGAAAGTAAATTTCTGGGAGTTCTTTTGCCTGACTATGCAGCACGTGCCCATAAATGGCCTTGCATAAACAGTCCACATAACAGACATGTCATCCAAAAGATGCTATTTTATTTGACTATGCAGCCAATTCCCATAGGTGGCCCTGCATATTTCAACCCCCTAACGGGTTTTGTTAAATAATAGTAACTTCATTCTTGGAAACTACTTCTTCTAATGCCTTTTATCTCTTTTTCATATCATTCCTCAGATTCAAATATTCTTAAGCCATAGTTTACATTTTTTCCCTCATACTTGAGTATGGTAATATGTTTTCAGATAAATTGTCAAGGAATTGAATCCATTTTTTAATCCTTTTTTTTTGTCAAAGCTATTTCGACCTTAAACATTAGCCCCTTTATGTCCAGCGTGCATGACTTTAAACTGCCCACACAAAAGACAAAGGAACTCTGAATAAAAGTCAAGTTCCAGCACACTTGCACGCTGCCCTCTGTGCACTGAAGACTTGCGCGCCCCCCTTTTCCTTTGGAAGTATTCGATTTCCTCAGAGTCAAATCCTCATTTCTCTCCGGATCCAACTCTGAGGGGGGACTTTTGTTGACGCTCCTTTCGTCACAGAATCTAAAGATCGGAAAAGGGAATATCTCAGCTGATAGTGATTCATCCTTTGAAGAAAACATCAAAAATCGACAAAGGCATGAATAAAGGATCAAAAGCAAATCCACCGCGCAAGTATACTTGCGCGGCTACCTTGGTCGCGCAGGTGACTTGCGCGACCTAATAGGTAACCGCCCGGTAACCGCCCGGGGTCTTCTTTTGCCTATAAATAGACCCTGTGGGCCCCCCATTCGGGAGGATCTTTTTCCATAAACTCGTATTAAAGCTCCCAACGCCCAAGTCTCTTCTCAAAGCTTCCGGAACACTTCTAAGGTAATTTCTTACCTAGAACGGAAGATCTAAAGAGAAGAAGGAAGGCCTAAGTGTTGAAACTTATCAAACACTTGCGCGCCGACTTAATTCCTTCAATATAACTTGCGCGACCCTTCTCTGGAAGAACCTCAAGAAGATTGTAAAGGGTTTTCTAAAGAGTCGCTCAAGCATTTCAATGCTGATTGAAAATCGCGCAAGTACACCATATGTCGCGCAAGTATACTTGCGCGACCACTACTTGCGCGCCGCCGCAAGACTTGCGCGCCTTTCAAGACTTGCGCGCCCCTATCTTTTTGGGTGCCTATCTTGCCCATTTTACCCCTCTTAAGCCATTTCACCTTTCCTATTCAAGATTCAGTCTTCAAGACACTCTTCAAAACCATTTATGGCATGAATTCTTGATTTGACTTTCTTATCTGAAAGGAATTCTGTGAAATCTCTCTCAAAGTCTAGTGATTTAAATATCCTTATGTCACTAAAATACGGGGAGTTCATTCATTCAACCTCATCCTTTAAGATGAGAAAATCCTAACTTGGGTCTCCTTTTCAGGAATAATCCCCAGTTATAAAACCTTTGATCTGGGCATCTTCCTCAGGAGTAAGCCCCAATCAAGTCCTCGAATCTTGGGCATCCTCTTCAGGAGTAAGCCCCAAACCTTAATCCCTAACCTGGGTCTCCTTTTCAGGAATAAGACTCAGTCATAACCTTGGGCTTCCTTTTCAGGAGTAAGCCCCAAGTCCCTTAACCTGGGTCTCCTTTTCAGGAATAAGACTCAGTCATAACCTTGGGCTTCCTTTTCAGGAATAAGCCCCAAGTCCCCTTAAAATTCTCTTAACCAGTCATAATTTACCTTTGATTTGGGTTTCCTTTTCAGGAGTTAAACCCAATCATAATTCCCCTCCTAACTTGGGCATCCTCCTTAGGAGTAAGCCCTAAGATTAGAGTATTCAAATCTCCATGAAGCACATATAACTTTGTGGACCCTGTTCATGGATTTTCTCCCTAAATGTAAATCCTAAACCTTCATCTATCTGGGCAGTCATCCATACATAAGCCCCAAACAAATTCTTATGATTGCATCTTTCATGGCACAATTGTCTAAATTTTACCAATACCTCTTGTTTCTCACACCGAGCATGACTCACGTGAGCTTAGAGTGTAAAAGTAATTATGACATTCATCTTTGAGCCATCAATCATAAACATCATACCCCATTCCTCGAACTACGTGGGTTCTGATTCCTTTTCCAAAACAAAGGATACGTAGGTAGCCCATTTATGGGTTCGATCCCAACTTTGAAATAATCTATGTCCTTCTGAATGACGATAAACTTCAAGTGCCCCACTGAGTGGCTATAAAACCAGCCTGGTCATCATAATGACCAAGAGACTTTTATATAAATGTTTTGAAGGATACCATTAACCAAGAATCTCTAAACAGATATGGATGATTCTCTATTGATGAAGAACCTCGAATACATATAAAAGATTCTCTAAATTTATTGCATATTTAATCATTGATTGTTAAAACTAAAGGAAAGCTCATTTTATACTTGGTAATATAATAAGGATTCACGAACATAACTTAAATCTATAAAGAGAGTCCCAGAGTAGACAATAATTCCCCTCAAAAAGGTGTGATGAGTCCGACCTCCCATCCTCTCGACCAATGCAAAATCCTAAGCCTCATCAGTCCACAAGCTAATGAGCGCCTGCCTTTGGAAAGTAGGTCCAAACGGATGTGGAATCATTGGACGTTTCCGGTTCTACGAACAAACCCGCTAGAAACCGATCGGAACGTTTGAATCTCCTGTCCAGGAGGTCATCCCCGTAATCCGTGAGGAAACAGTTATTAAACACCAATTATAAATTATGTAGTGCATTTACTTCTCTTTGACATGTATGATATTGATTCATCCATTATACATGAAATTTTATATTTTAATTTCATTTATTTCAACCAATGGGGGTTTGACAAGAAAATTAATAAGTGGTAAACTTTATTGTTCAATCTCACATTATTTCTGAGATAGTAAGCTTCACCTTAAAAAACATTCTGGTAATATTTTTTCAATTGAAATTATATTTATCATAAATATCCATATATTTGTGAGATTTATGTTATAAAAATATTATCTTTTCCCCGTTTTTAGATATTTGTTTACTTGGAGTGTTATTTGATCATATGTGGAAATGTTAATAAATTTTTAGCCATTAATCTATATGAATATTTGATGATAAGACTAATTATTAAATAAATTAATCAATATATGATAAATTAATTGGTCCTAAAACAACATGTCGGTTCTAGTCAATGATATCCCATCGTTGAATTAGTATTTTCATGAAATGATTCAGTTGGTCAAATTATAAAGGCTACTACTAATATGTTTCAAACTATCTTGAGATTATATATTTAGGGTAAGGGTTTCATATGTATAGGAAACATGACATAAAATAATTAATAATTTCATACATTAATAATTTATTTATTATTATACCTGATATTTTAATAATGGATAAATCAATGGAACTATTTTATCCTAAGATATTGATAAAATGGACTGTATGTTCAGTAATTTAGAATTCAATATAGATCATGCCTTATATAGTTTTAAAAATTGGATTTTATATTTAATTATATACCATTCCATTTTGATTATTCTTTATTGATAAATGAAATATTCCATTATACATTACAGTTATAGTGAATTTCAGATCCCCATTATTTTTTTCCTTTCCAAATGATTCCATGAATAAAACTATGTTTTTTATGTACATATACATTTAATGGGATAATGTCATCATCGAAATACAAAAAAGTATTCTTATTAATATTTTTATTCTATTGTAATTCAATATTCATGTATATGTTTTGTTTACAAAGAATACTAAACTATTAGATCTATATTGAAGTTATTAAATTTATCATATTCCATTGTAATGTAGTTAGTCACTAGATCTATGTTACTATGGTTGAGTTAAAACTGTTGGTATCAAAGGAATTTTAATAGATATATTGGGAACTATATTTAGGGAAACATAAACTAAAGAACATACCATTTTGAGGTAATTTTAGTATAAGTATATAATACCATAATAATGTTTTGTTAAAGAAACTATTATGTTAGACTTGATATAAATGCATCCATGTCGGGATAAAATAACTAGATGTGGTTCTACGATATATGATCCTAAGGATGATTATTGTGATAATGAAGTATTTAACTTGACTCAAGAACTACCTGGTTTCATAAAAATGTGACTTACTTTAAACTTAGTTTGACACTACTAGTGGAAATGATTTAGAAATTTCACATTTTATTCACAAAACATTATGAGGGATCTGAAAATAATATTATCCAAAAAGAAACCATGTTTATGATTTTGAGATTATAAATGAAAAAAATTAATTTATGTACTTCACTAGTCTTTAGATTATAAATCACGTATCAAAATTATATAATAAAATCTGTTGTATAGAATCATTTCCATAAGGCTCCATGAATAATAAATGGGAACTGAATTAATTTTATTAATCCAAATAGTAATAATGATACGTTCATGGATAGGATTAAGGAAATATTATTTACAAAAGTAGTCTACTAAAAATTCTTATCATATGAGGAAATTGTTTCATCTGATAAAAAGATTCAGAAAAATATCACTACGTATTAGAATTTTTATGAAAAGTAGGGGATGAAGAGGAACATATAGAAAAATATGGATAAATTGAAGAATAAAAATAAGTATCTTCATAAAAGATAGAATTTTGGAATGAAAAGCACTAGTCTTTTATTAATGGTAATTGTTGTTTTTTAAAATTGTTGAGAGAAATTCCATCATGCTTGTAATTTTTTGGAAAATAAGAACGTTTCCACTATCATATTATTTAACTATATAGAAATGGGGAACCTCACAAATGAATTCCCAATGTTTCATAGTAGTTTACCTAAAAATATGATAATGGACCATGTTCAATATTTTCTATTACCATAGAAAAAGAGGAATAATTATTGTTCTTGTGTTTCATTTCATGAATTATTTCATATGAGTGTCCTATAAATGATGTTATTTTTATAAAATTTGTAAAATATATAATTATTTTAATTAATTAATTTATTATTAATAATTTGAAATCCTATGTTACACATTACGAATGACCGAGAAAAATTATTCTATAAAAATTTGAACATATATTAAAACACATTATTGAGGTCCCATAATATGTTTATGATGTTGATATAATTATTTTGGGATAAAGAGTTGATTGATTTGTAAAATTGAAATATTTAGTACTGACTACCATGGAAATATTTAATTATTTATTGAGTAAATGGTTTATTCTATCATTGATGAAGTCTAATTTTTTTTGTTGAATATGTCTAAAAATCTATGTTTTCTTTAAATAATGATATACTATTCAAGTTTTCAAAATGTTTTATGGTAATTAATGATATAATGAAAATTTATGAGAATACATGATGAAGTCATTTAATTTTTTTATATAACTATTAAGAGCTCATGTTTATTTCTGAAGTTCATCTTGGAAATTCACAAAAATCATTTCTAATGTTTTTCATCATGATATTTCAGATACATTAACCACATATGAAATGGTTTAGTTTTATCATTTGATACTTTTTTATAGAATAATATATTTCTCTACTATATTAAGATTTATTCATAATGGATAACTTTTTCTAATCATATTGGTCTTCTATAAAGTTTTTAGGTACTTGGAAAGTCATATCACTCATTTATTGGTCTTATAATCTGTTAAAAATAAATTTTATCGCATTACGCATAAAAAATAATTTTTTGATATTCATTTCCTAGAGTAACTAATGAGTTGGAAACTTATCAAATAATATCAAAAAGATGAAAATATTTATATAAAATATAATTAATGAAGAATTTATATTTTTATATATCTCTAGATAGTAAAAAATTTCATCATAATTGGGATAGGGTTCTTCAATGAAAAATGGTATCCTGGTAACATTATTTATAATGAAACGATGGTTTTTTGACCATCACCTGTTTTTTTGGTACCCCTAATATTCTAATGACCATTCACTTGATTGTGATAAATTACCTCTACCACCATATTTAATTATTAACAGTTTTATTCCATGTACATGTCATCACATCTTACTGCTGTTATCCAAATTGGAAAACCAGTTATCTGTTATTGCTTGTAATCTTTTTTACATTCCATTATCTCAAATTAAGAGGATGTGTTATCTACCCTTCTAATGATGAGGGAATTCAATGAAGGTATTTTAAAATTTCGAAGAATTTAGTTATATGATCATGCTATTTTTTTGGAAATAATTTTATTAATGTTGGAGAATGTAACAACATGATAATATGAAACCAAACAAAATTAGTCAATAGTGTATGTGACCTGACACACCATGATTAGAAGACAATATAACCCCCAAAACAATAAAAAAAGTTCATTTTCATATAAATTTGGTCCCTTGAATATATTATATTACATGAAATAATTATTTTATCATGATTAACACATATATATAAGTTCATCACACTCTACATAAAACCCCCTGTTTAACTTGGGTTATAAGAAACACTAATTTGAAACAAAGTTTGGGGTATTATTAATATAATTTTATAGTTAATAAATATAATATGGAGTGGTATGTATGAATATAATTAACTAAATAAAGGAAACATAATGTTTAAAAATGTGAATTAGTAATATGTTATTAATTATATAATAAATATTTGAATGAAAATGAAATGGTTTCTCACAAATAGCATTTATCATCATCTAAATTTATTTATTTAAATTAATATGGTCCCTAGAACGGATGAACATGGAAAACTATGAGGGCCTAAAAATTTATTTCCAAGGGAATCCCAAAGAATAATTGTAGCCCCTTAGAGGGGTGTTACCCTAAGCTAGAAAAACAAGTGAAAGAGTCATCAGGTGGAGCCTGAGAGGCAATGTAGTTGATCTACCTATTGCCCTCGTGAAATATTTGGGTAATCTCTTTGCCAATACCCATCAACCTCTTTATTTTTATGATATGATAAATGATTGACCATGGAGTGGTGGTAGTACCTAGGAGAGACATATAATGGATTTGAGGGTTCATCTCCAAGGCTGGTATGGTAATCCTAACCCATCTATAAAACAATTGACCATAGAACATAGAGAGATATTCAACATGAATAGTAGTTCAATTCTTGAAGAAATTTGAGAATGAATTGATCACATAGACGAGGAATCCCGAACCAAATTGCCACCTCACATAACACTCAGGGCACAGAAACAATCATTATTATGTTCCATCTCCCTACTTGGTGGGTTCTAATTGATCCACCGAATAGAAGGTGAGATGAAGGTGGTAGGAGAGATCTCATAAGGGGAAAGAATAGAACAAAAAGAGGGGGTGGAGTCCTATTTGGGAATGATGATGGAAATGTCAGAAACCAAGAACCTTGCACATGCAATAATGGATGTCTTAGGGGAGGATTTAACCTTAAACCTTTCCTTGTTCCTAGCTTTCCATATGCACAATTTACAGGATGAGTTAATGTACATATGAGATTTAAGCTCTGTGTTGTTTTTACCAACCATTTGGAACTAGTAATCAAGGGGAAATTAACCCCTTGGCCTGAGAGGAAAATATCCAAAATGTACTCTGAGGGAAGACAACACAATGCATGGCCACTACCCCTCAAAAATTAAGTGAAAGATGGATTCCTCCTGGGAGTTTTTTTAACAGCTACACCGGGAACCAATGTAAATATAAAAAATCATAATATTCTAATCAGTGGGAAAGGCCATATTCTAGATGCACTAGAGAAAGAAATTATATTTATTTGGTATATTCTTAAACCATCCCTCCTCACTCCATTCCAAAAAACATTTAGGAAATGAAAATGTTTGTAGTAATCTTTTATCAGAAAATATCTAGACGCAGCTCCAATGAAGAAACAAACATTATGAGAGTTATAGAGTTCAATGTGGTTGAAAACCATTCGATATCTCCTATCAAAAACTGCATGGATCAGCATCGGATAGATGAAATATTGATAAAAGGTCAAATTAGGAGTGGGGGAAAATAGAAAAAAATATTAACGCCAGCCCTATTACAGAACAAGAAGCTAATATCTCCCTAGTTGTTGATCCAAGAATAATGGATTTTTACCATTGAGATAAGATGTTTTACAAAAAACCAGATACTAAAAGAATGACCTTGAGGAGGCTCGTGAATGTCCCTATATTTCATTCAAATGGAACGACCAATAAAGGACTCATTAGCCAGAACCTCTCATGCCACCATTCCCTGAAATCCTTATATCATTTCCATGATGCTTCTAACAACAACACCACCATCACAAACCAAACGAGCCAACCTACCCCATGAATCCTAGTGATTATTTCCCTCTGTGTGGTCATCCCAGATAAGAGGCAACCAAAATAGTAACTATAGTAGCAGACATGACTTGCATGGAGATATAGGATAAAAAATTGTTGAAGAGCGGAAGCCTCCCTCCGAATGAAAAAAATGACATTTTCAGTCACATGTATTTTTGAAAAAATTTCTCACCAAATTATCAAAGTGATACATGCGATCATGGTCTATAAAGAGAGGAGCACCAATTTACTCAGTTGAGAAGTCCCTTCTCCTAAATCCCAAGTCAAATACAATGGATCTCACTCATCTATATGAGTAGTGGTCTGGAAGGAGAACACAACATTTTCCAATACTCAGCAACTGACCACTACAATTAAAATACTCATCAATAACCACCATGATGCCCATACTGAGCATTTTTTCCATTAAAAAAAATTATAGTTTTGTTGGTGAGCATAAGATGAGACAGCCCCTAGAAATGGTATTTCCATTGGAAGGGGATTACTCTCCTAGCATGAAATACCTCGTTCATAGCACTTCTCATGACATTATACATTAAAAAGAGAGATGAGTACATGGGGTCACCTTGCTGAAATCCCCCGACATATTTGATCAATCCAAAAGACTTCCTTAATAAACAAATGTCCATCCATAGAGAGCTGAAGACCATAGAAAGAATATTAATTGAGAAATTAGGGAATCACATGTCAGAAAAATATTTAATAATTAATATCCAATAAATGTGGTCATAGGACTTGTACATATCTAGCTTTACCACAACATTGCAGCCGAGTGATTTCTGACTGATGTTGCTGATCATATCTTGTGATAATACAATTTACCTTAAAGGGACCATCCTATAATAAAACCATGATGTTTAGTAGAGATCCAGTAAAGCATATTATAGTAGATCCACATTTTGTACTACAATGCACAAAATTTTATAAAAAATGTTAAAATGGATAATAGGCCTATAATTCCATAGAGAGGAAGGATTTTTATTCTTCGAAAGTAAAACTAAAGAGGTTGTAGATGAAACATTGGGGATGCTACCACCACAAAAGACATCTTGGAAATCCTATACAATACCCTCCTTGATCAAATACCATAAAGCAGTATAGAAAAATATGGGGAAAACGTTATGACCTGGAATACTTGATCCATTAGAGGGATAATTTAATCATGAGTTTCAATATTAGCAGAAATGTATTTCAAGGCCTCGTTAACCTCGGTTTTCACAATTCTCACAATCATCCTGAAAATAATTTCATGGAATGACGGGTATTTTTTAGGAAAAGTAGGATGCAGTGCCGCTAGAATATCCTCAAAAATCATAGCTTCCATGCCACCCAACGTATCATGATCATTGTAGAAGGACCCATACTCTAGGAGAATCTTGGGTCTCACAAAACGTTGAATTTCTATGATGCACGCTTGAAAATATTCATAGTTATTGTCTCCTTTCTTAATATATTAAATTCTTGATTCCTCTCCAGCCAACCATTCCTCTTAAAAAATACTATCCACCAAATGACCATTCTTTTGTATTATCCCATTGAAAAAAATTTCATTCTATCTTTCATAAAGTCTCAATTCTATCTATTACACATTTTCTCTCAATCGATCCAAATCTCTAAAGTGTGGAAGTAGATTCGTATGCTAGGTTTGGATACATCTTTTATGTTATTTAAGCCTATTGTGCAAACCCGCCCAATAAAATCCATTAGAATGTTTTTTCCACAATGAATAAATGGCCTACTAGATTCTCGGACACAAAAGTCACCCATTATGGAATTAAAATTGTCTCCCTTCGATATGATTTAATGATAGGTCATGTTGAAACAGGGAGTGGTCTGACAGTGCCTAGGCATGATGAGTGACTCGAGCTCTAGAGAAGATTGACATGCCCTAAGCATTAGAGAGGCAGGGATTGAGTCTACACAAATTAGAATGATACCAATCTAGTTATTTCACCATGTATACTGATCTCCCACAATTCCAAAGTCCACAAGTCTCTTATCAATGATGAAGGAATAGAAATCTGGGGTAGATTGATTTAAAAATAGGTAGCCACATTTCTTATCAATGGAATCCTACATTGTGTTGATGTCCCCAAATAGGAGCCATGCACAATCACCGAGGTTGAACTGAATAATATCCTACCATAATGACTCTCTAGAAGAAATATCACACCTAGCATAGAAAATGTAGACAAGATGTTGTGAACAGCTGAGGTGATATTGGCCTAATGATACTATTTTGTGGACTGCTCCAAATCATCTGAAATGTTAGACTTTTAAAAACCGAAATCTAATGGTATGAAGGATCAATGACCAAAAAGATTGATAACTTGATCCTATGCACAAATAACTCAATCTTCAAACACTGAAGATTCAGTTCGAGGATGGCCATAATGTAGACATTGTTTTGTTTATACTCATTGTAAAAGAACATGGATTTAGCTTGGGCTCACAAAGCATGGGAATTCTAGGTTAGAACGGTCATCTTCCATTCATTTAAAAGATTAATATTAAATTATAAGAGGTTATATCTTAATATATTTAAATTCCATCATTTTATTACAATTGTTTAAATTGAATTTAAATTAGTGATGGAAATGTTTATATTAATGTTATTTTATAATAAATTATATTTTATTAAATGATTTAAAATTTCTAAGAAACTATATTCTATATTATTTTTTAAAATATTAATAAATATCAAATATATTTCATTATTCAAAATAATATATATTATAATAAATATATTGAATGTTAAATAGAAAAAACATGGTCAATTTGGTTAATGTTTACGCGGAGTTTTTGAATGTTACAAGCACTATACATAATATTAACATTCAACACACATGTGGTTTTTATTCTTTAATTAAGATATAGTATTTAAAATACATTTCATTCGATTATCTAATTAGTTTCACTTTAATTTAACCATAATTAATAAATTACCTACTTTATAAAATTATTTACATAAATAAAAAATAAAATGGTACTAGAATGGAAACATATAAGTAAAATAAATGCATTTTAACAATTAATTTAGTTTTATGTGGGGTAGGTTTTTCTTGAAAAATTATAACCTATTGTAAATTATTATTCAATTTTGAGCCTCAAAATTCATGGAATACCCCACAATAGTGAATAATTTTGATTATATTTAAGAATTTTACTCCTTCCCAACTATAAAAGGGAACTTACAGTCCTTTCATCTTCACACCTCTCAAGCCAATTGGGTAAAAAATGATATGATAAAAATCACTCCTAAAATTAACTCCCCTAATTATATAATCCCTACTTTTGTATGACATCATTCCATTGATGATTTTAGAGAAAACCTATAGAGGATACTTTAATAAGAGGTAATGTTCTTCAAAAAAAATTATTTTATTTCCATCACCATCTCATTGAATTAATATTATAGCATAAATATATAATAATCAATGTACCTTAAATATATTTATAGTTATTAATGATAATGTTTTGACTGAAAAATTTAGGCACATCAATCATATGGGTTACAGAATCATCGTTCTTTTGTACAGTAGACTATCGCCTCTTGAACTGATGTCGTTTGTTTTTCCACAACCACATTTCATGGTTGGAAATAATGATGATTTTTTAATTTATATATGATATTTAGGATTATAATATAGCTATATAATTATTATTCCACATATTATTTCATTTATACATTTTTTAGGAATATAATATTGCTACTCGCGGTATGGCAGAATGCTGCCTGACGAAGTGATGTTGTTCATTCAAACTTCAAAATGAATGTATTGTGGATTATTTTAACAATATTATATGATATATATTATATAATAATTATACATTAATTTCAATATATATATATATATGTATATTTATTAATATAATTTATTATTTATTCATTCAATAAGAAAATAAAATAGAAACATCGTTCGTGTGTTCCTACAACCTACCGTCTCCATAAATGATGTATTTCATTTATTTTAAAAAATTCATAAGATTACTAAAAATAAATTCACACTAAATATATTTATATTTAAATAATATATTAAATTATTTTGATGAATAAATCATGATTTAATTATAATTAATAGAAAAATAAAATGTCAAAATATGCTTGAAAAACAAGGAAATTATCACCCAAAATCATGAAAATAATGAATGATTGTTATAAATTGGTTTAGGGAAGTTATAAAAGGATCATATATGATATTATAAAAATTAATTTGGATCTTTTATAAATTAATTAAATTCATAAAACCATTAAAATGAATGTTAAGGATCATTCACCCAAAGAAGAATCACATGTGGGGTGATTTCATCTCTATTTACATTCCATTTAGACATATTTTTTATTATGCTCCTATTCACTTTTATGTGGTGTATTTAATGACCCATTTACATGTAATGTTATGATTCATTCATTATTAATGTAATTTATTCTTTTGGGTTCAATTATAATATAAAAATGTGATTCCATGAAATTTATTAAGTGATGGATGTTATTGGGCACTCCCACTCTCTTTATAGACTGTTAGATTAATCTTGAAACAATAAATTTCTAATAATTATTACCCATAAAAAATTTAATATACAGTAAATATTAAAATTATTTTCTGATGGATATGATTATTTCTAAAATATTATAAGATGTTTACATTCAGTGAGAACATTTAATGTTAATGGATTTACTAGGGAAATGTAGATAAATTAATATTTTTTACTAAATATAGATATTTCAATATATGGAACATTATAAAGTCAATTATTAAATACATGAGGAATCATTGGTACCTTAACACATGAGTTGGTCATGGTTAATGATATCGCGTTAATGTATCAATAGTATCATAATTCTAATCAGTTTCCCAAATAATATGGGTTTTAACCTTGTAGTATTAAACTATCCATATATTAGATCATGACATAATGGTATCATGTTCTTGGTAAATGTGATGTCAAATAATTAAGCATTATATGCATTCGAAATTAATTTATTATTATCCATGTGATTTTCACTATTAAAAAACTTATGTACTAACTTAACTCCCAAATTATTGATCAAATTGAATATATATTATAATATTTACTATTCTATATTGATTATATTTTATCCAAATATTTTTTGGTCCTCATCATATGTAATGTTCCAGACCTCTATATTCTTTTTGTTTACGAAAATCAAGTGTATGAGGTGTTTTGGGTGGTGAAGGTGACTTATCCCCTACACATTGCCAAATTTCAATTTCTACTAACAGTGTCATCGTTAACCATATGTGAATAGTGCATTGGTGACCTTATGTGAATAGTGTAATTGGTGACCTTATGTGAACAGTGTTATCGGTAACCTTATGTGAACAATGCAATGGTAACCTTAGGTGAACATCATCATGTGTAACCTTCTATAAACAGTGCAATTGTAACCCTAGGTGAATAGTGTCATCTGTGACCTTTTGAGAATAGCTTCATCAATGGCCTTCTGTGAATAGTGACATTAGTGACCATATGTGAACAGTGTCATCAGTGACCTTCTATGAACTTTGTCACCGGTGACCATATGTGAATAGTGACATCAGTAACCTTTTGTGAATAGTGTAATGGTAACCTTAGGTGCATAATTTCATTAGTGGCCTTTTGTGAACACTAACATAAGTGACCATATGTGAATAGTGACATCGGTGACCTTATGTGAATAGTTACATTAGTGACCTTATGTGAACAATGACATCAATGGCCTTATGTGAACAGTGACGTCGGTGTCCTTATTTCAATAGTGACATCGGTGACATTATGTGAACTGTGACATTAGTTACCTTCTGTGAATAGTGACATGGGTGACCGTATGTGAACAGTGACATCAGTGACCTTATGTGAACAGTGAAATCAGTGACCATATGTGAATAGTGACATCAATGACCATCTGTGAAGAGTGACATTGGTGACCCTATGTGAACATTGACATTAGTGACCTTATGTGAATAGTGAAACCAGTGACCTTCTGTGAATAGTGACATCAGTGACCTTATATGGATAGTGACCTTATGTGAATAGTGATATCAGTGACCTTCAGTAAATAGTGACATTAGTGACCTTATGAGAACAATGTTTCTAGCTTCCTACAGATTATCCCCTTTGATGTTTTCTTTGACGTAAAACCCATTCAAAGCCTTGTTTTAAGGGATTTATGGCCAAATAAAATCTCATACCTCATAAATTAAATTTTCCTAAGGCCCAGGATGTCTTTAAATGGTCATCCCATATGGTTTAATGCGATCGTTTTTTAATTGAGAATCCAACGTATCTTAATCTTCTTCTCCATTAAATCATTTATAGGGATGATATATCTTCCTTATTCTTTATCCCTATTCTACATTTGTGAGATTATCAAACCTATTCTTCTTCTCATATGAGCGGTGTGATCGAACTGTAATCCTCATATCTTTTTCCCCATTAAATTCTTCCAGCTGCATGCACTCCCCCTACTTCTAGTGCAAGCCACAAGGGTCGATCCTTCATCAAATAAGGTATGTTTTATTATGTTTCTTTTAGGATAATATTCTCCAATCAATAATTTCCATGTTATGGTATGGAATCTCCATGATTTTAATAGTGTTTTCCTGTGTTTGAGTTGGTATGGTTGTACTGTGGAATCCTCGGGTGGATGCAGTTGTCATGAGAGGAGGTTATTGTGATCCGTTGTCTGGATCGTTTTCATATAAAGAACATCAAAAACCATTTGATGTAGGGGATTCATTGCTTCTCTTTTATTTGACATGAAAATTTTGAGTTAGCATGTTTTATCCCACTGGATCATATTGGAATTTACATAATAATTATTTGAACTGGATAAATAAATTTATATTGATCATATATTATTACTTCTTGTGTTTCTAGATTGTGTGATATTTATGATTTCTTTGTTTGGATATTATTTCTTAATGAAAATTATATAAGAACGTAAATCCAGATTTAATCAATACTTGTTAGGCTAAAGAAAAAGAGGCATGTAAATGAATCAGATTCTTCTTGTTGTAATATGATGATAATTCCTTATAGGGTTCTGAGTTACCCTCTTACTTGTTTAAGGGCCAAGATCCAAATTGATATGATGTTTATTTTCCTACTGCTTGTGGTAGTGATTTGAGCATGGATGGTTGTTGTGATATGTGGGGGAATATAGGCCTACAGGTTGTATCAGCAGTTGACGCCTAGAATAGTGTTATGCATCATTTTATGCATGTGGGCGTCAGGGAGAACACAAGATATGATGGAATGGGTTGGATGTGATTGTTTGGACGCTTCCTAATTCTTATTGGTTGTTTATGTGCTTTACTTCTCCCCACTTCTCAAGGTAGCTGGTCTTGCTGACCTTTCTTCCAAAATAGGCGAAGACGCGCGAGGTATGCCATGGGCTTTCCATGTCTTGCTTCTCAAGGGGGCATGGGTCTACACTCTTGCTATAGGCATCAATGACTCGACGAGTAGTTAATCTACTCACCATGTGGATCCCCCTTGGGTATAGTATTATAGAATGATTTTATAGAATGACTGGGAATATGGGAATGTAATGTTTCAAATAAATAATTGAATAAATGATGTTATCCCATGTGGGTTGGAGATTGCCGGGGCGCAATGCTGATGTTGTGATTTGGAGAAACAATGTATTTTGGGTATGATGCTAATGAAATTTATTATGGAATTGTCATTGGATAATTAATATTTAAATATTTAATTAACGTAAGGTGAAACTGATAAAAAGGGACTGATGTAATGTAAAGAAGATCTTAAAATGGTTGTGTGCTTATAGGATACCTAGTATTAGAAGTGGAAGTCGGGAGTCCGAGAGGCATTTGTTGCAGTTGAGTCTAAGAATAGGTTTTTCCCATAGTGTGGTTGTGAGCTATAGTATATTCTGTACTTAGTATTTTTTTATGCTACTCCACCCTATCAGTAAGGGAAACTAACACTCTGGGGATTCTGATCCCTTTGGGGTGTTTTCTCAAACATTTTGGTGGGAGGATGGATGGATGACTACCGCCATTGGCCCCACTCTCTTCTCATGGTAGTTATTTATGCTGGTAGGAAAAACGATTATTTTTTCCCATATATGTGTGTTGAGGTCAATAATGGCTTGTGGTTATTCACAAAAATATATTATAGATATAGTTTCCCATAGACTATTGTATGTGTAAATTGTATAGGTCATGATGGCTTGAGGATTCTTACTCGGTGTATGGGCTCTAATGGATTGAGCTCCAATCACCGATGAATTATACATGTTATGTGAGCTGTGGTGGCTCCTAGAAACTAAGTGGTTACTTTTCTTATGTGGACGTGGTGGGTTTGTTTCACGAGGTGCATGTTGTGGTGCTTCGCCCAGGTGTCTGCGAACAAGCCTTTTTGGAGAGAGATTCTTCGGACTTGCAACGTTGGGGAAAAGCTAAAAACCAGTAGGGAAGTAGTGGCGGGGTACGCTTTATATTCCTTATTATATGATATACTCTTGTATTTGTTACTTGGTCAGAGTATCCATGGTGATTCTAGAAACGCAGTATACCTTTTTAGGTGAGGAGTTAGTTTCACTTTTTGTTCACTGTACTTTAGCATTCACTATTTACTTTTTCACGAGAGGATTTAGGAAGGGTCCAGTTGAGTATAATTTTATACTCACCCTATGTATATATAACATATTTTTAGGTCACATGGAACAGGTTAGAGGGAATGCTAGTTTTTAATATCTTGGGGTCTCATGAGCTATTTGGGATTCGTGGTTGCTGTTGTTTTTACCTTCCTTTGGGTACTTGTAGTTTTTCCCTCTTTTAGTTGTAGTAGTTTTTCATGACATTTCATATGTGTAAATTGGATTAATTTTATCATACTGGTTGAGTAAGAGTTGGTTTGTGTCTATCTTATCTTTCTCTTCTGCATGTGTTCTCCTAGATGGTAATGACTTTCAATTATGTGTTTAATATACCATCGGTGCTAGTCGCCAACCCGGTTCCTACTGGAGGCGGGACTTGGAGGGTCACCATCTACGTTCTCACATTTCTATCCTAGGAGGGGTACACATTGTTGGGAGGTGGTTGTGACATCATAGATTATATAACACGATCCTTTCAACTCAATGCATCTACCACATTCAGATAATTCAATGGGTTGTAATGTGTTCATCATCCATAGTCATCAATTAGCTCCACCAATATTGTTTAGAACAATTTCATCTCTTCTTGAGTGAAATTATAGTTCATATTTTTGTGATTAGTATATATGTTACATTTTTCTCAATAAGGATAATTCCTCCATATCATTTGTGAAAAAATTCCCATATATAACTCTAAATCAAGAGATGAATAATATTATTCATGCACTATCATTTTTCATGAGGCATAATATATATCCATATAATTTTTTATAAGGATGAATCTCAGTCCTATTTTTAAAAAACTATTTAATATAAACCATTCTCCACTATAGCGTAGTGTATGCATATATGTGATGACAATCCTTATTATAAGTTCCATAAAACATTCCTGAAATTCATTTATACAAAGGAATGTGGATTCCATTTAGGTTAATAGGTCAGTGGATTTAATATCTTGAAAATCTACCAACAAAGCAATTATAATTTCTATAATATCAAAGAAAAATATTTAGGTCATTCAAAGTGGTTTGATTAGGAAAATTTTTGATAACATCCTTCATTGATGGTTCAATTAATTTATCCCCACATGAGAATATATTACCAAATAATGAAACATTATGAAGGAAAAATTAAATATATGTAAATTTAATATAATGATGATAATTTCTAGTGTATTAATCTTAATCATTAAGTGAATTTCATGAACATCCATTGTCATTATATAAATTAGAATATCATCTTTAAATACAACCAAAAACTGATCAATGTATCCTCTAAATACTCTATTCTTTAAATCCATAAATATATTAGGGGAGTTAGTTACACCAAATCGAATCACTATAAATTCAATGATTCCAAACCTTGTGTTGATTATTTTCTCATGTATATACTCATACATTCCCATATATTGATGATTTATAGATCTAATTACAATCATGTGAATTTATTAAACACCATGAAATTGATGAAAAATTCATCAATATGTGGTAGAGGATACTTGTTCTTGATAATGATCCATTTAAGTTCTAAAAAATATTGTCACATTGATCCATAACTATCTCTAACAATCATAATAGGCTAATCCCAAGGTGACACACTTTTAAAAGTTCATCCCCTTTTGATATTATCACGGTGTTCCTTCATTGATGATTTTAACTCAAATTGGGACATTCTATATATAGTCTAGGAAGCTGGTGTTTTACTAGGTATGGTTTATTTTAAAATCTCAACATCATGACTCATAGGAAGACCCTGAAACAATTCATAAATACATCATTAAACTCTCCTGAAATAAGATTATCATTGATGTATTGTTTCTCCCTAACCATATGAGATAGACTCGTATTTTGAATAGGATTATTGACCCAAACAGTGGATATAATTTAATCAGATCATGCTTTTTTAACACACATATAAATGGTCATTATTTTTTCTATAATATACAAACTAACATCCGTTCCATATAATTTTACGTCAGTTTAGGAATATAAAACTATCATATTCCCAAAAAGACTTCATATTCTACTAGATGCTGATTGATATGAACTAAAAGAAAAAAAATCCATCAAAACTCAATTGGATGAGAATCATTAGATACTATTGTGAAAATCATACATTTTTATAGTTGTATGGATAAAAAAATTTATTTCTTTAGGTGGAACTCTGATTCCCTTTGAATACAATTTTGACATAAAATAGTGGTTCGATCTACAATTAATTAATAAAATAAAAGTTCTGGAGTTGATTATAAGTGTACATTTCACTAAATTATTAGCATACCCATATTTCAATATACAGATTGGATGATATTTTTGTCTCTATCTATGATTAATATTTTCTAGATACTGATCATCATAATTATTTTTCATATTTGGTCACTAGATAACAAAATTCCAACACCCCTTTAATTTAAATAACTAGAGTGTGGGTGGTGAAATATTTATAGATTTATAACTATCTGAAACATTAACTAAAATCCTCCCATAAATTTTAAATCCATGTTCTTGATGATCATAAATTCCATGCATGAAACATTTACAAATTCCCTTAATAAAATTTCCAACAATATTCCTCCCACACATCAAGTATAAATAATGGTTCAAAATCATCCATAAATGAGTTTTAGAATTTACTTTGAACACCAATTTTATATTCTTATCAAAACCATGAGATTGAATGGTATATCCAGTCTATATAGACACCTTAATATCACATTGAAATATATATTCATAGCTACCGATGTCCCTTATGGATAAATATTATGAAAGATATGGGTTTAATCCATTTAATTTTTGGTCAAGCATACTATATGGTTGGATGATAATACTAGAAGAGTACCACACCATTCTTCATAAAGCTTACTCTTATGTACTAATATATTAAACATCCATCTTCTTTAGCTTATGTTATTATTCTCTATTTTTTAATTTATAATATGATTCTAATAATTTATTAAAAATAATAATTTAAATTCACACCACTCCATATATTCAATTTTTTCTAGTTATCTCATTTACATGATATGAGTCCAGCGCTAATTTTCATCACCAACCAAATGATAAAAAGATAAAATAGCATTATAATGTTTTAAAAATTCATGAATAGAAAATATATTATCAATTATACATATCCATTTTTAGTAAATAGTGGATTAGTGGACACAAAAACAAAATGTGAAAATTTCATCATGAAGGACTGAATAGAATTTTGTTCCCTCCTTTTCTCAGTTGAATTCTCATTATGATTCACATCTTGATAATGTTTGGTGTGCATGGAAAAATATTTTCTATTATAGTCCCTATGACATTCAATTTATTATAATAACAATCATGTTATTTTCCATCATTTTAATCATTAACATTATTTCCTAGGGATCCATACAATCAATAAAACCAAAAATCATTTTTTGAGTAATAACAATATTTGTGGGAAACCATATATTCTTGAAAATAATTTATATAACATATAAATAAATACCCATTATTCTATGACAACATGGATTTAACATAATTAATTTATGATTATTTCGAAGATAATAGAATTTTATCTTATACATAGACCAATCCCTTGGGATCTTACTAATGTCTTCTCATATTAATATACAACACTTAACTAATACTTTTTATACAAACTATATCAACTATTAGATTTACAAAATATATATAATATCATAATAGATGAATATGCATTAAATGTATTTTTTTCATGCTATAATAATTTAGATCTAGTTATCAATTACATAGGGAAATGAAATATAAAAATAGGGTGAGATATAATGATTATTAAGTATAAAAATTTCAAAATAGTTGATCATATAATCATAACTTGAACATAAAGTCATACTAACATGATATTCAGTTTTTAAAACTACACCCTTCATATCAAAGATAATAATCTTGTTTCATGGCATAAATCATAGCAGTTCCTAATATATTAATCATAATCTAATCAAATAACATGTTCTATGAGAGTATAACATTAACAAAAGACATGGAATTGAGGCATACACATAAGCAAACAAATACATCATATTCTAGGATTTTTTCTGAGATTATCACAATGGACTGGGTTCACTCTCAATACCATTATAGTATTCAAGGTTCACTCCAAAGACTATCATTTTTTGAAAAACCATTACTCAATTTTTTTCACTCTTAATTATAGTCTAGTTAATCTCATGAGATATCAATAATCACCTGATGTGTTGGATGGAGATATAGTTCCCAAAAATCTCAAAATTGAAATCATACATTTTTGACTCACAATATCCTAAAACATTCATTATATCAGAAACCATGAAAATAAATTAGTTTAATAAAAATTTCATCATATCACAACCAATAATAACAAAATGGGTTTCATTAACATATTATCATCATAGACACAACCCATTGAGAAAATGATTAATGATGTGTTCCCTTTTATAAAAACCATAGTATATAATAAGTGATATCAATTTTTGTTCCCATTGATCAATGGATATATCATTATTTTATCATTACAAGAATTCTAAGAAATATATACTTTAAATTTTTCAGTTCTCCTACATGTAATGAAATAATACTATAAAATTATTTATTTCATTTTTGAAATTAACCATGTAATAATGTAAACAAATATTTAGACATTATTATCCAGGATGGAGATAAAACATGTTCCTATAATGTATGTAAAAATCATATCTTCAATAATTTTATAGGAAAATTTATAATGATCATAACATAAAAAATTAAAAAATATTCCTTTCAAAATTTATATTTATAATTTAATAATGGGAAAAATGACATTAAAAATAATTGTAATATATTAAAATAATTCATTAAAACATCTTTAGAAAAGAATTATATGATTTAAAATGGTTTTTTACAGAAGAAATTAATGATATCAATTTTCCTTAAAACATATTTTTTATATCAGAAGATCATAATGTTATGAGAATAAATTTAAGAAATTTATTTCCTAGATATAATTATAGGAATATAAAATTAATGAATTTAATTTAATATATATGATTATATATCATTAGTATAACCCTTATCATGTATAATCTCAACAGACAATGTGATTGTTACATAAAACCCTTACATTGAGTTTTTCATACCTAGAATTCACTATAACATTCTTAATAATAACTTCAATTTTTTTTATAATTATATAAAATATACATTTTCATAATTACATTATCATATATGATCCATTTATACCATATCAACACCACCTTTATTAATAATTCCTTATTAAATTCATCACTTTCTAGTGTTATCTATTTCATTTATCATGGATATTTCAGTTCAGTGGTTTATATCCTAATAAATTTACCATTCTTCTATAATATCTAAAATATTAATAATGATATAAATTAAATAAAAATTATTTATGTATATATTTACATTCATCCATAATATTTTTAGATTGAAAAATTAATTACACCATTCATGCAGACGGTACGTCGTATGCATGCATGAACAATATTTCCATTGTTTAGAACATGGAATAAAATAAAAGTAAATATTAACACACAATTTTAGGATAATTATTATTTCATATATATCATTTATATTAATAAAATTCATCCTTACTACATTAAATGTGTAAAAATTAATTTAAAAACGAATCACCTATGTTCATGGATGTGGTATTCTAGTCGTACGCACGAATGACGTTATCGTTTTCCAATGGAATGGATGGTATGTATGTAGATGTTAAATTGAAATTATATAAGTGTAATTGGGTCATAAATATCATATAAAATCATTAAAACCATCATAATACTCATCCATAATAGATGGGGATGAAAAATTAATCGTATTGCATTGTGAAGGTGAAAATCCATATATATACACGAGAAATACATTCAATTATTGTTTGATTGAAAGAAAGGTTATAATGATTATTTCAAAATAATAATGAAATTTTTGAATATATTTTACACTGAATTTTATATCTAATCATAAATACCATATATTTATATGAGGTAAAGATATGTAGAAAAGATATCAACAAGTTAAGGATCACACCGCTTCTATGAAATGAGTACCTAATATCTATTATAAATGGTCCTATGATTTGTCTTTTATAATGAACAATCCCGTAGTATATGTATACGGAATTTTAAAGGATAATTTTTCAAGGTTTAATCATTATATATGCCTAAATTTAGTGTGAAGAAAAGATGGAGGTTGTTCCCGTTTATAGTTTATGTGAGGGTGAATTTCAGAATTTATCAACATATTAAATTATAAAAAATTAACTATCATGTAAAATACATCACAATTTATAGGTATTATAAGCTAAGGATTGGTATTGTTTTAATAAAATCAAAAAAATAATTTTGACATGTTTTTTCTTTTGAGACCATATCATTCTGATTAACCCTTTGTTAATGAATATTTATTTTAACTATGGAAATTAGTTTTTTTATAAGAATTTGTAGTAATTTTTACATATAAGGTGAAGTATTTCATATAAATTTCAAATTTATGACATTGTAGAGAACATAATATTAAAATTATATTATTTATTTATTTTTATGATTTTTAAATAATTTAATAAAATATTATTATGATAACATAACATTACATTATAGTGACGGTCCAAAGAAAAGTTCCAGATTTTGTGGCATAAGGATGTCACCATTTCTATAGTGTGTGTGCAGGGTTGTTCATTTTGTTTATGAAAGTGACTGGGTTGGTATCGATGGGTTCTTGTTGCGATGGGTCCTCATTCGGGCATACTAGTGATCTATTTATTTCAGTTCTTTGCATATTTTTTTGATTTCGGGTGTGTTTTGGTGGATTGGGTTGCGTTCCAATTTTCAATGAAGCTCCATTCGCGAGTTCTAGATTTTTTTTCTTTAAGGATTGGTTGTTTGTGGATTTCAGGATTTGGATTTGGATTCATGGTTCTGGTTAATTAATGGAATTCTTGGAATTTATAATCGTGAGACTTCATTTGTGAGGTTCTATTTGATTATAGAGTGTGTTGGTGATTATTTATTGAATTGGTTGATGGTTTTTTGTGTGATCTGTTGGATTGGTGATGTACATGGACTCAAACACATGTAACCGTTCCATGAAGCGGTTCTAGAGTTGGCCGATAACCATTTCTAATCTTTACTAATTTGGATGATTGGGAGGTTATGGTGTCATCCATAGGATTGATCATGTGTATTGAAAAATTATTCTTTGTAGTCTTACAGTCATGAAATAGTAGAGGATTTATCACGATCAAATGCTGGGTAGGGGAAGCTTCATGTTGTTAGTTTTTTTCCTCTCTTAGAACATTGGGTCATGAATTGTCTTAAGTCAAAGAGTCTGTTTGGGTTCCCCACTTATTCCCTTAAAATGATGTTTTATTATAATAGAAAAAATTGAAGGCCTTCGTGCTACTGTATGGATATTTAAAACTAAAAATGTAAAATGTTGTAACATTATTTTATATTAAAAAATATATGTAATATTCATAGTAAACTTTCCATTAAACAAGACAATTTTGATACTAATGTGATTAATATATAATTAACATCAACCAATCACAATGAGGAGGAATATTTATGGCCTTATCACGTATTTTTTACCTACATTAACATGATTTAATTTTCACCAAGGTAATATATTTTAATATGGCTACAATCTATATTGGAAAAAATAAAAGTGCCTTATTTATTAAATTATATTATAAATATGTAGTTAATTTTATCTAATTCAATAACTAAAAATTTCAGACATTAATTTTTATTCTTTTCATAAAACGAGATAAAAAATTATTGGTGAAAAAAATCATTTTGAGAATAAATAAAGATTTATTCTTAGTTTATTAACAGAAATAAATATTTATAGTTTAGTGAAATTGATCAATTAAATATTACATAAATATTTTGAAATTAATTAACCAGTAGAGAATAATTTAATTTGTTAATAAAAATATATTGTATGTTTAAAAATAATTTTTCCAAACAAAACATCACTTTTTCCAATAAAAAAATATTATTTATAATAATTTTATAACATAATAATTTATTTTTTAAATGTGTAGAAACTATATTTAACATTTTTATATATTTACATTAATACCCACTAAATTTAATGTCTAGGTGATAATGGACATATAATAATTTCGTAATATTACACATATTATATAAACTGGATGTTTCATGTAACATATGATATCGAAAAAATAAAATTATTTAAAGAAAACTATTTCACAAAATATTCAATGTATTAGAAGACTCTGCAAATATGTTTCCAATACTAGATCACCCTATCCCCACATATTTAATTCATTATTTAATAATAATAACCGAATATAATAAAGTCATATTTGGATGTTGTGATGAATAAAAATAAATAAACAAAAGAAACTAACATACCATCATGTGTCTTTTTGAGTCACTATAAAATCCTCCAAAAACTTCCATGAGAAATAAAGAAATAAACTAAAACCTATGATGAAGTTATATATATGTTTTTATGAAATTTATATCCCCTTACAAATTCCAAGTGAAACCAAATCCCAAGTATTATTTTTAAATAAAAAACCAGTTTTCTACCATCCACAATCTAGAGGCCACTAAACCGGTGCCTTGATCTGGGTTTCCACATGACCTCAAGAAAATTCCATATATGCCATGGGTATCTGACCAATAGAAAGGGTCTAATAGGTCATCCGAGGAGACTATACCCTCTTTACCAGAGAAACATATATCATATAACATATAAAATAAAGTAAATAACATATAATAAACTGGAATCATGCATAACCAACCATTATCAAATAGGGTTCCAAAAATAATAGAAAAATAAATATGTCATGTCATGCTAATAGTTCCAAATGTGAAGGAAATAATAAAATAAAGAATAAAGAAGAATCCCCAAAAAGAATATTGACTACAATTCTAGGTCTTCACCATAATACATCCCAAGCCTAACTCAACTCCCTATAATATGGTCATTTACCTTGTCCATACCTATAACATTGAATTATGCACTGGTACCCAATAGAATCCCTAAAAGGGTGTAAGTATAACTCAATGGGCCACCACCAATAGTGTATACAAAATATCTGTTGTAAATTGATTGTGAACAAAAATTAAAAATAAATAACCCACAAACAACAGATAACTTGGGCTCTATTAGACAACAATATTCACTTTAACCATTTTCATCAATTAATTCCTCATCTCATCACATAATCAAGTTTCTTGACATAGTCTTTTGGTTAGGAAATTACATAAAAAAATTAGCTTAAGCTAACCAATTATCATGAATAAGGGAATATTTAATTTTCCATGTCACACAAGGGTTAAACAGTTCATTAAACAAATGCATCACACATACCATAAAACCCTAGTCTAGGTATTCTCATCAAATGAAACTGTTAAGGGCATATTTCCTCATTCCCCTTCCCCAATCCCTGAATTTTGGGGTGGGGTTTATACCCTCATTCTAACCCAAGCCTTGGGCATATATCCTTATGTCAAATACCCCATAAAAAACAGGCCATGTGCACATTCGTATTTATCCAGTTACTACATATAACAAATCAAAAAACATACACAATCAATGTTGAAAATATTAAAATTTCATAAATATTCAACATATTATTCAACATCATGTTGTTAACCCTTATCACATTTACTATGAAAATTTCACATCCCATTTATCCTATTTCCCTTTCTCATGCCTTAACATATTATGCATATTCAATAATTCCCATACATTAGCCCATTTAACATATTCATAAGTTATCTTAATTTATCCCACATACACATTTCAATTCACATGAATTTTTTAATTTGAAATATTGACCATTTTACATACATTATCCTAAAAATTTATTTCATGTATATGTCATAAGTTATTGAGCTCGGTCACTTTTTTTAAACTAATACACTTCATATTTAGACAAATAGTAAATTATAACCTTATCAAAATCAATAAAAAATAAAAAATTCCCTTTTAAACACAACTAACATTTAAACAAGTTAATCAAGGGGTATAATTAAACACAAGTCAATTTAATGCTAAAAATTACCATTTTCATTGTTCAAGAGAAATTTGTGCACCCCATTGGTGGTCCTAAATTGGTCAAGTCATCCATAATGAATCTTAAGGGGATCATGAGGGGTTCAATTCCTCATTTGGACAACATTTTTTTCAAATATATTTAATACATCAAAAGAAAAATAAGAGGGAACCATTAACCCAACCACACATGCATGAATCAACATCAAGACTATGTGATATAACTTGTAGACCACAAAACTCTAATATGTATATGAATTCTCTCTTAGCCTTATCATTGGTTTATTATTCAATAACCCATTAAATCCATAACTAGTGATCTACAAGAATAAGTGGCCTTTAGAAATTATAAGGATGAATAATGAAACCACGATCCTTAATATAGAAAATATAAGCAAGAGGAGAATTAGACATACTTGAAGCTTTAATCCACACCCAATGACACATTGAACAACCTAGAATCAAAGGAGATTAACTCTTAGTATGCTTTGGTTATTTTTACTCATCACTAGTGATAATAGAAGAGTAATGTGGTCGATAATTAGGTAGAACACCTAAAATACCAATGGGGGAAATATTAAAATCTAACATTTAATGAGGCCGATGATTTAGATGCACAATTTTCTAAACAATGCACCAACCATGCGCTAACCTATGTTCTATTGGGCTTGGATTTATGTTTACCTGCGAAGCCCCAAAAATTATAACATGTATCCCTCCAACCATTAATAATGATTATATCTAATGTTTCATGGTTTAGCATCCACCATTGCATGGTTTCACCCAAAAATTTCACTTTCCCTCCATGCAGGCTGTGTTTGGGGACACAGATACTCCTAACCATAAGCCAACCATACAACATGCACTAGATGAAACTGTTCTCTAATAAATCATGTCCTAATACCCCCAAGACACACCCAATAATCCTCATACAATTAGTTAAATTTTAGTTTACGAACATTAAGTGATTAAAACCTAAATATATACAATAACACACAGTAATGAAGTCTGCGAGCTTACAACCCCCCCATTATAACAGTTCTTTCTCAGGCCACACTTCCAATAATTATTGAGTTTATGATGAAAATATTTTGGGCCACTGGGCACAAATATCTCGCTATATTTTCCATGTTTCATATTTAATATTATTAGGCTACTATAAAACTTAAACAAAGGGAATAGTCTTTCCCCATAATACATTCTCACTTATATCCACAATAAAAACAAGATGCTCCTCAAAGGATGCATCAACCTCAAGCTCAACATCGTCGTCATAGAAAACATGAGATGGATAAGGGTGAATATATTGAATATGTGACACCTAAAAAACATTTTTCATTCCATCATACTACTTTAAATTATCCTATGAGTATGCCACCGGTCAAATCCTCTCACCAACCTCAAATGATTCCATGTACCTAGGGACTAACATATCCTATATTTAAATCTAATGGTGACCCAACCATGGTGACACCTGAAGGAATAAATTATCACCCACAACAAAATCAAGAAATATATGATGCTAATTCATGTAAGAATTTTTCGTTATCTCATCCATTTTCATATGATTGTGAAACTGTAAAACTTGTTCTAGAATTTCATGCACGATACTATGTTGCAACACTTCTGATTCCATTGATTCTATCAAACTCAATAGGGATCTCCACTGTCTACCATAGAGTGCCCGAAATAGTCCAATATGAATTATCTCTTTTAAAATATTATTATATGAAATCTCAAAATGATCCAAATTCCTTTCTCAAGATTCAATAGAAATATATACTACATCTCTCACTATGTCATTACCTTAAAAATATGCTCTAATTTTCACATTTGTCTATTGGTTAATGGCCAAAATCAGAAACATCCAGGTCTCAATAAGAATCTATAATCCCTACCATAAGTGAAATTTAAATTCTTTATCACTATTTGAAACAATATTATGTGGTACCCCATGTAATCATACCACCTCTCAAACATTAAATTCCCCTAATTGATCCATGATGAAGCTCTCTAAAATCAGTATGAAATATGCTACCTTGGTCAGTTGATCCAAAACAACCCAAGTCAAAAATTTCATCCAATTATTCGTCACAACACCTACCACAAAATCCATATCCATGTCACCCCATTTTTATTCTAGGATATTAAATTTCTGCAACAAACTACCTGACCGCTAATTCTCTTCCATCCCCCATTGGCGAGTAAGTAATTGTTCAATGAAATATGAATCCTCTGTCTACATCTCTGGATACCAATACAACCTATGATGTACATGATAAATTTTCATTAATCCAGGATGTAGTATCCAATTCAATGAAAGAAACTCACATATCAAATATTTTTGTAAAGATGTTAGCACCACAACATGTCCATGAATTTAAAAGATCACATCATCACTAATTGTCCTAATGTATGTTGAGTCCTCAATATTAGGGCATTCCCCCAAAGAAAAAAACTTAATATCTTCAAAATACCTCTCCATGATACTTCTAAAAAGTGTAAACTAAACCACCAATGATGAAATATTTATCTTTCTTTTACAATCATGAACCTCCAAATGTATCTCAGAAAACAAATCCATTATCCTCCACCAACAACTAGATTCATGAATCCCCTATTATTGAGTCTTCTATCTCAATACATATGCAAAATGTTTTCCTTTACTCATAATATAAATGTTGTAAAAATCATTGGTATCCATATATTCAACTCATGTTCACTACTGAGTATTCAAATCACACTGAGTAAAGTGTAATTATGGATATTATGGTTGGTATACACAGTGAAATGTTTTTCAAACAAGTAATACTTCCAAATAAAATAAATCATTAGCCACTACAGCCAATGATAGATCAGGTGTAGGGTAATTTCTTTCATGAGGGATCAAATATTGTGACCCATACACCATAACCTGATCCTTCTGCATCAAAATTTCCCCATTCCCAACATTGGATTCATTTTAAAACAATGTACACTCTATACATCGCTCATGTAGAACCAAAAATAGTGTTGTATTCATCAATTTCATTAACTCTACGAAGGTAATATTATAAGACTAATACCATTAAAACATTATTCCCTTTCTAGTTAATCATGATATTAGTGCTGATAAACATCTTAATCCTTTGATGATCATTTGATAAAAACCTTCTAATCCCAGAAAACAATGAACATCAAAAAATTTCTTAAGATTCTCCTAAGATACATCATATTTCACTTTCTCTTGGTATATAGACACACCATGTATAGAGATTATGTTACCCAATAAATATTCCATATCAATCCCAAAATGTTTTTTTATAGCTTGGCATGTATATTATAATCTCTTACTGTACTTTTTACGATTTGGAGAAATTTTTCTTCATTATCATGAGTCATAGAATACACCAAGATGTTATAGGAAAGATAATTATGAAAGGATTCATATACAGATGATATATTTTGTTAAATAGGGATATAAAAACTACTAGGACATTGGTCCATCTGAATGGCCGCACAAAAAACTCATACAACCCATCGCTTCTCCTAAATGTGGCCTGTGTTATATTGCAATGTATCACCCATAATTGATGAAACCCTAATCTCATATCAATATTGTAAAACACTGAATAATCTCTCTACTCCTCAATAATATTATTGTGTCTAGGAATAGAGTATTAGTTCTTAATGATCACCTTATTTAGCTTCTTATAATAGACACATAATGAAAAAATCAATCAGTATTCATGGAAAACAACATCAATAATCCCCAATGTTTTGTACTTGAATGAATATATCCTTTATTCTTCAATTCCTCTAAATGTGTTTTAAGTTCCTAGTGCTCTATTAGTGCCATTATATATGGAATGATGGAAACCGGTTCATTTCCCAATTGTAAATATATCATGAACATAATATCCCTCTTGTGTGGAAGCCTTGAAAAGTCTTCACTAAACACATAGTTAAACTGATCAACCACATGAAGAAATAAATGTTCATATACTATTCCATAATAAATCATAAGATATGTAATATGAGCTATGAGTTCACCTATATTATAAAAAATAAAAACATCATCGACCTCACAGACATTCAAATCACCATAATGGACATTAGTTTCTCCCTTAAGAGACATGAATGTCACCCAATGTCGGTAACAATCAATATGGTCTTCGTAGAACAGTAACCAACCCTTACACAATAATAGATCAAAAACTAACATATAAAGAACAAAAACGTCCCCTAGAAAATGATAACCAACAAAAATGAGAACAAAACCTTTAAATGTAGGATATTTTATACTCACACCCCAAAGAGTTCATTAATCTACATTACCCAACCCAAATGCTATAGTGATATACCTAACACATCCACAAACTGAGAAGAAACAAAATTATTCAAGGTCTCTGTATCAATTTATTCACTAGCATGTGTGAAAGATAAAAGGATCACATATAAAATAATTTATGTTCCAACATCAGATTCACCTAGTGTAGACAAAATCACATGATGCTGACATTTTCCTTTTCCCCGTACTAGGTCTAAATCATGGGTGCTTCCCTACCCTATGGATATAGAAACTCCCTTCAGAGTACACCAACTTCCACATATACCATTAAAAAAATTCATTCTCCCACTACCTTCATGATAAGATGTTATCAACCCCCTTTATGACCTCCAAAGAAGAATCGATCCTTCATCCTTTCCCATATATCAAGGGTTCCTGCAAAAACACATCACATGTCTTATTCTTCGGCACGCTCGACACTCAATAGCAGACCAATGGAACTGATCCCATATATGTCTCAATCTTCCTCCCGGAGAAAAACACTTTGTTACCACCCTAATAGTTTAATCCTTTCTTGTGACTTCTATACATGCTACCACCCTAGAGATTATTCCTAAAATTAATATTCCATACCTCAAATGATTCACCACTAGTCCATCAACTAGAACAACAATCCCTTTCCAAATGCCTCCTTTAAGTTCCCCTCTAGGATTAGTGCCTAATCCTTTATATATACAAACCTATTTGAATAGAATATGTTCACCTTGGACTTAATATCATGTCTTATCCCATTGTTAAGTTTATTCCCTAGTATCCTCATCCCCAATTGATGATGTAATAAATGATTTGAAATCAATGGAGCGCCCGACATAATCCATCAATGAAATAGTACCCTTGCTAAAAATCATAAACAATACAAAATGATTTTTATCATCAACTTTGGATAAAAATTATTGATAAAATTACCCTAGAAGTATTTCCATAATGTGTCATCATCCTGCTGATTCTGATAATAAATATCCCAACGGTTCTTTGACCGTCCCCATAACAAAAAATATTGCTTCTTGAAAATCTTCTTATGAGTAGCCTCTATGAAATTTCAAATTGTGTTGATGGAATCTATCTAGAACATTGATACCTAAAGTCCACTCTCTATATAAAATGTCTTAGTTTATTCAAGATAAAACTCTCTGGTCAGATCAAACACACTCAACAAGGCCCACCTAGGGTCATGTTCCATCATCTAAATAAAACAAACAATGCTATCATGCAAATTCCTTTTAATCATTTTCCAGGGACCAATGGTTTCTCTTACTATTATATAGGTATATAATACACAAAAGTATCCTCTTTTAATCTTAACCATAATATGTATTCATGGTGTAATTTCTCTAAAATTTTAAACAAGAGTCTTAAACACACTTAACATAAAGCTTCAATAGTTTTCATTAAATAAGGATCTACACTATCCATAAACAAATCATACTAAATACAATATTCCAAAAAATATCATCAAACCTATAACACTACCCTCATCCATCCCCAGATAAGGTTAGGGATAACCTATGGTAAATTAATTTATAATGTTACAAGTCATTCATTATACACATTTTTTAAACCATATCGACATTCACAATAAAAAACATTCCCTTTTAATCAAATTTATCATTTAAAAAATGATACAAAAAGTATTTTAAAAATTATATAAATTTTAATTAAACACTATTCATTAATAATTAATTAATATTATTTCTATTTAACCATTTGTATCATCTGTATTAGAAACAAATTCTTCTTGTTTCCATGGACGTAAAATGCATTCTATCCTTCATGTTCTGCACAACCATATCATGTGTTTCTATTATAATACATGCCACCTATATCCCTCAGTTCCTATAATTACTCATGAAATAAAAGCATAATTATATTTCATCCATGATTAAAACATAATAAAATATTCACGTCACAGAAAAAGGGCATCACCCAATGCTTTAATATCATTCAACCATCACAACACACACCAAGAACAACAAACCCACACTGGGAACATGGGTTTTCCCCATGAATGTGTTAGCCACTACAAACAGAGATCTCATTTCCATGGTGTGACACATCATATTCTCCCATCTACAAATACAAATAATAATACCATATAAATGAAACTCCTCTAATACAATCTTATAATGTCCTTGATCTTGAATCCATTGAACTAGTGCTTTGATCCAAGTTTCCTCAAGATCTCAAGTGTGTGTCCCTGTACAATCGAGTTTTACAACATGTATCCAGGGTCAAATCCGTCTCTAGAAGATACTATACCCTATATACTAGAGTAATCTACAGTAGATAACTTATAATATTAAGGAAACAATAAATAATAAAAATTGTCATTTGTTACCAATAATTCTCAAAAAGGGTACCATCAACAAAAAAATTTCAATCCATGGTAATAATTAAAAAAATATAAGGAACCCCCAAAAATAAGTAAAATATGAATCCTAAAAATAGTTCATGACTCTATATATGGATCCTCATCAGTGTACCTACCAGGCCGAACTCAGCACCCTAATATAAGAAATTTTCCTTTGTAGTGACTTACAACCATGAAATCTGCTCTGGTATCCTATGGTGGCCCATTCATGGTTTGAATATTAAAAAGTGATCCCAAAATGAAATTGTATACCAAATATTCCGTCTAAATAGATAGTGAACAATAGAAATAAATAAATGAGATGGTAATAAAATTCAACTCGGGATACATTACATATCAATATTCATGTTAACCGTTTTCATCAATTTATTCTGTGACTATTCACATAATCCAATTTCTTTACATAATCCATATGTTAAGAAGGTATAAAATTAACACATCATCCTATGCAAGTCAATTAACATCTATAAAGGAATAATTCAAGTTCCCTATCTCACAATGGATAAAAGAACCTGAAAAAAATATCACACTTAAAATGGTTCCTCATTCCAGGTATTCTCATCAAATGAAACTGTTGGGGATGTCGAGCCTCAGTCCCCTTCCCTAACCTATGAATTATAAGGTGGAGATTACTTCATCAGTCTATATAGACCTGGGGTCCTTGATTCTCAATTCCAATACTGAACAACTACCAAGTCATTTATACATTCTTATTCATCTAATTACCACAAATAAAAATTCACAAACCATACAAAAAAATAAATATATAATTCAATTTTCATAATTATTAATCATATAATTCAATATATATCTGTAACCCATTATCATTTGTCCCATTTACATTACATATCCCAATTAAATCATTCCCCTTTATCATGCCCAAACTTGTTATGAATATTCAATAATCCCCATATATTATCCCATTTTTCCTATTCATCCATTCACACACTTTAAACCATATACACATTTCAATTCAATTGTATTAACCCATATAACATACTAATAATTTTCCCATGAATTAACACACTTATACAAGTCATGTACATTACATAATTCACATAACCCATTAACCTTATTTCATATGTTAAATATTATGTCTTAACCTGTTAAAGAGGGTATAGTCTCCTCACATGACCTATTAATCCCATGATGCTAGTAGGAGACCTATGGAATATGGTGAGAAATTCATGTCATTAGGGGAAAACCATTATTGGGGAACTGTTTTACTTAAAATTAAAACATTGATTCTGATTAGTTCAAAAACTATGTATTTTTTAAAACATGTTAGGTTAGGAATTTCAAGAAAAAATCATTAAATGATTTAAGAGGGGAAAGTAATTAATTTATATATACTATCAAATTTATGGAAATTAAAATAAATATTCAATTATATTTTAAAAACTAAATAATAGATTTGAAAATCAAAAACCAGAGTTATCCATATGATTATATGGTTATGCTTCATCCAATAATCCTTATGCACTAGATTTGTGAATCACATATAATTGTTCCTATGTAGGAGACCCTGGGGTGGATAAATATAATTTTCTAGAGGAATAAAATCGATCTCATTAATTAGTTTAATTGGTTTTGTAGAATATTATAAAGCACAAGGAGTGTAGAACTATATATTAAAAACTTTTCCTAGACGTTCTACTTATTGACATGTGGTTCCCATAAGTTAATACCTAATTTAAAAAATACACTTTCCCATCAAAAAATTTATATGATCGTTAAACTCTTACTTTAATCCACTATAAACATAAAATACCAAGGAAAAAACATTTATGAAATAAAAACAAGTCCATTTATATCTAATTTATAACACTATTTGAAATAATTCTGGAAACTAATATTTAATATCAATGAATAATTCAAAACCATTAATTGTGCTATTATGCCCATATATATGAACACATATTATAATTTACCTTATTATAAAGAATCAAATATTCTCAATTGAATTATAACATACTTACGTATACCCATGTATATGTGTATAATCACTAACACATAAAAATATGTCTATAAACGACACATTATTATTCAAATACAATTTTTGTTAAAAATTATAAATACTTTTAATTTAAATTATTAATTGAATTGAAAAGTGAAATTTAAGAAGAAATATGATAACCTAAAATGAAAATAAAAACACACATTGATAATTCAAAACCACTTTATTAAATTCTTTTTTAAATTCACCAAAAACGTGATCTGTGTAATAAAACCAATCATATTTTTCAAGCACTATTGATTTAACAAATCATGTATATATAAATTAAATGAAAACTAATAAATTATTTCTTATTACAATGATCCATTAATATATATCATTTAATTTTTAAAAATGTAATATATGATTTTAAACATTGATCAATAAGGATTATATTTTTCTAAGAAATATGAGATGAGAACAAACAAAAAAATTAACAATTCTTTTGAAGCCTTGAATTATATTTAACATGACATAATGGGGATATCACACACCCTATAAGCTAGAAATTAAATCACTTAGTTGTATACCCTAAGGGATTGACTTGATTAGACATGGTAAGGGGGAAGAAAAAATATTGAATAATGAGAGCATACTAGAAAGGGATCCCGAACCATGAATATTCAGACTAAAATCAACATAAACCCTATAAAATTATCGTGAGGTGAGTGAAAAAATGGAGTGCCCATCTGGAGATGCCCATTGGGTGGTGGAAAAAATAACATGAGTATACGGAAGGTCGATGTGCAATATTAAGGGAATATAATGAGATATTAATTTTATAAAAATATAAAATTTTTGTTCCTAAAAATTTCTCATTGTTTAGTATCACGGTTTACCATCCATTAAAAAACTATGTGCCTCTTTTTAGTTTCTAAAACACCACACATGGGCATGATGCACAATTAGGCCAACTGAGTGCCAACCGTACATATTGAATCATTCAAAATATAAATTAATGTTCATATTTATTGAAATCATTATATAAATGGTGCAACAACCATGTTAAAACTCTAAAATTCTATGGAATATAAATCTTATATGCTTTATAACATAAATATGTTAACAATTACCATAATAATTAGGCAAATAGAATGGGATATTCAATATTGGTGAAATCAAACTCTGTTCGCTATAACATAATCTATATATCCAAATCCATTAAAGAAATTGTTGATTAAAGATATAACATGGTATGATTCTGATACAAATGAAATGAATCAAATACCACAAATACCAATAAATATTTCTATACAATATTGATAAAAATATTGTCAATTTAGAAAAGAGGCACACAATAATTACTAAATTCCATCACTATTGATAACCATTTAGAAACAAAATAGAATTTACCATAAACAATAAAAAATGAAAAGAAATCCAATGTAAAAATTTATTGAAGGCATCAACTTAAAGATGTATAAGAGAGAAAACTTGATAATATGTAACTAATGGTCCCAAAGAAACATACAAAAGAAAAAATAAACCATCAATGGTGGTCTCCCCCCAATAGAATAATTTTTTATGATACACTAACATTAAAATAAAACAAGAAACTCCATGAATGAATACAGAACAATATCATCCCCAATATGGGGGAAACATGACATGAAATAAAAATGTCTATATGATATATCTGAACATTCAGAGATATTGTAAAGGAAACAACTTCCAGTATTTATAACTCACATCATATAAAAATGGGAAAACAAATCAAATAATTAAAAAATGGATATAAACTTCAAGAATTATCTAAATAAAAGTGAATCCTTGTATAAAAATTATAAAATCATTTAAATTATGGATGAATATGATAAAATTTGGGATATATAAAATTAATAATCAAATTCCTGGAGAAACTATCTTAATAACACTGACTATGATACAACTTAACTTTAAGAGAATTCTTACCCATTCCCTCTAAAATTTCACCAAACACATTCATTTTATTGCCCCATAGATCAACACCACAAGATTGGACTAGCATCCCATAAAGCTCTAAAAATAAATCTGATCACTATGTTTTTTACATCATCAAGACAATAATCACTATAACATAATATAATAAGAGAAATCACAAAGAGACACACTGATCATAAACTGCCAACAATACCCCACCTACTCTCGGTTTTCCCACATCTTGTCTCCAAAATGAAAAACAACCATAATACAAAATCAAAATATGAATATACAAGGATTAAAATTAAATTATATATACCTATCTACTCAAGAAAATGAATCGAAATAAATAAAAAATACATTGCAATAAAACAAAAGTCATAAAATTAAAACATTTTTATGAAATTCAGCATTTTTATTTAAAACCCACAATTTTAATGTTGGTGATTTAAATATTAATTCACAGAGATAAATACACAATAAAAATGTTCCCCTTCATTAAACAAATATTATTTTCATCTTATTTTGAATCCAAATAAAAATTCATATCTAAAACACCACATACATTGTAAAATACACCAAAAATATCCATCACTAAATCACCAAAATCTATTTCATAATAATATTTTTTTAAAATAAAAACAATAAAAATATTATCAGAAACATTTTTCAAGAAAAATATATTCTATTTAATAAAATCCCCATTATTTTCCATAAATGAAAAAAATAACTTCAATGTTATTTCCCAGGAGAATTCACCCTTTTCTAATGTAGTTATTTGAAATCCAATTTCAAAAAATATAAGTTTTTGAAAAAAAACGTTGAAACTACTATCAATAAAAATATTATACATTTTTAAATAATTTAATGGAACCCTTGATAATTTAATGTAAGACCTAAAAAACTTCTTTTAATAAAATAATTATCAAAAAAACTATTAAAAATGACCAAAACTACCCAATAATGTTTTTTGGAAACACCTATATTTTAAAAAAACTTTTATTGGAAATAAAAATCATCCCCGTTATATTAATTATATGTTTGAATGTTATTTTAAATTTTAGTGTCTCTATTTTTTCTTCTTAACAAGAATTATATTAAAAACTACCCATAAATTACAATATAAACATATCAAAATATCATTTTTAAATTAAATTTCAACCAAAAACAAACATTGAGAGCCTTGAAATTTTAAAAACTATGAAAAAAATATTCAAATAAATAATTGTATCCTAATTTTATTTCATAGAAACCCTCTTCCTGAATTCTAATCAGGAACTTTGATTCATTACAAACAATGTACCTAAGTTCCATAGGGCTTTCTAAGCCCTATAAGCTTACCTGGTAGAACAATTTCACTCTTTATCTCATCCCCAAATACTAAAACACCAAAAATACATGAATAATTTAGAGAAAAACACAATATTATATACTGAGACCTCATATTCCTCTAAAAACTCATGGTTCAAATATGAAATGTTCAAGATAGTCTCTAACCACACTAATCTCTGATGTTCCAAAACACCTATGTATAATATACCAATAATCCCTAAGAGTAAAAGGGGGTTCTAAATCAATGTAAATTTTAATATCGTAGGATATAATAGAATTCTAACATGAACTAACCTAACAAATCAAATCATTAATCACCTAAAGTGGTCAATGATATACCTATGGTGAGTTCCCAATCATCATAGGCTAGTGATAAGGGATAAGAAATCTCATATAAACAAGTTGGACTATATCTCCCCAAATTAAATAAGTTAAAAAAAAATTAAAAACCAAAAATACCACTCTATATGTTGTAAGACCATTCCCTAGAAAATAAAAAATCAAAATAATATAAAAGTAAATATAAACTGTTTTCTCTATTCCATGTTAGTGAAGTCCCCCCACTCGCCCCCATCACTATCAATATAAAAATATGCCACAAAATAACTTAGTCTCCAAATATATAATGATTCCACATTTACTATAACATAATATATTATTTTATTACTTAGAATATATGACAAAAAATATATAACAACAACAAATATACAGAACTCCATGTGACTCCATGATTCACCATTCAATGCTGAAAACACACTTTCTCCACATCAATTGAATTGATGAAACATAACCACATCAAAATTTATATATGGGTGTGTGTGTGTGCGTGATATTGATAGAGTAGTAGTAATTACATCATAACCCACAGTCCAATTATTATATTGAGATTAAATAACCACTTCATTATAATTTCTAATATTATTAGAAATTATTTTTCCTTTCTAATTTAGATTCCAAATCAATGTTTCTGTGAAGTTTAAAAGAAATCTTATTAAAACATGGAGGGTTATTAATTTCAAATAGAATAATTAATTTGCATATTTTAATGGATTAAATATTTGATTAACATACACTTTAAAATTTATGAAAATTAAACAATTTATGATAATTTATACAGTAAAATTTATATGGACGGATATAAAAAATTAGAACCAAAAAAATTATTTAGATATTATGTTTATTCCTCATCTTAGTAACATATAATTCTAAAAAAGCTACAAATAACTATTCTCATGTAAAACCTTCTAGAGAGGATGAAGAAACAGTCTCTGCTAACAGATCTATGTCATCATATATTTTAGTTTGTGTTTAAATATAGAATAAAAGATATGGAGTTTGTCTTTTTCATAGAATAATTTCCTAGCCTTCCCACATCATTACCTAGGGTTCCCGTGTTATATTTACACTTCAAATAAATAATTTCTAAAATTAACACATCTCACAAAATCGAAATTCCTTTTTAAGTCCATTGGAAATAATATTTTCCAAATCAATATAATTAGAGAAATTCTAACTGAGTTTCGAAGATATAGTATAAAAATTCATTATCATTTTTTAATCATGTTTTAATATCGATGAATAATTCCCAACATATTCATATAATGTTATTACCATATATATATAAATCAATTATTTTAATTATTCACAGATTATATAGTTAATTTGAACATATATTTATTTAATATCAACATTGTTTGTGTGTAACCAATAATACATTAAAAGATGTTTTAAAATCTCATAGTTTTTCAAAAAAACCAATTTTCCAATAACATTATCAATATATTGAATTTATAGTATTAGTTGAAATGAAATGTGATACATAATAAATCATTGGGAAATATTAATTAAGAAACAAAACACGTTTAAAAAGTTAAAACCACATTATTAATTTCATTTTAACATTTTACCAAAGAATAAATGTGTAAATTTTAAAAAGATATACATTAAATATTTCAACAATATTTGATATCCTTGGAAATGAAATGAAAAATTATTTCATCCACTGATTTGTTTCTTAGGATGGTGGATAATGTCGCAGTCGTACATGTTATATGTAGAAAAGGGACCCTATGATTTGTCTTAGTTCTGTAATTACTTGAAAAATAAAATTATGATTCCATTTAAATCTCTAGGTAAATTTTATTATGGTGTTTAGAACACCATAGGTCCTTTGGAATATATTAAAATGTAAAGAGTATTCTTAATAGATGGTTTTTTATCATAGTAGGGATAAATGAGGCTAAAGTCTCTAGTTTACCCTTGTGTGTATGTGTATTTTCTTTAATTCTCAATAATTGATAATAAATTTTAATAGTATTTATGAAATTCATGAAACATGTGGTTAAACAAGAAAAAAAATAGTGGATATGGAAATTAATGAAAAATTAAGTGTATAACTACATCAAATAGAGCGTGAAATGATAAAATCCTTAAATAGAGGCTAAACAATACTCAAATGATGGATAAAAAAACACATAAAGTATGTAAAAACCAAAAAATACTCTATCTCGACAACCCTAGGATACATATGCATGTGATATTATAATTAGAATAAAAATATTAAAGTACAATACTGAGGATTTAAATGAAATATATCCCTAACCATAAAAATCATGACATAAATTGTAGATTACCACTTGAAACTCATGTAGAAAAAAGGGGAACACTGGTAGAGAATTGTTGTGGGTCGCCTAAGGTTTTTCAAAATGAAGTATAGTTTAAAGATGGGTTGTGTGTGATTTTCAAGTAAAATGCAGTGATGGTAAATTGGTAAAACCAATATTTTTAAGTCTTTAGTCTACATGTGATTTTTCTACATGGTAGGCTAAACATTGAACTAACCATTAACAACCAATTAGAGGTTTAGGAACAACATATACCAAGACCCATGAAATAATAAACTATAAATTAGTTTTTTTAAACTACTATTTAACTTAACTATATTTATTAGATATCTTTTTTTATTTTTTTAGTTCATTATATAAAACATTATATAACATGTGGACCATTTATTAAAATTTATATTCATTTCACAAAAACCAATAATTAAGTATACACCCAAATTTGAGTCAATAATATTTTTCTTTTGATTATGATGATTTTGTATATCGGAAATCACCACCATTATAAATTTCTAATCATCCTTAGATGCGATGAAAAATATATTAACATTTGGGTTTGAAATAGAAAATATCTTTGGGGAATATCAAAATATTGGAACTTATTTAGTATACTTAAAACACAAGAAAACCTAGGAGGATGTTTAACATTTTCACAATAATAGTTTTATCAATTAATTAATTAATTTCCACAAGATAAAATAAATATTTTCTCAAACAAGACCATTCAATGTTTAGAAATCATATGAAAAAAAGTGAAAGAATCATAAGGCATGTTGGAAGTCATGAAAATATTAATTTGAAAAAAAACTTTCACGTTTAATCTTTTATTGCCTCATCAAATCAAAGCCATTCTTAAAAAAACTAATTTTGAATTATTAATAAAGTTTTCATGAATTATGATATTAATAAATTGTGTTCACTATTGTTTGAATATAGTCAAAATAATTAAATCTTGTTTAATTTTAAAAGAGTAACTATCCAAGTTATTACTCTCATTTTTTACTTCAATGTCTATCGTATTTCCAAAGGCATTTGTGTTTTACATCAGGATCACTCATTATCAAGAGATATAACAAATTAAAAATTCATTATATATAATGATCATGTATTATATCATAAATAAAAATATTTAGTCTTTCACTTTTTCGCTATAAAACATTTGATATAATGATTTGAACACATAATCAAACCCATTTCCATTTTGAAATAATCACATTAAAGATCCCGATTTCTTTGAAAACTCTTAAAAATAAAAAATTCCAAGAAGATTTAGAATAATATATTCTTTAAAAAATAATAAATTTCTTAGTAATCATGATAATGAATAGTGACTATAATTTCAGGAAAAGGTAAGAATGTCGTATATGTTATAAAATCACTATTTTTCACATGGTCAAAACTTCAAAATGACACATATAATATATATTTATAATAATCCTTATTTAACCATTAAAAAAATTTAGTTCAAAATTCATTTTATAAATCTATGATATATAATTAAAAAATTTAGGAGCTTTTTTAAGGACATAGATAAAGAGTAGAAAGAATTTAAATATTTTAAAACAATGTTGTAAAGTATGAAATCTGACCTCTATTCTGAACTCATTTTATACATTTTATAACCCTTTAATAACAAATTTATATTATTATACAACATTAAAAATACTATTATTCAAATTAATTTAATTATTATTATTCATTTTTTTTCATTAATAAACATTTTTATATAGTTACTATAATTTGAACGACCACATTAGTTGTTTTGGGGTTATCTAAATTGTAAACCCAAAAAATAGCTGTGCATTGAATGTGTTCAAATTGGTTATGGTTCTATTTCTTCATAAATATTTATCATGTAACAATTATAATATTTTTACATTAAATTAAATTTTAAAACCATTCACCTAAGTAAATCAAGAAAATTGAATAATGTAATTCTATAAGGATATTAATTTATACACATAGAAGATCAATTTTTTCATATTTCAAATGATTTGGACAGAAATATAGTGAATATTATAATTTTATTTAACCATAAATATTTTATAATTGTCACATTTATTAAATATTTATTCCCATATAACAATAATTATAAGTTGAAAATAAATAACGGATCACATAACATTGTGTGGGTGGTAATCCACACCTATGAATGAGTGAAATTATTATTTTCTAATGAATAGTTGGGTAAGAGGGTAAGTATTATTTTACCAGTAAACAATAATAAAATATTTATTAATATCCTAAATATTAATTTTATGTCCCATTTTATCCATAACTATATTCTTGTAATGAAATAAAAAACATGTCTCTTAATGAAGGTGGTCTCAACAGATGTCAAAGAGTTATATTTATGTATATATAGGATATTGATGTTATTATATAATCATGGTTAATGAATATTTTTATTGAAATAAACTAATTAAAATAAATAAAACACCTTGTTGAGATTTATAACTCTTTTCTAGATGTCCTCCAATAGCCCACAACTTCTTCCTTCTTATGGTGGATATATTTGGGATAAAACAAATCTATGGATGAGGGATATGGTGTGGGTTGGTGTCAATATAATTCTTGTTTATGATAAATGGATAAATGTGTGTGAATAAGTGATGAGATGATGTTACCTTTTATTATTGAGGGGAGTGTCACACTAGTAATTTCTGAACATTCTAAAAATAACATAATATGGTAATCATGGTAATGTGAGTATAAAAATTTAAAATTTGTATCTACGGTGACAGAGGTTTTAATTATATCATCAAATTTTAATTATGATATTATCTTATTGCTTTATAACTTATTTCCTTAAATAACCTAGTATTCTTTTTAAAGTGATAAATAATTTTTACCTTAGTAACAATTCATAATGACTAAAAATAAAATTGTCCAAATTTAAAAAATTGGAACTATATAATTAAAAATATTAAATCCATTTTTAAATATTCAATTATTGGATGTTTGAAAAGTATACTTGAATATAAATATTCATGAATAAATGAAAAGTGTTATTTAAAAATTCCATTTTTATGAAGATCCATGATTTTATACCAAAATCAAGTCTAATGATGATAATTATGAAATTAAAGGGAATATTTTTACTAATATGTAATAAATGTAACGTTATAAAAATATAATATTCAATGTTATTTTTTAAACATTTTAAAATAAAATGATGTTTTATTAAAATTGATATTGTTTACTATTCACAAAAAAATAAATTGTTCATAAATATTCAAAAAAATTATGGGATGTTATATTTTATTTCTTGAATCAAATAAATATCAACATTTAATCTTAATTTTCTATAATAATGAAATTTCAATTTCTATAAATAATGCAATATATTGAAAACAATTAGATAAATAAAACTATTCATTTTCTATTGAAAATTCATAAAATGACATTTATAAAAATATGTTGAATATTATTTTAGAATCTAACTTGTTATTAGTAAAAAAAATACTTCAATGATTACCTTTTATTTATACACCCCCTAATTAATTATGTCCACATAATTTTATACTATATGAGAACATGTAGGGTTATTTTTACATCATGGAATTTTTTTATTCCCTAGTTTCTTCCTCATTCATTTGATTCTACTATAAAAAAATGCCCCTGGACTCACATTAATTCTTACTACTATATTTTTTCAGTAAAAATATAATCCAAATTTTCATAATTTGAATGATTCATTTCAAATTGTATTACCTTAATGCTCCAAACATCAGATGCATTAGGTATATTCATAGAAAATAAAGATGAAAAATAACATGTACCTAAGAAAAATATAGAGTTTAGAATCCTTGGTAAGAAAAAGATCCAAAATTTTATATAATTTCAATGGTTACTTAGAATAATTTCCTTAACAATCCATTCTTAAGAAAATCTATTACACTTTTCTGAAGAGACACGTTAAAAAACAAGATAAATTTCTACAAATGATAGGAATTTACCATCATTATCTGCATAACTATTCTATTTACTCAGAGATTCCCTTAGGTGGTGATGAATCTGATTTACCTTGTTACCCATCAATTCTAAATACTATTGTCCCATCAAATTCCATTCAATAATGCCATCCAAATATTAATGATTTTGATAGTGATTTCCATATAATGCCACAAATTTTGTCATCAGTATATCTGAATGAAAACTGTTATTATAAGAAAACTACTCCACTTAATGTTGTTTATCAAAAAATTCCAACTAATATAAAGATAAATCACATATAATATCATCCGAGTTTTGAATATTTCATTCCAATTATCTATAATATTGAGTATCAAATTATGTACTTAAATTTAATTCAACAATTAATGTGTTATTAATTACATTACAAAAAAATATAATTAAATATTCGATCATAATCAAATACAATAGAGATACATATTCAATGTAATTATACCATCTATTTAGGATAATGTCATGTATGTTGATCCAAATACATATATCCTTTAATATGATGAAAATGAATTCATTTAGTTAAAAATTAAATAATAACCAAAATTTAATTGTTACCTTGAAATGATTTCGGTAATCCCACTATCAAATCCATATATATATATATATATTATAATTTCTAATTAGAAACTATAAAATGAATAATAATACCCTATAGTAGTAATAATTCATAACTTACTAGTTAAAAAAATCAATTAATAGTAAAATCATCAATATATTTATTCATTCCACCCAACCAATAATATTAATGATGGTTTTGAACATTTTAGTTATTCAAATATGAATAGAAAATGTAAATATATGATATTAATTAATAAAATTCTTCATAATAATAAATTCGATTATCACACATGGCCTTTTCCAAAATCTTAAAAGATTATATTTTTTTAGTGTAAAATTTTAGTAACATGTAACATTTAAACCAATTCCACCATTTCCGGATAATAATGTTATTATATTGTTACATGGTTAAATGTTTCAAAACAAATTCCACAAACACCTATACCAAAAGTGTGGGAATTATTGTAAGCACATATTATAGGAAAACATTCCTAAAATAATTAATCAAACAATTATGTTCCAAATGTAACATGGTTAATAATACATTATATTTATTATTAATAGAATTTTCTATATTTTTTCATTACCAAGATTATTGTCAATAATGTTATAATAATATTTTATCCATTCTTATCTTTAATGTTGCCTCATGATTAACTCATTTAGAATATATATATTATTTAATAATTTATAGTCTTTATATATTTCAAATTTTACCACATATAATATATTTTTGAAAATTGTTTATAAAAAAACATTATTATTTGGTCAAGATCATGTGTGGGATAATTATACTCATTGAGTTTTAACTAATGTATACTATATATAGTTTCCCATGTAACATTTATCACGATAGAAACATATCCCTTCATATAATAATCACTAAATATAAAAAATTAATTATTTCTTCTTTGAATTGATGAATATGTAGAATTATCCAATCATCCCTTCAACTACTAGAAACATTTATCTTCATTTAATTATTGAAATATCAACCAAACTAACCTATTAATCCAAGAAAACATTTAATCTTATTGAAAATTGTTGTCCATATACAATATTTCACCAAATTAGTTTTAATTACATCATTAATTATGACCAATTTATAAAAAATATTCCAAGATAATAAAATAATCAATATACAAAATTAACATTTTCTGAATTAGAAATTGAATAAATTTTATTTAAATGATTTTAAAGGAATCCTTATGTGTTTTTCATGTACCACATACCATTTTATATAATATATAACATCAATAATGAAAATATATAAATAATATATCCATATACTAATCTGAAAGTATATGAAAAAGATACGTAAATAATGGAGGTGTATTCATCAAACCAAAAGGCATAGCATCAAACTCATGATGTTGATACCTTGTACGAAACATCATCCTCTTAATTTATTCATCATCCACCTCCATCTATTGATTTCCAGACCTGAGATAAATAATTGAAAATAAGTTTCAACCTATATTAGATTGAACAAGTCATTTATATGAGTAGGTTTGTAGTTTTTCTCAACATTGATTTTTTTGAGTTCTCTGTATTTAATTAAATGCCCCATAGAACCATTATTATTTATTATAGATATATCAAAATAACTACATGGTGAATTGACAATGTGGATGAATCTATTACCATTTAAAACATGTAAAATATTTTACCATTAAAAATGTTTAACTTGATCAATTTGATAAGGTGTTATGAAATTGGATTTACTTCAAGAACAATTTAAATAGTAAATTAAATTATTCTATTAAGAATAACATTTTGAAAATCATCAATAAATATGTAATTAAAGACATTTTCCATGAGCACGTCACTAATTTGACCAATTTATTTTATTTAAATAATTTTTTATGTTAAATTTTACATATATATTTTGTAAATTTCTCAGAATACTTTTATTTTATAAAATATTTGAATTCATTCAATTATTACAATGAAAACACATTAAAAAATAAAATCCTAAGCAAGAAAATCAATCATATCATGATAAAATGAAAACCAATCCATACCTAAAATAATGTAAATATCTATATATATGTAAATACAATACGGTGTGTTGAAAAAACCATTCCATGTATAATAACACGAGGATATATATAAATTTTATTACCATTATACTACCACTATTTTTTAACCACTTTATTTGAATTCATTTCTAAAGAGGGTGTTTTTATATTACTCTAAAACTTTCATGATGTAAATGAATGTTTGGACCTCGAATGAAATATGATATTTGAATAATATAAATTAACATTAAATTTATATGTCAACACATCATGTGAGGATCCATAATCTACAAAAGTAGTAGAATAGACTTTACCACACCTTTCAATCATTGATTTTAATGATATCCTACTTGAGTAAAAAATAATGGATATTAGTTTGTATAATTTTATAACTCAATTAAATTAAATCATCTTAAATACAGGTGAGTATTTGTTTCCCAATCACATTTATGATCAAAACAATTTTCATTATCGTCACAAAGAAAAATGATTGGGCTTACCACCTCAATAAAACTTACTTGACCTTTTATAACAATATTTAAAACACATTTACCACATTTTGAACATTTTTTGTGCTTATCTAAAAATTTATATGTTGGGTAATTCTCAATTTATTTTGACCTGGACTACTCCCCCACATTATTTTAATAAAAATGCTAATTTTTTTAAAACTACATCTCATCCTTATATAACCACAAAAAAATTATTATAACATTTATAGTTTTAAGATCTGACACCCTTAATAAATAGTGTATTAGAGATATGATGAATATATCAATATTATATTTGAGGCCTAAAAAAAATTCCAACATACCTAGACAATCATGTAATATTTTCTTAATTATTGGCCACTGATACTTCTTCATTTTCCTTCATTTCATGAAATTTAATTTCCATTCATTTTCAAAAAACAATATAAAATAATTGGAAATAAAAAATTATTTGTAGACCATCAACTGCATAGAATAAATCACATATTTTTTAATTTTATTGTTAATAAAAGACCACAATCGGTCATATTGAACATCAATCTGAAAAATAGAAAGAGTAAAATTTTAATCTTCGGTATGTCCTAGAATAGTATATATCCTTTCTAATTCATTCTTTAATCCTTCAACATTCATTATCATTTTATTATACACTAAAATTAGTAGAGTTATATTTCATTAAACTATACACTATATACATATTACTCTATAGAGAATTTGATCAATCTATTTCTAGGGTACAACTATTAATAACGATAATTTACTAATCTAAGACTACCAAACACTTATTTTTTATAGTTGATGATGGTTACCAATTTGGAAGGTAATTACCAAATTGATTACTTTCTACTTTAGCTACCATATATCCTTTGTAAATATTTTATTGAATATAGAGGGATTAGGTGAGAAAATATAGAATTCTTCAAAATCAATCTCATGATAATTCAAATATAACTTCTAGTATCCTAAAAGTGTCTTTTATCATTATCAACACCTATAATGTTATCTAATCCTTTCTAATATTATAACTATAAAAACATGTTATATAATAAAAAAATTATAACATGATTTATAACAAGAGTTTTAATTTTTATAATTTTTTGATTTTTTATTTTTATTTGTTATAAAATTAAGTAAAACATTACATAATAAACATGAAAATTTAAAAAAGTGATCTTTTTTCACAAAAACATAACATCTAGAAGACACCCCTAATTCATTGAAGATTTTTTTTATTTTTATATGACTCGGTATAATATAAATCATAACATTTCTAAAATATTTACTCATCTTTATATCATATGAATAATGTTTTAAAACATGTGATGAGAAAAAATATATTATTAAGGGTTATGAAAAATAATTAAATCTTATCAATTTGATGAACGAAACAAAATATTATGAGTTAATTTACATTTTCCATAGTAAAACATTTACAAATAATTTAAAAATATCAACAATTTTAAGAACATATTTTCTAAAATAAACTTATCAATATAAAATTGAATGTGTAGGAATGAAATTTAATTAATCATAATGAATTTTATAACTCTTGAAAACATTCCATTACAAAACAAAAAATATTCTTTAAAATTTCATTTTCTCATAAAATCAATAAATTTCCATAAAAAACTTTAGATGATATAATATAGTTGTTTTGGGGAATCATATTTATTACCTATGATAACAATTGTTTAATCCATGTTATAAGAAGTGATTCTGTGTTAATTATATTTTTTTTGCAAACCTATATATATTCATTGATTTTAATCTAAGAAAAATACCACATTATAAGAAGAATTATAGAGATATATCATGCTCACACTATAAAAACGAGTAATTATAGAATAAATAATTTTAATATTTTTGGTATTCTAGAGATATTCAGTTATATTTATTATACAAATATTTAATAATTCTTAAAATCAAGAAGGAAATGGTTTTATTAAACTCATTTCATTTAAAATTTTACAAAAATGTTAAATTTTCTAACTATAAAATATTAATTTCGAAAAAACAGAGTTTATATTTATATTCAAATATCAAAATTACCATAGAATAAATTTTATGGAAAATTTTAAAAATAATTGTTATTCAAGTACTATTGAACACTACTGTTTTTATTGAAAATTATCTTGAATTGTAGTGTATTTAAAATTTAAAATTATTCTTTAAACAAATGTTATATTTATACTTTTGCATCACTAATTAGAATAAAATAATTATGGATTATGAACTAGATATTATATGTAATTTTAGTATAAAATAATTTAATATTTAAAAAGGATTTTTTACAAAAAAAGATGTTTTATTTTCCTAGGTTAATTTTAAATTAAATTATTAAAACATTTAATTTATAATTTAAAAAGTTTGTTTGAATACTATTAATATTTCCATTTAAACATATTAAATAGGTCCCATTAATTTTTGTTTAATATGAATTGTATCCTTAGTAACGTTTTCCCATAGTACAGGGTAAATCAGAAAATTTAAGTTTCTAATAAAATAATAAAGAACTATTAAATGATGAAATCACCTACCTAAATCAATTTTTGTGAAAATATATCAACAATAAAAAAAATAGAGGTAAAATTTATGACCTTTTAGGGAAATTTGGATGTAGGTATGGACTTTATAGTATTCTATTTATTGAAATTTCAATCATATCTCACTCATATTTTAAATAAGTGTAATTTTTTACAGTGGCCTTATATATAGTAAATATTTTACTCTAAAATGTATTATTAAATATTAATGAATCATATTCATCATGTAATTATTTAGAAAATAATAGTGGGGAAATAATTTCCATAAGTGTTTGACAGATATTGATGTAGTAATTACTTATTTAATGGGAAATCAAATAAATGTCCCAATAGATGTTTAATTAAATTAAATTTTAAATATATAATGCCGTAAATGAATTTTAATTTATCAAAAATCCATTTTTGGGATATAAGAAAATATTTTTTTTCTAATTTTAAATTTTCTTCTTGATATTATAAAATTCAATGTGATGAGTAGTTCTACAAATGAAATTGTCGATATTTTATATTATATTATAATTGGTTAAATGATATAAATTTACTAAAAATATTAAATTAATCCAATTTTTTGGGATATGTTTCAAAATATTAAACATTAGCAATTTATGGGACATTTTGACATTTTATGTTAACTAAATTGACCTTCCAATTGTAAAAATCCATTTTCTCACATTAAGCGTTAAATAAGTAAAATTGGGGTTAAAACCAAATGATAAGGGCCAAAATATAGTAAATAATTTTATAATTTTAATTATTTAGGGCTTTTAGACTCATCTATCTAATTTAAAATATTCATATATTTGGATATATTTAAAACTATATATTAATTTTTGTTAATTAAATATTTTGAGAAATGCAAAGAGTTCCCCAAACCACACTTACAAAAGGGAACAACTTCTTCTCATTTATTCACACACATATTTTTTTGAAGAAAACTAACCAATTACCATACTAGAATACCTCCCCATATTATAGTTGACTTGGTTTACGAATAATACCAATCATATATGTCTTATAGTTTAATAAAAAGGATGTTTCTAAAAAATTGTAGTTTTTATCTATATGCATTAATTTTCATTAACCTTCCACCTACCAAAATATGTATTCAATAATGATTAATTATTGACTGAAATGTAGTACCTATATTGGAATTCTATTAGGATAGTGTCACAACCTATATCCATCTCTTCTACGATCAAATGGGAAATGAAACCATCATTGATGTGTACGAGAGACCACTGCCTCATGAACTTATTTAATTCATTTTCCGTCACCATTTCTCATAAAATATTATTTTTTATCGAATTGATTTTTATATATGATATTCATTGAATGGGATTGTTTCATATAAATTATTACCTTTCCATGAACTAAACAATGATAAACTCATTCATTCGAACGTGTGGACTGCAATCTCTGCAATGAAATGTGATTTTTACACCACTATAACATTAATAATATATACAAGTATATTTAAATAATTAATAATATATTTAATGTGTAATAATAATTTTTTAATATAAAATTATACTTACCTTATTTCTATAAATATCATTGAAAATAGAAAAGTTACTCATGCATATGTACAACCTACCATCTACATGACTGTAGTGTAGTTCATTTTTCATATTCACATTTATTGATTGAATTTTAAGTACAATTTATTTATAAAAATATTAATTAATTCATTATTATTATTAATTATCTGATAAAATAATTACCACATTAACCATAGTCAACATACTGAAGTTATTTTGGATATAAGTAACAAATATTGTAGAAACGTCTAATGTGAACATAAAAGTATATGTAATTGTATATAACATATAAATATGGGATATAAAATGAATGAAAATATGAATTATGGTTATTAAATTAATAAATAATTAACTTATTATTCTTATAAAATTTGATAAAATATTTCGGAAAAATCGGAGTCAGGCTAAGTTACTTCCTTTTCAATATTTATATTTTGAAATATTTGTTTACAACTCGGTTTTTATAAAAGATAAATTTTTTATAAAATAAATTATATTATATTATTAGTTTCTAGATCATTTTTACACATGACTATATTACTACAAAAAATTTTAATGGAATTTGTTTTTCTTTATCAAAATGAGGTACTTGATGCCATTATAAAAAAAATACAAAAGGTATTTTTGAATTACACAACTTGAGTGTCATTTTCCTTCATCGTGACTAATATTTTATTTAAAAACAAATTATTAAACATAAATAGTAATTTAGAAATAAAATTTTATTTGCTTTATGTGATAATATTTTTTTTAATTAATTGTTTTTCTTCAAGAAATTTTTTTTTGATGAAATCATTCATGTTTTATGATTATGTATTGTTTCTTGGTCATTATTATGATGAATAGTGGATCTATTATATACCAAATATGAGTTCTTATGTTTTAGAACAATGAAATTTGTTTTTGTGATAAACTAAGGTTGGATAGTTTTGTTATAACCTCTAATGCATTGGGTATGTAAGTCCACTGTATGGATATTCCATATATGAGATGGGATTAACCAATTTGGGTTCTCATAAAAGATAATGGGAATATAGGAATATGGTTATCTTAATATTATTTGAGATTGTTAATATATTTATAGCAACAATTTTTACTTTATGGTAGTGTTCAGTAGTTAACAATAATGGTTATCCATGAGTAGTTGTTGTGGTTACACTATTGATGCCATGGGTTTCTAACTGTTTTATCTATGTTTTTTTGGGTTTTAAAAATTTTATTTGAGAAAAAAGTGTGTTTTTATCATTTGGAAATTATTTATTAGATATGATTAATGACTAATGATAAAATGGTTAGTTTATTATCAATATTTAAATTTTTTAAAACGAAATTGTTTTTTCATTATTTTAAGATCATTATTGATCATTTTATGTTAATCCCAGGTATGAATTTTTTTCAGAGGATTTTATGAAATAATAGGGACATGAATGATTTCAAGAAGAAAATTGTAAATATTGTTCAAGAAAATAATGTGGGATTCGGGTGGTAGAAAAATCCCCAAACATGGGGTTTTTTAAGATATTTCCACCGACGATCATTGTAAACTTGTCAACGTTGGTGAACAACAGTCTTATATTAACCGAGGACCACGCGTGGAAGATTTTAAGCACAAAATACATCGTAAAATACCCAATTTAGATCAAAATCCATACACACTATATTTTGATCATTAGAGATCGATGCTAAAAGATTCTGAATTCCAATTTATCTTGATCATCCACACATGTTTTAAGGAATTCACGGAAGCTTCATTCATCGTAATCTGGGTGCTTGCATGGAATTGTGACAACTCCTTTGATGCTCCAACGATCACTGCATCACTTCAATAGCGATGATCGAGAGGGAGATCCATATGGGCACCTTGGATTAAAATCATATCACTCTAGATAATGGGGGAGAGTATATGAGATTGAATCCCCATTAATAATACATGGAAAAATCCCTTCCTATTCTATTTATAGTGGTTAATTAAAATTATCGGTATCGCATTGCCAGCCCCGAATACCTAACACACTATTGATGACATTTGATGACTAATAAATAGAATCATAAATATTATTATCATTTACTAATAATTTATTAAAACATCTTACATGAAAATAATTAAGTCATTAACTCTACTCATCTCTCCTATAAATATTAATTAAACCTTTATTAATTTAATATTCTTCAATTAATATTTCTTATGCATTGACTAACACTCATATATATATTAAATTAATAAATTAAAAACTCCTTATTCAAAATATGAATTTTATGAATTTATTTATTTTGTTGGTGATCGTTTAACTATGGACCAATCATAGACACTTTTTGTGGGGACCACTATGTCAAAAACTATCATTCAACTGAATATGGAAAATTATTCAATACGCTATTGTGTGTTACCCTCTAGGCCCTTATCTCGATATTAGTGAATAGTATTCATAGACCAATAGCAGGATCTAGCAACCCATCATGACCCTTGATGTTATATGGATTGTCATAGCAGCGACAAACAACCTACGAACACAAACTATGTAATATAATATCTTTGTCAGTAATATCTCATGAAGTAGGACACACTCTTGTGTAATCACTCTTTTCTTTAATTATTATTTGTTGAGGCAACTGGATGGATTTACCCTAAACTTCCATAGACATGGTCTTATAAAGTTGATTCCATCCGTATCAACATGGCTTATTATATATTACTTCCATAACTCATATGAAAAATAATTGCTTCTTGACCATTCAACCAATGTCATGCCACTAATGATGCACCCAACACAAACAACGTCGCCATGACTTCATTTCAATTGTTTTCATCTAGTATCAATGTATGAAATAAAATAACATAAATTCGTAATGATATCAAGTCAAGAGACCATTACACATGATCGTATATAGGAATGTCCAATGACACACTAAACATGTAGAGTTATTATTGGTGTGTCTGTCCTCAAGATCTCACTACTAGAGATCACTATGTGTGACTTCATGAGAAGAAGTCTTAAGGATTATGAGTCCCCAACACATTCTAGTCAAACATATACTATTTCTAATCAGTATGATGTCTCTAGACCATATAATATATATTTAATATTAGTGTGATGGTATCTCAAGGTTCTCATTATATCATGGGAACTACTATAACCTTTCAATATGATGATTAATATTTTGACATAACCATTTCAATAGGGGATGAAAAAATATACACAATAATGGTAAGACGAAATTATGTATAGATAATTGTATACATGATATATTAATCAAAATAGTGAATAGTTGGGTCTTGTGGACCCACTATTTCAACAAAAAAATCATTATCTTTGTAATTGTTCTTTTTGGTGGAAAAATGTATTTTATGTATAATCATCCAAATTAAATATTTGTGTTTACTATGTAAAAGTTTTCCCAATTCTATAAAACTGTAAATCAAAAAAAATATAAGGATTTCATGAAAGATACTTTTATATCCAAGATATTAGAACATGTTATTCTTAATATTTGGTCCTTATATTTTTTATCATATGTGATTTTAGACATATTTTGAGATTATGATGTTTTATAGATAGGTTTTTCTTATGAGTTTTTTTATCTCATCATGAGATTATAATTTAAAGATTTATCACATATTAAATTTCATAGAAACAACTTATTAATCATTATATGATTTAATTATAATGTGATTAAATATATTTTTAGAGATATTTATTTTTTACATAATTATGTGTAGATACATTATAGGATGTAAAATGAAATGTATGAGATAAAATTTGAGGTAAAAAAATTTGATAATATTTAATATATTATGTTTATTTTCATTATTTTATCCACGATTTAAGGATTGGTTAAAGATTATTTGAATATAGTTTTAGAAATAAAATAAACCATTGCTTCAATGAAACCCAGTCGCATCCGGTAAGACCAAGAGTTTTGAACCCTCAACCAAAGCATGATTAGGGTTTATCACATAAAAATGGTCTATATAATGTCATAGTTGGTATAGTTAAACTATATCATGGATAGATAATAATATGATTCTTGGAACATATGTTTCATTTAATTGATAACCATTTTTAATAAAAATGTTTTATTTAATTTAGTGATTGATGTTATTCAAGAAAAATATCACTATAATTTTTAAGTAACATTATATTATTTAGGTAAATCAAATATTATAGAATATTAATTAATGATTCAAAGATGAATTATATTATAGAATCATATATGATAATATTGTTTCTTTATGGTTGTTTTGGTGAATACTATCAATAATTTTAAGATCATCGAGATTATGTGATTAAGAAAATTATATTTCGAAATGAAACATTAAGACAGATTAATATTATTTTGAAATGAATATAAAAATTATATTGGAAGACTCTGTGATAAAATCCTTTCGATTTTGGGGTTCCAATTTTAGCCTATAATTTTTTTAAAGAATATAAAGGATAAAAACATTTAATGATATATGTGGAATGTTTTCTATTTCTTTGTAATTTAGAGACTAGATTTGATTTCTCCATATGAAGAATTATTATTTTTGGGAAATTATCTTATCATTTACTAACTATTTTATATTAGATAATTCCAAAAGATAGGAGGAATTTATTATTATCTTTTAAGGAATTTTTTTATCTGTGTAAGTTGTTTTTAATGTTTAATTCATGAAAACATCATCTTTAATACTCATATTTTGGAAAAAAAAATGACATATTGGTGGGAATTTATTAATAGAAAAAATTATAAAATCCAAGAAAGTATATTTCTTCATCATAATAGAAGAGATATTAACAGACTTCCTCAACACTAAGAAAATAAACATGACATAAAAATGATAACCATATAATTTTCAAACCAATATATCAATATAATTTTAACTTATAACATAATTATGGTGTTTTGAGCATAACTTTCCCATGACCATGTCATCTATAACTCTTTATCATTCATTTTGTGTTATATTTTCTCCTCTAAATTAATGTTTTCACTTATCATTAAAGTTCCCATATATTAGAATCCAATATTTTCATTCCATATGATCATTGTAATTTACATTATCTCCATTCCGGTACAATTATTATTTATCCCTTTTATGATTTAGTCTTTCAGTAAAGGCATTTTGAAATGTCAAATAGTTATTACAGAGATAGAGTTTAAAATTACGAGGGTATAATATCTAAAAGTGGGTGAAAATTTAACAACCCAATTAATGATATAATAAATAATTTTAGTATATTTGTTTATTATTTTATTATATATTTATATTCATTATAAATATTTTCAGTAATACATATATTAAAAAAGGAAATCATTTTATTAAACTCATTTGCAGTAATATTTCAATTAAAACTTTAAAACTAAAATTAAAAAATTTTCATTAAACAAAATTAATTTCATTTTTAAATAAATAATTTAAAATTAATCTTATGATAAATGTTTTTTAATTTAAAAAAAATTAATTTTTTAACTAATAGTGTAAATGATTATTTTTATTGAATGAGTAATTTTATTTTAACGTATTTAGAATTTAAAATTATTTTCAAGTTTATTTTTCACTTTTATTTATATAATATTTGTTTAAAATAATAAAATATTCATTTATGAAATAATTTATATAGTTTAACATAGTATATTTTTTTAATTTTTAAAAATGATATTTTTTTTCTGAATTTTTTTTTCAAATTTCATTTTCTTGTATAATATTAGATTAAATTCTGAAACATCAATGTAATTAATTTTGAAAAGTTTTTTATATATTTTAATTTTTTCCTTCAAATATTGTAAATAGTTCTATTATATTTTTGCAAGAAATGATTATAAAGCAGATTATTTTTTATTAGCACATTAAAACGTAGATAAAGTAATTTAGGTTTATAATAAAATGATTAGACTCATTAATGACATAAAAAATACCAAATTATTATTGGATGAGTACATATCAACCACATTCATCAAATTTCTATCTTTCTAACCATTTAGTGCCAAATGGATGATATTTTAACATCATTATTTTTTTATGTAATGAAATATCAAACATGTTACACTCTTTTTTTAATAAGTGGGATATTTTTAATATTGTTTTATCCAGTGGATATGCTAATCTATAAATATTATCGTAAAATTAAAAATAATTATATTCATCATATTAATTTATAATTATTTTTAGTGAAAAATAATTACATTAAATTCTTTCACAGCGTTGATTTAGTAATTATTTAATTAATGGGAAAAACATATACCGAGTTATAAAAATATTAAAATAAATATAATTTTAGATATATGAGGTGAAAAATTAATTTTATTGATTAAAAAGAAATTTCATATATATATATATGTAAATATTTGTTTCATTTTTTATATGATGTCATGACATAATTAATGTCAATGTAGTGAATTGTTATATAAATTAAAATTAAAGATAGTTTATAGTAAATATTATATTATTAAATGATATAAATTACAAATAATTATGAAACTCATCCAATTGAATATTATAAATATTATAATATGAACCATTATCCAATTATGTTTCTTTTATCATTTATTGTAACTATATTGACCCTCAAAGTATAAAAACCATGTTGCCATGGTAAGAGTTAAATGGGTTAACACCAAAGGATAGTGGTATAGTTTTTGTAAAAAATATGTAATTATTATTTTAGCGAGGTATTTAAAATATTAACCATTCTATATTTTAAATTAATATGTTTGGATCCATTTTTAAATAAATATTAAATTTTATTAATTTAATATTTTTTGAAATGCTTAGTGGACCCAACAACTCTCTTATTAAAGGGAAACTCTTATCCAAATTTATTTACACATAAATAATATTTTTTATTGACCATTTCCTCACTAATCCCTTTCTAGAATCCTTTCCCTAATTTTAGTGTACTATTTTTATGAATAATACCAATATTTGAGGTCTTAAGGAGTTGTCCAAAAGAGGATTTTCAAAGAAGATGTGTAATTTTTTCGGCATGCTCTAGATTTTATTCTTCTCCCAACTCCCTAATATAATATTAAAAAAATTATAAAATAGTAAATAAAATTTCCTATATATACTATCATGTTATTATGATAGTAAAAAAACCCATATCAATCTCTTATTCCATTAAAATGGAAAAGAAACCATAATCTGTGTGTATTGATGACTTATTACACGTAAACTAATGTAATTAATTTTACACCACCATGTGTTCTAGACATGTTAAAATTATGAAATAAATGTTTAATTATTATATTAATGAAATATATATCATTATTTTTAAATATTATATAGTTTATATTCTTGCCTATTCATGTACTATAAAATGATTACTCCATTTGTGATAACATTTCGACTACCACCTCTATGATGTGATGTCATGTATTTTTCCACACCACATCACATGAATGATATAAATAAATAAATTTTGTAAGAGCTCAGTTTTCATTTAAATATGGATCCTTTAAATTTCGGTATAAATCTACACTCTGGAACTAATATTGATTCGTAAGGGGTTAGAAAAAGATCTCAGGGTTGTCCGGGATATGTTCGGAGCCAAGAAAACATCTTTTTGGGAAAAACAGGCTTGGCCTACATTTTACAGTAAACCATGCAGGAATTCTGCAGGTTTTGGAAAAAAGTGGGGATTCTATTTTTCCAGATTGAGCCACTTCACATGATTGGTGAACGTCTATTTGGACTAACCTTGTGAGAAACCGTTTTTCACAAGTACCCATTCATGGTTTGTTTGTGGATTTTCAATCCATTTGAAGAAACCATGAAAAATCTTTTTTAAGGGTAAATTGACATTTTTTTTCTTTAACATTCTAAATAAGCCACCTCCATCTTCAAAAATATGAGATTAGGAGGGATTTACTTATTTCTCTCTCAATTTGAGGCTTTATGAAGACATAACTGGGGAATCAATAGATATCCATCATTTATAAAATGATCAATCTTCTTTTCATCATGTTGGATGTGAAATAGTAAGTACTTGAGTCTCATTGAGCCATTATCATTCTCTTTTTATCTCGACCATGATATCGTAGTATGAGTATTTTTTTCTTTTTCATAGATCTACTCTTTTCCAAATTAATGGATAATAAACAAAAATGAGTGTCAAAAAAGCATAAGGTCGGTGGTCTATAACACATTCTTAAAGATTGATGCTTTTTTATTTGTCGTGTAAGACCCACTAATTTCATTGGGTTCAATTTATAAATTTTATATGCCTTGTTTACAATCATTAGAACCATATAGTCATCTTATTTCCAAATATGTTATTAATTGTCGGTGGTTATGACCACAACTCCTTCCTTTTCATGTCTAATATTATGTCATAATTGATTTTTATTATTTTTCCACGTTAGCACCACCATTTGGGTATTCCATGGCTTGAGCACTTTAAGGGTATTCTTTTTTATATTAAAAGGATTGATTTTTATTGTGAATTACATAATAAAAAGTATAATTTATGCGTACCACATGACCAACCAAAGCCATGTTCTTAAAACTGATAATTAAATGTGAATGATTAATTAGTATCATATTTATAGCCCCTTTACGTATTAATGGAAGGCAGAAAAATGAAAAATGAATATGTAATATTCCTTAAATGGAAAAAATAGTTGCATTATGCATGAAATTTTCACAATAATGATACGAATTTATTGAACATATTTCTTGATAAAAATGTTTCATGCTAGTTGACCTTAGCTCACTAATGATAAGAAATTCTTGAACTGAATAAGATATTTCAAGACTTCATAGTTAAATAGGAAAGGCCTGACTATATATCACCTTGTATTCTGATCAGGGAATGCCATGAAGAACTCAGTAACCCCACTCCAAATCAACGATATGGATTTCATTGGGTGAGAACCTCATAGATCTCTATCCATGTCTATTCTGGATGCCTAGTATGACACTGTGGGATCCAAATATATTATTATAGAATGACTTAGATACACACCTTGTATCCAGTATTCATAGGATGGTTCCACGGTTATAGTCCATAGGTCCATGTCTCTCTTAAGAACTTTCATACCTTGTACGATCACCTTGGATTCAGTAGACACAATTTTTTGAATGACTTGGACATGATCCTTGTCTCACACTCTTATCCTTATCCATTCTACAATTATTACTGAGTTGCTTACCCGTTTGGTCTACGTTAGTTGGGTTATCACCTCAGGACTTTACTATTAAATATTAGTGATTATATTTTTCTTATTACATCATGAAAACATCACTATTTATACTATAATGAGGTCATTTTAATTTTGGCTCTGCCTCAAAACACTTATCAATATAAATTTTTTAATAATGAATGAATTAATTATTTACATGATCAGAGATGAGAAGAGGGATGATGCAGGTACTTGGGTATTTAGTTACATTGTATTTCTTTACATTATATATTAAACCATGCACATGGTTACATTTACATTACATGGGATGGATGTTATAGACACTGTTTGGGGTGGCCATTGAGATTTATCAAACACCCTCTCTAAGCCACGTTTGGTATCTGGGGAAGATTACATGGTTTAAGTGTTGAAAAACAGAGGAATATGACTTCAAAAACATGATTTCATGAGATTTATTATAGATCTTGATAGTAGAGGATAGAGTTGGAACTCAGTATTCATGGGATAATCTGTCATTTCCTTTATACATTGCGTAACAGGTTATGCATGTTGTTTGAATCCATGTTTTCTATGATTCTAGAAAATGACATGACATTAGTTGTTGAATTCTATTCCAGTTGATCCAGTTGTTATTAATGTTTTCTAAATTTTCTATTATTCATTATGTTTACATATATTGCTTCTAATATTAATGTATGGCTACTCTCACCTACTACACTAAACTTTGTTAATGAGGGAAGATCTCCCCACAAACACACCATGTGCCCACATTGCTAGTCGGTAGCCTCTGGCATTCAGGGAGATGTGCTTGAGGACATGTTTCCCACTATGCTTGAGGAAACCTTTATGTGGCATCTGGGTTCGGGACATCAAGAATGTGTTATCACATGTGGTTTATTTTCAGTATTTTTAATTTAGAGACAATTGATTATATATTAAGAACTCTTGGGACCTGGTCATAATCCATGATTGGGCATCACGAACCCATGTTCAGTGAAAAATAAAATTTAACAAAAATGTAATTCTTGTTTTTTTTTCATTTTACAGTTGATATAATTTCACCATTGGGCGATGAACATGAAATCTGGGGTTATTTATTATTACTCTATTTGAGGATTTTCTTTCACCCATGGCCTGATGATATGAGGGAAAGAAACATTGAAATATGAATTAATATAGGCACCTAGAGTTCACATGTCATGCATACTTCCATAACATATTGGTGCATTTCATTGCTTTATATTCATATGAATGTTGAGGGATTTTGTGATAGTTTCTTGAACATGTATTTCTCTTTGTTGTGACTGAGTGATTTCCTCTATTAATTCATGAGGTTTACGGGCCCTCATAGGTTGGGATGAGTAATTTACTATGTCATTACATTATGTTATAAATAAATGGGGGTCATTCTTTTATAGGGGTATTAGCACGGATTCATAAGAAATTGATATCCATTATAAGGTGAATCATGAAATAAAAAATTTATTAGTTTCAAATCCTTATCCAAACTCATCATGATAATGAAAGGTAAAGGAGTGAACCTATAAATTAAATTCAAAATGACATGAAATATATAAATGATCACTTACTGATACCTAGTCATATATGATGGTATTTTTGGGAGGTATGGCTTTGATAGTGAGTTTTTATACATTCAGATTCCACTAGTGATGATATCATATATTTCTATGCTTATTCTTAGGAATGTGTTTGGAAATTATGGATCAATTCCAAAGTCATGTCCTTGTATCGTATACTAGGTAGGTGGTGACAACCATGCTTTATGTGTGGTGGGCCCGGAGTTCCCATTCATACCTCAAGGAAGGCCAATCCATGCACCAACTACTATACCTAATTTTAGCACATATGGACAAGTTTGTGACAGTTTCCAATGTCTGATGCAGTCCATGAATGGTGATCCACGACTTGTGCCCATGATGGCTGGTCTAACATGTTAGTTTCCCATAGAAACATCCTCCAACATTTTATTTTATTGGTGGTCTGTAGGATGTTGAGTATTGGATAAAAGCCACACTATCTAAATTTGATAATCTAAAGATGCCACTAGAGTGTAGGATAAAGCTTGAAACTAACATGCTTTGGGATTCAGCCAACTATTGGTGAGATGGAATTTCCTAGGATTATTGTCATCAGGGAATTTTATGGGATAATTTGTTGAGAGCCTTCTATGATCAGTTACATCCTCAAACGCTGAGAGCTGATAGAGCTATAGAGATCATACACCTCAATCAAGGTTCAATGTCAGTCATGAAATATTCTGTAGGTTTCATATAGTTACAACACTTTTCACTACTCCTAGATTGATATGAGATTTCACATGGTAGACATTTTGAGGATAGCCTCCAGTATGCCATCCATACCCAGGTCAAATTCTTTTGATACAAACTTTTTCTAAAATAGTTTATAATGCTCTTATCATTGATCATAACCTAAGGGATGAAAAAAGCTCAGAGTATAGAGGATCAATGACACATCATGACATAATTTCTTCTGGCATAAGAAATAGTCCCTAGAGGTTTTTTATTTGGATAGTGAAAACAAGAGTACCTGTTTTGATAACCCATTGTTTTGTCATCTGTGTGGATGATGGGGGAATTCATAGCTTAATGTTCTAGAGACCCAATGGAGTGTCAGGATTTTTTCTATGTGTGACATCTTTAGTGTTTCTATAGGACCTTTCCACCAGTGTCTTGTGGAATATTATCCACACTAACTCCACCTTCAAGAGGAAGTTATTTTATGCTGCATCAAGCTAGGATTTGAATACCACTTGTAGTTTTGGCTAAGGAGGTGTTCATGGCCATGGTCGCTAGACCCCTAATCAACAGTAGTGCCAATAATTAAATTTGGATCATGTTAGTCCATCTATTTCATAGGGTCATGTATCAGTTCACCTTCTTGCACTACAACGAATTCAAAAGGATTGGGCTTTGGGACCATCTATAGAAAGATGTACTATTCTTGTAGCCTCCACTATAGTATCAACTTTATTTTATATAGGGTTTTCATGCGCATTGATATATATATCTATCATGGAAAGTCATAGACTGTTGGGACAATATTACTATGGGGTAATTACACTAGATACATCGTTAGGGGTTTGAAAAGAGGGAATACACAAATGTAAGTAATTTACCCTTGAGGTAGGTAGATACCCTTTATTATGGAACGTCTTGGTTCATGAGATTACAAGATTCTATATCATTTCATGTATGGATTGATTGGTTCAATTTTAGGATTTTTTAGACTTCTATCGTCATCGAGAATCATTTACATCAACAAAGGGTAGTAGTAATCTACATAAGGGTGATTGGGATGTCCATGGTAGTATATTTGGAACAGAGTATCTTGGGATAGGTGGAGTGACCACCTAGATTAAAAATATATTCATCGAGGATTAGGGTTTACATCAAACTGATTTCCATCTAGTAGTGGATCGTTTCATTGATGTTTTACATGATAATTTTTCTAGAATATTTCTAGTGATAAAGTTATTGTTTATAATAGATATTGTTCTAGGAGTAGATCTAATTACCATTACTCCTTATAGGATGGAACCTAAAGAGATTCAGGAGCTCAAGAATCATTTTTAGAATTTATAGGCTATTAGATTTATATGGACCAGTATATCCATTAGGGTGTCACCCATTCTTTTCTCGAGGATGGCAGATGGAAACATACATCTTTACGTCGATTATATAAGGTTGATCTGGATTTTATTCATGAACTGGTATCCACTTCCTTGAAAAGATTGTCCCTTTGACCATCACCGTGGAGCAATGGTCTTCTCTAAAATTTACTTGAGATTGGGTTATTATCGGGTACGATTTAGACCATTATACATACCTCCAACAACTTTTTGTAGCAGGTATACTCTATATGATAATATTGTTATTTCGTTCAGTCTCTTGAATGGACCTTCCCTCTTCTTGGATTTGATGAATATGGGTTTTCACCCATATTTGGATGCATTTTTCGTTGTCCTTGTGGACGATATCATGGTGTATTATCAAACTCGTAGCGACCATACCAAACAACTTGAGATACTTTTGAGTACTCAAAGAGTGAATCATCATTATTCCATGAATGTTAAGATGCACTTCTTGATCTAAAAATTCCACTTATTGTGTCATATTATCTCAAAATTAGGAGAATCTATTGACTCTAAAAATGTTTGTGTAGTAGTTTCTTAGGATAATTACAAAGACATGTTTTATATAAAATGTTTCTTGGGATGGGTTTGATATTAAAAATGTATCATATAAGACTTTTCATTCCTTGATTCACCTCATACTAGTCATAAAATGAATGGTGTCAAGTTCACAATGTCAAAGAATGTGAGAAATTATTTCATGAGCTGAATGGTAGGCTTTTATCTACTCCTATTATAATCCTTTCTAATCCAGGTATAGGTTGTGACGTCATCAATGATGCATCAGGAATTTGAATGGGCGTTATGTGGATTCAAGAAGAAATTTTTTTTGCATATGAATCTCAGTAGTTGAGACTTCATGAGAGAAATTACCCGGCACACAACTTTGGTCTAACAGTAGTTCTTCTTTCCTTACATTTCTGGAGACATTATTTGTTGGCTGAGTTCTTTAAGGTCTACCCAGACCACAAGATCCTAAAATATATCTTTTCCTCTGCATGATTTGAATCTCACATAGAATATATGAGTTAAATACCTACAATCCTTTGTTTTTTAGAAAGCCTAAATGCCTTGGAAAGGCAATGTGGTTGTAGATACACTGAGTCAGAAAACTCTAGCACATGTTTTGGGGTAATCCGGTGGTGAAGCAATGTTAATGGCATAATTTTCTGAGCATCATCTAGAGTTTCATGATAGTCATAGGAACTATTACCCCTCAGCCTTGACCTCTACCTTTTCCCTCCATGAGATGGTGTAGAGTATTTGTTTTTTGGATCCTGATGGATTGGTTCCCCATGAGAGTATATAAAAAGAAAACGCACCATAGTATTGGTATGTTTATAGAGATGACTTCCTCTGTCAACGTGGATGTATCTGGGTTCATACAGATATGGGAGAGGAGTTGATGAAGGTGTCCCACACTTCACAGTGGGCAGTTCATCCAAGAATATCAATGATGTATTTAGATATGTGATTCCATTATTGGTGGCATGCAATAAAATGTAAAATAGTAGGCTTTATCACAATGTGTTCCACCTTTCAAGAGGTTAAGGTGGAGCACTAGAGAACTTCAGGCTTGTTACATCCTTTTATAGTCTTGGAATGAAAATGCGAAGATGTTTCTTTGGATTTTGTAGTCAGATTACCTAGGTTGATGAAGATTAGTGATCTTATATGTAACCCCCCTAGATTTTATAGTAAGTTATTTTCTTTAATGTAATTCAATAACATGTGATACACGCAACACCAAGTTCGAGCAAACCACAACTTACCAAACTAGACGTTAAAAAAATGTTTATGAATAGTATTAACTTGATTTTGAATTTTATATACTCTATATAATGTTAACATACATATTATTTGTTTCTTAGACATAATATATTATGAAATTCAATTTTTTAGATAAAAAAGTACATTTTTTAAAAATAAATTACCGCCTTTTAATGGAGAACCATTTTTAAATCCAATATTTGACACTATTATATATTCAATTTGATGAAATAAAATTATTCATTATAATAGAGACATAAAATTTTAGTTTGGATAGATTTTCTGTTCTTTTCGGATAACTTTCATGTTTTGATAAATAGTGATTAACAATAAATTTTAATTAAAAATAATTTTTTTAACCAAAATAAATTATAGTGTTAAATTATATATTTGAATAGTTTTGTTGTATAATTAGATTAAATTTTTATCATTTAATCCAATTTTGGATATTGGAAGTAATTTTAAATTTATATTGGACAAAAAGACATATTAATCCATTGATAGTTTTTACATTCAAAAACCTACTTTCTGGTTTTGACAACAGGAATATTAAGTTAAATTAATTAATACATATTCAATGTTTTTAATTTGGTGGAAAAGAAATCATTTTTGAATTTTACATATCATATGTATCTTAGTGAAAATTTTTGGTATTTTTCAAAAAACATTTGATTTTTGATGAATAGTGTAAAACACTACGTTATTGATTAGAGTCAACTTTTTACTTAAATAATTATTTATTTTATTTAAACTTATGTTATGTAAAAATAGATTCAGTATACCTATGTAAATTTAATTTAATCGGTTATAGTCATTTTACATAATATTAGATGTATAGAATTTTATTGAAAATTTCACCGTCTTTTACCCACCTTCAAGGCATATTTTCATATTTACATAAAACAAAATTTCACCGCTTCTGTGGCTTTAATTTCATAAATAATAAAGACATGGTTGACATAAGTAATTAAAATGTTGTTAAATATGATGAAAATAATTTTTTCGAATAGTAAATTTTGGATTTTATCTAACGCGGTTAAAAGTCAATTGGGTAATAAATGGTAAACATTATATTATAATTAACATAACTAATTTAATAATTCTATAGTATAATTTTATTTTGACCAAAATAGTCCTTAGGAATAAAATATTATCCTTTCAATATATTTGGATTAGATTTGGACATTTATTATTATTTTATTTAAAGAAGAGTTAAAATGTAAAATTCGATTTTTAATAAAAAATCCTTTTTGAATATAGGTTTATACATAAGATAAATTCGACTATTAAAATTCATTATAAAGATAAAATTATTTATTACATCAGGATATTATAATTATAATTTTTAAACATTAAATAATTAAAATTATTTATGACACAATTAGGATGCAGTAATTACCTAATTAATGAATGTTTAAAATAATTTATATTTTAAATATTACAATAAATGTTAATTGATACTTTTGATGAATTCCCAGAATTTTATTGGTTCATATGACATGTTATAGTTCATTTAAAGAGTTTTTTTTTAATTAATATAGTCGATACGACTTTTATAAAAACCAAATACTAAATCGTGTCAAAATTGACATAATTGATTTTTTAAAACAAATACTATTTTACTAAATTATATTATAGTCCTAAAAATCTAAGTATTGTCTAAAGGACATATATAAGGATATATATATCATTTATTAACCACTTGGGATTCTCTTGGATGTTTATATTAATTTTATTAACCATATAATATAAAAATACAAGGAGACATGGTAAACATCAAACTATTTATCTAAGAGTTAAATCTAAAAGATCATGTTAATTTCGTGACATAAATATGTCTAAAACCTATTGGTTGAAATTTATTCGAATCATACCCACCTTATCATTTAAATAAATCCATTTATAGCTAATATAAACTAAATATAAAATTCTAAGAAAATAATATTTCAATATTTTCCTAAATTGACCCTCACCTCTCTTATAAAAGGGCACTTCCCCTTCTCTTAATTTCACACCTCCAAATCCATTTGGATCAGATAAACCCAACCCAAATATTATCCCAACAACATCCAATTCTTTATAGAGGCCTTCCTTTGTTCATAAATCTATCCTAAGAATCCCTTTTGGTCAAATCAAAAGGAAGCACCTAAAGAAGAGGTAATAATTTCATCACCTCTTTCAAAGTAATCATCTCCTTCCACTTTCTCTTTATTTTTTTTCTTCATAAAAAAATAATAACTCTAGTACATTCAACATACTATGATGTTATTATATGTATTTCAGAACCATATTCATTATTAAAACTATCTTATGAATAAAAAAGTCACCATACGTACGTATGTACGACTTAAAATCTCTACATCGTGGTGTAGTTATTATTCAACACATCATTATTTGGACGGGTATAATAATGATTAATAGTTGATTTAAATAATAAATACAATAGGTTAATGTTTCTTTATATATTATAAAACATTCAATTATATATTATTTAACATTCAATTGAATGATATTGTCGCCTGTGCATTCGTACCGATTGCCGTCTCCACGGATGCGATGAGATTATTTCCACATCATAACCATTCATGATTAATTTTCAGTTTAGGATTTAAAAAAAATTAGAACATAATATAATTCTGTATTTGAATCAAATACATCTTTTCCAGAACAAAAATGACCTATTTAACAAAACATATGGAGGAAAACGGATCATTTAACACACGAAACAATGATACTCCAAAAAATATTATTAACAAAGCAATATTATAAGATCATATATGATATCATATTTTTGTATGTGGTTCATGTATAATATAATAAAAATTATTCAACTCTTATACATGAGGATAATTTACCCTCCACTAAAGAAAAGTACATGGTAATGGGTTTCTTATCTCACTTTTTATTTCGTGAGATATCCATTGTTCACCACTTATTTATTGCATGTGGTGTATTGTGTACAGATATTTGATATATATTATCTTGATTATATTTATATTGATGGTATTTTCTGATTAATTAGGTGGCTATTAACATTTGGTCTTACTACTTGATTTATTACAACACGTTAAGTGGTTTTTATATCACTTTTTATTCTTGTGAGATTCGTGCTATATTTGCCACTATTTACAATTGAGTGGTGTTTGTACTGACCATGATTGTATTAATGGTGTAATATAATTTAATTTATGGGAATTATAATCTTCATTTTATTATCTTTCGTTCATGGGGTATATTTTTCGTATGTTACCTAATCAGTATTGCAATTTCAAATTTCAATTTCCACTTATTGGGCTTTATGTATACTTCATTGATTATTTTACACTCTGATTATGTTTGGAATCACTATTTTTTATTTATGCAGTAATTTCCACTCAACATTATGTGGATATACTATTGATACACACAATAAATTCATTTACAAATTCTCATGCCTCGAATTTGAACTTGTTAAGGGTAATCCTAACTCAATTTCCATTCATTGAGTTAAATATCCAAGTCATTAGGATCATTTTACAAGAGTGTGTGTTAATATCCTCTGATTGATTTACACTAAATATCGAATTATATTGAGTGTATTTATATTTTTCAAATATAATTACTTCATTGATTTATCCTTAATCTAAGGAGACAGTCTCTATAAAATATTTCACCTCAATTTATATTCCATTTATACTTCCTAGTCAATATGCACTAATTCACTTTTATTTGGTGTATTTACTGCCCATTGACATATTATATCATTAATATCTTTATTCTTATCACATTATAAGCTTTTATTAATGTTATTCCCCAAATATTTGAATTCAAGCCTCTCTCATTTGGTTGGGAACTCTTTAACTAAGATATATTTTCAAATGTTTTAAATACATATTCTTCTAAATCCTTCTAATTAATGTCAATTTTTTTAAGATGATCTTAAGAATTTATTTATTTGGACATGAATGTTTTGAAATTAAAATTCCTTAAAAAAGTTTCTGTTTGTTATGGAACACATTGATTCAAAAATCTCTTTTAAATGGCTTCTTTGATAAATAGTGTGTCTTTTAATTATTTTCAAGAAAAAAGGAATATTTATCTCGAATAGTTTTATAGACTATTACATCTATTTCAATATCCATCATTTTATTTTATTCTTTATTGAGGCTTATTTATTATAATAAAATATTCCATATTGTATTGAATGAGTTATGTTTGACTGTGGATGTGCTATTTTTATGCCATTTGTGACGCCCCAGGTTTTATAAACTGGTCCAAGTGAACAATGTTGTGATTTTTAATGATGTCTCTGGTTTATTTTATTTTATGCTTTGTGTGCTGATAAAGAATTCGAGTGGAAATCAAACATGAAGAATACAATAAAATGTTATATATTTAAAAGATACATTACAACAAGAATCATCTAATTTAAAGTACCATGCACAAGACCTAACACGACCACAACAAAGCAACAAAGAACCACAACACGGGCAATCAGATAGTCGTCATCTTCAGGGTCCATCAATGTGAAAAGTATGACTGCCAGAATCACCGCGCACGCACTCAGCACCAGAGGTATGAGGAGAGCCATCCGCCAAGGGTCCGGTGTTTTGAAAATATAAAACATCCTACCCCTTTCTTTTATAATAGACCTCTAAGGGAATATGACTGTTTTTTTACCATTGGGTTCCAATGGATAAAGTGCATCTTTTTATAAAATTTGCTCTTTATTACGCTTTTATAATATAATGGTGTTTCGATATTTTAATAAGAACAGAATATTAGAATTATATCTTCAATTATTAAAATAAAATATTATTCTTGCAAATGAATCTATTTTAATCATGATGATATTTATATGGTAGAAAACATGGTATTTTAAAATGTGTCGAACGAGGTATCAACATTAATTGAAAAATGTATTTTTTCGGATCTCTAAAAAAATATATGTTTTAAATTAGAGAAAAACTACGGGTATTTTAAACATAATTGTATAAATCAACAAGTGAAGTAAGTTATAAATTGGATTTTAATGGATATAAGATCCTAGTAGTTATAAAAGTGTTTAATTAAAAATATACCTTTTTAAAAAAAATAACTAATAGTTATATCAAATAGTATCATTTGTTTAATTCTAATAAAATGGGATTTTTGGATTTGAAAATTAAGGGTTAAAATTACTTATTAAGTTTTATACAAAATCAAATTATAATGTTCCGGTTATATATGTATATATTGAGAAGTAGTATAATTTTAACGTTTATTAAAACTGTTTTTTTTAACATGCAACCCAGGCCATCCCGACCCCGCATGGATCTTCTCCATCCGATTTCGCCTCGACCGTTCGATCTCGCCACAGTCAATCCCGGCCATCGATATGTTTTAAAACACTCTTTTATTTTCATCTATCCGATCATGCCAAGGTCGGATCTTATCCGTTGTTTTTTTTTTCTTTCTTCCTCCGCGTCTTCTTCTATCTCGCGCCAGGGACCCGATAACCAGCGCTTGGTTTGCCCGATACGCCTCCCTCCCCACTGTTCATATTGACCTCGCACACCCCCACCTACTAGGGCGTTGTACCTTCCTCTCCTCTACACCGGGCTAACCCTTGGGTCGAGCCACCTAGTTGCGCTGAAAACCTCTACATAAACCTCACCCCTGCCACATGAAACTCCAGGCAGTTTCTCCTCCCCCTCCTCTCCCCTGAATTCCCAGCAATCCAGCGTGCATACCCATGTCTCGAGCTTCATCCTCAAGAGAGGTAAGGGTGTTATAGTGTTTTTTCGGTTTAAGATAAAATGTTATATATACTCGATATATATATATATACATATATATATATATGTATATACATATCTGATTTATTGTTATACGCATATATTCAACATACAAACCCCTCGGTTTAAGAAGAGTACTCTACTCTAAGGGTGTTTTCATGTTTTATGGAAACCTATACTATTATACCCACAATATATACAATATATATATATATATATATGTATATACAACTCATACTCTTTGGTTTTGAACAATTTTCAAGGGGTGTTTCCTTTGTGATATAAAAAGGGATATCACTTTTAAGTTTGTTTTAATGATCCTATTTTTACAAACCTAAAACTCAAGTGTATAGTGTTTTTATGGTTTTGAATATATATATATATAAATATATACATATGTATATACATCACTCAAACCCTTTTTTTAGGGTATCCAAGATTATTCAGTATTTTTATACTAAGAATTGTGCTTTTGAAAAGGGTTTTTCTAAAATCAATTCCTTACAGGTTGGATTTTATGTAAGCCGTATATATTTATATAACTATATTTTTATGTAATGTAATGTATTGGAATGGAAATCAGTTTTGATGTTTAAGAGATGAATAATTATCTTTGAAAAATATGTTTTTTAATGAGAACTAGGTCTTTGGTTTGGGTGAAAACATGTTATAGTTGAAATTGAAGTTTTATATATATATAGTTTCATGAACATTTAAAACCCATAAGGTTTTGTTCTTTTTAAACTGAATAAATGATAGATTGTTAGAGGTTTCAGATTTCAAGTGAACCATGTTTAATTTATGAGAAACACTATATATATATACTTTGTGTATATATATCCCTATGTATGTATGTGTTTTTAAGATTAATATCTAGAATCCTAGTTTCAAGAAATTGATATTAATATTTTTATGCATGTAGGATTTTAGTGCCTGCCTATGCTGTTTTATATTTCTGTGTCTAAGGGTACACCAAGGAACTTGATTAATGTCACCCTTGAAATGATTTGTGTTTTTTCAAAAGGATATGCCCTTTCCTGTTTTAAACTTGCATTAAAGGATATGGATTTAAGGGTTATGTTAATATGTAGAAATCCTCTATTATTTTTATACCAAACTCGTTGCAGTGATTTTTAGTGAGTAGAGTGTAACTGCAAATTCTATGACCAGTGAAGAATAATGATTAATGACAAATTTTATTTTAATGTGGTTTACTTCCAAGTGTCGGAAATTTAAAGATGGCAAGTGTTTATTATTTTCATACCAAGCATGCTGCAGTTGTTAATAGTGGATGGAGATTTGTTGCAAGTACTGTGACCTATGAAGTACAAAAGTTAATGCCAAGTAGTTCATTTCCATGTACTGGAATTTTATAAACTCATCATTTAATACCCCATGGGAGCAAGTCTCACACATTCATCATTTTATGTTCTTAAATAATTGTTCTATGCACATGGTATGCTTTCTTAACCTTGCCTACTTTTATTCCTTATTTTCAATTTTATCTATCATATCATGTATTTGTAAACCAATTTTATAATTGTTACCTTATTCATATTGTTCATTCATATGGCTCAACATGATAAAGAACTAAGAACCAAATTACCCAATGTGGTATGGGACACCTTGGGTAATAAGAAATGAAAATTAAGTATTCAAAGTGGTATGGGACACCTTGAATATATGACCTTATTAACATGTGAGAAATGTATGGGACTACCCGGAATGGGGTCCGGTAAGAAGAAAACCCTCCAGGTTAGGGATTGGTTAATGTAAGCCATCCGGGTTGTAGACCGGTAAAAGTAAGCTCCTCGATGCATCGACAGTTCTCGAGACAGTCAGATTGGGTTTTTTCCCTTAGGTCATGTCACAAGGCCTTGACACAGATACCATGAATCCTTCAACATAAATTTCTTTTTTTATGACCAACCAAGTGATTGATCTGACTAGAGGAATATCCTTGGTTATAGAACCTTACCTATGAGTATCAGATTTAATGAAAATATAAAAGACATATGATATGGAAATGTTGATGCATGTCCAGTTTCTTTTTAGGGTTTTTATTACAAATATTTCATTACATTTATCATGTCATGATGTGTTTTATTTAGATAATGCCCTTGTGCGCGACTCTGATGATTTTTACCCCTTGTTGTTCATGCACACCTTTCTTGTTTATGGACACTTAAGTTAGTATAACCCATGTATTTTTATTAGCACGCTTACTTTGTCTATTATGTGGGTTCCAGCTAAGTGTTCTAGTGTGTAAATATGAAGTGCTTTAACCGCGTTACATAAACTTTTGTTTTAAGTTTTTCCTTTTAAAAAACATTTTAAGTATGGGAAAGTATTTTCAAAGTAGTTTTCAAAGGCTGTATTTATGTATTTTCAAAAACCCCTTTCTGAGTATTTCAATGCCCAACCTATGTTTTATGTTAAATTTTTACAGGTCGATAGAGCCTTTCCAAGTCATGGATATTTGTCCTTAGCTCAGAAATAAAGAAGCAAAGTTGTTGTCTATGATTCTCCATGATCTAAACCAGAAAGTTCCTCCTGTTATGTTATGATGTGTAACTTATTTGTTTCATTTGTTTTGAAATAAATTACACACCATAACCGAAGCACCGACACCAGGCTACTGGGGTCGGGGCGTCATAGTTGGTATCAGAGGAATGGTTTAGGCAACCTTGGAACATTAGGACAACACAAAAACATTAATAATGTTTTACTAAGTAGGGTTTGTTCTTAAACTTCTCAGATGGAAAGAGAGCGAACCGTGCCTAGACTCTTGACTCTCACTACAGAGATCATAGAGACTATTGTAGCAAAATCCTGCTCAACAAGCTACCAACCTTTTGTTAACTTACGACTCACGTGCAAGACCCTCTATGAAATATCAAAAAGCTCAAATGTCCTTCGAATCTTCCGAGGGTCAGAAGTTGTGTACAACCAATTGGCCAGTGCGCTGTTTGAGAATTATAAAATGAAAGGGAAGTACTATGAGGGACTCTTCCTGTGTTTCACCATGAACAATAAATGGTTGGCCTTCCCGGCATTTGGAGAAGCTACAAAGAAGTTGGACTTTCGCGCAGTCTTTATGTACCAAATACTGTGTTTCAGCATGCTTGGGGAGCTTTGCGATTTTGGGTCTTTCATCGAATCCTTCAATTATGAAGTGGTTCTCGAGATCTTTAGGAACCAAATCCTATCGGATGTCGCGAAGCTTGATGTCACTCGTTCCCATCTCTGGAAAACCACCTGTATCAAACGGGAGCTTGGCTTCAACCACGATCCACTTTTCCAAAAATGTATTTGGGAAGAGGAGACCCACAAGCTTTGCTCTGCCCTGGGTATTGAGTTGAATAGTAACTTCTTCCATGGGCGGTGGAGGTAGAGGGACATCACCAAGGGTGTCGGAGGAGCTGTGTGAGTAAGTCAGTGTATGTACGCCGATCGAATTACGAGGATGCAATTGTTTTAAGAGGGGGATAATGTGACGCCCCAGGTTTTATAATCTGGTCCAAGTGAACAATGTTGTTCTTTTTAATGATGTCTCTTGTTTATTTTATTTTATGCTTTGTGTGATGATAAAGAATTTGAGTGGAAATCCAACATTAAGAATACAATAAACTGTTATATATTTAAAAGATACTTTAGAACAAGACCCATCTAATTGAAAGTACCATGCACAAGACCTAACACGGCCACAGCAAGGCTACAAAGAACCACAACACAGGCAATCGGATAGTCGTCATCTTCAGGGCACATCAATGTGAAAGTATAACCGCCAGAATCACCATTCACGCACTCAACACCAGAGGTATGAGGAGAGCCATCCGCCAAGGGTTCAGTGTTTTGAAAATACAAAACATCCTACCCCTTGATTTTATAATAGACCTCTAAGGGAATATGACCGTTTTTTTACCGTTGGGTTCCAATGGATAAAGTGAATCTTTTTATAAAATTTGGTATTTATTACGCTTTTATAATATAATGGTGTTTCGATATTTTAATAAGTAAAAAATATTATAATAATATCTTCAATTATTAAAATAAAATACTATTCTTTCAAATGAATCTATTTTAATCATGATGATATTTATATGGTGGAAAACATGGTATTTTAAAATGTGTCGAACGAGGTATCAACAATAATTGAAAATTGTATTTTTTTCGGATCTCTAAAAAAATATATGTTTTGAATTTGAGAAAAACTACCGGTCTTTTAAACATAATTGTATAAATCAACAAGTGAAGTAAGTTATAAATTGGATTTTAATGGTTATAAGATCCTAGTAGTTATAAAAGTGTGGTATTAAAAATATATCTTTTAAAAAAAATAACTAATAGTTATATCAAATCGTATCATTTGTTTACTTCAAATAAAATGGGATTTTTGGATTTGAAAATTAAGGGTTAAAAGTACTTATTATGTTTTATACAAAATCAAATTATAATGTTCCGGTTATATATGTATATATTGCGAAGTAGTATAATTTTAACGTTTATTAAAACTGTTTTTATAAAACATGCAACCCAGGCCATCTTGACCTCGCATGGATCTTCTCCATCCGATTTCGCCTCGACCGTTTGATCTCTCCACGGTCAATCCCGACCATTGATATGTTTTAAAACACTCTTTTCTTTTCATCCGTCTGATCATTCCAAGGTCGGATCTCATCCGTTGTTTTTTTTCTTTCTTCCTCCGCGTCTTCTTCTACCTCGCGCCAGGGACCCGCAAACCAGTGCTTGGTTTGCCCGATACGCCTCCCTCCCCACTGTTCATGTTGACCTCGCACACCCCCACCTACTAGGGTGATGTACCTTCATGTCCTCTACACCAGGCTAACCCTTGGGTCGAGCCACCTAGTTGCGCTGAAAACCTCTACATAAACCTCACCCCTGCCACATGAAACTCTGGGCGGTTTCTCCTCCTCCTCCTCTCCCCTGAATTCCCAGAAATCCAGCGAGAAAACCCATGTCTCGAGCTTCATCCTAAAGCGAGGTAAGGATGTTTTAGTGTTTTTTCAGTTTAAGATAAAACGTTATATATACTCGGTATATATATATATATATGTATATACTTATCCGATTTATTGTTATACGCATATATTCAACATGCAAACCCCTCGGTTTAAGAAGAGTACTCTACTCTAAGGGTGTTTTCATGTTTTATGGAAACCTATACTATTATACACACAATATATACAATATATATATATGTATATACAACTCATACTCTTCGGTTTTGAACAATTTTCAAGGGGTGTTTCCTTCGTGATATAAAAAGGGATATCACAATTAAGTTTGTTTTAATGATCCTATTTTTACAAACCTAAAACTCATGTATATAGTGTTTTTATGGTTTTAAATATATATATATATAAATATATACATATGTATATACATCACTCAAACCCTTTTTTTAGGGTATCCAAGATTATTTAGTATTTTTATACTAAGAATTATGCTTTTGAAAAGGGTATTTCTAAAATCAATTCCTAACAGGTTGGATTTTATGTAAGCCGTATATATTTATATAACTATATTTTTATGTAAGGTAATGTATTGGAATGGAAATCAGTTTTGATGTTTAAGAGATGAATAATTATCCTTGAAAAATATTTTTTTTAATGCGAACTAGGTCTTTGGTTAGGGTGCAAACATGTTATAGTTGAAATTGATGTTTTATATATTTATAGTTTCATGAACATTTAAAACCCAAAAGGTTTTGTTCTTTTTAAACTGAATAAATGATAGATTGTTAGAGGTTTCAGATTTCATGTGAACCATGTTTAATTTATGAGAAACCCTATATATATATATATACTTTGTGTATATATATCCCTATGTATGTATGTGTTTTTAAGATTAATATCTGCAATCCTAGTTTCAATAAATTGTTATTAATATTTTTATGCATGTAGTATTTTAGTCCTTGCCTATGCTGTTTTATATTTCTGTGTCTAAAGGTACACCAATGAACTTGATTAATGTCTCCCTTGAAATGATTTTTGTTTTTTCAAAAGGATATGCCCTTTTTTGTTTTAAACTTGCATTAAAAGGATATGGATTTAAGGGTTATGTTAATATGTAGAAATCCTCTATTATTTTTATACCGAACTCATTGCAGTGATTTTTAGTGAGCAGAGTGTATCTGCAAATTCTATGACCAGTGAAGAATAATGATTAATGACAAATATTATTTTAATGTGGTTTACTTCCAAGCGTCGGAATTTTAAAGATGGGAAATGTTTATTATTTTTATACCATGCATGCCGCAGTAGTTAATAGTGGATAGAGATTTGTTGCAAGTATTGTGACCTGTGAAGTACAAAAGTTAATGCCAAGTAGTTCATTTCCATGTACTGTAATTTTAGAAACTCATCATTTAATACCCCATGGGAGCAAGTCTCACACATTCATCATTTTATGTGCTTAAATAATTGTTCTATGCACATGGTATGCTTGCTTAACCTTGCCTGCTTTTATTCCTTATTTTCAATTTTATCTGTAATATCATGTATTTGTAAACCAATTTTATAATTGTTACCTTATTCATATTTTTCAGGCATATGGCTCAACAAGATAAAGAACTAAGAACCAAATTACCCAAAGTGGTATGGGACACCCTGGGTAATAAGAAATGAAAATTAAGTATTCAAAGTGGTATGGGACACCTTTAATATCTAACCTTATCAACATGTGAGAAATGTATTGACTACTCGGAATGGGGTCCGTTAAGAAGAAAACCCTCCAGGTTGGGGACTGGTTAATGTAAGCCCTCCGGGTTGGAGACCGGTAAAAGTAAGCTCCTCGATGCATCGATAGTTCTCGAGACAGTCAGATTGGGTTTATACCCTTAGGTCATGGCACAAGGCCTTGACATAGAGACCATGAGTCCTTCAGCATACATTTCTTTGTTTATGACCAACCAAGTGATTACTCCGACTAGAGGAATATCCTTGGTTATAGAACCTTACCTATGAGTATCAGATTTAACGAAAATATAGAAGACATATGATATGGAAATGTTGATGCATGTCCAGTTTCCCTTCAGGATTTTTATTACAATTGTTGCATTACATTTATCATGTCATGATGTGTTTTTTTAGATAATGCTCTTTTGCGTGACTATGATGATGTTTACCCCTTGTTGTTCATGCACACCTTTCTTGTTTATGGACACTTATGTTAGTATAACCCATGTCTTTTTATTAGCACGCTTACTTTGTCTATTATGTGGGTTCCAGCTAAGTGTTCTAGTGTGTAAATATGAAGTGCTTTAACCATGTTACATAAACTTTTTTTTTTATGTTTTTCCTTTTAAAAAACATTTTAAGTATGGGAAAGTATTTTCAAAGTAGATTTCAAAGCCTGTATTTATGTATTTTCAAAAACCCCTAACTGAGTATTTCAATGCTCACACTATGTTTTATGTTAAATTTTTACAGGTCGATAGAGACTTTCCAAGTCTTGTATGTTTTTCCTTAGCTCAGAAATAGAGAAGCAAAGCTGTTGTCTCTGATTCTCCAGGATCTAAACCAGATAGTTCCTCCTGTTTTGTTATGATGTGTAACTTATTTGTTTCATTTTTTTTGAAATACATTACACACCATAACCGAATCACCGACACCGGGCTACTGGGGTCGGGGCGTCATACCATTCATGGGTTGTGGTTAATGTATAGACGATTTGTATGCTATTTTTAAGATGAATGTTTAAATTATGTTTCACCCATTCCATATGATGAATGTATTAGACTTTGTAAGTGATGGGTGGAGCCTACTATAGCTTCTCGATGCATCGATAGATCTCAAGAGATAAACTTGTGAATGGGCATAAGGAATTGAATTTTTTTAATTTGTAGTCATAACAAGAGGCCTTGACTATGTTGTATGTGGTCCAGAATTATACATTCTATCACTACGAAATTGTTTAACGATATTACATTTGATAATTTGACATGTAAAATGTCCCTGTGAATATTTAAATGGGATTATTTTACTTGTATTTTCTATATTATGTTGATGTTCAAGTTTTAATGCCTTGGAGTTTATTCTTATACATTGCCTTAAATGTTTATTCTTAGTTATTAATGTTTCTTATATATTGTTATCCTTACTGAGCATCTGTGTTGAACCATTTCTAATGTTTTAATTTTCTCCGGATACAAATAATTATATTATGATTAACCTGTAAGAATATTCTAAGGGATATAAGAGTGTTCAAAGGGGAAAAATGTTGTTTTTTTATTTAATGTGGTTATGTAAATCGTATGTACGTATCAAGTACATCCAAGGTAACTAAACTGATCGGTCTTTTGGGACATTATTCATTGAATCATGCCAATGTTATTTAATAGTGAACCTAATTTGGGTAACTGGGGTCGGTTCATTATAGTTTTTATTAGAAGAAGCTTAGTTCAAACCATGGAAGCTATATTTAGAAAAAATCTGATTAGAAAACACTACCCTAAGATATAATTTCAGGATTAGTATATAAGAGCATCCAAAAAAATTTGTAATATAAATATTATGTGGGTTTTTTAGGCAATACAACCTTGTATGGATATTAGTTGGTATAGGTAGCTCTGGCATAGATGTACCTTCGAGTGAAAACACTAAAAAGGAGTTTTGTGCCTGACTCGGTTTATCCTAGTATATGACAATGGGCCTTATTTCACTCTTGGTTACGACTCTCCTAGGATATATGATTATGATAATTCTCATTTTCATTACAAACCAATTTGATGGATTTTAATATAAGATGAGAATAAATAACCTTGGTTAATCCTAAGGTGTTTTAGATTGAAAATAAGGTTTCAAAATATTCTCTAAATGATTTTATGACTCACACTATGATTTTTTGTGTTATTCAATTACTAGATTCTATAGAATTCATAATAACATGGAACATGATGTACATGGTGGGCATGATGATGGAAATGTGCAACTAAATGGAATTTTTATAGGAATAAAATATTTTGTGTTCATACCAAAGCATGTTTCCAAAAATATAATGAACAATATATACATTAACCAACTCCCAATCTCTACAATGAATAGAGAGGTGGGGAATGATAAGAGCTCCAGCAGTGGGAAATATGGTGAAAAAAAGCTCAATTTCCATCATGAAAAAAATGTGGTAGGAGACACCCATGAAAGTGACTCAATGGAACAATGAAATGATTTATGTTTGGGAAAGAAGGGCCTAATATAAAAAATTGTCCATTAAAAATTAATATTTCAATGGAATAAAATAAAAATTATCCTAAGAATCCAATTATAGTCATTTTCCATAAATATAAGGGACAATGACATTACCTGAGTCAATACCCTATTCTATAAGAAGACCTCTAGGTCAATAATGATCCTGTGTGGAAATAAATGGATGATGACATGTTTAAAAGTATTAATTATCTTTTTTATGGGATTACTTTGGAATACTATTATCATGTATGTGTAACCATGTAGTTTTTTTTTGTGAAAATGATAGTTGAGGAAAAATTATCTTTTATTATGTTGATATAGTTATAGACAACCGTCTGGGTTCATATAATCCTTGAATTTGAGAAATTTAAAGGTTATTAATTTTTGGGATGTAAATTAGAGGTATGAGATAACAATTTTGGTTAAATTATGTCATGATTATTATAAGGAATTTATCTCATTTGGGAATGTTATGAAATATAGTTTTTGAAAATAGAAAACACGCAAATTGTGGGTTAACCCGTCACATTGGACAATGCTGTAGGAATAAAACCCCCAATCAGAGTGAGATAGGGATTATTGTCTACTACAAGACGTTGTTAATCCGAAGTAGTTGCGGGTGTTCTGATGAGAGGCGCTAGCCTTGTGTCTTTCCTCTGTGCACAAATATGTTTCAGATCTGACATTTCCATCTCATGGTGATGGGCGGTGACGGTTCTTTTTTATCCAGATCTTGCAGTGGCTGTGGGGGGTTAGAGATGGCGTCATATTCGGTGTGATGGCGGTTGGCCGTCCTGATGGTCCTCAGTGGATCTCCTTAGCGAGAGGGTGCGACGACGGATCTGTCTACAGTGGAGGATGTTCTATGGCGATCGGCACAATAGTTGGAGATCGGGTGCTCCGAGGCGGCGTGGTTCGCTAGTCAGCTGCTGGCACAAAAGGGGAATCTTACTGCGTTACTGGGCTAGGGTTGGCCTATTTGTTCTCATTATTTTCTTGACAATGGATTGTTTAATGGTTGTTTTTACCATTGGGTTTTTGTACTACTAGTTTTTAGTCTTATGATTACCAGGTCATTGTGATGTTCGGAGTTGATGTTTTGTTTGATTTGTAATGACATTGTGTCACTGGTCTTTTGGATCATTTTATCATTAGGTCTATGTGACTTCGGGTCTATGGATGTCTGTTGGGTTCCCCCATCTCGCATAAAAGGGGTTTGTGTTTTTTTTAATAAAGGGGTTTTCCCGTAAATTGCTCAGTATTATTATTATATAGGAAAATTATGTTTTTATTAAGTGATAAATGCAATTTTGGAAGGCGTGCTCTCTGTTGGGAACACTCTATGCCAAAAGATAATAGAATACTATGGAATTTCATTTGAGGAATAATCCTAGATTTTTTTTATTTTGGAATAATATAAATTTTTTAGAGATTTTGGTTATTAATGGAAATGATTAACCAATCATTTAGAATATGTTATTTGGTTAATTACACTTCTTTATGGGATATTAATATTAGTAGATGTTATTTGGAGATAAATGTTATGATTTACTATGAAATACTATGTGATTAAATTCTTTTAAGATTTGTATTTCAATCGTAGTTTGGATTATATTGAAGGATTTTAAGGAAAATTGTTTATTGAAAGGTATTTATTATACATTTGGTATTGTCTGATCAAATTTGGAAATTAGGATTTGTATCTATTTGTATAAACGATTATACATTATGAGGATCATTTGATCTTGTACTAACAATTTGGTTTTGGTTAATCTGTAATGATAGGGAAAATATATCGTTCATCCGTTGTGAATTCTGTGATTCTTTATAAGTTGATTCTAGTACTTTTGGTGTGACAAATTCATCTTGAATACTCATCATTTGGAGAAAAGATTATTTAGTTGTAGAAATTTGTTAAAGTATGAAACAATACTTAAAAAGTAAGTAAATATCTTTATGTTCTTAGTCAATGTCATTAATAAATTCCCCAACATTATGAAATTGAACAAAAAACAAATAACTTTGCCTCTTTACTTTTCTTACTGGTAATCAAATGAGTGTTTAACTGATCACAAGTTTTTGGTTTTCTTATCGTTAACATTCTCCTGATCATTTTTTCTGTCACGTTATATCAGAACCTGACACATAGTTTATCTTACATATCCATGGTTTCCTAAATGGAATCATATTTTGGGTTCTCTCAGGGACCTTTGAAATTCTATTTCAATTATTTTAAAGTGATAGTTTTATTGACATGGAAGAAAATATAGTGGAGAACGCACCTGACATGCCTGCGGTGGAATATTATTCAAATCCTCAGTATATTGGGTTGCCACTGCCTTGCCTTCCCGATGCTGCTACTAGGGGGTCAGCCCCTGCTTCCATCATTCAAGCCGGTGCTAGCAAGTCCTCTCTTCCTCGGAATGGCTCATTCAAGGAGGTTCTATGTGGATCGCATCGTGGAGACCACCGTCTGTGCATCCTGGATGTCTGTACCCCACCACTAAATCTTTCACGAGATGGTGGAGGCATTTCGATTGATTTCCTAATGTTGGCCTTGGCTGAAGCGATGGCCTGTGTGAAATGGACACATATTCCACATTTTGGCACTGTGAAACCCTTTCTAGATGTTTTCCTGTTCTTTGCCTAATCCTTGGGCCTCCATTCTCCAATCTAGATCTCAAAATTTCATCTAAATTCCTTCTACCAAGTTTTGTCCTCGGAGGCTGACTTCTTGGAGGTGGGGTGTAGGGTCCCTCGAGCTTTCAGATTTTAGCGCTTCATCCTGTCTTTCTGGTCCCTGGATGTTCACAGGGGAAAAGAAAACCCCCTCACGGCAGTATGGATCCATCTTTCAAGGACACTCCTCCCGTTCAAGAAATGAGGATTCCATAAGGTGATAGGGGACACTCGTGGCATCTTTTTGTGCTCAGACAACAAGACTTTCTATAGAGAGGATGTTTCAATCACTCAGATTTGTGTGGAATTGGACACATCTCCCCCTCCTCCAAGAATGATATCCCTCAAGGTGAAAGATTCTCTCTGCTAGAATCATGAAATCCTTTATCATAGCTTTTCCCAATTTTTCTCTCATTACATTCTCCAAGGGCATTTCATCCAGGTTTGTCGAAGACGGAGTCAGGAGGTAGGGGTCACCCTCTCAATATTTATCCTAGCACGGGCATGATTTTGGTGTCTCCTTTCCAACCTCTTGAGGACGTGCTTTTGTGGGATGTTACATCCTCTGTGAAACACCTAGTGTAAAACCTTCCGGTGGATCCAGTCCAGTTGGCATACCCTGATATCAATGAAAGCTCGGCACAGTGCTAGGAACTAGTACCTTGAGGGCTCAATGTTGACACTCCTCTCCTAGTCAATGTGGTCTTGCACCAGTCTCATGCTGTTATGCTATGGAGGGATGTGTGCTGGGAGTTGAGCACGTATGGGGTAAGGCACATGCCTCCAGGTTCCTCTGGCTCTTTTACCCCTTCCATGTCTTCTGTTGGAGAGACCTATTGACTCTCTGGGATTCCCTATCGAGGTGGCTCCTTGCAGTACAGAAAAGATGCATGAATCCTTTGCATCCAGAATATTCCATGTTCTTCTCTCTATTTATATGTCCTTGCAGCTCTCGGGTTCAGAGAGAACCCAACACCTAAATTCAAGGGTCAAGGGGACTCTAAAACCTTCCCTGCAGAACAGCCTTCTACAACTTGTATAAGTGTGCCCTTTCAGGAGGTAGTTCACATAGGATCTCAAGCACGGAACCATACAGAGAGTTATATTTCCCTCTTCAAGAATGTTATTAACTCTGGAGAAAATACTAGATCTCTATCCTTATAATTATCCCTACACTCATATGGAATTCCCATTGTCTGGGGGCCTGGGTTATGTCTGATTTGATTTCATCAGTTATTAAGAAAACACAAGGTTTCTGTTGTTGTTATCATTGACCAAAAATAAATCCCTTCCAAAATTATCCACTTCTCATGGGAGATCAAGATTCATGTCTTCTTGCATGCTGTCATATAAATAGCCACATTTGGATTTTCTGGAACAGAAACATCTCTATGGAGCTTGTCTAGGAGGGAAACCAATTCATTACTACCAATGTAAGTATGGGTGATGCTTCCTTTTTCATGACCTTTATGTAAGGGAGCTGCCATCTCCTTCAGCGGACCAACTTATAGAGTGACCTTAATGACATCATCTCGGGAAATCACCAATGGTTTTTCAGAGGGGATTTAAATATCGTCGCCAACCTAAATGAAAGGAAAGGTCAAAGACATTTTTAGAGGATATCTAGCATGGAGTTCACGTAGTTCATGACTTGGAGGGGTCTCATTGATCTGGGTTACTCATTCAATTCCTTCACTTGATGAAATAACCGAAGGGTTAATCATCGATCCCCGAGCAGACTGGACAGATGCCTTTCTTATATGAAGGCCATCACCCAGTTCTCTTTCACAATGGTATGTGATTTGACTCACGTCATTTCAAACCTTTCCCCCCATGTTGGTCTTGATTTACTCTGAGAAAGACCAAAGGGAAAGGTTCCATTTTCATCATTTATGGGTCAATAAATCGGGATACCAGGACTTGGTGAGTGGAATTTGGTATTCTCTGCTACGGGGTTCCATGGGTCAGCTTCCATGAGAATCTGCAGCACCTTAAGGCCGGTCTCCTGTCGTGGGAGAAGGCACTCCCGATGGAGGATTTCAAGATCAACATTACGTTGCAAGAGGTTGAGAGGATTGAATCTCGATTTGAATAGGAGTGTGATAATCAAACCTTTGTGAAGCTTTCGAATAGGAAGGAGGAACTGGTTGTCATGGTCCTAGCCCAAGAGAGTCTTCCTAGGGAGTCCATGGGAATTAAATAGCTCCAGGAGGGAGATTATAAGAGAGTTTCTGTTCACGCCGGCATCAAAGAGAGGAATGCACTGATTATAGAGAATATTATTTTGTATTATGGTTCATATATGGATGATATGAATATCGTGGGAGGCATGTATTTCTCATACTTCAAGGACGTAATGGCCGGCCCCAATATCTATATTTCCAATGTCTATACACGTGGTGATAGAGGGATTTTCAAGGTTATCTCTAAATGCTTATTGATCCAGGATAATGAGATATTGTGCTCCTTTCCAGTTGAAAATGAAATCTTCAAGGTTATGATGAGCCTCTACTCGGATAGTGCCCCAAGCCCAGATGGATTCCCGAGATCATTCTTCTGATACTCGTGGGAGGTGGTGAAGGTGGACCTCATTATGGACATTCATGATTTCTTCCAGGGTGGGATCCTATCGAGGGCTTCATGTTCCACCACTATGATGCTTATTCATAAAAACAGAAATCCCTCCTCCATCATGCACTATAGACTGGTGCCTATGTGAAACTTCTCATAAAAATTCCTCACAAGTCTTTTCAACACCAAAATATCTATCCACCTTTCAAGGTGGATTTTCTTAGAACAACATGGTTTCATGGGTGGCATGTCTATTCAAGGTGTTATTGCTCTAGCACAAGAAATGATTAAAGATATTACCCACAAGGCTCATGGCTCTAATGTGTCTCTTATGTTGGACATGAACAAATAATACGACTGAGTGGAGTGGGGATTAATTATCAATGTAATGGAAGGTATGGACTTTTCCTTATGGTGTACTGATCTTGTTTTCAGATGTTTCATCTCCTCGAGGATGGTGGTATCCTCCTTGGGAATGTCCCATGGTTTCTTTAAAGTGATCTGAGGCCTAAGACAAAGATATCCCTTGTCCCCCAACATTTTCATCCTCACACAAGAGGTTCTCAGGAGACTCATCCATAGGGGCATCAACACTGGAGATATTTTGGAATATCAGAGAAGCATGAGAGCCACGACTATTTCTCACATAATTTTTTAGATGATACCGTAGTGTTTATTAATGGATGGAAAAAATATATCCTAGGATTGAATCGACTTTTGGAGAATTTCTTCCACTGGAGTGGATAGAAAATTAACAATGAGAAGAGCCTCCTCAACATCTCCCGTAGTTTCTCGCCTAGAAGGAGTTTTGAGATTCAGCTCTTGGTTTCTATGAAAGGAGAATGTATTCCTATGTAATATCTCATGGCACCCATTTCACCAGATAGGATGCGAATCATGGATGACGAATTCCTTATTAGCGGGATTGTGGAGCACATCCACAAGTGGAAAAATAAGTTATTGTCCTTGAGGGTCATATTTCTCTCATTAATAGTGTCCTGTTGCAAACTCTAATCCATGATCTCTCAGTGGTCAAGGAACTAAAGTGTGTTATCTCCAGTATCAATAAGCACCTGGATGGATTCATTTAGCTCCCTCTTAAAGACAGGAAAATGCACTGGGAATCTTTTCATAGGGTGGAATGGCCTACTAGGGATGGAGGTTTTAAACTATGTCGCATGGATGACACCCTTGGTTTCATGCTTGCTAGATTGTTCTACGATTTATTGGATAAAAATACATTGTGGGGGAAAACTATGCACCCTCTAGCGAGAAATATCTCCTCAGCTTAGTGTCAGACCTCCTCGTTATGGCTATCCTTATTACATGTCATTCCAGAGATTTAGCTACAGTATCAATGGAATATTGGAAGAGGAGATGTTTCTTTCTGGGACCACAACTAGGCTGGGAATGTTCTCAGTTTCCCAGGGTTCCCTGCTCCTTCCATGTCATTGTGGGAGGAGAGTTTGTATTCGGACCTCATCAAGGCTGTGCTGGAAGAAGAGCAATAGGCCTGCTTCAATTCCATTGTCTTGTTGCAGGACCCCAGATTGGTGTGTTTCTACTCCCTCCGCCTCGGGGGTCTTCAATACCAGGGAGTATCGCCAGGCTCACGCCATCCTAGAGGCATATGATATATGGAATTCCATCCTTTGGCCCAAGATAGTATCATTGATGTTTAATTTTCTGTTATAGAGGATCATGTGACGGTACATCCTTACGGATGAGTATATTAAGCATTGTGGTATCCCACTTGTCTCGCACTTCACCTGTTGTATGCATGCGTGGAAGAAAATGAAGAGCACCTCTTCTTAAAAGGGGAATGGGCGGGTGATGTTTGGCGGTTCCTTGGGGAGTTCACTGGTTTCTAGGACACTACCATGGCAGATCTACCGTTCCTGGATAGGTGGTTCAATGGATCAGGAGACAAAGATCCGGAGAAGATGACACGCTCAGTGATCCTCTTTTCTGGGTGTTGGTCTATATAGTAGGCCAAGAATAAGCTTCGACATGAGGGGATCCATTCAGTGGGTAATTCGATCATCATCAGAATGATGATCATTCTACTGGATTGGGGTTAGTTCATTGGAAACTAGATGGATTCTCCCTCGTTTAGATGGATGTAGTCTCGCTCTCACGATGCCCAACCAGAGATCAGCCTCAACTGAGGCCTTTGGGTGTGATGGCATGCTCCCAGTAGGGGCCTGAAACTTAATACTGGTGGGTCATGCAGGTCAGGTGTCTTACACGTGGGTGGGGGTGTCTAGGATTCTAGTGGTTCAGTCCTCTTGGCCTTCTACTATATCTTGAGCCACGTCTCTTCTTTACAGACTGAAGCAAAGGCCATGATTATGGGCATTACTCTCTGCCAAAAGAATGAGATCTATTTATCAGAAATTGAAATGGATTCAAAGATATTGCATGATGTCATGAATGAGTCTTGCTCTCTTCCATGGTCTATAACCTACATCATCAGAAAGTGCAAACAAATGATCACCAATGGAACAAAAATAAGGCACACCCGACATGAGGGTGAAAATGTGGTAGATCACATGGCTTTGATGGAGGTCCCTGATAATGATCACATTTTGTTGCAAGATTTTTCTACGTTGAAACCCGAAGGGGTTAACCTGATTAGAGGGGACACCCTCGACCTCCACCATTTTCAACCTCATTAGGCTTCATTCTCACCTGGCTACCTTGGTTCTCTTGTTTTCTTTTGTTTTCCGCAGTTTCCTTTGTTTCTTTTGTTTTTCTTTCCCGGTTTTTCTGTTTTGCCTCATCTTTAATAAAAATAGTAACTTTGATGATGAGGATAGTTTTATAGACACATTTTTCGATGTAAAAACTGTCAATGAAGTTCCCAAGTCCCATTTTAAAATTGTGAGGATGCAATTTCTAAAAGGCGGAATAATTTAACACCTCATGATTTTATAGAAAGTTATTTTCTTTAATATATTTCAATATGTTGCGCTACACACAACACTAAGTTCAAGTGAACCACGATTTACAAAAATAGTCTTTCATAATGTGGTTATGAATATTGATAACTGAATTTTTAATTTTATATACTCCATATAATTTTATCATCAATATTATGGGTTTATTAGAAATAATATAAGAACAATTTCATTTTTTAGATAAAAGAAGTATTTTTCAAAAAAATATAATTTTACTACCTTTTAATAGAGAACTATTTTTAAATAAAATATTTGAAACTTTAATATATTAGATTTGACGAAATGAATTTCTTCTTTAGAATAGGTTCATAAAAATTATTTTTGGATAAATTTTGGGGGCATTTCTGATAACTTTTATATTTTGATGAATAAAGATTAATAATAATATTTAATTAAAAACAACTTTTTTAATAAAAATAATTTATACTATTGAATTATATATATGAATGTTTTTGAGCTATAATTATGTTATATTTTTATCATTTAATCTAATTTCCTTCATTGGAAGTAATTTTACATTTAAATTGAGAAAAACACATATCAATCTTTTGATAGTTTTTACTTCTCAAAAACGTACTTTCTCATTTTTACAGCGATAAATTTTTTAAAATTAATTAATACGACTTATATATATTTAATTTATTTTAATAGACATGATTATTGAATTTGAAACGAAAGAATTATTATTGAGTCATTTTTTGGTATTTTTATGATATTTTGATTATTGATGAATAATGAAAAATAGTGCCTTATTGTTTAAAACCAACTTTTTACTAAAATAATTTTTTATTTTATTTAAATTAATTTAAAAGTTAAAATGCATACATAATACATATATAAATTCAATGAAATTCATTGGAGTCATTTTATATTAATAGTAGATGAATAGAATTTTGTTGAACATTATACAGTCTTTTACCCACCATATATGCACATTTTAAAATGTGCATGAAACGTAATTTTACCACTTCTGTGGATTTTATTTAAAAATTACTAGAGACACGGTTTACATCAATAAGTAAAATTTGGTTCAATAAGATGAAAATAATTTCTATGGAATAATAACATTTGAATTTTATTTAAAATGATTAAAAGTAAATTAGGTAACTAATGGTAAAAATGAAATTATAATTACCGTAACACATGTACTAATTCTATTGGATAAGTTTATTTCGAACATAATCATCCAAAGGAATAAAATATGATCTCTTGGATCCATGTAGATTAGATTAGTACATTTATTATTAATTTATTTAAAGAAGAGTTAAAAGTGTAAAATTCAAAGTTTAATAACTCAACCACTTTTAATATAGGCTTATACCTAAGATAAATTCGAATATAAATATTCATTATAAAGATGAAATAATTTCCTACATTATTATATTTTGTTTATAAATTTTATCCATTAAATAATAAATTTATTTATTACACAATGATGATTCCGTAATTGCCTAATTAATTATGGATTAAAAAAATTAATATTAGAAGCATTAAAATAAATGTAAATTTAGACTTTTGATGAACGAAATAAATTTATAGGTTAATATGTATTGTTACGGTCGATATAATGAATTTTTTTCTATGTAATCAATTTTATATGACTTTATCAAAGAAAAATACTAAATAGTGTCAAAATTTAGATAATTGATTTTTTAAAACAAATACTATTTTATTAAATTTTATAATAGTTCACAAAACAATGGATCTTCCGAAGGACATATATAATGATAGATATGTTATTAATGAACGATTTGGGGTTATATTTGTAGTTTATAGTTTTTTTATTGAGAATATAATATAAAAATTCAAGGAGACAAGATAAATGTCAAACTATTTAACTACGAGTTAATAATAAAAGATAAGGTTAATATGGTGAACTGAACCATTATCAAACCTATTTTTTGAGAGGTTTTCTACCCAAAAACACATTATCCTCAAAATAAATCCATTTGGATCCATTAAATACTGAAAATGAAATTATAATAAAATAATATTTTAAACATTCCTTAAAGTGACCCTCGCCTCTCTTATAAAAGGGAACATCACATTCTCTTAATTTCACACCTCCAAAGCCATTTTGATCGGCCAAACATGACCCAAGTATTCTCACAAATACTTTCAATTCATCATATATTCCTTCAATTGATTAGAAATAAAACCTATGTTTCCCTTTTGAACAAATCAAAAGGAAGAACCCAAAGAAGAGATAATAATTTCATCACCTCTTTAAAATATAAGTTATTCTTCAACTTCCTCATTCTTTTTTTTCATACCAAAATTAAAACATTGGTACCTTCTACATACTATGATGTTTTTAAAAATATTTTACAACCATATTGATTATTATATCCATCCTATGAATGACAATGTCACCATACATGCATACGTACTACTTACCATCTCCTCGTCATGGTTTAGTAGTTATTCAACACTTCATTATTTGGATGGTTATAATAATGATGTATAATTGTTGTAAAAATAAATATAACATGTTGATGATTCTTTAAATATTATATAACATCCAAATATATATTATTTCACCTTCAATTGAATTATATTGTCGCTCGTGCATACGTTCAGATTACCGTCTCCACGAACGTGATGGGATTCATTCCCCATCATAACAATTAAAGAGTAATTTTCATTTTATAATTAAAAATAATTTTTCATAACATAATATAATTCTTTATATGAATCAAATACATCTTATATATAACAAACATGTCTTATATAACTAAACATATAAAGTAAAAAATGAATAATTTAACACACAAACCAATGATACTACTACAATATTATTGACAAAGCAATAGTGGAAAATCATAAATGATATCATATTTATGAATGTGATTCTCATATAATTTAATAAATATTATTTAACAATTATACAGGTGGTTAACATATACATGAATAAGGAGATGTAAAATGTAAGGGGTTTCTTATCCCACATTTAATTTTGTGATATTTCCATTGTTCCCCACTTATTTATTTCATGTGGTGTATTTTTGTACTACCATTTGATATAAATTATCTTGATTCTATTTATATTCATGGTATTTTTGTGATTACTTTTTTGGTTATTAACTTTTGGTCTTACTACTCAATTGATTACAACATGGTATGGGGTTTTCACCTAACTTGTTATTCCTGTGATATTCATGCTATATTTTCCACTAGTTCCTTTTGAGTGGTGTATGTACTACCCCTAATTTTATTCATGGTTAATATACATTAATATATGGGTATTAACATCTTCATTATATAATATTTCGTTCATGGGGTGTATGTTTTGTAATTTACCAAATCAGTATGGGAATTTCGAATTTCAATTTCTACTCATTGCACATTACACATACTTCCTTGATTATTTTACTCCATGATTTTGTGTGAAATCACTATTTATTATTTATATAGTAATATTCATGACCTATTGTGTTGATATTATTTTGATACACATAATAACTCCATTGATAAATTCTTATACCATTAATATGAACTTGTTAAGGGTAATCTTAACACAATTTTCGTTCATTGAGTTAAAGAACCTAGTCATTGGTATTGTTTTTACAATAATATGTGTGAGTGTCCTCTGATTTATTATAATTGAATATCCTATTATATAGAGTGTATTTATATTTTTTACACATAATTATTTCATTTATTTATCCTTAATCTAAGGGTGTGGTCTTAATAAAGAATTTTGTCTCAATTTACATTCCATTGAGACCTCTTTGTCGTTATACACCAATTTACATTTATGTGGTGTACATACTGCCAATTGAAATATAATATCATGAATCTCTTTATTATAAGCTTTGATTAATGTTATTAATAAAATATTTTTATTCAAGCATCTTTCATTTGTTTTGGAACTCTTTAACTAAAATATCATTCGAAATGTTTTAATGATTTATTCTATAAATCTTTCTCATTAATTTCCATGTTTTAAAAACGGTTTTAGGAATTTATTTATATGGAAATGAATTTTTTGAAATTAAAATTATTTTCAAAATATTCAATGTGGTATGGGACACTTTGATTCAAAAATGTCTTTTAAATGAATTATTTGATAAATAGTCTAACTTTTAAATGTTTACAAGAAAAAGGGGATATTTCTCTCAAATAGTTTTAATGACTATTTTAGTCAATGTAAATATACTTTATTAAATTATATTATTTAATTAGATTGATTTATTATAATAAAATAATCCATATTGAATGGAAGGTGTTATGTTTGACTGTTTATGTGTTATTTTTATACCATTAATGGTGTGTGGTTAAAGTATTGACATTTCATATGATAGTTTTAAAACGAATGATTAGATTATGTTTCACCAATTTCATAGGAGTAATGAATTGTACAATGTATGTGATAGGTGGAGCCCGCTATAGCTCCTCGATGCATCGGTAGGTCTCATGAGACAAACTAGTGTCCTGAAACAAGGCATTGACAAACAATTATTTCATGTCTTGGCATGAGGCCTTTACTATGGGGTATGATGTCCGGATTATGCATTCCATCACTATGAAATAGGATATTGATGTGAAATGTGATTAATTGACTAGTAGAATATTCAGGTGAATAAGTATGTGGCATTATTGGATTTATATTTTCCATATTGTGACGAAGATTATGTATAAAAGGCTTGTATTTCAGTTATATAGATTTCCTTAAATGTTTATGATTATTTATGATATTTTCCAAAATATTGTTAATATTTACTAAGCATCAGAGATCAACCCTTTATTATATTTTATTTCTCCTAGGATGAAAAGAAGTATATTACAATTAAACATCAAGAATATGCTAATTTATATAAGAGTGTTCCAAGGGGACACAATTTTGTTTTTCTATTTAATGATGTTATGTAAAACTTATATACGTATCTGTTACATCTAAGGGTAATAATATGATCAGTAATTATGGAAAATATTCCTTGTATCATGACAATATTATGTAATAATGCACCAACTCTAGGTAATTGGTGTTGGGGTGTTACATTATCTAGGTAGACATTGGATGAATAACAAAATCAACCCACTTCATTCTTATTTTGGAGAGTTTCTTCGTATATGAGCTGGGGAGACTATCTTTTTTTGATATCATACGACTATTGGGGTTCCACATACTATGGTTTCATATAAGGATTCTCTTTTCAGGTCATTGTTTTGGTAGGGGTTGAAAAAATATGAGGGAACACATTTGATACTAAGAAAAACCTTTCACCCTAATAATAATGGAAAGTAATAAAATATAAAAATAGTTCATGATTATATGCTCTAATAATGTTTTTATGATTCATTGGTTCTTGGGAGAAGAATATCACTCTCATCGAGTTTTCCTATAATAAGAGATTTAATGTGACAATACAAATGGCTCTTTTTTAGACCATATTTGGTAGGATATGATGTTCACCCTTGTGTTGAATGGACGCATATGAGGTAGCCCTACTAGGTCCTCATCTTGTTTAGGAGACTTCCGAGAAGGTTCAGCTGATCAAAAATCACATGACTACTACATTTTCCAGACAGAAATATTATGTCTATCTTCATTGATGACCTACTGATAACTAGGTCAATGATCATGTTTTTATTTAAGTATATCTTAGTCTAGTAAATATATGGTTTTGAATGAAGGGAAAGCTACCAACTCATTTTGTAGGGAATTTTGAAATTCTAGAGAGAGTCGTGCCGGTAGCATATCAGCTTCTATTACCTCAGAGTTACCATTACGTGCATGACACCTTTCATGTTTCATATATTCGGTTATATCATGTCGACCCATCTCATACATTTCATACTAAGGAAGTTGAGATAGATTCTGATGATACCTATGAGGAGAATCCTGTGTATATAATAGAGTAGGGAACAAAGGATCTTCGAGGATGGTTTGTCCCTCTGGTATGCATGCTATGGCAGCAGAATCGAGTGTAGGATGAGAATTGGTGGAGGGAATCTGATGTATGTGCCCAATGGACATATTTTTTCTCAGTAAATGTTTTTGAACTCTTGGATGGTTAACTCAGGGATGAGTTCTTTGTAGGGGGGTATTGTTAGAACCTGTTTTTTCAAGTACGTATAGATCAGTTATAATTCATTCTAAATCTTCAGTTTGGACATAATATGGATGCCTAGGAGGTTTTAATATGTCTCAGGGGTGTTCAGTGAATGTTGGAACCTAGAATCTATCTTTTTTGGAAAACAATCTTGGTGCATGGTTCAAAGATAACCATGTAGAAAGTCTAAATGGTTTGGAAAACCATTAATATTGAGTTTTACTAGATAGAGCTATCTCACATGGTTGGTGCATGGTCGTGCAGCCTAACTATGTGAGCACCCCATTATTCAGGAATCCATGCAAGGCTTGCACATAGGTTTTCAAACAGTACAGACAAACAATACACATGATTTTTATTGTAAATTATCTATTTTTCGTTAAGGATCTCATTAAGACACCTAAATCATCCTAAATCCATGTGTAAAAGTGATTAACCTATTTCTCTCTCAATTTGGGGATTTTTCTAAGATCTATCATTGAAATCAAGATAAATCATTAATCCAACTACCGATAGAGATACTATTTGTCATGTTGTATGTGCAATAGTTAGTATATTTGTCTACATGAGAGGTTACCCTTCTCTTATTCTCTCAATAGAGATATCAAGGTATGAAAGGTTTTCTATTTCTCATAGATCTACTCTGATCCAAGCCAAATCAAGGGCCAATGCCAATGGAGGAGAGTATTATAAGCCTATGTTGGATAGTCTATAACTGATCCTTTATCCTCATTGATATTTTATTTGTCATGTAGGACCCACTAATTTCATTTGGTGGCCTTTATATCATTTAAATTCTCGATGTATAATCATTTGAATTGTATGGTCATTTTATTCAAAAATAAGTGATTAATTATTGGTTGTTGCGACCACAACAAATTTCTTTACATGTCGAACATTATTTCATAATTTTGGTTTAGTGTTTTGACATGTTTGCACCACCATTTGGGTGTGACATGGCTTGAACATTCTAAGGGTATGCTTTTAAATATTAAATGGCTTAATTTATATAGTGAATTTCATAATGGAATGTACCATCAATGCATACCACTTAACCGCCTAAAGTAGGTTCTTCAAATTGAAAATTATATTCGAATGATTAATTATTTTCATATCTGTAGCACCACGTACCACTTTAATGTAAGGTAATGGAATGAACCTTAAATATGGAATATAACATAAATGGAATAAATGGTTTCATGATACATGATGTTTTCACACTAATGTAAGGAATGTAAAGAAAGAATTGACTTTATATAAAGTTTTCATGATACATGACCATATCACACTAATGAATGGAAATTCATGAACTAAAAGAGATATTCCATGACTTCATAATTAAATAAGAATGGAATGCATCGAGGTCTCTAGGGATTCTGATCGGGGAATGCCATGAGAACTTAGGAACACCACTCCAATTCAAGGATATGACTTGATTTTGTGTAGAACCACCAATATCCTGATCCATGTTTGTTATTAGATTCTCATTATGACACCATGGGATCCCTCCATAATTTTACAGGATTCCTTATATAATCTCTTTGGATCCACTATTCTCATGTAGGTTCCATTGTTATAACCTATGGGGGCCTATCTCTACTTAGCCTCATCTTACCTTAGACGATCACCTTAGATTCTATAGGCACCTTATTGTGGAATACCATGGAAATGCTACTTGGATGAAAAAATAATCCTTATACAAGCTATAGATATTGCTGATTTGGGACCCTTGTGTTCTACATCTACATTGTTATCACATTGGGACTTAACTATTAAATATCATTAATCATGAATTCCTTGTTCTATCATAGATCCTTCATTATTTAAACTATCCTGAGGTGATTTCAATGTTGTATCGACCTCATGAGACCTAGAAAAATAAAATTGTTAATAATGAATGAATATATTTTTGAAATGTTCAGGCACCACGTAAGGGCTAAAGAATGTACTTGGGTATCTTGTTATATTGTACAGCTTTATTTTATATATTAATTCTAGCACACAACTATATTTCCAATATAAAGACTTGGTGTTGTAGACAACATTGGTGGTGATCCATTGTGATTTATCTCACACCCTCTCTGGGAACGATTTGGTAGTAGGGATAGATTACATGGTTGATGGTGTTGACAAAGGGAAGCATACAACTTTTACCACGTGATTTATTACTGTTTAGTAAGTAGCATGATAGAAAAATACTAAGTTAGAACTCATGATTCATGGGATAGTCATTGATTTTATTTATGATTTTTGGAAGATGTTATTACTATTGTTTGTAACCATGTTTTCAAGATTTCTTGCACATGACATTTCATTAGTTTCTAAATGATATTCTATTTGTTTCAGTTATTATAACCAGTGTATGTATTTTTTATTATGCCTTATGTTTAAGTATATTACTTCTGTTATTCTCTAGTTTTTACTCTCACCTATTGCACTACACTTTGATAATGAGGGAATAGTCTACCCACAGTCACACTCCATGCCCTCGCTACTGGTTGATGTCCTTTGGTATTCAGGGAGATGGGCTTGAAGACATGTGGCCCATCATGCTTGGGGTACACATTATGTGGCATCTAGGTCTGAGACATCAAATAATTTAAAAATAATATTATATTTCTAATATTATCATAATTTCTTAATAATAAAATTTTACATACCTACTTTAAGTAATGATCAGTGAAAAATGGAAATTTTATTTTTGCATATGTATGGCCTACCATATCTATGATTGTAACGTAATTAATTTTTAATAACCATAATTAATTATTTTATTTTAATTTATAATTGACTTACATATAATATGTCTATTTATTATTATTATTATATATTTTATTTAATAATTTTTTTCTCCATATTCAACATACTGAAGTACATTTAGACATAAGTACCGAATACTATCAAAACTTCTGACATGAATTTAAATGATTATGTAATTGTATATTACCTAAAAATAAGTTATAAAAAATCAATAATAAATCTTATAAATAAAATATTATTTCTTAAAATATTATACTAAATATCTAATCTTCTTCATATCCATATTATCTAAAATAAATAAAAAAAAATCATTATAATCCTATTAAATTTTAAATAAATTATTACAATGGTTTTACATTTTACAATGTAATTTTGAATAGAATATTTTTTATGTTTTCCAAATGAGTTAATTAGAAACTTTTCTGAGAAAAATAATGAAGGTATGGTTTTTAACTGATACCATATGACCTACTTTTTATTCCATTATGTCTAATAATTTTTTTAACCTTAATTTAAAAAATACATATTTATTTTCACATTAAATTTTTTCATTTGTATATGAATAGTATAATTTTTAAATAATCGATTTTAATCAATGAATGTTTTTATAATAAAATGATTACAATTTTATGATTATATTATAGTTTTGGTAATTCATTCGATGAAGGGAAGTTATGTTTTAAACCAAATTTTTATTATTGCATTATAAACCAATGATATGTGGTTCAATAATAATCTAACGAAGTGTGGTTACTTTTTATCCTCTATTGCATTGGTTATAGAATATGACCAAATGATTCTCCCAAATATGAGACAGAGTTAACCGATTAGGTTTATCCTAAAATATGAGGGGAATACAGTATGTTTTTTCCATGATTAATTGTTACAGTTAATATATGAGTTGTTTTAATGGTTATATTTTCGTATGTTTATAAATTAATAATTATGGTCTGTTTTGATTATCTATGTTTGATATTGTAATTATTCACCAAGTTTAAAATGATTTTTCTATTGTCAAAATAGGTTTTAAAATGATTTTTTGAGAATATTTTTTTTCATTTGAAAATGAATTATCAATAATCTTAATGAATAATGTAATAATGTTTACTATATCATGCATTTTTTATATTTTCTTCTATATTAATGGTTTTATTTATATTATGAAACATGTTGAGATTTTTGTGCTAATCCCATGTTTTAAAATTATTTTAATAAAAATTTATGTAATATTATGAATAACTATGAGGCCAAGAAGAAAATTGTGATGTCTTTTTATGAAAATAAAACATTTTTATTTTTAAAAGTTATGTTTTGTGGAAAAATTTGATACTTATTATATGCTCCCAAATATCATTTATAGGTTTACTATGTAATTGGTTGTACTAATTCACTAAAACAATTAACAAAAATGATCCTCAGGGTTATAATAAAGTATATTTTGTTCAATGCATTTAGATTATGGAATAATTACAAATAGAACCTCACATAGCCATCAACAGAAGATATATTATAATCACCAATAGTTATCTATAATTATCAAGTACAATTTACTTAATAAAAGTACTGATATTGCACAATTTACTCATTAAACACTTGAAAACACATTTGAACGTGTAAGTAAAACACTTTCCATTTTCACATATTCATAATGTGAAATATCCATTTTATCTGGAAACTATTAAAAAATTTACAAAATAGAAGGAATAATATAATCATTGAAAATCCATTTTTCTTCTATAGGAATATTGATAATGAATAATATGTATTATGGTGGAAAAAATTTATTCTATATATGATAAATACATTTATTCAGACCCTGGTAAAAAAGACAAAATGACATGTAATGTAATTTTTAAAACATTCCTTTTAAACCCTCTAAATATAACATCAAAAAATGTTGTATTTTATTTTAAATTTTTTTATTTATAAAAATGAAACAAGTAAGAACATTTTGTATAACAATGATATATAGTTGAAATAGTATAAAACATTTAAATTTTTTTATGAGAATCACTTCCCTCAAATCATGGATAATTTCATGCATTATTTAAATCATTATTAATTAAATTATAATGGTTTTATATATAATTATTAAAAAATATAATCATTACATTATTATTATTAAGTTTATTTCAATTATTACCATGGTTTATTAGGATACCAGAATTTTTATTCTCACATTGGATGTTTTGGGTACATTCAGCTTATTAACTCATAATAACATCTCTGCAATGACCGTGGTCAATGAGGTTGTCTTTATATTTCCTAAATAAAATAAAAAATGTTATAAAAATCATATTTTTACATTAAATTAACTTTTAAAACCAACCATGTTATAAAGATGTGTAAAATGAATCACATCATATCAAGAAGATGGTAGTCCACATGTTTGTATTAATGACATTATAATTTTTTTGCTGAGTGGAAAAGAAATAATGTATCTAATATTTTAATTTTATAAAAAACAAATAGGTTATAACTGTCATATGTTTTTCTATATTTACAAACATATGACAATCCTTACAAGGTTTCAATAGAAATTGAATTAAATCACGTCGTAGATGTAGCATTACCCACGTATGAACAAGTGATGATATTGTGTTCTAATTAGAAGCAGGGTAAGAAATTAAGTGGTATTTTATCTTTAATGAATAATTATTATTTTATAAACATCATATATTTTCATTTGAACTTCTATGTTTGACATTCATATAATCAAGGGACAAAAATAAAACATATTGCTTCATCAAGTTGGTATTCGACAAATACATCCAAGCGGTGTTTTTATTTCACATAGAATGAAGAAAAAATATGAAAAAAGTGATTTAAAATTATAACACATAAATTTCAATATATTTACTATAATTGTGTTATTAATTCATAATTTTTAATGATTATTTTAAATTTTTACGAGAGTATCAAAATATGAAACACTAGATTAATAATTATATATCTTCCATAGAAAACCTCCTTTTTCATACACCTTACTACTTATAAAATAGATGGTTGGTGATATGAGGACCTATAGGATGTGGGGAGATACATTTGAACTATTTTTTTGGAAGAACATGTTTGATATAAATGGAATATTCTATGTAAATAATTCTGGATATTATGAACACTTTAATATGTGGGGGAAGTTTCAAACTTTTAATTTTTCTATGTTATAAATTATTACAAATTCATTATCATGAAAGGATTATATAAAACAATAAAATTATTAAGATTATGTATTAAGATTATAAATACCATTATTAAATAAGAATTAAGATAATAGATTATGTCACTTACTTTTCATATATTTATAATGTATAACTTTTTTGTAATACTTAATTAATTACAGCAAACATATGTCTAATGTCCTTATTAGTCTAGTGTCATTCAAATTATTGAAACATAAAAACTTGTACATTGGTGAGATAATTTATTGCTTACTAGGTTCTCTAATACTTTTACCCTTTTAGAAATATAATCCATAATACACATCTTCATAACATGGGTAAGGAAACATAAAAAGGGGTGAGATCAGCCTCCCACCAAGGGTAAATAAGGGAGATACGCAAGCATAAACATGTTCATATAGGTATAATAATGTTATGATGGCATTAAAATATCATACCCTACATATCCTAGATCAAAAAAATGAATCACAATATATTTATTATAATTTCATGACATAGAAATCATAATTGGGTCAAGAGAATAGTCAATTAAAGAATAACAAAAGATTCATACATTGAATTTGTGGAATACACTTATAAAAAGAATATATTATCTCAAGGATTCCTACCAAGAACTTTATATCACTTTACTCTAGGGATAATCACCTATAGAAAAACATTGGGTTTCAGAGAATAACCCATGCACACTCTTATTTTCATGATTGGGCTACAACCCTTGTACCATCATACATTTAGGATTGATCTAAAACATGTGTACCTTCTTATTTTTATTCATGGGCTACAAAAAATATACCTATGTATTTTCAGGAATAGTCGACAACCCGAGTACACTATTTTTTTGGGATTGGGATATAACCTATGTACCCTATAAACACTTATACCATCTATCATTACCTAATTAATTAGATGTTGATATATTTTCCACCCATATCATAATAAAATCATACATATGGGTTACCCAAGATCATTAACAATCATACCATAACACATTAATTGAAATGTATTTCATTAATATGTAATCATATCATAAAATTTTAAAAGAATACAGGTTTCATAATAATTTCATCAACGGCCTAAAAAATGAAAATAATAGGGTTTAATAATATTTGAACCCATGTAAAATAAAAAATGATACATAAATATATAACTTATGTAATAGAAATGGATTTGATAGAAAAATAACCCATGAATGAGAATGGGTTTCATAAACATCATTTCCTCAAAACATAAACCATTTAGAGTAAAAATTTGACTATAGCTTTGGATAATTTACCTAGAAATGAAAGAGTAATATCATCATATTCAATCATTAATGATAAATAATATTGAAACATATATTAAAAATATTTCTCCGAAAATTATCCTATCAACTTTGAAAAAATTATTCTTAATCTATAAAACATTTGGAAATACAATAAATTTAAGACACCAAGAATATTAATAAAAAAATCATGAATGTTTTTTGAAGGATACTTATTTTAAAAAACATTGAATATTTTTATTGAAATATTTAAAAGTTTCGGAACAATATATCTTTTAGAACATTTTTAACATTTATACTGAAATCTTGAAAACATTTTGAAAACCATTTTTTGAAAACATTTAAATAATTCTTAAAAATTTTATGTAACACACTTCATTTAATTCACTATGAAAACATATAATATATTACTTAATAATACCTATAAATGTGGTATCTTAAAAATGTTTATAGACAAAACAAATTTTCCTATTGGGTATCTTTTGAAACATAATCCCAATGAATGAGAGATATTAAAATGCATATGTAAATACACATGTATTTAAAGATAATAATCAATTAATATATTATTGTACAATACATAAATTTCATGAAAGAAATGATTTTTTGACTAAGGTGTATATCTCATACAAATAAAATTGTGACTAGAATTCCCCTTACCATATGTATTGACTCAATTCGTTATCATAAAAAACTATATTATAATAAATATAAGTTTATTATACATGTTTTAAATAAAAATAAAATTTTATCAATATGTATTTATTATGATTCTATATTACCCTTTAATTAACAATTCCATTTAATGGTTTCCCTTTGGGTAATATATGATTTGTTCTTTAAACAAGTTTTTACTTATTATTCTTTATCATATTACTTATATCATGATTTAATTACATAAATAATGTAAAAAATTGAATAAATACCATATATATATATTCATTATTAATATACATACAATAATACATAAAATATATAATTTTACAATGTAATTCACTGTTTAGCAAGATGGTAGGTTGTACGTACTCATGAATAATGTTTTCAGTTCATTTTTGTATTGAATGTATGAATGTAATTTATATATATTTGTGTGTGTGTGTGTGTACAATTGATCCAATATAATTATCTAATCTTATATATAATATATTTCAACTAAATTCATCCTTAATAAATTCCATGTATATTGTAAATGAATCACATCGCATTGAGGAGTCTGTAGTCCACACCTCCCGAAACGAAATATTTATATTTCCAAAAATAGAAATAATGATGTTATGGAATATCTAAGTATTAAATTATAATAATTAAATCATCAATATTATATAAATCATATAAATTTTTTTCCCATCATAATTCTCACTGTGAGAGGTGGTGAAGGAAAAACAAACAACATCGTTTTGTGAGGCGACAGTTCTCTGTATAGAAGAACTATAAGTTTGTTACTCTTTTGATGGAATTGTGTAAAAGAATATGATAAAACAATAAATTGAAAACATAGAAGCATATTTCGGTTATTGAGATTATTATATTATAATGTAATAGTAATATTTTATGTGGCGTTGAATGAAAATAAAATAATAGAGTTTGAGGAACGATGTTACATCTTCTTTGGGTCACCCCTATTAGTTTAAAACAAATGTATTTATGAAAATAGGTAGGATTCAAGGATGAGTTTAGGTATTTTTTAGATTATTTTATTATATTTTGGAAAATAAAAATGGATTGATGAGTGTGAGTAATGGGGTTTTTTGAGTGACTTTTCGTAGTTGTGGAGTAGTGGAATTATTGTCTGTTTTTTGAAAGGGAATTTGACCTCAATTTGTCACATTAAAAGTGGAACAAATAATTGTATAAATAAAATAATATTTATTATATGGAATGAATATATAAATGAAATTATTTTTGGAAATTTTTCTAGGATGTTTCTTACAATAAATGGGTTTTAGTCCTTTACTAAGGCATTTTTCTCTTAATCATATTAATTAATTTTTGTTACCATCACTAATATCATTGTTTTAAAAAACTAAGAATAAATTATTTTCAATTATAAATTATTCTGATTCAAAATATGGAATCCATTTTCTCAAATTATTATCACATAATTAGATTAAATTAATTTAAAATTATTCATGTAGATGTGTCCCGACAGTGGACTTTTTTAACAAAAAAATAAAAATATTTGAATGTTTTGAAATCCAATTTCAATGTGAATCTTTTTATGATAACCTAAATAGGATTAATATATGTATAATTAATTTCATAATTCATTAGAAAAATTTTAAAATATCATTTAACAATTTAAATAAATTAGATAAAAAGTTGATTTGAATTAAAATTAACTATTTTTAACTATTAATCCAAAAATGAAGTCTTTCATAAAAATCCCTAAAATTAACCATAATATAATATAATCCCTATGAAGAGAAAATTATTTCATCAAATTATATTTAATAAATTATATAATATTACTTTTTTTATTGTTCACATAATTATATAAACAACGGTGTATTTAAGAAAATAGTATTGTCAAACATATAAATACATTACAAATATTATATGTTTTATTATCAATATGTTGCAGTTATATAAAACCAATATAAATTACATTTAAATGTTATTTATTACTATTCATATTACAATTTTTTATAGATAGATTATAATTATCATTCATTAATAATTATAATAATGAAATTTTCTTTTGTAAAAACTCTATGTTCTGTGTAACGCATGCCATGTTGGTGCTCTGTACAATACAAGGTTATCCCAATTTAGCTTATAATTATTGTTTGAATTAGTCAACTGTGTAAAGAATGAAATTAATGATAATTAATTTATTCAATAAATATTAATAAAAACTTGAGTTGTTAAATTCAATGCCCAATAATACTAATATCTCCCTTGGAATTCATCATTAAGATACAAAAAAATGTGGATATTTCAACCTCATTGTATCATCAATTTATCATACAGCTTCCTAAAACTGGTGATTTATCAATTTCACATTGTCCTTGTGAGTGGTCTTGTTTCACTGAACTTTCTTTGCATGATCTAGAATTTATACTGGCTGATCCATATAAAACTGATCCTACTCCATCTTTATAACCTCTATGATAAATACATGTCTGGATATAGTATTTACTTATTTTGGAGATATAAAAATTACATTTCATGTATTTTAGAGAGATTTGGTAGAAGTTCCAAGTAATATTATACCATCCTAATATGATCAATAATTTCCAAGGGACAACACTAAATAGGGATTATTTCCCCTTCCTTCATGAAGCTCACGACCTTCTTCTAGGGAGATATTCGTAGAAACACTTTCTCACGAAATTTTAATTCTGTATCATGATGACGGTTCTCAACATTAATTTTTTTGAATTTTTCCTTACTTAAAATATTTCAAAATAGTTAAATAATTCTAGACCATTTTTACAAATATTTCAGGTCCTAATAACATTCTCTCTCATTCATTATCCTAGAACTTTGGAGTACAATATTTCATTCCATAGAGTTAGTCAAAAGGATCCATCTTAATGATTTATTTAGAGATACTGTTTTATGAAACTCAACTTCAATATGTTTTTGATTCACCCCACCTTTTAAATCTGATGAATATAATCTCAACATATCCTATAGGGTTTTAATTGATCGTTCAAACTGACCATCCATATGAAGATAATAAGAAGTGATGAAACTCAATTCTATAACATTCTATTTCTAAAGAATTCACCAAAACATTTATATAATCCTCTCATACTAATTAGATATAATATAATTTGTTATTCCAGGAAACCTTTCAGTTACATTAATATATATCATGTCATGCTAATCTTGTGAGAAGTCTTATCGAATCTGGATGATGTGTGTTGACATAGTAAATCAATCAAAAACCACCAAATAGAATGAAAGTTTTTATTGGTTTTATAGATTCCCTAAAAAAATATGTTGTAATATTCTGCCATTTCGATTCTGGTATGCATAATGTACAGAACATCCTCTTAGACATTTGTTTTTCATTGTTAACATAATAGTATACCAGGAACTAAAATATAAAATCAATGATATCCCTCTTCATGTCATATCACCATAGATATTATTTAATGCTTCTATATATATTCATAATTCCAACAGGAATAGAGAATGAAAAACTATTACCTTCCTCTGATAACCCCTTATTTAAATTGGTATGTGTGGAACACATACATGGTTACTAAAATTTACCATTCCATCCTGAACAATTTGAAAAATTTAAACATACATTACCTCCATTTCTATCTCATTATATTTCTTTTCTTCCTCATCTATCATCAAATGTATATAAGGATGAACATTAAATTGATCAAGATATGTTTTCTACTTGTCCTTAAAAATTTTAATATCCATCCTTTAAAATCCATCTATATTGTTTATTTTTCCATCCTCATGATGGATATGATAGAATTATCCTTTTTGATCAATGAATTGTCCACCTTTTTCATCTTACCAGTGTGTTAATGTTCTGAGGAATAATAATCCTTTATCATCTGCAACTATCTTCTCTAGAGGATTTTCAAGTCCTTATATTTGAATACATATTTTGGACTTTTAGGATCAATATATATATTATACTTTTCTACATGAATATAATACTTATATATCATTAATTAAAAAATTACCACAACTAAATCCAAATCAGGTGTTTGCTAATTTTTCTTTTGGATCATCAAATGTCATGAGAAATAAGAGAAAGATATGTATATTTTCTTGTTAACACATTCCAATTCCATCTTAGATGCATCACAGTAGATTGAAAACCATTATCCACAATAGGATAATGTAAGCATAGGTGTAGTTACCAACCTTCTAATTAGTTCCTTGAAATCTTCCTCATATTCGTTTTTCTAGAGGAAATTTGCACCCTTCCGAGTAAACATGATTAAAGGATTATATAGTCATGATAAATTCTTAAACAACCATTGATAATATTCATCTAATAAAATAATACTACATATCATAGTCATCGTGGATGCTATAGGATAGAATTCAATGGTATCCCTCAATTTTGTTTCTCTTCTTTTACCTTCTTTTGAGATTATGTGACGCAATATTGAAACCATTTGTATCCAAAATTCACACATTGTAACTTTTTAAAGCATATTATCTTTCAAAAAGGAAGAAAGAGAAATTCTAAAGTGTTCGTCATGAACTTTATTTCACTTTTTATATATAAGGATGTAATCTATAAAGGCTACCAAAAATTGACTGAGGTAATCATTATGTAGTCTATTCATAAAATCCATGAAGAAAACATGGGAATTAGTAAAGCCAAATGGAAGCACTATAGACTCATACTATTCATACCTTGTACAAAATGTGTTCTTGGGTATATCCTCTTTCTTGGCCATCAATTTATAATAAAAAAACAATTGTAAATCAAAGAAAAAGTATTGATCTCCATGAATTTGATCAATCAAGTCATCAATATGAGGAAGGAGATACTTGTTCTTGATCATGATCTTTTTGAAGTAGATATAATTAAGAAATAATCTTATTGATCCACATTTATTTTTCACAAATAGGATAGGTGCACATAAAGGTGACACACATGGGTGAATGAATCAATTATCATTTTCTTTATGGGTTATCTTATTCGATTCCAACAAAATAATTGGTGATATTTTATATAAATACATTTAAATTTGTGTGGATCCATTTATAAGGTATATCATGAACTCATTGATATGTTTTGGTAAATATCTGGGAAACACCTTTTGGAACACATACAAAAAATTCCTAATCATTAGGAATATCATTTATATTGATTTTATCCCAAAACATTTGAGGAAAAACGCCTTCTGAATAAGAATTAAGGCCCAGGAATTGTATATAATCACTAGATTTTGTTTATACTTATCATAGCATTGATAGATGGCCATAGGTTGGTTTTAAATATCGAACATTACAAATTTTAATCAGTAATTGATTCGGTCATTATGTAGAGATATAAAATACTTTAATAAGATGACATCAAATTCATATAGGGAATGAATGAAAATATTTTCCAGAATTATAATCCCACTAATTTGAACTAGAGAGTAATCATATACATTAGATGAAATCATCATACCATTATGGGTTTGTATTAATAATTACCAATATAATAGATTGTGTAGAATCTGAATTGCATTAAAAATAAAAAGATATGAAATAGTCGGTAGATTGATAATCAAACAATTTTTTTAGTTCTAGAGGGGATGGTACGATTACCTATCACCATGTCGTTATAGAACCCCTCATCAAAAATATTGATCACATGAGATTTCCCCTTGTCCCTAGTTTTGAGATGTTGCTTGTGTCAATCATCATCGTCAACCCATCATTTTGGGAACTGCTTAGCAATATTTTCTAACACATTATAATTGAATCGATGGAGTTTTGGAGGTTCTTTCTATGACTCGTTTCGTCTATTTACATGTTTTCTCAACTTCTTACAATAAGGGAATTAATAAATTTATGAATTGACTTCCCTTATAAAACATATTATACCCAATAAGAAAATTTCAACCATGTTTCGTTTTAAACATAGAGCATAAAGATAGACTTGTCTTATTCTTTCCATGGTTTTTTTATTATCCATTGAACTCCATTGTCATTTTCATGTTAAAACAAAGAGATTGTTTTGTAACTAAAACCACTATTTCATCTTTTATTCCACAAAATTATGTATCTTCATACCCATTAATGTATCTAATATACAACACCCTTATGAAAAATTCCTTTAATTTATTGAATAAAATGTCTGCTTTATATTCATGTTGAATGATAATCTTAGGAACATACCTGAGAATTCATCTTCAATTATACTCACAAGTACCGAAGGATTCATTATCCTTATCCTTAAACATAGGGACATCATTTTCCATATTCATATGAAGTACATGAGGAAGTAATTATTAAATAATATGTTTTTTACTCATCCCAATACATAGACTCAATTTAATCTTGCTTCCTCGTAATCTTGATTACTGTCCACTTCTTATCTGCTTCACCTTATTTCTAATAAACAACCAGAATGACTTTATGAGGTTTGGCACACTATATAATAGAAAATATCATTTCAGTTGTACCGATCGAGTGTTTTGAAAAATATCATTAGAATAACCACTAAAATATGGTGGATGCTTCCTTGTAATAGACTCCATAGAACGTTGTTCCATATTTTTCTCATTCTCAATATTAGTATGATTTTTTATTGCCAATGTAGGGAGGGTGAAGCAATGAGATTTTGAATTAAAACTCCCATATCATATAGATGCTCTAGGGGGAAATCGTTTCATATTCCATTGGAATAATTTTTAACACTATTATTCCAGGTTTTAACCATTGTTAAAACTAAAAAGCATGGATTAAGGAAAGAAATTATAATAAGGGACCACATAATTAGGAAAAACTACTTACATGACTTTTAAATTAGGACACCATCCTTTATCAATGTCATGATAGTTTTATCCTCGTTTATTCATTGAAAACATATTTCTAAATCCATTATGATGGATATAAATTATTTTTGGAATCCCCAAAGCATATCCCCCATGAGTGTAAATATAAGTGTGTAGTAATGCCCATTTTCATGTACTAAGATATGCAAATATCAGGTCCAATGCACCTGGTCAGAGTGGTTAACCCCATGTATATTTTCACAAGATCCACATTCACTTACTGTATCCAAGTAGGGTTGTATTAAAAGGAAACCACTCACTCTATTATTTACCTATATTAGATGAAATTTTCAATTAATTTTCATTATCCTTATACAAATCCGTAGACATTTATTTAGGGCTCTCACAAGGGTTTTCACATCATAGTGTCCAGTGGATAAATAAATTTTTTTCTCATATTCCAACTACAATCTCCTTTTTTTGAATATATTAACATTAAATAACATTTACAGAATATTTAAGACATCAAACAAATATATTCCAAATGACTATACTAATCTAGTGTGTTTGGAAAAAATAAAATGAAATAAATGTTACACAAGTGAGATACATTATCTCCCTTTATATTCTCCAATACTACCACCCTTTTTAGACATACTATAAATAATACACATATTCAAAACTGGGAGAAGGAAATAAAAAAAGGGGAGCTAAGATGCTCAATAAGGGTATACAGAGGATATACATTAGAATAAACATGATCAATTCTGAATGTGAATGATATTATACCATTATATGATCATACCTTTTATATAAAATATGACAAACCTTAATCAGTGAATAAATATTTGATTTCCATAAGACATTTATTATAATGGGGTAAAGATAATAAGCTGTGAAAGCGTAAAATTGGGGCAAAACATGGGATTTTTGGAACAAACATAATCATTGAATACAATATGTCAAGGATAATTACCAAGACTATCATAACAACTTATACTTTTGTTACACACTCATAGAACTGCTTTAGGATTAGGATTACAACATATGTACCCTATTGTTTTTGGGATTGAGATACAACCCATGTACCCTCTTACTTTAAGGATTAGGCTACAACCCATGTTTCTAATTATTTTCTTACTTGGGATACCACCCATGTACCTGATTGTTTTCATGCTTGGGATATAACCCATATACCTTCTTATTTGCAGGTTTGGGTTACAACCCATGTACCCATTGATCTCATATATCATTTATCATTTTATAATTCATTAGAGAAATATATATAGACCCCACCCATTTCATAATGAAATTATACTTACGTGTTCCACAAGATCATAAACAATCTGTCATAACCCATGAAATGAAATTGATGTCATAAACATGTAATCATATTTTAATATATGGAAAATAGATAGTTATAATATTATTTTCATAAAATGAATAACCTACGAAAAAAATCAGGTTTTTTTTGGAATCTATCCCATGAAAAAATTATGCTTCATATAAATATAACATAAAAGAGATAATTTGGTTTCATATACAAATTACTCATTAAAGAAAAAAGTGTTTCAAAAACATCATGCCATCAAGACATAATTCATTTAGAGAGAAAATATGAATTGGTCATTTTCATCATTCCCAATAAAGTAAAAAGTAATATCTAAGGATGTCATATTATAAATAAAATAATATTGAAATATATTTTACAAACATTTCTTCAAGAAAATACACATTATTATTTGAAAAAATATTTTTAAAACATAAATCCTTTTGAAACAAATTTCATTGAATAATCTTTTAAATCATACACTAAAATCTCAATAATATTTTAAAAGTAATTATTTGATAACAATTTGAAAACATATAAATAAATTTTCAATGTGTATTGAAAAAAATTAATTTTAAAACACTTTAAAAACATGTAAATAATCTTAAATTTTTTTAAAACCTAATTTATAGAAATCAAATTGAAAACATATAAATAATGCTTAAAAACGTTTGAAAACCCATTTTATTGAAGTCAATTAAAAAAATATAATGGAATCCTTAAAATCCATCAAAATTTCAAAATCATATTTACATGAAAAATATACTAAAATATCATCATTGAAAATTTGTTTTTTAATGTTTATTTTTTTGAATACAATGTTTTTGAAATTCATGGAATGTGTCTCGAAGAAATAAAATTGAGACAAAACTTCTTTTCATATTTGATAATATTTGAAAAATAAACCCCACGAATGAGATATCATAAAATAGATATTTAAATACCCATTAATTTAAATATAAAAATCCTATAATATATTAACTGGAATTAGTTTCACCACAAATAATAAATCTGTTTTCAATAAAGCATAAATATCTCCAAAAAAAGATACACTTGAAATACCATTCCCTGATATCTTGATTCTCATTATAAATGTGGAATCCTCCAGTATAATAAATATAAGATTATTTTATATATTATATATAACCATATTATTATATATAACACAATAAATGGTTTGATTATAACTTTAGATAACCTTCTTATTAATAATTCTATGTTATGTTTTCATTTCGTGTAATATCCTCTTTGTACTTCATAAACGTTTTGACTAACTATTCTTGATCATCTCACTTAGATGATGATTTACGTGTTTATTTAATGTAAAACATGATATAAATATCATATATATTTATCATATATTTGTTTATAATAATGTATAAAATATATAAATATGAAATTGAATATAGCGTTAAGGGAGACTACTAGTCGTATTTACGCATGAACACTATTTCTGTTTTACTATCGCATTGAAATAAGGAAATTAAGGAATATATGTATATATATATCATGATTTTAGTATAATTATTATATCATATGTATCATATAATTTATCTAATCACATCATTAATACATTTTGTTTAAAGTGTGAATGAATCACATCTCTTTGTGGAGGCGGTACTCTACAATTCCGTGAACAAAATTATCATTTTTACCCAAAATTGAAAGTATGAATGTTTGTTTTATATTATAAATAAATAAGAACAATAAAATCATTCATATAATATTTATAATATAACAATATATTATCCCTCACAATGTCCACCTGTGAGAAGGGGTATTGGAAAAAATAATAACATTGTCTTGTGAGGTGGTAGTTCATCGTACATAAGAACAGTTTGTTCTTTACTCATTAGATGGAGTGGTATATAAGTAAATATTTAAAAAATATAATAACTACATATAATTTAATTTAGTATACTTAGTTTTTTATATAATCATTTAATAATAATATTGTAGGTGTTGGAGAATGAAAATAAAACAAAATATCATGATGAAAGATGTTACGTCGTCCTTGGGTAACACCAATTGTTTGTCACCAGAGTGACTCCTTGGATGACTTTCATCCCTATGGGTCTCTCTTAGTATTATGGAAGGGATTTGAGGAGATTATTTAAGTATATTTTTATGATCTAAAGGGCTTGATATGTGTGAGTATGGGGGACGAGTGAGTGCATTTTTATTGTGGAGGAGTGGCATTCATTTGAATTAATGGAAAGGGAAATATACTATTGTTTTTCCAATTAATATCAAATAATTGTAAAAATTATAAACAATTGGTGATACTGAATAAATATAATTATACAATTCCTTTGGGACAATTTTCTTGTTCTTTTGGGCCTTATGTTTAGGGATTCCCCTTTAATTAAGCTAATTTATACCTTATTCACTGTAATAAATTTTAATCCCATTATCTAATAATATTGGTCAAAATATAATTTGAACATATTTGAAATTATATTTTTTACTGATTCCACAAATGTAATAATTTTTCTACATTATAATCACCAAATTACTAGAAATTAATATAAATCTACTACGGTAGAAGTGTCGCGATAACAGTTTTTTAGAATTTTTTTAAAATTTTAGAATGTGTTGACATCCAATTTCATTGTGAAATACTTTTCTATGACTTAAATAGGATTATATGATATAAAATTAATCTCACTATTCATTAAAACAAAATTAAAATATAAATAATATATTTAAATAAATTAGATGAAGAAGTGGTTGTTGAATTTAAAGTCAATATTCTTCACTATTAATCCAAAAAATGAGGTTTTCAAAAAAATAAATAAAATTTACCCTAAGATAATTTTTAAATTATGAATTAATAAATCTTTTTTATTTTATCAAATTTAATTTCCAAAATTTTCTAAAATTTCCTAAAATTAATTTTATTATAATTCACATAAGTTCATAAAAAATGATTTCATTTCAGAAATTAGTATTTTCAAACATATAATGAAATTTCCAATGTTACATGTTTTATTATCCATATGTTTCATTTATATAAAACCCTTATAAATAATATTTTATAATTATGTATTTCTATTAATAATACTATGTTTAATGGTAATGTAATGACTAAAATATAGATAATTATAATGATAAAATTCTATTTTGTAGAAACTCGGTGTTGCATGTAGTGCAAGGTATATCAGTGTTTCATTTAGTGAAATATTATCCTGGTGTATATTATAATTAATTTTTGAAAATTTTTAGCATGGAATTGATAGAATAAAATAATATTAATTTATTTGAAAAATAAATCAAAAAATCTCAGGTTCTTTCATAATATCTTGTGGCCTTGCCAATTAGTTTATAACATAATTAGAAAAAAAATTTCCTTTACTATGAAAACTAATTTTTACGTAGTAATTATTAAAACATAAAATAATGAAATTAATATTATTACTGAATTTTAACCTTCTAAGTAAAAATATGAATAAAAAATTAATTATTCAATTATTCAATTTTTCAGAAATTATTTTTTATATAATCACACAAAGTACAAAAATAATAGTTTGTTTACAAATTCTATTTTAAGAATACAAAATATATTATCAAGAAATAAATTATAAATCTTATTAATGTAGAAATAATTTTTTTGTTTTTATAAAAATAGTACTAATTTAACTATAAAAAAATATAATATATAATGGACCAATTTTAATACATGAAATGAAATTACAATGATATAGAAAATCAGTAATATTCAATACATAATATGAAATAAATATATTCAAAAAATCACAAAAATAAATACTAATATTTCATATAATGAATCCATTAATGATACACATTTTATAATATAAAATTTTTAAAATTTTAAATTTAATTATTAAATAAAATAAATCATTGCTTGTATAGATTTATTTAAATAATACTACTCATTTTTAATTGAAAAATTATATAACGTTTTTAATAAAACTATGATGAATCTGAATCCGAAAATTAAATACATATTATTAATAATATATATTTATTTCTATAATTAACTAAGTTATCATAACCCTGATAGGTAGGATTCACTATTAGGAAAACCATGCACCAATCATGTCTTTTGGATCTATCAAAATACAAAAGCATTTGAACGGTTGTTCTATGGTTTATACCCATGTTGTGAATATCATTATAGTCTTGTAAAATTACTAAAAATTTAAAATTTAAACCTATTTAGGCTTGAAATTCTTGTTAATGAAAAAATAAGTGAATAAATAAAATAAATAGGAATTCAGTGGTTAGGGTGTAACACATTGATTCAACATGAACCATTATTGGTCAAGAATATTTAATTCTGGATCAAAAATATAATATATATAATATTTTTTAATAATTAATTCATTACCAATAATAGTTTTTTTTATTGAGATATGATGTTTTCCATGATATTTTGGATAAGTCCTAAAAAATAATTGGATATATAGATGAGCTCTAGAACTACAAATCATCTTTTGATTGAGGGATAATCTGAATTGAAAATTGAAACATTGGACGAAATGTTCTGATATGTTTGATTGATTTCAATGATGGTTGGGATCACCATTATCCTCTAGTCTATTTTACCCACATGGGACTTTAGTGAGAGATACCCTGTGTCAGGGTTAATCAGGGTATGAAACTCATTTACATTTTCCACATATACATGCATCTCTAACTACCCAAACCAATATTGATACTACATATTGGCAGGGTCACTCTTGTTTTCACCTGTCTGGTGGTGATCTAGTTAATTTGTGAACTTATCTTATCCTTACTCTAATAATATTGATGATAATTCAATCCACATGCACTTTTTATCATCTAGAAAATTATATATGAAAATAAAGATACGAAGACTTAATAATTTTATTTTATTCACTCACTTTTGGCTACTTCAAATGATCACACACCAACTTTCATCCAATATTCCAAAATATTCTATTTATCCATAGTAGTGTGGAAAAAAATCAAGTATGGTCACACATACCAGGTTTACTACCTTTACAATGTCTTGTTTTTAAATGACTACAACACAATGGTCGATCTCTTGGTCATCTCCCTTTTATCTCTATATCTTGAGGGAATGATTTTTTCCTCATAGTCAAATGCACAACTCCACTATCTTATAGTTAATTTAAAAATAAAATCTCACTAAACATCCTAATTTTCTTTTTAAAAAATCTTATAAAAACTAACATTGTTGTAGATTCACATTCCCTATTAAAATAGTATTCATAGAAGATTAAATTCCATTTGAAAGGTTTTCAATGAGTCTCAATCATTTTCTATGTCGCTATACATAAAACATTCATGAAACATAAAACCATAATGAAATGATATTTATGTTTTGGAACTAAATACTTTTATGAATCCTAAACTCTATATTCAAGAAAAATTATGGTAGTCTTAAAAAATTAAATTTAATTACACTCATAGACTTTCATGAATCTTGATGGATTTTTAATAAATCCCTCTGACCTGATCGAAACCAATCTTTTATTTGATGAACTAATGTTATTATGAATGTTTCATGTAAGAAAAAAACCATTATAAAATTAATTAGTGAATTTAGAGCCTTTATATAGTCACAGAGTTAATATTTCTAAAATGAGGATGGTAATATAATTTAAATAAAGGTTGTCACCACTATATGAGAATTTCATTCATGCCCCTCACTTTTTTAAATCTCTTAATTATATTTCACATAGCACCTATTGTTCGTGAAATTTTTATAAAAAAATAATCACTTCCATTTTCTTCTAAAAAATGTCATCTTTTAATATGTTTTCACCATCTTGAAACATAATGCCTTCAAAAAAATATATTTTAAATAATAACCAATATTTTTAAAATGAATTATCATTTTAAAATTTTCATGTGGTGACCGTATATATTCAAATTTGAAAAACATTGTTCTTGTTCTCACGAATTTCATCTTTATAAAACTATTTCATAGACATCATCACTATTTTATTTTATGTTGTGCCTATCACAATTTTTTTTTCCACAAAACATTATAAAACTCTTTCTTCCTTTGGAATAACTTTTCCACTTGCACAAAAATCATTCCTTTTACATTTTTCATATGGTAACATGGAATCACCATGTTAAGATAATAGATTATTTTCATTATTCTTATTCATTTACTTTATTCTCTTTTTCAAAATTCCTACAGACACACATCCATAAATGTTAATTACTAAATATATCAAGGTATTAATTATTAAAGTGTCTTCATGAACTATGAGTAATTCATATATGTCATGGTGGTATACATTCTCAAATTTTATCAACCCATATCACTATATTATCATGAAATACATTTCAGGTTCTCACATTTTTTCCTATAATCCACCATATTACATTTATTAGGATGACTATATTATCATGAAAATGACACATCATTCCCATTATCATCATTTCTTAATTTAGGGTTCCACTTTACCAATAATCGGAATAATATCCTCATATGTAATATTTTACATGGTGAATATATAATCTAATATTTTTAACCATATCATTTCAATGTATACACTACATCCAACACTGCATCATGCGAGGGTTAACAGTGATATGGATTGCATTGATTCCAAAAAAAACCCTTGGAAACATCAATTCCATACAGTTTCCAACTATCACTCCCATTATATTTTCTTACAGGACATTCATGAATCATTTTCCCATATATTGATTAATCATAAAAAAATTTTTTGATACCAAATATCTATGAATTATAATGAAAATTGTTAATTATTTTTGGGGATCAATATAAAATGTTTCATAATGGTTGACACATGAGAAAAACACTAATTCAACCACACTATGAAACTAATTTCAACATGAACACCTTTCATGCATTAGTTTCATAGAACTCACATCTTCAACATCATTTAGATTATATACTTTAATTTCTACTCCCACTGTGAAAAGTTTTGTAGCAACACAAATAGATTCATGAACCATTCATTGTTGAATAGAAACTATATATAGATTCATTATTCATTATTCATTGAGTATATTAATGATAAAAATACCCCATTTAAATCATATTAAAATTATAAAGAGTATAGTATATATGGATTTTAAAACAATGTAATCCTATACCTTGGAAAAAAGGGTTTTAGTTTTTAAATTTCCATCATTATCCAACTATCTTCGAAATGTCATAAAAAAAGCATTTGGTATTTTATTAAAATGATACCATTCATTTTTTTACTGAATTTTGTTTCCTTTATCAATTATGTGCATGGGGGTATTTTTTATACACAAAAATTTTCAACAATTTACATGAATTTTATAACAAGAAAAAATTATCCACCTCTGACATGAAATTCCCCTGCTTGTTTAACCCTTTAGTCATATCCAATAAATCACTTCTTCCCCTACACCATTCTTACACATGGGTATGTAGGTTTGATAAATATCTCATTCTATAATACCATATTTATATTGTATCTACATTCAATATGATATTTAGTGGGTAAACAAAACACTATCCTAATAGACATGAACAAAACCTCTAAGACTACTATGTCAATAAATGGTTTAGGAATGAAGAAATAAATTTAATAACACCATCCATATACATTGAAGTCACATTAATATATACATATTTAGAAATAATTGATCTTCAGTATCTTTTTATGACTTTTTCATGGTTTCTTCTTTATCTCCAGACAACAATATGATACAAATTATTTATATTGATACCTATTATCAAAGATAATAGTATGATGGATGATTTCATTGATTGAATATTTCTCAATACCAAATGTTAAAATTATACATTATTTGTTACATGGAGTTCACATCATAAATTGTAGTAGGAAAATAAAATATTATCTCATTCATAGGATTCCATTACTTATTTTTGGTGAATCCTTCTATAAAATTTTTATATCAGAACTCAACCTATATTTCTCATCTTTTTCACCTAATATATAATTTAAATTTATCATGAGATTTATTTAATCATATAAGTCTCTAATATCTATATTAAAATCATTTGATTTAATATTTTAGATCATAAATATTTAATACATGATTTCCCAACTATTTTTTCATCTCAATTTTTTATATATTCAAGGAATGATGTAAAGGTTTTTTGGTTATATTGACATTAATTATTCATGGATCATGTAACCAATTGAAATAAATAGAAACATCAATATACAACTCATGATGCCCATTATTGTGAATCTACATTAATTATGTGATTCTTCATCAATTTTAACATATTTTAATTATAGATTCATAAAAATTATCTTCAATTGATATGAATAAATTCGATTTCTTCGGTACATAAAACTACTAATTTTCATCTCTTGATGAACCTTCCCATTCATTATATCTACCCAAAATCATTATATATTCAACAATAATTAATACAATTCAACCAAATGGGATTATGGGATGTATTACTTCATGAAGTAGAGGAATGGGGCTTGTCTTGGTAGGCCACCACCTTTAGTATCATACATCCCATTTCACCTTTTCGGATTCAGGGGAATGGAATTCCCCAGCAACATAGACCTCTTATTTTTCATAATCATTCTTCATTTAATTATTATTTATCGCCTTGAAAGTGGATATTCATAGTTTTAATCCACTAATACAAACACTATATCATGTTTTTAATATATAGTTTCCATTTTTTAGATCATCGATTTCCATTTCTTCATTACCCAACTCAAAAAACCTTTATCCATTTATACTCTTAATAATACAGATCTCCTCACATGTTATAGAATGGATTTTTTTTCTATGCCTTCTTGCCGATAAATTTATCCCTTTTGGATTTATCATGTTTCATGACCGATGACTTCATTTTTCATGTCTCTTTCTAATTATTTTCTCTGCAACTCCTTTTATTTTTCCAAATATAATTCTATTCTATACGAAAACACTTATATTCAATTTATTATTTTGAACACCTATTAAAGATACAGTATTATAATTTCATGAGTATAATCACATTTCTATTCATTAATTTTCTTATTGTAAATTTTTTAATCCCTCTTGGGAATGCCACACATACACCATATTTATCGTGAAATTAGTCCTCTTTGGTTGTAATCTTATGTGGTATATCATTCATTGTGAAATTATTCTCTATTTTCATAGTTGGACTGCCTTTTTTTCCTTAATAATTTATTATTACATTATAGAAGATATACCATGGGTGAAATGATGTTGGATATTGACACACCATTTTTGAGGTCCATTAATATCCTCTAGAGTTGTAATTATATTATCTTGGTTTTTTAAATATGGTTGTGTTCTGAACAATGTCCATGACACTAAAATTTTTTCCAAAAAAGAAGAAAGGAGAATAAGGGGAAATTACATGTGACGATAAGTAGGTAATTTTATGGTGTCTCTAATATAGTATGGAAGAAAATATGTAGGAATTTCATTCTTCCATGTGATTCATGATGAACTCCTATATTGGTAGGACCTTCGGAAAACATGTTTGCTTCACGGTAGGTGTGAGTGACAACGAAATTGAGATTCCTGAGTGAGTTAAGATAATCAATCCATCGGGAGATAAGAGTCCGTGCAAGATGGGAAACACCATTCCATATAGCTTGAACTATGGTTGTAGGGTCTCTGTTAATTCAAATTTTATTCCAGGTTTTCATTTTGTCAAAGGAAATGGCATGAATGACACAAAAAATTTCAGCCTCCAAAGCAGAAGAGAGACTACAGCTTGAATAGAAATATTTTAGTATCAGATCAAGGAGATCTCAAAAGATTCCACCATAGCCCAATGGTCCATGTTTTCTTTAATTGAAGCTCCACCCACATTGACTTTGATTCAATCAGTTGGAGGAGCTTTCCAGAAAGATTCAATAGTTTATTTGGTATTTGGGTAGTTTCCACAAACTCCAATGTGGCGAAGGATCTCAAGATCCTTAACATAGTTGTCGCAATGGTCCTTTTGAATTAAGGAAGCCTCTCTAATAGCAATAAGGATACTCATTTTACCTGAATTTAATTTGAATGATTGTGTGTTAAAGATAAAATCATTTCTTCTATACTAGAGGATGAGAAGGAGCTCCACAATAGCTGTGAGGAAGTGGTTTCTTATTTGCGGGGTCCCTGGAAAGTCAACCCTCCGTTTTAGCTGGGAGAAGATAAAGTTATAAAAAATCTATATGAACTCTAAGAGATCAAAAATGTAATTCCAATGTGTAGAAGAAGATTCAAAATATATGAAAAGATGATTAATTTCCTCACGATGTTGATTGCACATTATACATTTAAAACAATGATTAATACCATTAGATTGAAAACATATATCAGTGGGAACTTTTTGGTGCACAATCTGCCAAATAAGAGTATGACAAGATAGTTTTAACCATGCATTGATGAAGTTTTTAACCCAACATAGAGAGTTGTCAAAGTTAGAATAGCATTGGTTACAAAAAAAATTTGAGTCAAGCATGCCATTTTGAGCAGGCTCCCAAATCAAAAGATCATCATCAGTTGTGAAAGATTAGTTCTCGGCAATCTCTTTATCATTATCAAGAAAATTACAACTTTGAAAGATAATCACATCCCTAATGGTGCTATTATTTGTGACCTTAGTTAAAGTTTTAGTCACCTTAGAAATGTGGGGGAGCCAGTCTAGTTGTCAAAAAAATGTTAAGAGAAGAGTCCTTGCTGACAATCTATATTGGAATATTACATAATGAAGGAAAAAACATTTCTTATGGAGGGCCAAATAGAACATGTCATTTAATGAAGCTTACCTGTATTAAGATTATCCAAGAAACGATATCTAAGGAAATTTGTGGAGTGATATTTTTTATTAATAAGAGACCACGTGAGTCTAGGTTGGACAGAATCATTGAATGTTTTATGATCTTTTATACCAATTCCTCATTTTTCTATGGGTTTACAATAGGTAGACCAGGGGATTGTTACCAGGTTTTTCTCAAGAGTACTTCTATTCCAAATAATGATTTTTATAGAAATATTTAGATTTTTTAGAAGAACCATCATCCATTTAGAGCCAATCATAGAGTAGACCAATTTAGAGAAAATGGTGGATTTGACAAGGCAAACTCTTCCCGCCATTGAAAGGGTTTTACCTTTCCAAGTGGAAAGTTTCTTATGAATATGGTCAACAATGTGTTGGAAATTGGTGTATTTGGTTCGTCCCTAGAAGATGGGGACACCAATATTGGTTAATAGAAGGGAACCCACCAGGATCTCTAGATCATCAATAATATGGCTTTTTCTGCTTGGAGGAATAAAATGATTTCATCAGCATAGAGATGCTGGGATGGGGAATCTCGGTTCTAGAGGCAAGAATAGTGTTGTTCCGGCCTTGGTCTATAGCATGAGTGAGTAATATTCGCAGGTAATCTTTTTCAATACAGAAAAGGATTGTAGAGAGAGGATCGTCTTGTCCGAATCCCTTAGAACATTTAGAGTAGCTTCTAGGAGATCCATTGACAATGATCAAGATATGGGATGATTTGAAAATAGTTTTCTTGTTATTGATAAAAATGTCACTGAAACCAAAATTTACTATCACTTTAAATATAAACCTCCAGTCAATAGTATCAAAAGATTTAGTGATATCTAATTTAATGACAACATTACTGCCTCTAGAATTTATATGTAAATGACTGGTGGATTCATATGCGAGATAGATATAGTCTTGTATAGATCTAACTTTGATGAAGCCAAATTGATTCCGGGAAACAATTCTATTACTAATGGGAGAGATTCTATTAGCAATGAACTTGGTAATAATTTTAAATAGGGGGTTTTAAAAGAGAAATGGGTCTCAAGAGATAGATTTCATCATCATTTTTGACATTGGGAATAAGAGTAAGGAATTGAGAGTTTAATCAATGAGTTATAATTCCTTTGTCAAAGATATTTTTAACCATAGAGGATAAATCATCTTGAATGACATCCCAGTGATTTTGAAGAAAATAGTTAGTGAAACCATCAGACCTAGGGGAACTATTAGGATTCAGTCTAAAAATAGTGTCCATGATTTCATTATATAGTGGAATGCAATTAAAGAGATGGTTTTCTTTGACAGTTACCATATTCGGGATGACATTAGGAAATAGATCATTGTTGATATTAGGGCCATTGAAAATGTTGCATAAATAAAAAATAACATGGTTGATTATACCTTCATCTGAATCAATAATGTTACCACCGTCCCTTAAATAGGAGATGGGCCTACTGGATTTTGTAACCCTTTAAAGGGAGTTATAAAATTTATTATTTCTATCTCCATCCTTTAGCCATTTAGTTTCGAAAATTTTCTTTTTAATGTTATCTTTAAATTTGAGCATATAAAGTAATTTAGAAGATATGTTAATTTCATTTTGTGGATCGTCAAAAAAACATGACGTTGAGTTATTAATTTGAATTTGAATAATATCTTTTTCTAATAATTGGATTTCCTTTTCAATAAGATCGTATTTCGATTTACACCACTTTTTTATGATAAGTTTGAGATTTTTTAATTCAGTGGTGCAAGAAAAGGAATCATTACCGATACACATGTTGGTCCACGTTATATTAATTAAGGAAACACACTCTTAGTGTGAGGACCAAGAAAAATTAAACCTAAAAGGAACAAATTTATTTTGAAAACTCTGAGAAAATATGACTAGGATAGAATGGTGGTCCGAAGCTAGTTTAGAGAGGGTAATGCTCGAAATATGATTCCATTTATTGAGGGCTTAGTCATTAGTAAAAGCTCTATCAAGTTTTCTCTCCACCAACCAATTGTAATGACGTCTACAATAGGTGAATTTGGAACTTGTGAGAATTAATTAAATAATATTATTAGCCTCTCTGGAGTATTCAAATTCTTTTGAAGAGACATTGGAGTGTGAAGGACAATGTTTTTCTGTAGGATAAAGAATGGAATTGAAATCACCAACCAAAATCTAGGGGTGCTGAATATTTCCGTTTAGGTGGGAGAGTTCATTATAAAGGGGTCTTCTATCAAGATATTTGTTTTTAGCGTAAAAAAGGGTGTTGAAGATGTCTGTGTTATCAAAATTTTATTCACAAGTAAAAGAATGATAACTAATACTAAAAAATTTCATATTTTTATGGCAAGAGAGAACGAAGATCCAAAGAGTATCAACGACATTTCAGTTGTTACAAGATCCTAAGAAAGAAAATCCAAGATTACAAATATGCAATAATCAAGGTGTGAAGTTAGTTTTAGGTTTAACAATCACAATAATTTTAGGATGATGAATTATGATGAGCCTTTTTAACACATTAAGGGTGCTAGGGTTTGCAATACCATAACAATTCCAAAACAAATATTCATTATGATTTTTTTTGGGTGTGAACCCACATTCGTTTTACCTCTAGATTTTTTCCCTTTGGTTTTTTTGGGTGAAAATTCTCTATTAGGTGGAAAATTATTCTCCAATTTACTTAATTTAGTAGTAGGATTATGTTCAGATCCTCCTGGCATGACATTAGTTTGAACAGGAGGGATATGAGGTAGAAGTCTACTGGGGGGAAAGAGTCTCAGTTGTCCTTCTTCCGAGCATCTTGATCTGTAACAGGTTCAATAGGGGCTAATACAAAAGCATTCTGGGAAGCGATGTCCTTTTCTTCTTCATTTAATATGATTTTGGACTGAGAGTTGTATGAAGAAAGGAAATTAAGAGTTCCTGGATGCTCAGTCTCTTTAGGGGGGGTAGGGTAGTTGATAGCATCAACATGTCTATAAGAGAGAGTATACTCGGAGGGGGGGTTACAGATTTTGTGGGGTAAAGCTGGGGTGTTTTTCCACTAGAGATGTTTTTTCTAGATTCAGAAGAAGATTAACAATAGGTACATCCCCTTGCAAAGAAGAAAAATTGCTTGTCTGTGCATTGAAAGAGGATGGAAGAGAGGAGTAAGGCCCGAGAACAGTCCCAATCACACTCTGGTTCAAGATACCATTACCCATAGACATCATTGGGCCAAGTGATACAAGGTCTAGTTCATTGTCATCACCCAGAACAAGTGAAGACACCACATTAGTTTTTTTCTAGGGCATCCAGTTCTGTCTGTTCTAGAATTTTAAGAATCTCACTTTCAATGTCATGAATAATGGATTGTTCCTTGCTTTCTTTATCACAATCCTCCACCATGTCAGCTCATGAAATTCCAAGAAAAATGTGTGGTTTGACAATCAATTTTGTAGTTTTTTTATGTAGGGGCCTGATTTATCCGGGGGAGGGCCCTTATCCTTTTTATAGTTTTTCACTTCTGAACATTCTGAGGCATTATGATTGGATACCCTATGAACCACTCTCCAACATGGAATAGAATATCCTAAAATATTACAAAATTAATATAATGGAGTTAATTTCTCAAATTATTCATTTAAAAATAATTATTATAGTAAAAACATTATTCAAATTACACACAATAATATAGAATTTAAATCTAAAAATATTATTACCCTTATAATGAAATTCCATGCCATTTTATTATGGTTAGATAAAATAATGCATATCTTCTAAAATACATAACATATATTATAATTACTTGGATTAGATGTTGCTTCATATATTTTCATCTATCATTGACCCCTTGGTCTTCTAAGAAAGATACTCATGTAATGTGCAATGATTCTACATGATAAAACAATAGTAGGTGCCTTCCTCTGATAGTAATCAGTTTATTGTTTGGAAAGATGTTCTGTATTACTTAATGATTTCATATTTTCATATTTTTTAAATCTACTTGTTGATTATCCCATGGGAGGTATCATTATATACTCATTTTAATTTTTCACCTCCCTTTATGATCTTTAATCTCACTAATCTTCTCCCTTAGTTGGATAGTTTTCTTCCTCAATCTTGAACTTAAATCTATACTAAATTTTTTTCACAATTCCAGATCTGTTTTGGGAGGTATAATTTTCACATTCAGTACCTTCTTCATATCAATTTATCTTCCACTTCAGGTATATTATCTCCATGTAAGTCACATTAACTTTTTATTTTCCACCATCTTCACAATTTCAACATTCTTGGCCACATTCACTTATTTGGGCCATTTATTATCATTTTCTAACTCAAATATATTTTCACCCAATTCATCCTTCTCAGCCCATATATTAAAAAACATAAATTGACTAAACAATCTATTATTTGGAACCATACTTTTACTCTTTCACATTGGAAGACATATCCTCCAATTCCATGGATGCATTATATTTTTGATCCCTTGTATTTCTATCCACATTATTTACTCTTTAATTGAGGATTAATAGTTTATTGATCATAAAGTTCAGTTCCCATCATGGATTTGATGATAAAAATTATTCATTATTATATACATATTCTCTTCCATCATTCCCTTATCAATAAAACTTTATATGTGAATATATTCAACATATGGATCTTATGATATCTCATCTTCATCAGAAATTCCAACATCACTTCGACTATTAGGATAATTATCTAGAACTGTAACATAATTGTACTAGTATGTATATTCCCAATCATATAATTCCCTACAATTTTTGTTGTATGATGCGATCATTTAGATCAATCACACACTGTAGAAGTATTTTCCAATTTAAATGAATTCATTAGAAGTTATGATTTTTTAATGATTATTTCTTTAGTCCCACATCATATAAAATGACTTAATTTAAAATTGAAAAACATGACAAATCAATTATTGACAAATAATATCCAATATGAGAAATATTCCATTTTATACCAAATATTAGACACACATGGAACTTTAATGAGATATACCCTAAGGGGATTAAAGATTGTTTTAAATTCATTCAAATTTCCCCACATACCTGTGAAACACACACTATTTTTACCAATCATAACCTCACATTTTAGTTGGCCCCTCTTGTGTTCACCTGTTATGTGTTGATATAATTAAATATTACACTAATATTAAACTTATTCAACTGAGATAGGTGATTCTTCAATCCCCAGAAACTAATTATCATCTTGAGGAATATATAAAAATAAATTCCCACAAGACACAATAAATATTTTAGGTCACTCAAACTGCTCTATATCTAAATATCACCCAATAATATTTCTTTTTTGATATAAAATTACCTAATATTATCTAGTCATGTGAATATAATGTTTTAGATATAATAAATCCCTAAGAATATCACTACCAATAAAATATTTAGGTATTTAATCAATTACACCAAGGGGTCACTCCCATTGTCCTCTGTCTTAGATAATTATTTCAAAAGGGAATATTTTTTGGCTCACAGACCAATTCATTACATCACTATCAAAATGAAAATACACTAATTAGATATTTCTAACCATCACAAATCTCTTTTTCAAAATGTTTTTGAACTTAACAATACTAGTGTCTTCACATTACTTTTTGAACTATTCATTATGGAATAATAAATTCTCTTATCATCGTTTTTAATTACTATTAAGTATTTTCTATGTTGATAAACATAAGAATTACTTGTAAATTAACACATTCCAAAAACATAGATTTTGTCATGAAACTCAAGAAAAATATTTACAATATTTTTACTACATTTGTTAATATATTTTAATTTTCAAGAAACATTTCACTTTAATTTGATAAATAAAAATTAATGAACCATTTTAAACCTTCACAAAACCACCATGTCATAATTACACAAGTCATTTCTTCACGGAGCTGATGCTATTATAAATTCCTCGCGTTAAAAAATATTTAAGTAATTATTTCATTAATTTTGAGCCTTATAATCTTCAATGAATTGGGATATCAAAAATAAGGGGATGACAAGACAATTTATAGATTCCTACACCACTTTTTAATTCTTTATAACTAAGCATTAATTTTTTTTTAAAAAAAAATCATTTTATTTTCGTAACTACCATTCTTTGTGGAAATTTCATTAGAAATATCCCTATATATATTCTACAAGAAAAACATGTCATATTCATATTAATTTATTCTTTTCATAAAAATACACCGATAAAAAACATTATTTTTTAAAAACCCAATATTTTAATAATATCATTCATTTTTAATATTTTCATGAGGTGACATTGAATCCTAAACATTAGAAAATAATTACAATTTATTGTAAATATTTTCTTCTTCATGAAACACTTGTACAAAAATCATGAATCCAATTTATGATGAGTCCATGTAAAATATTAAATTTTGAGAAACATTGATAAAAAACATAGATCATGCATAGAACTATTACACTTGAATGAAAATCCTTCCTTTTCTATTTTTATTGAGTTTTCCTGGAATGTCTATGTTCTCACAACATCTAATTTTCATGATTCTTTCTCCATTACAATGTTTTTGGGTGCTAAATTTCCAAACACACTCAAACACATAAAAATCATCAAATCATGAATATTCCATGATATTTATGGTCATTGAACTTTTCTAGTATCTTTTCATTATGATACCCTTTCCTGGTTGTCCTCGTTTATTGATATCTTCAACTCATCTTTCAATATTATTATAATTGACATTATAGTGTCACAAATTACTTCAGATAATTTTCTACATTCTCTTTATTAATAATAGAATGTTTTAATACACATTTTAAAAAATTTATCATATAGACATTGTATAATGTAATCTTTTGCTTTCCCTTTAATAGAAACTAAAGCTTCTCATGAATCTATTGACACAGTGAACAATAAAACATATGTTCTCTACCACACCACATCAATTGATAAAATGGACCCAACACACCAACACACCATGGTCAAATATGACAGTGTTATAAAGCAATCCAACACACAAAACAAAGAAACTCTAGTTCTCAATGGTGTCAAAAAAATAATAGTTTATATTATAGAATTAAAATATCACCATATGAGGATCTGTTTGGAAGGACCTGTAAAACTCCAATATATTAGGATAACATTGTAGACAATAAGACAATTTTATTGAATGGTTCTTAATAAACTAAAATGAATATTCAACCCATTCAGGGAATAATCAAAATGTATATAGTTAAAAGAAGATAAATTTTGATAGTCGTCGATTATATTTGCAGTTGAAAATTAAAAAATAGATAATCCTTTGAATATTTGAATAGAATAAAATTATGATATTTGTAATAAATGGGATGTCAATCACAAGATAAAAAGGTACATTCAGAATCCATGATTATGGAGGGATGGTATCATAACATCTTATAATCCATCAAGCCTATTTGAAATATAGGATTTTTTTCCTTGTGTAACATTTTTAAAAGTTCATACATGACCCATCATATAAAAAAATTGAGATGGATTACAACTGAAACATGATCTCTCTAACGGGGAGTAATCATCATATGTCATGGAAATTCGAGACAATATAATACGATACATGTCTATACAACCTAGTTATATTTTATGGATAAATCATTTGTTTTAGGAAGAAAAATGGGAACCCTAAGATGTAATGTGGAAAATGATCCCTCATTTTATCATTAGTGTAATGATTTTTTATGGGAAGGTTATTATAACAGGGGTGGAGTGTATCCCCCCCCCCAATGTTTCTTTAGCTTTTCCCTTTTAAATAAACAACCAAGAAAAATATATTATTTCATCTGTATCATGAACTAAAATGAACTGTGATACATTTTTCTAAGATAAAATATTATTATCTAAGATAAGAATTGATACATTATGTGAAATTATAATGAAAAATCATGACGAAAATTCCATGATGAGCAAAATTATGTGTAATTAAAAATATTGAGAGTATAATATCTTTATCAAATTGGATTCCCCTGAATATAAACACTTCAATTAAAACTATATATATAATATAATTAATTATAAATATAATTTTCATGTTTAAAGATAAGTAAATGAATATGGTAAATTATTCTATGAATTTTTGTTCTATATATAGAAACTCAATATGGAATTTATATGTATTTTTAGTGAGAAAATATCCAATGAATACATGGCCATTGTAAATATGTTTAAAATATATTTGGCTATTGGTTATAAAAAAAATTTATGTTTCATCATTGAAAAAAATTCATTATATTTGGAAAAACAATAATATTTTATTAATATATTTTATTAATGAAACATATTGATTATAAAATTATTTAATTATTTTTGGTGTTCAATAATCATTGTATGTATTTGTGAAATAAAAAATAAATATTTAAATTCCATCATATTGATGAAATTAAATATTTATAATATAAATATATATTTATTAATATGGTATTGTTTAAATTAATTAATGATAAAACTGATATTTTTCAAAAATATATTTATTAAGTATTATGTAATTTATCACTTTTAAATGATTATAAAAATGTATTTTTTAGTGTATAAAACATTAGATAATACGTAAATAGTAAATAAAGAAAAATAATATTACAAACACATAATGTTTAAAAAATTTATATTTCTATAAATATTTGAATATACATATATATATATATATTATTCATACAAAAGATATTTTTATCAAAAATATAAGTCAAATTACATTAAATGGATTCTAAAGTTGTAATTAGTATTCCAAAATTAGGTTAGGATATCAATTTTATTTTTTTCAATAAAAAACATTATGCTAGGTAATTTTATTACCATGGTAAAAGTCATATTTTATAAAAAGATGGTCCAACTATTTAGTAAAGACTTAAAATATAATAAATAATTATATATAAATTGATTTAATTTGGGTATAAAAGATCTAAGTCCCTTATTTTATACTTTTATTCCACTTCATTATTAAAATTAATACTATATACATTAAAGAAATAATATTAGGGGAAATACCACTCATAACGAACCTATAAAAGAAACCATGAAGTACCCCTCCCAAACTAATAAAAAATTATTATTAATTGAATTTATACTCATTTAATCTCTACCAAATCCATAATAAACATTTTATAGATTTTTTATAATAAGAATCCTAAATGTTTAATTCCAAATGAGCTCATATAACGAAAATGAAAATTCATCCAATATCTAAGTTCATCTCTAACCCATTTAATTACATTACAATATACTATAAATATAAAACTTATCTTTCTTTATATTTATCTTTAGTTGTCATAATTATGAAACTAGTAAAATGAAACTACTATTATATAACACTAATTTCAAACTCATTCACTAGCATATCTTATTCTTTATTTTGTGTTTCTTCCAAGTAAATGAATAATGTTATACCAAAAAAATCATTATCACAATGAATAAATATAAATGAATTTAAAAAATAATATATGAAATTAAATATTAATATATTTCATGAATAATTTTATAAATGACAACACAAAAATTAATGATCAATATTATGTAACCCAATAATATTTGTAATTTACCAAGAAAAATGTCCATTAATGATTCCATTCTCGCAAACCATACCCACAATATCAATAAAATTCAAATAATAATATATAAATAAATGAACCATAATGATTACATTACCTTTAATAATACATTATTTATTAACATGGTATCATTTAATGTTTTTGTTCATCACTATTATGAATCTTATACAGAATAATCAATGTCACCAATACTTTATAACGAAAATAAACTATAACTAATTGATATATATGTAACTAATGATTATATTTGAAATTTATAAAAGAAAAAAATATCAACAGGGTTATAAATTTAGTGATTAAGTATATTATTTCTATTATAAATGTTGTTAAATCACATTCATGGATGTTGGGAGTAATGGAAGGTGTATCTCATCTCAATTTTCATTTCATTTACACATGTTACATTTTTACCACATATCTTATTTTGTATAGTATATATAAATAACATGGATAAATTTTCTGATATGTTTTATTTAATTGAATTGATTTTTAAATATATATATATATTTATCCTTTTCAATGTATATTGATTCAACAATAACCAAATTCATAAGGGTTGTATAACCAATAACATTTAAAAGTATACACAATTTATATTTGAACTCAACTCTAGGTAAATCATGTTTTATTACCTCCAAAACTAATCTATATTATTCTCCATTACTAATTAAATGTTTAAAAATGTGTTCATACCTTTAATTCACCATTTTTTAAAAATTTAATCGAATATATATTTATTAGTATAACATAACTTATCTCTTATTTTTTGTCAAGAATTATTCTCTTATAAGTATATATTATATATTTTTGGTATGAATGTACTTATATAATATTATAGAATTTATTAAGTCATTTAAAAATTTACATTACCATATATAAAAATGACACTTCTTCCTATATTTTTTATATGATTTTATTCCACCAAGATTGACTCTCATTACAAAAGCATTGAAAGATTCTTCTTTTGTTTTCAATTTGTACATGAATGTATTTTACCACATATATATATAGTTTTAATAATGAATATTATTATCTTATTTTTCATTTTTTTAACATAATATTAATTTCTATTATTTTTTTGGTCATTCGTTTAAAAAAAATATTATTAAAAAAATATATTTATTATTTTTTTCATGCAATTATCCAATTCAAAAATAAATCAGTGTTTAACCTAGGAGGACATGATTTAATATTTCTTTATATTCACTGGGTATATTATCTAATGATATCATCTATCCTTTTCTACACATTGTTCATTATAGTGTTCTATGGATTTTTCATGAATCCCTTTTCTTTTCTCATGTTTATCTATCTACATATGAAATATACATGTAGTCATTTTTTATAGTGCGTATATGAGTATCTTTTCATAATGTGATAGGTGGTAACTGAATCATAGATCCCTAAAATGCATTTTTAAAATATTTATATCTTTTTAAATGACATGTATAAGAGTGGGGAGTGAACCCAATCCATAATGGGAATCATTCCAATATGTGTATGTGAATGGTATGTGATCTTACTTCACAATGGGGATATTTACACTATAGAATGATGTTAATTGTTGTGATACTCATCATGAGATGCAGTTTTTCATGCTTATTTAGGTGAACCATTATTATTCCTATGGTATGATTTTACTGAGCATGATTTCTAAATGATGTTTTCATGCCCATAAATTTTATTTCATAAGATACACTAAAATCATTATTCCAAGACTCAGGATTTATTATCTATGTATGTTGGGGTATGATTATATGATTTTTAGATCATATAAGTTAATTAGTTTCACTTAGCCACATTTTTATCATATTCTTAGTTCAAAACATTGTAAGAAATATCTTTTGTTTTCCCTTATTATGTATATGATATCACCATTATATTTCAATTACCAATGTTAGGAAGAAGTGAATTATATATGTTGTTTCTAAAAGTATTTCATGTTAGAAAATTTTCATGGGAGATTTTAAAAATATATTAAAAAAATTTGGTTATATATATAATTCTAAATTCATAAATGTGTTGTTTGAAGGGTCTTATTTAATTTGGGAATTAATGAATATTAATATAAAACTATATATTATTTATGTATGTGGGGTATGGTTTTACTAACACTTCTTATTGTTGTTTCATTAATTATGTAGGACAAAAATTATTTTCTATAATAATGTATAGATGAAATGGTAATGGAACTATCATTGAAAAAACTACCAAATGAAAATAAATCGAATTAGTAGATTGGTGTACCTGATTATTATATTTTATGTAATAAACTAGTCTTCTTTTTCCCTTCGATGAATGTTATAAATATACTACCACATTCTTAGAGTGTATTCGTAATCCATAAGGAAATAAATATAGTTCCTAGGAATCATAGAAACACAAATGGGAATGGTTCATCAAAATAATGAAGGTAAAAACAACAACATCAATATAATAAAAATCCATTATGACCCCTGCCTTCATTAGACATCCACATTAAAAAAAAATTGTACAATAGACCAATATCAAAACCATGAAAATCTTGAAACAGTATTGAGCAAGGAAAACCTAACTGACCCATGAGAATCTTTTACTATAAAAAATATTCCCACATTAAATGTATATTAATTTCCCACCATCCACTATAGTTAATGTTGATAGATAAAATTTAATAAAATCTTAATTGTCCAATGTGTTAAAATAAATGGAAATAAAAAAGTAATATAAAAAATACTCTCTTACTTGTTACTATATGAGTCACCTTCCAATAACCAAAAACCACAACTCCCAATGGGAAATAATAAAGGATTTTCTTAAACTTAACTAAATTTTTATAACATATGTGAGTGTACCATATCAATCATTCTTCCAACACTACCTTCTAAATATTTGGAAATACCTTAGTAAAATAGTTTACCCAATGACAGTTTGAACATAATGTGTAAAATAGATTTTTATATCCTTTATAAAACCAAATAACAAGAACATATTCAATCAACATCCCATTGTATAATAAAAAACTAGCATAGTTATAAATTATAAATGAATTTTTGAAAAAATGGATATCATTCCAAAAAACATTACACATTTTTTCTAAAATGTGCATGGAAAATGTCATTTTCATAAACTATTACAAGGAATATTTGATTTCATTAATTATCTCAAAATAAATAGCGAAAAATATTCTTTTTTAAATATCACATTAATATCCTTGAAAAAATTATGATTTTAAGGTTAATCCAAGAAACCACATGTTGATTCCATTCATATCATAATAAATTATAATACTATCAAAAGGAGGGTCATGTAATATCAAATCACAATCTTAAAGAATACAATGTGTCGACACAAGATCATCATAGAAAAAAATATAATCACATGGTCAATATAAAATAAGGATGGTATAAGATACCATAAATATCAGGAGAAGATACTATATGAACTAAAGGGATATGTAAAAGATGCACAAATTGGTCCTACTAAAATAAGATTAATGGCCACATGTTCGTCAACCAATCAATCTCACCTAGTGTAATCAGTGACACCTTGCATGCCAGGTATTATGTAAACTTGGTTTGAGTCATGAATTTATAATTTTAATTTTCATATACATGTCCCCTTAAATTTCACTTAGTATCATAGGGTTCATAATTGAATAATTTAAAGGTAGTGGCCTAATTTAAAAATATTTTTTATCTCAATAGATTAAAAAATCCAAAAGTCCAAGGCAAAAATCACATCATCCCACCTCTCATGATACCCTTAGAATGATTCCCAATATATATGAAAATTATGAATTACATATATAATATCCCTAATATAGATACACATAACCCTCATAAATAAATGGGGGGCACATTCAAGGTACAAAAAATCATCATATCAACACCCCTAGGAAAAGTGTCAAGTGAACATTTCATGTAACACTCACGGTATAGAAATTTCAAAATACCTTTACATTCCCATTTCAAATCCAAATTCATAGACAAAGGAAATTCCCATCCACACCAAGACAAAACCATAAAATAAAAAGTATCAAAAACATTTAAAAACCCACCGTTTTATAAATCATCGACACACCATAAACCAAAATTCGTGTCCCACATTAAAAAAACATAATTGGTATAAAATCCAATGAACATGTGTATTCTTGAATAAAGTCATTGTTTCTATTTTTTTTTAAAATGAATATGGCGTAAAATAACCTTTTTATGAAATCCCAATATTGATATAAAATTCCACCCACATCAATAATGGACTCAAACATAAATATTCTTTCAGAAATATTAAAATCCCATTTTGTTATGACTAACTACTATTTAAAGTAAATATAGAATACAAACTATGTATATGACAATACATAATAAAATTTATATGATTATAAAAATAAAAAAATGGTTCATGTGATTTAGAAACTAAATAAAAAAATAAAAACCCCTTTAAACAAATTTTATGGGAATCAAAGTAATTTCCAAAAGCTCATAGAATGCGGAAAAACCACATGTTAAGATTTATACATCATTTAATCCTAATAATTCATATAATAATAACTATAATTTCAATAAACTTAATATAAAAAACCATAAAGTGTTTAATATTTAATTAAATGGGGTTCCATAGAAACACAATCCTCAAATGATGGTGGGTGAGTCAAAATTTTCTGAGTCACATATCCAATGTGGGGAATGTCGAAACACACAAAATTAATTACTGGGAAACCCATATTATTCTGTATAAATGAATAAGTTACAAAAAATGGGTTCAACCACATATCCTTAGGTATTTATGACCAAACTGATTAATGGGGACATAAGAAAAAATTATAAAAATGGTGGATGTATAATGTGGAGGCCTTACCTTTGATAATTGGTCCTAAATCTAACTGAATCTTGTTGTGAATAGTGAGTCAACTAGTGTCTGAGAGGGGTAAAGGTTTACCCGACCTAGAGGGGAGATGGGGAGAGTAATGTTACCCCTAGGATAATAGATAAGATAAATGAAATAAATAAGTTAGGGAAAAGAAAAAAAATATAATTAATTTTTTTTTAAAAAATATAAACATTGTGCACAATTTACCAAACAATGTCCAAATTGTGAATCCCCTATGACACTAGAAGAAATATCATACATGATTATCCTTAAGAAATTCATGAAATTTTCTATCTACGATCAAGCCCAAAATACTCACAATTTTTAATTGAAATACCCACTCTCATGATCAATTCACATTTACTCCAAATGGTGTGCAAACCATGCAATGCACCAAAACCCTTAAAAATGAATTTTTCAAAAAAAATCAAATGATTGAGAACATAAAATAGGTGAAAATTAAGAATAATAATTAATTAATTAATTCCACCAGTACATAACAAGTGTCACAATCGTCATAATATACCACATTATACCCCTAAAAATATAACATATATATATAGGTATAAAGAGGGAAAGATTTATAAGCAATCATCTAAAAAACAGAACACCACAAGCAACTGCAATTCAAAAAACAATTAAAACAAAACCAAAAATAAGGAATAAAATATAAGAAAATTGATATCTATTATAAACATTAAGTCTATTTATAATAAATCTAAAATGATTGAATAACTGAAAACCTCTTGTATCTAAATAATGGAATTTCATCAAGAAAAATAATTTCTAAACTCTCCCATGAGAATTATAAACATCACTAATAAGATCCAACTAAACCATCTCACCCAAACTAGGAGCGTAAAAACAAAAAAAAACATTTCATAACTAAATATGAAAATTCTATATGTACAGTTCACATCCAGTATATGAGGATGCATTAAATTCCACTCATCAAAATACCATCCCATGGTAACTCTTATAGAAATAGAAAACCAGTAGAATCCACACCCCAATTAATTGTAAAACTACACACCATGTATATGTACATTCACCCATGGATCATTCCCTATCCAAGTAAATGATCTTAAAAATTCCAAAAGAACCATCACAAGGTCTATACTATATAAGGGAATGAATAACTTCTAGAAATAAGGGCATGTAAAAATTCAAAAAGAAACACAACCCATAACAGAACCCATACAACACATGAAAAAAGGATTCCTTAAGCGACACCACACAAAAATAAATGAGAATAAATCCCTAAAATGGTTTGAAATCCAAAAATACAAAACCAATAACATGAAGTTTACATTAAATGATTTCCACTCAACAATTAATTCTCAATCATTTATAAATATAACCAATAAAACATTATAATCCTACACACATATAACAGCATCTAAGAAAAAATGATTCTCAAAGATCCAATAATGAAGCCCAAACACACAATTGTAAATTAAAATACCCAACAATATCCAAAAAAGATAATAAAGAAACAATACTTTCGATAAATACAATGAAAAACACTCTAAGATGCAAAAAAACATGTCAATCTAATCAAATTTATGGTTATGAAAAAAAGGATGAATATACCCTATGATGAACACTCTATATTTTCACTTGACCTATCTGAGATGGTTGTTTTATCACATCATGAAATAGGAGACATAACCCTTTACTCATTAATTCCGCCCAAACCATACCCTATTTTCCTATACTCACATGGTATAACAAATTAAAAAATATTAGTGAAACAAAAAATGATTTATCTAAATTATGGTTTTAAAAAACAAATAACCATTTATATTGGACCTCATTTCAGTAGAATCCAAATGGAAAAAATTTAAAAAAATTAAACACCACATCCATACCTAACATAGTAATTATTAATAAAATTCCAAAACTAAATTCATAACCAGAACACATTTTTAAAAACAAAATAAATTTTTATGTTTCAAAAGTTAACACAAACTTTCCATTTCAAAATGTTTTCAAATCACTTACCAATTAAAAATACACAAAAAAGGGTACTAATCCATTTTGAAAACACGAAATTCAATTAAAATATAAAATCTATCCTTAAAAATAGAATATAATTGAATACAAAATGAAATCACACATAAATAATTTTTAAAATTAAAAAAAATAAAACTATTTAAAATAATTTTATGAAACTCGTCTTATTTTACAACAAAAATACTGAAGAATTGTTTTTTAATCAATTCATTTTCTCATGAAATCTATTTATCACAAAAAAATGGTTTCCACCTAACAAGGATAATATTATACACAAATCTATAATATGATCCATATTTAAAACCAAATCCAAGGATCCCAACATATTAAAAGACTGACCCTAACTCGTATCCTACTCCCTATCCATCCTTGTAAATATAAAAATCAACATTTATATTTAGGAAAAGAAAGTAATATTGAGAACTATACCCAATAGTTCAATAAGTTTTATAGTCACAATCTTACCTTGAATTTATTCCAAAATATTTTTTAGAATCATTTTCTTAATTGTCGAATAGATTTTCAGGCCCTACATACAACCCTCATGTGTTTAATTCTTTCTTTATCACCATCCCAAGACATCACATATAACACCCAACGAAAATCATTATTATGGTGAGGATCCAAACACCACTTCCATAGGCATCAAACTATAATCCAAAAAAGTCATTATTTAAAAAAAATACCCAATTCTTAATGAATATTTTTATTCTTGGTATGAAAGATATAGTCAAAATCTCTATAAACCAACATTTCGAGTTCCAATGAAAAACATTGAATCGATCATACACTAACACTTGAAATAAAAAATGGCATTCCAAAGGCTTGTCCTCATATTTAAAATAAAAACCCTAGGATCTGGTACTAAATTATTAATGATTCGGCCTGGTTTTCCTCTCTAAAAAAATCTTGAAATGGCCCTCCATAGTCACAAATTATTTCTGATCCCCCTAGGATAGAAACTGTTTTTTGTGAATCAGATGAACACTCTTGGGAAAATTTAATCCTAATAATAAGATTAATATAAAAAATAGAAATCTAATTAAAATTTATAATTAACTATGTGTAAAACATTCATCTACAATGGAAAACAATTAATAGCATGGAAAACTAATACAATAATTAGGAAAACAGTAAAAATAGAGAGCACAAAAATACTCCCTCACACTAAGAAAAACCTCACTTATAAGGAAATTATTCCCTCCTATAATGGATCTACATCACCAATAAAGAGCATTATTTACAATATACATGTATAAATAAATAAAAGAATATTTGGAAAAAGAAATTAAAGAGACCAAAATAAAAAATTAAATAAAAAACTCAACTAATCCATAACACTATATGATATACCTAAAAAATGAACCCAAACCCCCCACTAGTTAGAATAAAGGAGAGACTAGAACTAAAAATCATAATTATAATATTAGTGTGAGAACAGAAGTACTCATTTGTCCACCACTATTCTCTGAATCTATGAAAATCCTATAGAGAAATAGTTTATTAAATTTTAGGTTCAATATAATATCTAAAATAAGTTTTCATATTGTCTTTAAACCCAAATTACAAGAACAATTTCAAAAATAATATTTCTTATAGAACAAAACAAGTTGTTAAAATCATTTAGAATTAAAATTTTAAAATCAGCAGAATTTCCAAAACACATTTCCCTTTTTTCCAAACACTACTATGAAAATCATATTTCCATGAACATTTCATGGAAAAGCCCCTTTTATTAAATCTGTTAAAGAAAAACACAAAAAAAATCCATATCAAAAAAATCAAAAAATTTCAAAAATAATCCATTTTAAAAGTAATCAAACACAAATACGTTGATTAATAAAATTCACAAAAAATGAGAATTCATATATAAATAAAGTTATATAATGTCAAATCTCATTCATTAATTATCTAGCATTTAAAAAATGCACAACATAAATTTTCAAAACCTTATACTCTCAAAATAAAATAATAAAGGCATACCATACCATACATATCATGATGCGACATCATAGTGACTAACGGGTCAACTATAAGATTTTCAAAGTATACCAACTACTGATAGCTAAATGGATACACATCTATCAACTAAATCTCTTTCACCTAACCTTGTTATTCATAACCCACTAACATAGTATTATGTAAAAATATGGGTGGGTCATCAGTGGGTAATATCAACTCTCATAGACACATCCCCTGACATCCAACTTATTATACTAGGATACCTCATGATATAATAAAAAATTTGGTGGGTTACATTAAATAAAAGTTCTATATCATGATAGTAAAAAATACTAGAGTCTATCAACACAATAACATCATTACACCTCCCACAATATGGTTATAAAGATCCCCAATTCAATTTCACAACATGAAAACATATCTAAAATATATCAAATGGATACACAAAACTATTATCTACAAAAAAGGGGGTTCAAGATGAGTTGAATAAATCATACAGTCAATATCACTAAGAAATAAACCGACCAAGATTTTTCTTTACTACCCATATCATATAATTTTTTGAATACCCTTCAAAACCCATTGTGGAATGGAAATAAAATTCCTAATGGATGTCAAAACCATACAAAAACATAATCACCGCACAAGGAAATCACCATTCTATTTATAAAAACAAACAAAAATATTTAAATCTAGAAACACCCTTAAAATATATATCAAATCCAACAATAAAAGACCACTGTAGAATAAAATTCAATAAACATGGTTTTTCATAGAAAAAATCATCTTTGTAATTCTATCAACCATGAATTATTTATAAAATATTTATTTTCATAAAATGATTTTTTTAATTCCATTGATTTAAAAAATTATACAATAATTAAATAATATTTTAGAAATATTATAATATTATTTACTAACTTTAAAGATTAATTTAAATAACACATGGATTGTGAGCTATGTTTATCATAATTAATAAAATCATTTTAAATACAAAATAAAATTGCTGCAAAATATATGAAAACACATTAAAAACATTATACACCAATTTAATTGATCATTAAGGGACACACATGAACTTTTACAAGATATTATAATGATTCCTAAGACATGAAAATATTCATTAATAAAATAATAAAAATTCATTATAAAAAACTAATTAAAATTTCACCAAAATAATTTAACCCCCAAGAATAAACCAATAAAACTTTATTCTAGGGGGTTCCATATAGACACCACACATAAATAGCGGAGAGCATGAAAAATGGTCCATATCACTTCTCAATTGGTGGGGGATGAAAAAAAACAAAAGAACATAACCTAAGAATCCAATTTAATTCCCTAAAAATTAATAAAATAAAAATATTATGTCATACCTATAAGATATGGTTAACCCAATTGAAATAAAAGGCAAGGAGAATATAAAAATTTCACAAAAGGACTTAGGTTGGGTGTAGATTATTTACCTTTAGAAATTGAGCCTAAACATAGAATAAGTATTATATAAATGGTGACATGAGTGTTAGAAAATAGGGCGTAGTTGAACGCATTGTGGATAGGATTGGGGCTGGTTATGCGACCCAAATAGAAGGAATAGGTGAGAATGAAATAAAAATTTGAGAATGAGAGAAGAAATAAATAAATAATTAAAAAAAATTGACACGTCACACAATATTTTTACACAATTTTCAAAAATATTCACTAACTATGTGTTCCATACTATAAAACTATAACGTATTCTCATGGATACCCCTAATAAATTCACCCTTCTTGGCTAACCATGCTCAAGACATGTGAATTATCATTGTCCCATTTAGAAACCCCCATAAAAGTTTAGTGCATTGTTACTCCAATCCATGTGTTATACCAAAACACATAAAACATTTAGAAAAAAAATTCAGTATGGAATTCTTGTGAATGAAAAAATAATAAAATCTACATTGATTAGTTAATTTATTAATAGAAAAAAAGGTATAGAGGGTTTCATATTACTTACTGGTTTTTTATGAGACTCTAGATATTTTTTCCTCCTATTGCTCCACAATTTCCATTGTATTGATATACTAAGATTCCACATTATAGAGAGAATATTTTGATTTCCCAATTCATTGAATATCATGCAGCTGAGTTTCCCAAATTTTTGTGAAGTTGAAATCAATTCTCCCCACTCAGGCGATGGTTTTCTCACCATCTACCCTACTATTTATTCCCATCCATGGCCTCCATTTGTGTTTCAATGCACCTTATAGATTTATGAACTTATAGGGAAAATGTCTCCTATGATAATTTAAAAATGGATGTGGTGGGAGAGACCAAATTGGGTAATACCATTTGTTCCGATTTTTTATATCCATCATGAGCCAGCTCATGATACCTTGATTAAAATTTTGGTTGGTAGTGCCTAATTACAGTAAATCTTTGATATTCTTTGTCAATTATGATTAAATAAACTAGATTTATTTCCAATGGGTTGGATGGATTTCTAGAGGATTCACCCCTATTATTATTCTCTCTGTCAGTCGTATTCCCACTTCTATATGTGGGAACAACGTTATAAAAATTCTTTGATCCATATCATTTAGTAAGTATAAATTGATCATTAGTTCCATAGTATTATGTGGGGGTTTTTATCTATTGAATATCTATAAAGGAATGAGTCTTAATCATCCAGGATATTTTTCATCATCGAAGATTGTTTTTAATGGTCTATGTTTGTTATTCGATCTTCTCCTCATTACATCATTGGACGTATTTTTGAAAAATTAATAAAAATTTATTCTAAAATAGAATTAACTAGACGTGAATTAAGATAAGTGATTGTTCACTAAGTAAATGAAATAGAATGGTTTATTCTTCTAATTTTTCTCCCAGTATAGAAAATACAGACATCATAATAATATGGTTATGTAATATTGACCCAAACCAATGGGATAGAGTTATTTTTTCAAGATAACTATCATGACCTTACCCCACTATGAATGTAAGGATTTCTAGGTGATTGAAGGGGGGAATTATGTTTTCCCATTGGGTTACAGTTTTCGATATACCATGATTAAAGATAGTTTTGCATCATTATTCTATAGAAGGGCTTTTATCATAGTAAGAGTTTGATATATAATAATTATAGTATGATATATAATTTCTATTAAAGGTTACTCTATAGTTAACAGTTTTTCAATCAAAGAGTTGTTCACCTGGACATATTTTGTAGCTTGATACATGATTTCATCTGTGTCTCATTATAGAAGAGTATACCACTTCTTATACATACAAATGGTTTTAATTCATGGGATGGAACAACAAGTATATGGAGACCCATTTACAAATATTTTTCAAGAACCATTTAAAATGTAATTTTCCCCTAATTAATAAGGTTTTCAATAGAGGAGTGAAATGTATACAGATTCATATTCCCCCATAATCTTATTCACATGATGGGTTGGGTATGAGTTTCTATTTAGAACAGTGCATTAATATTGATGAGGAAAACATATTAGAGTAACATTAAATTTTTTAATTAGGGTATCAATACACTAAAAATTTAAAAAAATTATATATAATATGGGGTTTAGGTCTTAAGATAACATAGGGTATCCAACATGATGGGATGAAATTAGGGTACGAATTCATTTTTCAATTCATCTTGAATTTATTAATAGAAAGTTGAAATGAGAATAAATATGTCTAATATTACATTCTAATGTAATTCGTTCCACATGACCATATTGTTCTATTTTTTTCCGGGAATGGTTTATTGATTTTATCTGACTATAAGGATCATTTTGTAATTTCATTGTCAATAAGAGTGGTGTTATTTAGAATCACCGTGGTCATTTTAAATTTTTTAATGGTCATGGGGTGGCGTAGATGATTATTGTTTTCAATGATATTATTTTTTTGGGATAGTTTATCGTTGATAGGTGAAAATACTCCTACTATTTTTTACCTTTGATTATATAGTGAATTTTTATATAATTGCGACATCATAGTAGAATTAATATGGGGAGAACCTTTATGTTAAAAAGATGAATAGTTTCATGGCGGGACGTTTCATTGGTCACTAGGGAGATGGACTTAATGGTTCATCCCTAATACACCATTATGAGGAAAAACATCATTGTAGCATATTTTTTATCATAGGGAGGACCTGTATTTCATATAACCATAAGAGTACTTTTATAGTAATTATCATGGATTCAATGGGGTAACATGGTTTTTTACATTTTCATTTTGTCTCCATCATGGGGATGACCTTTATGATGGTTGTTTTATTATCATATGATTAAAATAAACAATACAGAAAAAATAGAGGACCACTGTAGATATTATTTTGTCTTCTTGGAGGATGATCATCTTGAACACTAATTTTTTATTAGGTATTAATGGGATAGTGTCCATTCAGATTAGTCATTAGGCCATAGGAGGACCTTGTAAACTCTCATTATGATGGTGTCCTTCGTAAAACATCTTTACCATGAATTCAATAAGATCTTTTTTGTGGGTATTCATGGAAGTACTCTAGAGTTATTGGATATGATTTTATGGGAATAACATCCATGATCATTGATTTCTAGTTTGTAAAAAAGTCTTACACTATTTTCTGGTTAATAATCAATCTATTTTTATAGCCTATAAAACAAGTATCCTGAGGATGGATTTGTACCCAATTAGCACATCAATGTTGGGAGGAACATTGTAGTGAGTATTCAGGGGATGACCTATATATTTATAAATCCTGAAACAATTGATAGGATTGTTTTTCTAAAGATTCATTCTCTCATTGATGATGATTTGAAAGATCCTACATCCACCATTGGAATATGTAAATGAGCATCAAGTACATCATTGTCCAAAGGGTAATTGTTCTACTTTTGTACAATATAATTACATTAGTTATTACACATTTTAAATATTATTATATTATATACGATTAATGAATTAGCAGACTTAATGTGGGTTGTAGTGTATGAGATGTGAACCTCATGTATATGACCCCTTCAAGGTTACTCTTTAGTTATCTTTTTTATATGAATTCATGGGTTGGAGAAAGGATATAAGACTTGTCCTTTGATTCAATTTTTATATTCAGATGAAGTTGTATGGTTTTGATGAAAATTTGGATATGATTATGTTCATATGCTTTTATCATAGTATGCTGAAGGGAATCCACTATGTGGATAGGAATCGATATCGGATCTAACACCTAGTTTTATATTTGAATATTCTAATGATATACCTAGATTTGAGTGGAAATATGGATATTATATTACATATGTGAAAATATTAGAATAATTCACTGGGATCTATAAGTATGATTGATAATAGGAATATGAGTCTACTCAAAATTTTATATTGATATATGTCGATGATATTCATAACTATGGATGGAAATTTATATATGGGACTTCACCTAAGTTATCAGTAATATATATTTTCTTGATTTATGAGTTCATATATAAACATGGATATGATCATTGTCTTGTATTATAAGAAAAATATATAGATGTGATTCATGAGATTGGTTGGAATAATGTCATGAGAATCCTATTATGTATTTATATTATTATTAAAACATGATTCATGTGTATTAGTGAGAATATTTATATGTTCCTATTCTTTTTCTATCATTGATATATTAAAAATGATCTTCATGGGTTTAATTGGAACATATATATGATAATTCTCTTAGGTTTATTTTAGAATATGTCTATGAGATTATTTAATTATAATGGGAAAAAATATATGATCATACTATTATGTTTTTATTAGAATACATCTAAAAGATTCACGAGTGTGGATGGGAACTAGGAAATCATCCTACTCCTAGGTTATCATCAAAATATTCCAATTAGCATCCTAATTGTTAATGGGAAATGGGATGTCACCCTTGTTTTATGCTTCTGTCTAATTATTCATAAGAATTTTCCAAGTGTTGATAGGGAAATATATATGATAATGTTCCTTGTTTTTCATTAAAATAAGTGGTGGATAATTTTGTGTGTATATGGGAATAACATTATGATTTGCATCCTAAGTTACACTCAATATATACTATCATACTTTAGGGGTATGAGATAAAACATGGATACGATCTTTCTACTATTATTCGATGTCCATTTACTTATATGGGTCCTTCTCCAACAATTAATGCTTATAAAAAAACATGGAATCTATTTATCAAGTTATTTTATTATAATATTCCATAGAATATTGATCCTCATAGTGTTATAAGTGGAATATACTAGTAGGATATGTCCAATGAAAATCTATAGAATTAAAATTATTCTTCCAATGTTATCCCATAATTATATATGGTATCATAGCAATGTGTTTCTATACAGTAAAGATAGGTGCCTAAACAGTTACATGATTCCACATGGAACACTCTCTTACTCACAACCCACTATTGAATGGAAAAAGGATTGAGCTTTTTCCCCTGTATCAATTCATGATCCACCTCCATTATAGGGATGAATAATTTGGGTTGGTATCCCCTTCCCTAGTAATTAATTATTTGACACTAGATTCACCAGGATAATTATAATTTACATATGGAATAGGGTAATGTGAACTTCCTTAAATCAAAGGAATATTTCTATTGGATTGGTTAGTGTGGTGAAGCATTTTGAGGTTCCCTATAAATTTCTTCAAATAGGACATGAATCCAAACAATTAATGATGCTCCGGGTGACTCAAATTGGATTTTAAGGGATATCTTAATTGTACTAAAAGAATAACAGAAACAAAGCCCATCAAAAAAATATCCTAAGAAAAGGATCATAATTAGTTAATATTTTTCATGGTTTAAGGATTTCATAGATCATTCACAATTGTTTTATCCACCATCCACACATATGTATTTTGAGTTATTTAATATAAGATTCAAAATGACATTCTATCCATGGAATATGCCTATCAAACAATACATTATTTCTTTTTTATGGTATGGGAGTTAATCCTATGTCATATGTGGTATTATAGGATTTTATGGAATTTTCCTATAAATATAAGAAACATTTTTGAAATAAATCATTGTAATTATACCAATAACCCTAGAAATGATAATTATCAACTATTACCTTTAAATGATATAGGATTTTTATGTATCCATGGTTTTCCGTATGTATTATTTTGTTTTTTTACTATTGTAAAAAGTCTCATGGCTAGTAACTCTAAAATTTATCACCATCCAGGGATGAGGTACGTGTTGTGATGTTGAGATTTTTCCCAAGAGACGTGCTTTATATGTATCCCTATTAAATATAACCCAAATAACCTTACATTGGTTACACATAATAAGAAATGCCTAACCAGTTAATATCATGTGACATAGACCAAGGGGGTCATTTTAGGGTCATGAATCAATTACATGATGACATATCTTTTTTGGTTGTTCAAAAAGGGATAATTTAGAGTAGTTTAACCTCACAAATAATGTTTATTTACAATAATACATAACTTTGTTGAGCATGTAATACTTTGTCAATTCAACCTTAAAATGGTTTATATTGGACATATACATGAGCAGACCTTTTAGGTTTATCATATCTATTGGTAACTATATATGAGAGGCTATGGTTGGTTCTTATAATTTATAAGAGTCAAATTATATTTTTGGAACATAAATGGGGAATGTGGATGAGATCATAAATGATGGAATGGTATGGGATTTAACCTAATGAGAGTCCAAATAATTTATTATTTTCCACATCCCATGGACAACTAGATGATCACAGAAGACTATGATCATGGGTGATATAACTCATTGAGTAGAGTTTTGGGCTTTCAAAAATTTAATGACCCACTTATAAATAAATTACTTAGTAATTATACCATGGATGGATGATAAAGGTAATTATTAGGTGTGATATTGTCATGGAAAAAAGGAAAAAATATTTTATTATAGATGTTGGTAAACCACTAATATGAGAAAATCAACATAAGTACATCAAGATAACACATGGTGGATAATTGATTGGATGTGGTTAAATGTGGTCATATCATATTTATTATTATAAGTGTGATAATGAAAAAATAATTTCACTAGTTTCATAAGGTTAGGTCCCATAATTATTTAGGTAATATAGGACTTATTATATCCTCAGTGTAATATTATTTAGGGAGGAATACTTTGGGGAATATAATATCCTACTTCTAATTCTTATTAATATATGAATATATGGTTAAACGGGGACACTATATAATGAATATCCCAATCATTTATTATAGTTATATATGGTGGTGGCCATGATGGAATTATATTTTTGGTACTCTCCCCTTAGTTTAAGGAAGGCAATAAGTTCATTTCGGTTTATTTAACCTAGTAAGGTGAACTTGGTAATGTTAGGTATGTTGTGGATTCTCAAGAATTATCTTTTTTGAAAATTTACAATGTGAACGAGCAAAAGTCAGATCTTTTCGCGAGATATACCATTTAAATAGGGTTAAATTGTTCATAGGAATCCCAATTTTAGAATATTATTGGTGTTTTATATGAGAATATTTAGTTCAATATATTTTTCTGTTTATAGGATACTAATGACTATGTAAGTGTGTCAGGATCCTATTGTCAAGGAGTTATATAGTAAAACCACTATAAGGGATATTTGGTTAGATCTAGTGTGAGATTATTATACATAGAAAATATTACCATGAACATGTTACTTGGATCTTATCCCCATCACTCTATTTTATTTACTAATGTAACCAAATAAAATGTTATGAAATATTTACAAAAATTTGATAGTTTTCAAATTGGGTGTTTATTCTCTAAAAGATCATGTCACAAAATAATTCTAGTACCCATTTGATGTATGTTATAGGTATTTATTGGGTACTATTGTCACCCAGGAATTTCATTAATAGATATTATATATATTTTATCAATATTTAAAACATTAGACAAATTCACACCTAGTGATTAAAAAGGTATTGTTCCTTTCTAATCATAGAAACATAAACAACCCTATCATTAAATATCGTTTTCATATCACAAATATTTCATCATTAAAAGAATCATTTTTAACAAATCATACAGAATGTCATTATTCAAATCTTGGGGAAAGGAAACATAAGAATATAGTAATCTTAGATGCTCTAAAATGGAAAAATTGGATATATCAATCATAGCATAATCAGAAGGGAAATGAACTAGAATATAACAATTAAACATAATACAATTTATATCAATGATCACAATATCAAGTCATTGAATACTTTTTTTTAGTTTATAATACATGAATCATAAATTAACATCATCCATTAGAATGTAACATTGGCATAAGACATGGAATTGTGGAATATACATAAGAATAGAAAATCATTACCTTGGTAGTCGATGGTCATTTCCAACACTATCAGAGTTTAATGGGTTCACTCCCAAAACAAAAACAATATTTATGGTTAACTAGAAGGACTATCATGGTGGAAAATATTCATACGGAACTGGGTTAAATTCTCATTCCATTCTTTAATATCTCATTAAATATCATTATTTACTTAATTAATTTGAGGTATATATAGGTCACACACATAAAATATTTAAAATAATTCATATGGGTACCAAAATATCATATATAATTCATCATATCATAACCCATGAAATTAAATGGCTTTCATAAATCATTTATCATTTCATACCACGTGAAAATAAATTCACAAGATATTCATAATATAGAAACACGTGAAAATTAATTCATTTCATATACATCATGCCATAATATTAATAAAAAATAAAAATAAATAATAATGATTATATCCTTGATTTATTTCTCTAGAAAATAATGGGTTACATCAAAGGATTTAATTATTAATGGAAAATTATTTTTAATGACCACTTGGAAAAAATATTGAAAAATTTAATCATTCACTTTTGAAATAACATTTTTACATTAATGTTTTACACTTATAAGTGATAAAATGATCTCCAAAATAACTATGTAAAATTGTAAGGGATTATTTTTATATTTGAGATATACATACTATGGTAATGTATTCACATTTTTTATAAGCTAAAAATACATGTATTCAGTATTTTTTTCGAAAAATTAAAAAATATCATATTTTAGAAAACTACCAAATGAATAATTTCAAAGAACTTTTTAAAAATAAAAACATGGATAAAAGGTCTATTTATCCATTGTAATAGAAGATTAAAATACTTTTTAAAAATACTTTTTGAACTAAATGACATATAAAAGAAATATTCTTTAATAAAGACTTAAACCTAAATAATTTTGGATAATGATAAGATTGTGAAATAATGTCTGACATAAAGTCTCTCAATAACATTTTCATATTAAGAACTCTAATATAATACATATGGATTTATTATATCAGAATTATATAAATTTATATATATCATATCATAGATTATTTATTTGTAACTTTATATAAACTGTTGATTAATAATTTTATATTAAATTTACTATTCTTGGTGATAACTACTTCGTTTTCATATCATGTTTCGGTTTGGCAGTCTTGGTTCATATACATTAACTATAGTACAATAATTTTAATAATAATAATAATGTTATAATAAAAATATAAATTTATTATTTAAATATTTATGATCATTCATAAAATTCGGATGTAGAAAAATGAATTACAATGTTCAAGGAGATGGTAGGTTGTACGTATTCTTGAACGATGTTTCAAATTATAATCTGATGGATTCAGATAAATTTAAATATTAATAAATATTTTAAATAATATTAAAATTTAGTATAAATATATTATATATTAATAAATTTTTCCCGTATTACCATCCATTTGAAATATAATTGAAAAACATATCGTGTTTCATTGTGGACATCGTAGTCTATACATACACATGAGCGGCATTATCGTTTCCAAATATATTTAATGATAAGAAATTATGCATGATATAATAATTATATAAGTATAATTATACCAGAAGAATAATATAAAATCATTAAACCTCACATAATTCCCATCCATCAAATATGATGATGAAAAAATGAATTTTACCACTATGTGGTGACGGTAACTTGTACATATGCATGAGCGGTACATTTAATTATTATTTAATTGGAAATATGGTGTAGAATGGTTTTTTAATAATAATTAAATTTCGTAATATATTATATAATTAATTTTTTATTTTATGATAAATATAGTTAATTTATTAGAGGATAAAGGTTGTTGAAAATAATGGTGATCGGTTATATCTATTAACAATAATTAAAATTTACTCTTTCAGATCTCGTCGAAATGGATCTAGGATTGTCATTTAATAAGACCATCTCCTCTAAAAATTGGATAGGTATGTGAGGAAAATATTTCTGAATAATGTGGTAGTGATATAGGGTTTATGGATCTACCATTCTATAAAGGAAGAAGTTTCCTTTTATAATTTAGTTTTGGAGAACTTTTTGAATTTCTCAAAATTATAAAATTTAATAAGAATATTCTAGATAAAAATGATTCCAAATGGCCTATAAATTAATTGGTTATTAAATTTTAGAACATATATTATATCCCTTTTCATTATTTAAAATTTATATAATCTTTAAAAAATATATTAAAATATCAATCCCATCAAATATTCTTATAATCAATTCCAATACTATTAGTTATGTTGAAATTAATATCATAAAGGAAAAAAATTAAATTTTAAAAAATATATAATATACTAAAAATTTTATGGTAATATATATAATTCATTTATATCCTCTAATATTTCATATAATGTCACTTTTATTATTTTTAAAATCATTTATTTTATTTTTATGTTAATTGAATATCTACTACACCAGTATTGTGTAAGTATTTAAGGTAATTATTTCATTCCTAAGATTAATAAATAAATTACAATAATTAATATAATTTCATTAGGAATAAAATATATTTTATTATTCATTTCCAACTAATTTTTCCCCATGTGAACACATAAATGATAATTAAAACTAATAGAGTGACAATTTCTCACTTCTTATTGTTTAAATAATATATAAGTCGTTTTTTTGGAAAATTTTAAATAAAATAAAAATATTTTAAATTTCATGTTTTAATGGTTGAATATAATTCATCCAATAAAAATAAAGATGGGTAATTTAGTTTTAAAATTAGTTTTATCCGGGATTAACCTGATTTACTATTTTCCGAGATGATGAATTTTACCCTGGTTACTGTACATATTGACCAAAAATAAAATTGGAATAATTAACAAGTTTCAATATACAAATTCAAAATATGTAATCCATTAAATTAATAAATAACTATAAATTTTAAAAAAAAAATTAACAAATTCGTGAAAATGAGATAAAAACTTCTTTTTAGGAAAAAATTATTTTGAAGCGTAAAAATTGATTTATTATTATGTTATTATAAGAAAAATATTTTTAAATGTTTAAAAAATGTTATCAAGTAAACAAATTATAAATTTAATTAAAATAAATAATATATAAAAATTAATTTAATATATTTATATATTTTTTATTATACAATTAAAAAAATCTCATTAAATTGTATGTTTTATTTTAAAATAATTAATACATTTAATTATTATTAGAAATTTAATTTATAAATGTATAAACCATATATTTTCATTATTTAGTTTTTACTGATAATTCCTACAAATATAATGGCTATAATATAACAAGAATATCATATTTTAATAAAGTTACATGGTTTGTTTCAAAACGTTGTTGCATTGAAGATAGTCTATCGAAAAAAATATAATTATTTAAAGAGAAATATTTCATAAAGATCTTGATGTGTAACATTTTATCCCCAATAAAATATCATTATAAAATAAAAGTAATCACTCATATACAAACATATGAGGATACAACTCGCTCTTTACATCATCAGGTTCCAACATAACTTTTTCAAATTAGAAGTTCTATCATAGAACCATAGCCAAGTAATCGATCTTATTTCATAGAAAATTACCTCTATGATTCATAATGTCTACCTGTTTTCATCGAAATAAATATATTGATCAATAACTGTGACCACTTAGTTTCATAATTTTTAAAGACCATGTATATACTTCTTAGAGAGGGATACATTAAAAACATCATGAACTAGGGAGAGATTCAGTGGATGTTCCAATTGATAATATAACTTCCAGAAAAGATAATGCATTTAAAAAATAAATATATAGCAAGGGAATAACATTACCTATTTTCCTAATATCATCAGTCACTTCTAGAGATAAATTCATTAGAGGACCTTTCCAACCTCTTAAAAATCATGATCATTTTGACTTTTTCAGAGCTTTATTTTTTTGTTGACTCTGACCTGTTGTTATGTGATGTTGAATTGATATGACCATATCTAACATCTCCTACGATATATCATGTCACAATGGACTTCCTTCTCTATATTTATTCTAATTTGTGGATGTTCTACACATCACTATAGAGTAAACCATAACATGCTATCTTAATTCTGAATATAATGCTATGGTTATAAGAAAATTGTCTGAAGTGATGGTATTGATCCCAACAACCATTAAAATCCACTACGAAAGCTATCCACATGCCTTCTAGAGATTTAATATACATTTAAAACTGGCCATCGGACTGAGGATTATAATAATATTGAAAAATATCTCTTTATCTAGATCTAACTCAAGACATAAACAAAACATTGTTATAAAATGCATGTATGGATCAGACACATTGTAAAGTGAAACTACATTAAATCATACCACTTCCTTAATAGATATTCTAAAAAATGATCATGTGAGAAATATTATTTGGTGGAAATGATGTTTCTCGAAATGGAAGGTGATCTACTAAAATCCATATTTTATTGTGGACTTTAGATGTTTGGGTGAGTCTGATTAAAAAATATATGGTTTTGCTTTACAATTTCTATTCAAGTGTGGTTAATGATATAACATCCACATGGAATTTTCTCTCCCATCATTAAAATAATGAAAACCCAATGAACTGAGAAGCAAACTCTATAATATATTTCTTCATCCCATTCAACTAGAAATACTCTTTTAGGTCGGTATACCACTTTTTAATTCGTATAATAATAGAGAATGTTAAACTATGAACCTCATCCAATATACCATTCTTCATGTCTAGTATGGTTGGGAAACAATTAAATAAATTTAACCTTATTATTCTATCACAATAAAAGTTGATCTTTGGAGTAGTAATCAACTTATTTTTCATCTCTACATTGTCTTTCAATTCCTCTTTAATCATCAATTACAAAGATGGTTCTGCATTCATTTGATCCAGGTAGGATTTCCCCAGATCCATAAATATCTTAAGATCCTAACATAGTAAATCCATAATGTCTTTATATTTTTTATCCATAAAATATATAAGATATAATTGTTGATTCACCTAAAATAATATTACATGCTTTACCCTTTTTCTAGGTAATGATATATTTAGCAGTCATAATCTTTAATCATCATCAACTATCTTCTTTTCCATATGTTTATTTGATTTTGATTGAAATAATACTTTAAGATTTTTGGATCATTATATATTTCATACCATTTTGGATAGAGATAATGACTCCTTATAATTAATTCAAAACGTACCATAGTTAATTGAAAATCAGTTGTTGGATAAATTTTTTATTGAAACATAAATTGGAGTGAATAAATAAGATATCACAATATCATATTACAAGAAATACATCATAGTCTCCTATTTGATGCATCACTATAGATCACAAACGTTTCTACACTATGGGTTTTTGTGGTTATAGGTTCACTGGAAAACATTTTTTTCGTCTCCTTGAAATTATCTTTTCATTTTCTCATCCATATGAACATAAAACCTTTCTACGTCAATATGGTGAGTATATTTGAAAATTTTGAGAAATCATTCACATAATGTCAATAATATCCAGCCAACCCAATATAACTACAGATTTTAGTATTTGTAGCCAGTCTAATGAATTTTTCAATAACTCATATCATTTAAGGATCTAAAGATATACCCTCACTTGTTATTATATGAAACAAAAATGAATGTTTATCAAATAAAAATGTAACACATTGTAATTTGTTTTTATTATTCTCTTGTCTTTTGATTTTTAGTATTTTCCTCAAGAAAATGATATGCTCCTCCTTTCTACAGGAAAATAAATGATTATATACTATAAATACTACCTAAAATAGATCAAGAAAGACCCTAGAGACCCTATTAATTATGTAAATAAAGTTATCTTCGGAATTGTTGACCCTATAAAGTATTACTATAAATTTATAGTGTGCATACCTTGATTGAATTTCATATTACATATATTTACCTTCTTTGCCGTAAATTAATGATATATAATAAAACTATTAGTCATTGATAAGTATAGAGATCCATGTAGTTTATAAAATAAATCATTAATATAGGGGAAATGATTTGCATTCGTGATTGAATCTTTGTTAAGATTTAAATAATCAGTTCAAATATTAATAGACCAGTATTTATTCTAAATAAATAGAATAGGTGCACCCCACTCTGACACACTAGGGTGTATGAATCCCTTATTGAGATTCTCCCAAATTATCTTAATCAATTATTGTAACATAATTATGGAAATTCTATAAGGATACATTGAAATGGGTATAACACTATGTATATGTTTTATTGAAAACCCAAATTCACTATTTAGTGAAAGACCTAGAAATTATTCACGAAAGATTCCAATAAAACCCCATTCAATTGGTTTATATTTAATGTTGAGTTTCTCAATTAAGATATATGATATATGACCATCATGTAAATGAATTAAGACCTGCATGATTTAATAATTTCTAATAGACTTCCATATTCATCCACACATTGATAAATTATTACAGGTTCATTCATAATATGAAATTTAACTTCCATTACCAAGAAATTAATATTTTCTCTATATTGGATAATTTAACCGATTCCAAGAATCACATCAAATTCAACTAAAGAGATAATCAGATTATTTTCAAGACGAACTTTTCTACATACATCAATCAGAGAAGATCTATAAACCTAAGATGGAAATTTTGGGATATTATGAGGTTTCATATCTAACTCAATATCTAATTTTTGAGGATATATGGTGTTATCCATATAAAATATCATATTAATAAATGAGTGGCTAGATTAAAAATCAAATAAGGCATTAACTACTATAGAATTCTTTATAAGTGTACGTTTCCCCAAATCATTTTCATAATCCACCTTAGTAGTTGAGATCACATGATATTAAAATTTTAATTTGGGCTTAATAGGTTTTTCATTATAATCATTAATAACAATAAGATGTGTGTACTAGTTTTCATAATTCTTGTACTCCTTGAATTTGTAACATTACGGTGTGGGTGGTGTATTCTATATTTTTTTCTATATTTTCTTATGTCGATTACATATTCCCATTAATTCATCATTTAATTTCTTAAAAGACAACTATTTTACACATAAAATATTTACTAGTCCCCATAATTAAATTTTCCCCATGTTTCCCTCCAGGCTTCCAGCATAAACGATACCTCGTATTCATTTATCCAATGTTTTTAGATTTGAAATTTTATTTTATTATTTTATCAAAACCATTTGATTTATGGGTAACTCCAATATCAATCATAACATTAAATGAATGTCTAAATGTTCATTCATTAGTGTTGTAATCTCTTATAGATAATGAATTTTGGTGAGTTATATTTAGTGAACAAAATAATTGATCAATATTACATTCATTGATGACAATTAAATCGGTGGAATGCCTTGAAAATGCTGTAATTTTTTTTCATATATAACAATGGATTATTCATCCTTCTATCACATATTAATAAATTCAATAGACATATTTTTATAAATTAAATGAGGGATGTAATTGATGAGATATATCCCCATAAATTCATCACATTCCATTGGTTTAATTTCTTCATATTGCCTCATATTCATGATCAGATTCCCTCATTGGTCTTCTCCTCCTTCCATGTAATAAATTTTTAAGGCATGTTTTTGCCTTCTGAAATATTTAATAATTGAAAATATTTTCATTATGGTGTTGATCCATTAATCATCCAATAGTGCTTCCGAATATCCTCTAAAACAACGTGTATGTTACAGCATGAATGATTTAAAAGTTCATTTTTTCTCCTTTGAACCTTTAGAGATATAGCATGATTCATACCCTAAGAATGTTGTGTGAGAATAGAATTTAGATTATAAATCATTCCTCCAATAAAATTAATAATCTTAGTGGGAAATAATTTCATTATCCATTTAATTCAGACTTAATGTTATTGAATTAGGGTAAATACATTTACTAAAACCAATAATCATATTCTAAGAGATAATAATTATAATTAAATACCACATAATCATGAAACTAAATTTTATGATGTCTAAATTGAAAAACCTTCATTTATTACACCTTAGAATTATATAATTTAAATAAAAAATTTAGGATTTTATCCTATATTTATACTAATATCTAATGTTATCTCATCTTCGTTTTCAATGGATGACTAAACCTATCCTATGACAAAAACTATAGTTACCCATGATTTTCATACATGGATATTACATCTTATTATATTAATATTCATTATATTACACAATCACATGCAAGATAAATATAATGTTATAATGTATTTTAAAACGTTAATACATAAAAATAGTTCATTATATATCTACAATGTCCTCCACTAATTTTTTCATACCTATAACACTTTATGAATAGTCATACTTTATACCATTATTCATATCATATATAAAAGAAACATATGAAGAGGGTGAGTTTAGATTCTCAACAAGGGTAATCAATGGAAATGTGAATCATAACATGGATATAATTCAATAAGAACTTGTATATAATAATTATAAATTATACATTATATACCTATGATCATAATATTGTGTCATTGAATAAATATTGATATTTTGTAATATATTAACCATAATTGTACATGAACTATGTGATATTAAAATTGGAAAAAGACATGGAATTTTGGAATATAAATAAGCATAGAAAATAATTTCCATAGTAGTAAAGGATATTGTCCAAGAAAATAATATTGGAATGGGTTCACTCACCAAACCATTATAGAATTCAGGGTTCACTCACAAGACTATCATGGTGGAAAAGGTCTTTACTAAACTTTGTTCACTCTCCATTCTAGTCATATTTATGTCATGAGATATCGTTTGTTTATTTACCCAATGCATTAGAGGGAGATATATGACCCAACCATCAGGTAATTAAAATCATACACATATAAGACACAAGATCATAATTAAAATATCATATCAAAACCCATGAAATTATATGTGTTTTATAATGCAATCATCATATCAGAACAAATTAAAATAAATGTTTTATGAAAAACATTCATCAATAAAAAACCCATTAAAATAAATGGTTTTAGTAAACATTAAGACATCATAAAAATAAAACATCTACATAAATAATATGAATGGTTTCCTTGAGTCATATCCCCGTTAAATATTAATAACATCAAGTAATTTCATCATATAAGGAATCATTAATTTTAAAATCACTTAAAATGATTATTTAGGAAACTAAACATTCAACTAAGAAATAAATTTTTAAAAAGATGTGAAATTATAAAAGGAAAAAATCAGTAGGGAATAATTTAAGATAAATACATAGTATAATTCAAATCATTGAGTCATAATTATGGTGGGAATATAATATCATGTTGTATAAGTTAAAAACATTCCATTGGTATTTTTTCGAAAAAGAAACAATGATCCGCATTTAGAAAACTAGAAAATAATTCATTTCAACCCACTATTTAAAAATAAGAATCATTGGTAAAAATTATTTAAACAGCAATAGGAGAATAAAAAAACATATTTGAAATTTTTTTAAAACACAAATACATGGAACAGAAGTATTTCACAACATACACATAAACCTAAACAATCTCAAATAATAATGGGATTGTAAAATAATTAATTACATCAAGTATACCCGTTATTCATTCATGTTAAAACATAATGTATAATAAATATGAATTCATAAAACATTTTTTACATGAACAGACATATATATAATACCATTTATAATTTATTTATTACATCTTATCACATATTTATTAAGAATTGGTTATTAAATTCACTATTCTTGGTGATACGAGATTCTTTTTCAAAGCATGTTTTGAGTCGGTAACCCCGGTCCTTATACAATGATCATGGTACAATAATTTACATAATTTTAATAATTGTACTATCATTATATATATTAATTATATACATATTCATAAAAATTCATGATAATAATATATTGAAAAAATGAATTACATTGTTCCTGGAGACGTTAAGTTGTATGTACGCATGAACATTGTTTCAATTTTTCATCAAATAAAATAAATTGAAGGTAAATAATAATACACATTTCCTGAATAATTATTATTTCATATATATCATATAAATTCATTAAAATATTTCTTATTACCATCCTTGTGAAATTAAACTGGATAATGAATCATGTTTCATTATAGATATGGTAGACTATATATAGACATAATCGACGTTATCGTTTACCAAAATATTGAGTGATAAGAAGGTAGAAATTATATTTTCCTTCAAAAAGTATAATTATAAAAAACATATCATATAAAAACATTTAACCCATCATAATTTCTATCTATAAAATATTGTGATGAAATATGAATTTTATCACTATGTGGAGATGGTAAGTCGTACGTGCACACAAGTGGTACATTCACTTTCTATTTGATGTGAAAATTCATGTATAATGGTGTTTCCATAACCCTAAATAACTTATACATATATTTTATAAATAATTTATTATTTTATTATGAATATCATATATTAATTTGTGGTAAATAAGAGTAAAAAAAAGAAAGTGACCAGTTAGAGTGAGTTCCACTTCTATGTAACGGCTCATTTAGATGTCCTCTAAATCGACCAAGGGTTTGTTTTTTGCGAAGAAAAAACCTTTTAAATTTCAATTGAAAATTTGAGAAAATTATTAGAAAAAATGAGTTATATGTCTAAAAATTGTTTGATAAAGTGAAAGAGGTAGTTCTCTTTTATAATTAATGATTGGGTCAATTCTGGAATTTCCCAAAATATTAAAATATAATAAGACGATTCTATGGAAAAATGATTCGAAATTCCCTATAAAGTAATAGGGGATGATATTTTAAAAAATACATTATAAAAATTAGTAATATTTAATATTTTTATGATTTAATAATTATTTAATAAAATATTAATCCCGTAAAATATCATTATTTCAATTTTCATACTATTCCATACATTCGCAATTAGAACATCAAAACATCAAGTAAAATTACGATATTTTATTTTATAATAACATAAATATTTTATTTTAAACAATATAATTCTTGGATCAACATAAATATCTCAAATTATGTTGCGTTTATTATTTTTAATATCATTTATTTAATTATTGAAAAAATTAAAAAATTATAGAATCGAAATTGTGTATCTATTTAAGTTAAATATTTAATTACTAAAAATTAAAAATAAATTATTATTATTAATATAATATAATTATTCCACCGGATATGGTGGTGAGTCCTATTTTTGATCAATAGTATCTCGATCAAGGTGTTGAGAAAGTGCTTTTATTAGATGATGATACAGGAACTTGTCCTCAGTTGTTAGAATATTTTTATGAGGATCCTTCAGAAAATGTTGTTTGTGAAGGTGCTTCAATGATCACAGATACACAGTTCTCATGTAAAGTTGTAGACCATTTCTCTTGGGGGCTCCTGCTAATAAAGTTGGCATCTTGAACAGGCTAGAATATAAGGACTTACAGGACAATCTGAAGCAGTTGCAGTTCAAGGTATCTACTTGTAATCGATTTGATGAACTTGAGAATGACGGGATACTCCATGTGAAGGAAGGTACTCAAGGGAATGATTATTTGAGCATTTATCTAGAATTCATTAATAAATATTCTGTAATTGTAGAGGATGAAATGTGGAAGGATTTCCATGATGTTAAAGGCATTGAGGTTTGCTCCCAATGTTTAGCCCCAATTGTTACTAAAAGACACTCCATTCTAACCAGAGAAGGGATATTGTATCCCTCATAGAGTTATTTTTGTGATCTAATGATGAATGAATAATTTATCACTCTATTCACATCCTTAAAAAATGTGGATATTTCTCTAATAATGATAATTTCTATTATAAAGGCTTTCTCAGAACGTCCTATAGTGAAATTGTTCATTGTAGAAAGTGTAATTTCTCTGAAACATAAAGCGTTGTGACAGATCCCCCAAGGATAAGGCATATAAAAGACTATTCTAATATTTCGATGATAGTATCTACCAGGTCCTCTCCTAATAAGGTAATGGGGTCAGTCCCTGATCTAATCAAGGGTTGTTTTGTTAACTAATCATATAAGGATCATCACACTTTTGACCAATTGAATCACTGAAATAATTACATATAGAATTTGATTTTGTATGAAATACATTTAGAGTCAAAATCGGTTATTGTGGACGAAGAACCCTATTATGGATGTAGTGAGAAGTGTGAGTTTTATGATATTTAGTTGCCTTTTTCAGGATGGGTTTGTCAGTTGGATATGGGAAATATGTCCACCCGCATTCGTTTTCTTGTTGTACTTTTAATTTCCCTTTAATAAATAGTCAGAGGATTTTCCTCATACAGGACTTGGCTAGGTAATATAAATATAATTTTTTTAAAACATTTTCCATTAAAATACCCAATAAATTAAATTCGGTGTAAAGGGTAAAATTTCAGTCATCCAAAGATAATTATGATGAATAATTATGGCCTTATAACTAATTTTTAACCAATATTTTCGAGATATAAAATTAATCAAGGTGATAAATATTACCATGGTTACTATTCATCTTATTCGAAAATAAAAGGGATTTAATTACCAAATTTGAACATAATTATTTTTAATATGTAATTCATTACATCTAAATAAATATCAATAAATTTTCGAAATTCATTTTAATTTATGTTTAAAAATTGTGGAAATTTTTTTTAAAATATATATTTAAGTATTGAACAAGATCAATATATATCCTATGATTAGAAAAAAAATTCAATTGATTACAATTTTTGAATAAGATTATAAAATATAAATTTAACTAAAATAATTCATCAATAATGATTATTTTAATATATTGATATAAAATTCATTGTACACTTAAAATAAATGTTTTCTATAAAAACATCACTTTTATTTAAAAATAATATCTTCTTTTTTATTTATATCATGAATTTATTTTATAAATTTATTGATCATATATTTTAAATAATTTTGTTGTTAATATTAATATCTACATTTCTGATAGTAAGAGATAATGAACACGTGATATTTAAATATATTTATGTGGTTTATTTGAATTAGTTATTGCGTGAAACACAAGATATCAATGAAATAAAATTATTTAAAGAGAAATATTCTATTACATACATAGGGTATTACAAGGAGTTTGATATCTTGATTCCATTGAATTTCCTTAATAACAATCACCAATGAAGCATGTTGTTTCATTAGAATTCTAATATGATTTCACCAATTAATTTTAGTGGTGATGATGTTTTGTTTCCATGTATGATCTTCATTATACTTCCACAAAGTTATATTTTTTCATGAGGATGTTATAAATTCACGAGGGGTTTCCAAATCAATTCTTAAAACGGTATCTATTAGATTTTTTTATGTAGCCACAAAGGATTGATATCATGTTGTAAAAATGAATAATTATTTTCAATTATGACATCACCAACATTTTTTAAACATCCCTTAATTTATATTTAAGATTACATTATTTACCAACGTCATTCCCCTACATACTTTAATATTACACAATAAGATAGGATTTATACTAGCATATATAATTCCCACCTTTATTCCATAAAATTATTTGATGTTTCAAAAATAATACATAATTTTGAATGATTTTAACCATGCCTTAACGAATTGATTTCAATTACCATAATAATGTTACTAGACTAAAACGAATTATTGCTATGATTCAATAAATTACACTTATGGTGAAAATGATTTCCTATACTTGATGAATTATGTTTATTCATGGAAAATATCCATTTTCCATATTTTATTACCATTATATCTACTTCAATGTTATTATTGGATTTTGGGCTTGTTAAAATCCTATCAAAACCAAAACTAAGTGAAAATAAAAAAAATGTACTAGATATGGATCAAATATAATACTACAATGAACCAGGATAAAATACCATGTCTAATTTCTCAATTATATAATGGATTATATCTCACATGCAATCAGTGACACTTATAATATCAAAAAATTCAAAAAGACAAAAATAAATACCTCTTCTATATATGAAATCATAAATTAAAACATGTATAAACAAATAGATTTATATACTTGAGAAATATGTAAGTTATAACATAATTACTACCCAACCATAATAACCAAATATCTAACTTATTTTTTTTGTATTATGGACCTTTTAACTCACTGTGATATTCATGTTAGTTAAAGGGTTTGAAAATTCTCATTATAAAGGGAATCATAGATCACTATAAAAGAAAACTCATATAAACTACCTCACATAAATTAATTCTAAAATTTCCATTAGTAGTAGTAGTAGTGAGGAAAATGATCTTTACTAAAGAGAGTGAGTTCATTGATAGGGTACAGACACCTATGCTATAAACATAACTCACTATGCGTAATGGGTCCATTCAAAGATTGTTACCTAATCTATAAATGGCAGAATCACATACTATAATTATGGGAGGATAATCTACTATACTAAGTACGCAGTTAAACAAAACCCTATATATGATATTCTATCATTTATATTATTTACCATCTTTTAGCTTTAATCATCCTCCCATATATGTTGTCATCCCTACATATCAATGAAACTCTAACTCCTCGATTTTTTATAATTAATCCTTACATAATGATGATATATATATAACAAAACATTCTATAAAAAACATATAATAAAATACCAATATGTCTAAAACCAATACCCACTTTTGGATTTATGAAAAATATTGATGTCTCACAAAGAAAATGAATATTTCTCCTCCATACAAGGTGGGTAGTGTCCCTATAGAAAGATATTTGTAAAATATCATTATTTTATTTATCATGTATCATAATATATAGAATATGTATAATATTAGATGACATATTCTACTACATTATTAGTAGGCCATGTTCTTTGGTAACGCGTTGAGGGATCTCAATAGTTTTACTTGTCATCTCCAAGAAATACACAATTCTTAGGTCTACAAGGTTACATGGTGTTTAATGAATGGATATGAATATTTTATTATAATATATATATATTGTGTTTTATATTTAAACATGAATTGTTTGTCTAGATCATTGATTGGGTATGTTTGTTGACACATGCAGAGATACATGTTCACAATATTCACAGTGACTGACCCATAGAACATGGAAATGGTTATTTATTATTCCAAGTAATGAAATCATTGTGAATTATGAAATAAAATATGTGTAACCCATTTAATTATATGTGTACTCGGTGTGTGTCTTCTTCCATGTTTTATGCATACTCCTTCTACTTTGTCTGTACTACTAGTTTCACTCAATCCTGATGCCCCTAGATTCACAACAACACATATTCAAATTGATTTCAAGTCATAAATTGTTGTTTTGTATATCCACATTAGAAACCCCTTAAAAATTGTGTCCATAAAATAATAGATTTATATTAGATGATAACTACCTCTAACACATGTGCATCAGTTGACATCATCCAAAAATAGTTTAACTACATAAATATAAAAGAACCCAAGAGTGATAAATTATATAAAATGATAAAATATTGGTGGTTGGTGGGATGGTTTGAAAAAAATTTGGCACACATATCAATTATCCAATGAGTATGGGAATAAAAATATCAAAATGAATAATTTAGGCATCTATTGTTTCATTTATCATAAAAAAATTTCGTTCATAAAAATTCATCATATTATTATTATTATGTAACATTTAAATCGTGAATAAACCATATTTAATAAGAATTATTACATTTCTGAAAATATAATAATAAAATTTACAGATATAATATTTAAAAAATCATTATTAAAACCACTATGATGATAATGAATTTATTATTAAAATTTTTATTTAAAAAATGCAGAATCTCTTCTTTATATAATTATATTTGTTAAAATACACTTCAATATTTAAGAATGAATTCAAAATTATAATCATAGAATTTTATTTAATATTTTCCATTATTTAATTCTCAAAATAATTTATGAAATGTAATGGTATGAATTTGGAATAAAAACTGAATTTTCACACAACATTATTATAATTATCCTAGAATATTGAAATGTTATTATAATATTATTTTGTAAAATATCATGAATTTTCTAATTATAATAATTCATTATATATTAAATTTAAATTATTAATTATTTAAATATATAGGGTTAAAATGATAAACATAAAGAATGAATCATTAAATGAGATTAATATCCTGCTAGATGGAATAACCTCTAAAAGATCCAAAAATTCAATATTTATACATCAATACTCTAATGGTCTTTACCAGCCACTCAATAAATGTTTTATCTTTCATTCATTATCATCTTACCCTCAATGGAATCAGTATATATTTTTCTCACTTTATGATAAATTTGAGTTATTCATGAGGGAAATGGATATATTTTCTTATTGACTGATGAGTATTAAGATAAATATTTTAATTTTTTAAAATTGATCATCCTATAATAAAATTCACTAACCCTTTATATGTTCATAATAAATTAAAACTATAATCTCACATAAAAAATCATTTACTTTCTATTTAAAACACACAATTAGTACCCCTAGAAAATTACTATATTTTAAGAAGTCACCAATTTAAAAACGAATACTTTTATAATATTCTATTTAATACCAACCAATGTATTCATAAACATCATCCCCATCATTGAAAACAATTTAATAATTAAACATATGAATTATTTTATGACATAAATAATTACTTGAAAATGGTATGTTTATGGATTTACACTTAAAAACATAGTTTACACCTATTAATGAAATAGAACAACATTTACGAAACCACTGCAGTTTTATAATTAATATTTAATATTTTGTATAAGATAATTTATAATTAATTATCACTGCACACACATATATATATTAAATTTTAAAATTTATCAATGACTCAAAATAACATGGAATTATTAAAAAAGATAACCCAACAGAAAATACAGTGTTTCAAGAAAATGGAGCGATCATAAAAAAATAGACTTTTATATTTAGGTTTTATTTACAAAATTATACTTTTAGGAGAACCATGATTTTAAAAATCAAAAATACATTTTTTCGTACTATGGGAAAATATTTTTAACTACTTCATCATGGCCATTATACCATTTCATTCTCAAAAAGGATATAACATGAGTTGTCAAATTGAAAATATTATTAAATAAATTGAAAAACAACTAATTCTTGCATAAAATGATTTGTCCTTAGAGTTCTGAGATCTAAGTGAAATTTGGATGCAATAATATCAATGACCGCATTTTATTATAGATACTTCTAATGTAATAGAACATGGTGAATACTTGATCCATAATTATAAACTATAGAATGTTTTATGAAAAAATTTACTAGTTACAGGACGGTTATACTCTCCACAAATTGGGTCAAACCTAAATTTTCTTACATAGAAACCCTAAATTTATAACAAACCATATACTAGTGTTATCTAATTAAAGATTACACATAAACTAAATTAGAGATCAATAAGGGAATCATTGGGATTTTCTTCAATTATTGATCATGATAATGTTTCCAACACCACTAATGGGGACTTCAACATGCTAAAAGAATAATTCAGTCACTATGATAGGTGAAAATTATAACTTCACAAATACATTTCCAAATTATTCCACATCCCCAATGAAATATCACCTTATTGGGAAGTAGTTTCTCTATATAGAAGTGAGAGATGTAAAAATTTTAAAATGGAATTATCCTTCCTATGTTTCTGTATAACCAAACATTTGATTTTCCAAAACACATTCTATCAAAATCTAAAGAGTCTAGTCCTAACCATTTATATAACCCTTATTTTCCATATCCACAAACCAAGATAACACATCCCAAAATTGTATCAATAAAATCATAACACATTGACTAAAATTCTTCACTATGAAACTTTAATAGCCTTATAATGAGCATCATTACTCAACTAGACTTATACTACCAAGGATTCAAAATCATGTTAGAGACCATTGTTTAAATTGATTAATCATGTCACTAAATAATATTTATAAAGATACTCTATAAAAATTTACCAAAACAGGATGTACATCCCTCCTCTACTAAAATCAATCAGGTCAACTACTTCAAATACCATATAACACATGATTCTATAATTTTCACATCCATAATTGACCTCCCACACTAATTGATATGTGATCTTTATAAGAGAAAATAAAATATGTAAAATAGTTTAATAGTCTATGAGATCACACTAAATAGATGATATCCACTAATGTAACACCATGATATTTTATGATATCTTTATTATTAAAAATAAATTTATTTCCATTGATAACCTATGATACATAAACCACATTACTAAAATATCCACAAAATATGACACTATTATATATAATATATTATATTAGAATGTATAAATAAGAATAAATAAATTATGAAAAATATCTTTAACACATTTATAAAATAAAATCAATAGTTTTTAATTTATTATAAATTAAATTAAAAATTCATTTCAAAGTAAATGAATTTTTTTATAAAGAAACTATTTAATGGGAATAATGTTTTATACATTAATACATATAATTAATTACTATTATTGAATTATATTAAATATATTTATATATAATATTAAATAAAATGTGTTATTATTCATCTAATATCTTTTCATGACATTCAATAATGTTAAATCCTCTTTTATGTTTAAAACTTGTTTCCCTAATAATGGTTTCATCACATTTAGAACACTTATTTAAAAATGAATATCTAAAACATATAGAAAATTCATGTGAATAAATAAACATAGTTGTAGGAATAAATTTTTTAATATTATATTACATTTATTTTTTCAAAATATTCTAAAAAGATTAATTTCCTAGTGAATATTGAAGAATAAAATTTTTTAATGGAAACAACTTTTTCATATAAAGAATTTATAAAGTTACATTTTTCATTAAATTGAATTTTCAAATAAATTTATTTAAATATATATATTATCACACAAATTTAGTTCATTTGAATTAATTTTATTTCCAATTATGATAAAAAAATTGTACTTACGAACACCTTTTATTTGGAAACCCCAATATTTATCCCAATAGACAGTTTAATATTAAATTAAATTCCTTCCCTTTTGTCACATGAATTTATTAAAATTTATTCAATATAATGAATCATAAAAATTCATGTTTGGTAATATGTTCAAATTTTTATTTTCACAATGAATTCAAAAAATTATCAAAGCCCGTCCCTCGGGGCCCATGTTGTGACTACCCCAAGCATGCCATCCATAGACTAGGGGGTGTTGACTAGCATCGGAAAGGCATGTCCCTAAAATGGGAAGGAATTTCCTCAAAAACCTGTACACACACTAACATGTCACACTACGCAAAATTAAACACAGTTAAGGAAGAAAGGTACAACCATAACTAAAACCCATCACAGAGTGTAAAAGTGGGTGCTGAAAGTAAAGGGGATAGACTACAAGCCCAATGGAAATAGAAGTGAATCCAAAAGGAAAAATAGATCTGGAGGACATCTTTCAAGGTTCATACCTGAACGGTAGGTACAACACATCACCACAGCTCTCCACGTCTACTAGTCACCTCTGTACACCGTCTGTCAATCACATTCGTGCACCATCAGACCCTGACTCCTCAAGACTCAGTCTAGCTATTTGTTCTCTTCACAACACATACTGTGGTGTGGGTGAAGCCCATTTAGGGTGAGTATTACAATACCTAGTAGGGACCCCAAGACCCTCGGCATTCTCCCATAATTCCACAAAGTAAAATCCAAAATGAATGATCTCAATCACAAAGCACAATTCAAAAGATAGCTCACACCAGGTATAATTTATGTAAAAAGGTAAAGTTGATTAGTTGTAAAGCTAGATCATCTTATTCTGTTATTAGGCATGCTACTGACCCTCATAGTATCTCTCATTGTTGACCCACAAATTATCGCTCAGTGCTAACCCAGACAACATCTATAGGTGGTGACCCAAAATGGATCACTAGGTAGTGACCCACACAAGATCACTTGGTGATGACACAAAGAGGATGGTTATTAATTCTTCATGTAACAAGCAACTACTAGATTCTCACCCATGGTACACTTGAATCCGAAGGATTTACTCCTCAATCCATTGGTCATATTTCAACCTCCATGAGGTCCCACAATGATGTGACTCAATTATCCACCATGTCATAAGGGTTCCAACACAATATACAACCCGTCAACCGAATGCCCTGTCGGTAAGTTATAGGAATTTTAGTGCTAAGTTCCAGTTGGATTTGGGTTTGATCCATCCCATACATACTCCAAATTTCTTCAAAAACTCATGTGGAGTATCTAGAAAGGAATTCATTATCCAATGGTTTCGGGCTCCATAGACAGTTTTTCAAATGGACGTCCGATTTAGGAGATGTTCCCATTTAACCGCAATTGGGCCGAAATGGGTCCTGCTCTGGTCCGACTAGGACCAATGGTGTTGGGTGCATCCCGATTCAATATTTCAGTAGCCTTTTCCTGCTAGGTCATGGGAGCATCCTACTGGGCCGCTGGTGTGGCCTAGCCCACCAGGCAGGTCATGGACTACCAGGACACAGAATAGTCCAGCCCGCTGGCCAGGCATGGGGGTTTGCTATCCTCTCAAATTAAAAAATGTATGTTCGGTCTCAATTACTGACATCAGATACAGCTACACAATCATGCCAGTCTGCATTGACTAGCCTTCTGCAGAACCCGTAAACCATGGGTCCACCCTCCGTTGGGGCTTAAATCTACGACCATCCTCCCTGGCATGCCGCCGAATCCTACCACATGTAACCAACATGGCTAGAATAGGTCATCCACCCATTTTCCACTGGGGAAACATCACATGACTCTATCCTTTTGCGGTTGGAGGGATTCCGCCACCGACCCCCTTGGTTTTCAGCATCATCGTGCCAGAAGAGCTTCATCAGGCCAGCGGTGAAACTCTGGGGGTCATGTTTTATTCCAGATTGTGCCTACAGGCCTTCCAAGACAGCACCTACACTGCACAGATCTTAGTTTCACCTTTCCTCCATATCTTTGGATCTCTCATGATGAACACAACCAATACCGAAATTGGTAGACTGTTCAGGCCTTGTTGTTATAGCCCGCACCATCCATGTTAGCATTATAACAAGGGAGGCAATTAAAGAATAGAAAAATCATTGTTAAACAATGAAACCTCCCACATCATGATTATTGGATGTCGATGTGGATGATGAAGTAGTGTCCATGTTTGTGGGTGTTGTGAATGAAAGGGAAGGATCATGTCCTTTGGAACTCGTCATTGCCCATCATTGAATACCCCAATAGTCGTTGAAGCTTCATTCTACGTTGGTGGAAGACGTCTCTGGTACATTGTCGGAGGATCCTTTCATCAGTCCCCAAAATCCATGACTGTTCTTTGTTTTAAAATATGAATTCATATGTTTAACAACTACGCAATTAATTTGGATCATTAATGAATTAAATTAATGAACACAATAATCTCCCATCAAAATGGTTACACAATTAGGTGCAACCATCCATTAAAGGGTCTGAAAAACCAACAGTCCCCCCAATACTGATAATTAGTTATAATGAATGAAATAAAATAACTCGTTAAGTTAACATTTTTAAAGTCCATAAATTTTCTTTTTCATCTGATCCGTACTTGTCAATGTTAGAATTCACCTATGTGAATACCAATGATACGACTTCAATTGGGCCCTAAGATTATTATCTAATCACTGGTTCACAATATATTAATTGATTCCCACATGTTCACTAAACATACATAACAAATATTTCAAATTTCCATTCCAGGCACTCCGAGCCTCGAAATCATGTGCCGTCAATTTTCACAGAATAATAATAATACCAAATAATTTTAAAAAAAAATTAGAAATTTCTAAGAATTTATATTCTCTCCATATTAATGATTTTCTTCCCCAGAATCCATTAATAAACTAGGGAAATAAATGGGGGTACTGAGTAAATTTATAATCCTCCCGCTCCCATGATCTCTCAGGGAGGTTCCGGTGATACCATCAAACTCAGACTAGAGGAATTAACTGCCCATGAAGGACCTTCTCTTGTCGTTCCTCGATCTCCACCAGGATCTCCATAGATTTCACCCCACCCTCAATGTCTATCACACCCAAATTGATAACGTGTGATGTATCATGAATTTGATTCCTCATCTATGATACATAGAAAACATTATGCACCTAGTGCATCTTTGTGGGAAGATATAGATGGTACGCCACATATCCCACTCTACTACTAATCTGGAATGGATTGATGAACCTCCAGGATAGGTTGTCACCCTAGAAAAATCATCGTAATCCTTAACGGGGAGAGACACATTTGAAGACATGGTCTAAATCCTCAAACACCAATGGTTATGTATCTTTTCGGCATATGAATTTTGACAGCTCTATTTAGTCTTTATCTACACCTGAATGATATTAATATTCTCAGTGGTAGCTTATACAAACTATGGACCCATAAGTGTTTCTCCCCTGAGTCTGTCCACCACAGAGGTTATCTGTATGGTTTCCCATGTGGCTCCATAAATGGAGCCTTGCTGATGGTTGAGTGATAAATTTTGTCGTATGCGAACTCCTCCAGTGGTAGATGGTCTTCCCAACTATGACAAAAATAAAGGACACAAGCACTAATATTATCCTCAAGTGTATATATGTTTTTCCCCATCTAACCATCTATCTAAGGATGAAAGGAGGTGCTTATGGGTAGCTGAGAACCGAACACCTCCTATAATCTCTTCTAGTAGAGGGATGTAAAATGTGTGTCACGGTCTGAGAGGATAATCGATGGAACACCCTGAATTTTTAAAATATCCTGTATGTAGAGACATCACAATCCCTCTATTGATCCTTTCTCACTAATGGGAAAGAAGTGGGATGACTTGGGGAGTCGATCAATGATCACCCAGATAGAATCATGTCCCCTTGACGTACATGATAGCCCTATCTTGAATTCCTTGGAGATTCCACCCAACTTCAACTCTGGCACCTCAAGTGGTTGAGACAAGCCTATTGGAACCTGGTGCTCAGCCTTCGCTTGTCAACAAGTGAGGCATCATGAAATGAACTCTGCCACTACATGCTTCATCCCTGGCTACCAGTACTAATTGTAGATGTCCTGGTATATCTTCACCACACCAGTATGTACCACCAAATGGGATCTGTGTAACTCCATAAACACCTCCACTTGTAGCATCACGCGTACCATGGTACGTCCAATGAAAATAATTATGTTCCCCACCATTAGAAAATCCATCAAGAGCCCATCCTGGGGATATCTGAGCACGTCAGGTTTCGTAGTCAATGTTTCCAAGTCGTGCATCCCAAACTCTATGAAGGATTGGGGGAGTGAAAAGCATATATTGGTGGTAAGATACTCCATCACTATCCACAAATGATATCTCCAACATAGATAGCTTCTATGTCTCCTCAGAAATCAATAGTAGACCATACCTTTTGATGAGTGCATCTACAACTACATTCCCCTTCCAATGATTGTATAATATCTCATAGTCATAGACCTGGAAAAACTCTATCCATCGCTGTTGACTTAGCGTCAAGTAATTCTATGAGAAGATATATCAAATAATATTGTGATCAAATTATACATTAAACCATTCACACATAAGGTAGTTCCACCATATCATCAAGGCAAAGACCACTTATGCTAACTCTAGGTCATGGGTATTGTATTACTGATCTTGTTGTATAAATTTTCTTAAGTCAGAATTGATCAATGTATGCTCTTGAATCATGAAACATCATAGTTAGGTTATTTGATGTGTCATAGTAGACTACATACCCAACGCCTCTTCAGGTAGCCTCAATATGGGGGCACTTGTCAGTCTCTTCCTCATCTCCTGGAAAAACATCCAGAACTTCTTCATCCACTGTAATGGTTTTCCCCTCTTCTCCAAAGATGAAAATGTTTCTTCTACCCTAGAAAATATAGGTACAAATTTATTGTAGTACCCAACCAATCCCAGGAAACATCACACCTCGGTCACACTCTTGGGTGACTCCCAAGTAATCATTGCCTCAATATTTTCCAGATACACTACAACTCTAGCCTCCAAGATAACGTGCCCCAAGAAGTGGAAATCCCATATATAGATATCTGAATTTGAGATCAATCCATAATGCTAGTACTCACAGTGTGTATCCAGATCTATCCACAGGTGCATGGTGTGCTCATCCTCTATCACTGAGTACACCATGATGTTTTCAATGATGACCTCCACAAAGTAATCTAGGTAAGGCTGGATGATCCTTTTCATGATTACCATGAACACATCCAGAGCGTTGGTCATGCTAAAAGGAATAACAAGTAACTTATAATGGTCATAAGGAAATCTAAAGGATGTTTTTGGTACATCCTTATCTCGTACCCTGAGCAGATGATATCCAAATATGAGGTTTATTTTCAAAAACCACTATACTCCAATTAGGTGGTCGAGGAGATCCTTGATCCTTGGAAGAGGATACTTGTTCTTAATGGTCACCTAGTTTATGTACTAGTATTCCAAAAAAGCCTCAGAATCTTGTCTTCCTTATTGGAGAACACAATCTGGCGGCCCATGGTGATACACTGGGTCATTCAAACCCCTTTCTCTTCAACTCATTCAATTGTACCCTCAACTCAAGTAGCTACAAAGAGGCCATATGATATATTTGAGTAGATATTGATATCATTCCAGGGTACAGGTCGATGTAAATGTATATCTATTTTTAGAGGAGGTATTCCCCAAACATCATCAAAAAAGATATCATCATATTGATCCACCACAATAGGATAGCTCTAACTCCTCTCATCCACCACACATAGGGTGAGACTAGAAAACTAATGAGTTATTGGTTTCCCCCTCCTTTGAAAAATTCCATCATGTGCTACAAAGGGTTCCTTCTCATCAATGAATGAAAACATGTTCCCATCCTCACAGATAAACTACAAATTGCGCCTAAAATAGTTGATCGGAGGATGGATCGTGGATAATAAGTCTATACCCAAGGAGACATCGTAGAGCCTCGATGCCTCTACATGGAGATCACATACGATGCTCTTGCTTCCTTGAGTAAGGTCACTATACTTGTACAAGTTTTTCATCATTAAATCCTCTCCCGTAGAAGTCTCTAATCATAAGGATCGAGCCAACAACACCACGAGAATCTCTATGTTCCGAATGAGAGTGCTAGAATTAAAAGAGTGAATGGAACATGTGTCTATATGTACTACAACTAGAGTGGAATAGAAATAGATTGTAAATAAAATCATATATATAGCACCGTGATCGTAGGCCCTAGCTTCCAAAAGTCAAGATCATCCATGTCCACATAATCCCTGAGGTTGGAGTGGACCTCCCAGAGGTGCTGGAGGTAGAACATCCAAACACCACCCACTACCTACTGCTGGGCCAGCTCCATTGCCACATCTACTGCCCTGTGGACCTCCTCGCTCAAACCTCTGTCACTATCTTGACAGTCCCTCGACCATCAGTTGATCATCCACATGGGGATTTGTACGGTTGCGAGCCATGTTCCACTATCCACCTCAAGAGAAACAAGCTCTAGTACTCAAATGAACTCCTCTTCCTCACAAGCTGTGCACCTCTGATCCTGCATCCTGGGTTCGTCCTTTGGATGGTCTACCCCATTGGGACCACTATGTGATTTTCATACTACCTGAAAAATATTACTCAGTGGTCGATCGTTCGGTGGAGGCTCTCACCACATGTTCCTAATCAGCTACGAATCTCTCCACCCATAACACTCACTCAAGCACTGTAGCCTACATCGGGATATTGAATGATATAATCGATTCTCTGATCTCTCATCGGGGACACTACTCAAGGCTGCTGGCCCTGTAGAAAGCGTATTGTACCATGTAGGAGGAGTAGAAAGAGAACTTAGGGAATCGTGCCAAATACTAGGACACTGTCAAGCTGCCCTACTATAAGTGTAGTACCTCCTGAATATGAACTAAGCGTAAATTCAATGGTACGAACTCCATCCTAAAGACGGTCTCAGAGTCCAACTAGGATAGTGTGTCTGGAACATTATGGTAGGCCATCTCCATGTTGTTCCCTGAAAGAGGCTGGTATCTAGAGTCACAATCTGGTCTACTTATGTCTCAACAAAGTGGAAAACCCCTTCCACAGCATCTAGCTAGTCCTCAGCTGCATGGGGATCTGTCTCACATTGAAACATCGAATCCCTCTATTTATTGAACTCGTGCAACGTGCTCAGTCAGCTTGCACAGTCTGCTAGTGGGGTTGGTGGAAACCACTACCCTATGGGTGGTGGTGTTTCTTGTACACAACATGAAGGTGTTATCACTATAAGAGGGCCCTGTACTGACACCTCATCACTTGGTGGTATTTCCACATGTGTTCTCTCTAGAATACTAGACGATTTTCAACACGAGGGAATTCTGAAAGAAATATATGATCCATGATCAATAATTTATTCCTGGTGAGCTGACTCTATGATATCCAAAAGATAATAACACATTTAAAACACATTAAAATACTGTTTTTATGTACCGAGTCAGGATTCATAGTTCAGGGTCATGGTGTATGGATACTTCAGCCGTCGCACCAACACTGGACTCCCGAAACTGAAACCCAAACTCATGACACTTAACACTACTGCTCCATTGAAAAATTGACACTTTGTTCTTCTAGTAGAACCAAAACCCTTTGATACAACTTTGTCACGACCCGTCCCATAGGGTCATTCCATGAATACTTGATTCCCTCTTTTTTTAGGATATGGGTTGGCAATTAAGACAAGAAAGGCATATCCCTAAAATGTGAAGGATTTCCCACAAAAAACAGTACACACACATATAGGGCACATTGGGCATAGGTAAAAACCATGGAAGAAGAAATGTACAACCACAACTAAAATCCCCCACTGTGTGTAAATGCAGGTACTAAAAATAAATGTGCTAGAATACAATCCCAACTGAATTTGAATTACAACCAATTGGAAAAACAGCTCATAAGGTTGTATGTCTAGGTTCCTACATGAATGGTAGGTATATCTCATTATCGTAGCTCTCCACGTCTATCGGTCATCTCGGTACACAGTCTGTCAATCACCTCCAAGCTTCGTTATGCCCTAAATCCTCACGAATCAGTCTAGATGTCTTTCGTCTGCAGAAAACACAATAAGGTACGGGAGAATCATTTTCATGGGTGATTATGATAATATCCAGTAAAGACACTAAGATCCATAGTGGTATCCCATAATTACACAAAGGAAAATCCAAAAATCATTATCTCAATAACAAATCACAAATCCAAAGACTTATCACACTAGGTATAAATTAAGTACATAAATACAGATGATTAGTTATAAAGCTAGATCATCTTATTTTATCACGAGGCTTTGTTCCTAACCCACACATGATTTCTCAGTGCTGACCCACATATAATTTCTTTGTGCTAAACCACACATGATAATTTGGTGCTGACCCACAGAGGATCGCTCGATGCTGACCCACACAGGATCGCTAGGTGCTGACCCACATAGGATTACTATTCATTCTTCATCTCTTTGGTAGCTATTGGATTCCCACACTTGGTACACATGATTCTGGAGGATCTTCTCCCTATGCCAGTGGTATTATATCAACTGCTACGAAGTCCCACAAAAAAGTAACCTAAAACCATTCCATGTCATATGGTTTCCCATGCAATAAACAATGCATCAACTAGACACATGTTCTGTAATTTATAGTCATTTTAGAGTTGAGGGCCTGGTTGGATTTGGATTCGATCCTAACCAGTCTTAATACAAATTTCCTCAAAAAAATTGTGTATTTGGTAAAAAATATTGCTTCATCCTAAGGGTTCTAGCGCTATATAGGGTTCTTCAAATGTATGTCTAGTTTAAGAGATATTCCCATTTAAGCATAACTAGGCTGAATGGTGTCCATGTCCGGTACGACCCGGACAGAATGACCTGAACCAGCCCGCTGGGCCAAGCCCAATATGGCTTGGCTCAGCTGGGTTTGGCAGGGCATGGACCAGCCCATTGGGCCTGGGGCTCCTCCTGTTGGGCTGCGGGTGTGGGCCATCCCTCATAGAATGGGGTGGCCATCCAGTCCGCAGAACCGCCGAGCATGATGGGCAGGTGCTGGGGTCTGCTCCCCTCCCAAACGGATAGAAGAATGATTGGTCTCAATTAGTGGCATCGGTTGGTACCACACTAGCTGGAAGGTATGCATGGACCAGCCTTCTGTTGAACCCGCGGGCCGCGGGTCCGCCCTCCGTCGTGGATTGATGATGCGGCTATCCTCCACAGCATGTTGCCGTCGTGCGCTACCCAGGCCCAACGTGGAAGTAAAAGGTTGGATGCCTCTTGTCCATCACATCACCATTGGGTGAATCCGACCTTTCACTCCTGGTGGGATCTGTCCACTGTCTCCTTCAGTTTTCGATGCTGACAGTGCTTCTGTAGGTCACTGAGGATGATCCGATGGTTTGATTTTGTTTCTTTCTGTGCCTACAAGCCTCCCTAGATGTTTCCTACACAGTACAACCCTCAGTTTCACCGATCGGCCATATCTCTTTGTCTCTCATGAAAAATACAACATGTACTAAGATCGGCGTACTGTCTTGTCGTTGTTCATTCAGCCCTAACCATCTTCATTAGCTTTATAAAAAGGGAGGATATTAATGAATGAATAACTCTTGGTTAAACAAATAAGCCCCCTTCCCCATGTTTGATGGAATTCTCTACAGATAAGGAATGACTGTCCACATTCATGGGCAATGTGGATGAAGGAGAAGGTTCATTTCCTTTGGCTCTCATCATTTCCTGTTGTAGAATCATCCAACATTCGTTGATGATCCATTCTACATTCGTCAAAGACATTGTCGACTCTTTGTTAGAGGTTCCTCTCATCAGTCCCCAATACCCATTCCAGAGCATTTTTTAAATATAAAAATAGAATATTTTAACTCATCTCATAATTAATATGTTTTTTATGAATTTAATTAATTAACCCATTAATATTTTGACGGTGTAGTTAAAAAAGAAAGTGTAACAGGTCATTAAATGGTCTAACAACTCAGTGGTCTCACCACCGTCACTCATTAGTTACAAAGAAATAAATTAACTAGCTCGTTGAGTTATTTAATTATTTTTTTGTAATGTCCAAAAATTATGTTTTTCATCTTACCCATTTCAATTGAAGTTATGGTTCATCTAAGTGAATCTCAGGGTTGTGAATTTGACGGTGCCCCTAGATTTTTAATCAGACCACCTATTTAAAAGATAGAAATTGTCACCTGCACATTTGCAGAATGTACCTTAAAAAAGTAAAAAATTATGTTCTATGCTCTCAGGGCCACAAAATCACGTGCATCAATTTTTTTAGACTCATAATAATCTCAAATCGTTAAAAAAATTATAGTAATTTCAAGGTCTTTCAAAAAATAAAAAAAATTACAGTCATTAAAGTTAAAGTCGATTTACAGTGCCGGCGGGTTAAAACAAAAGGTAATGGTATGTTTTCCAACTATACAAGTATAAATCATTTTTTATATATGTATAATGAAATTACTATATACCTTATTCTATTATATATAAATTTAGACTCATTTCTATTGACAATGGCATATTCATTTTGTATTCCTTTAGAAAATTTCCAGGTGGGTCCCCTCCTCCAATTATAAAAGAAAACCACCTCTACTCTCTTATACACAAGTAAAGAGGCTTTTAGTTTAGAAAATAACTACCCAATAACCCTAATTATATCCCTCCATAGTACCAAGTGCCCATATTTTTTTTCAATATACAATCCTATGATGGATTTGGTTTTAAACCATAATATATTTTCCAAGAAAAATATATATTTATTGACCATGTGTTTTCATTTTATTTCTTCTTATACATATTTAAAATATTATTCATACATTATGATATAATAACATCATTATATAGAATATAATGTAATTTTGTTATGTTAATTTACTAACTTACATCCATATCCTCTTCCATCAAATGGTAAATTGGAATGTCGATCGTCTGTATGGAAGACTTCTCCCTGGTGACCTGATGTAATTGTTTTCAACGACCAATGATAATGGATGATTATAATGACGGAAAAAAGTATAATTATTTTAAATATTACATAATTATATTTCTATAATTATAATATCAAATCTACATTATTACCTTTCAACCTATTGGCAATGATAATGTTATTCGTAATTTTGTATGGATTGATGCAACCGCGATGTAGGGTGATTCATTTTATATTTTATTTTATCATGGATAGTAATAAAGATACATTTAATTAATATATATCATTAAAATTATATAAAAATTATTTTTTATAAATTAAATATTATTTACCTTTCTTTCGTTCTTTCTGTTGAAAAATCTAAACTGTGTTAATATGCATGTTTGACCTACGATCTTCATTAATTGCTTAATTCATTTCTTTAGCTCTATATTTTATGAATAAATAAATATATTTATATAATGAATTTATATTATATTTGTATAATGATTAAAATAGTTGTATATGACGTATCCTGGAACAAATTATACTAACAAAAATTACCCAACCAAAACATTCATGAAAAACAGAGTATTTATTACTTGAAATAACAATTTTATAAAAAATATTAATAAATTGGTGATATGAGGTTATAATTAAATAATATATTTGATGATATATATGATTATGGTTCCTTAATAGATTTATAGTAATCATATATTTACTAAATAATATGTTATAGAGTGACATAATAATTCATGACTTGAGATAAAGGACTTTATTCTCTATCATATTTTTGTGGGTCACATGCCAAATTAACCACATGTTTAATTTTTGTTGTATATATACTATCAATTAATATATTTTATGATTATTTTCTTGAAATAAAATTGATATTCATATGAATTAATTTTTACATCATTCATCGGTCTTATGATTCAATTGTAACCAAATTTGTAAGGGTCTTATTCACATTCTTAATCATTATCGAAATTACAGAAAAATATTCTTCTGATGATGAAATAATATAATAAATCACTCCAGAAACTAACTAATATTATAATAATTTTTTAATTTCTTATATTAACTTTTTTAGATTCATTTTCTCTCAATTTCATTCTTCGAGTGACCGAAAACAACTTTTAAAAAAAATTAAATTTATTTCTTTTTTAGTTAAACATCCTTTTTCTTCCAAAATAAATGTTTTCTAAAAAAATTTTCTTGAATGTCTCTATTATTAAACTATAATTCATTAATGTAATGTTTAATCAGTATTTTTTAATAATATAAAATATTAATTTTAATCCACTTTTTATTTTTCAAATGAGTTATTTTTTGACATTTTTAAAAAGGTATGAAAGAAATTTTCACTTAAATATAATATGGTTTGAAAATATTTCCCACAATCATGATTACTCAATGATTTAAAAAATAAATAACAACATTATATTATTCATATAAAGAAAAAAAATTAAAATATTTGAAAAAATTTGATTTTAAATTATTTATTATAATGTAAAAATGTTATTTCTCTCAAACAAAATCTTCAATTAATCTTTCAATGGAATTTTTATTATAAAATTGCAACTTTCGATGTTACATAATATTTTATAGGGAAGTTATTCCATGAATACATACTTATAATTTTATAGATGTTTTTTTATTTCCATGAATATATTTTTATGGAAAACATTCCCTTTTCAAATGGATATGTAAAAATGAATTGATGTAATGATTTTGAAACCTGTTTGTTTTTCTGGGGATATGCCATTATGACATTGATATAAAACTCATTTACATATCATGGGTTATGATATGATTAATGTTTATGATCTTTATATAACACATATATATTATTTTCTCTATGTAATGGGTAGGCACCAGATTATATATACATCTAATTCAATAAGAAAAGATGGATATCTCAGGATTTAAATCAAACTAAAATGGGGAGTATTTGATATGGGTTAAGAGACACTATACCCTATGGTAGTCCTGAGAGTGAATCATTACTAGTAATGTGGATTGGGTGTGAACTCATTCCTATATTGATGTCTTGTTAATGAGAATTTACTACTACAAAAATAATTTGTTATGCTTATGTGTATGCTACAAACTACTGTATTATGCTAATGTTATGCTCTGATGGATCATATTCATTGATTATTTTAAAATTCATATCTTATGAACTTCTAATAATTTTTCTATAACTCAATATTATGATCTATAATATGTAGGGTATGGTTATTAAATGTTATGATCATTCTCTAATTCCCTATGAACGTGTTATGTTTAAGTGATTGTTGATATCTATTTTTTTAATATTAAAGAACATCTGAACTCACCCTTTCTAATGTTTACCTTCCCTTGTTTATAAAGTATGTTATTATGAATGATATTTTTATAATCAGTGTTAGTTGTAAAGATAATTATGGGTGATAATGTAGTTTACTTATGAGCCAATTTTTTATATATCTTAGTTTTCAATGATACTTGGACTGTGTTATTCTAGTGAAAATCAGTATGTTTTGAAATGAAAATTCATCTAATAATATTTCATATCTATGTATGAAATTATTGGTTCATTATAATTAGTATCATATCAATGATTTTTAACCTATGGATAATATGAAGGGGAAACATTATTTATAATCCTAAGTGTAATTCAACATTTAGGAAAACATCACATGTTATGGTGAGAAATGAATAGGGTTTTCTTATAAAAACATCCATGTTTATATTAAAATGTTGTTTTTGTTATGTAATAGCTATACCTAAGATTAATAAACAAAAAATTATATGTTGTAAATTGAACCGATCATCACCTAGTCCTAAAAAATTCATTATTTCACACATGTTTTGACAATCTGGGGAGATATGAGTGATTTAATTAAGGTTTTACTTACGAACCATTATGAATGATTTGAATAGATTATGTCCAATTAATGACTTAGGTTAAACCAAAGGTTTCTTATATTTAAAATATATTGTCATAATCTAAACATATTTTAATATTTTTTCATTAATATTTGGTTTCCCAAAATGATTATAAATGTTCATGCTATTGTTTTGGGTTTTAGTAAATGGATAGAATGCAATAAAAGTATATTAATGTTGAATTGATGGATAATGTAATAATGGGCCCTTTTAGAGACCAACTATTATAGGAGTGGGAATAAATTTTTTTTGTTATTCTTACACTAATTTCACAATCTGTGAATCATAATGAACATATAATGGTGAAAAGAAACAAATAACATCCTATTGAGACCTTCATGAGGTAACGACCACTGTCTTTTAGTGGGTATAATTGTCCACTAGTTTATAAAAAATGGCTCATTATAAATGAAAATATATTTTTCATTATTCAATATTTGGATCGTGAGAAATAAATTTTGGTTTCATTTCATTTCTAAGGATAGAGAGATATATAGTGGACTATTGTTCAGAAGATGAGGGAAAATGAAGAAATTTAATATATCTAATTGGATCAGTTTAAAAACATACTTTTCAATATGTATTTTACAAATATTAATCATAAATAATGGATAATTAATTATACGAGATTAAGAATAAGGATGATGATTTTTTTTGTACCTATGAGGAAAATTTGTCAAAATATGTAAGAAACACTTTTGGAATTATCATCCAACCCAAATGAATATTTTATAAATTTATTCACAGCATAATACCAATTCTCCAAAGGGAATACAATAAATAGGGATTAAATAGCTATGAATAAATTAGTATTTTTAATCTTGTTTGAAAAATATATTGGATTTAACTACCAATCTCATGGTTTTGTGTAATGAAATATGAAATTCAAATAAAACGATAAAAACCATGGGGAGGGGAAGATGAGCCATTAATTATTCTCAAAGTGTGGAATAAATCAAGAATTTTTTTAATTTAGAAGAACTAGTAAAATTTCTTGTTAGGATTTGTAGGTCAATGGGTAATCAAGTTCTAAATTGATGAAGAAAATTAGATAATTCTGTTTATAGAGTGAAGGCTCTATATACGGTATCATTAGTACTTTAGAGTTATAAAAATATGTTTAGTTAATAAGGTTTTCCTTATGACTTTTCCATTCCTTCTTGTTTTGAAAATCACAAACACCTTATCTTTAAGAAAATTAATTTTATAAGGAAAATTGCTTTCTTAAGGAAAATTGCTATTATAAAGAAAATTGCATTCTTAAGGAAAACTGCTTTTATAAGGAAAATTGCTTTTATAAGAAAAACTATCCTTATCATATTTTCATCTAGATTTTTCTTAAGTATAAGATTCTGATTCATTTCTATTATCTCGGAATTACTTGAAACTTTGATATGAAGTATTCTGTTTTAGGATCCGAATTCTGGATAAGAACTCTGAAAAAGTTTCATTCCGAATTCCGGATAAAGTTTTAATACATATTCCGGATACGAATTCTTATGAAGTTCGATAACGAATTCTCAATACGAATTCTAATGTTTAATTCTCATTACGAATTCTGATGACGAATTCTCATTACGAATTCTAATGAGGAATTCTCACTACGAATTCTGATGAGTAATTCCCATTATGAATTCTGATGAGGAATTCTCATTACGAATTCTAATGAATAAATCTCATTACGAATTCTGATAAAGAATTCTCATTATGAATTCTGATGACGAATTCACATTCCAAATTCTCATTCCGAATTCATCTATTAAATAGAATCTGATCATCTTTGTTTTATACACTCTAGATTAATTCAGACTCCGAAAAATATTTTGGTTAGACTCCAAACGTTTATTCTGCTTACACATCTATAATTTTTCTAATCTTTATTATTTTCCTTACACTCCGAACCTTCACTCCGATGCTTTCATTCCGATCTTTTGAGTCAGTTTTTAAAACGATGTCGTACTTTCTGTTACACTTGTTTTGTTATAAAATGATGTCGTTTATTTTGTTATAAACTAATCATTGTCTAAGTGTCAAGTGTACAGGTCTCTCCGATCTTTAAGGAAAATATGACCATTGGAGAAGGAGTCGAACTTACCTATAAATAGAAGCTCATTTGAAAGAGCTCGGTGCTGATGTATTGAAAAGGCTGACAGATCTTTAACTCATGTGATTACATGCTTGAAGTGATTTCTATAGAGAGGGGATCTTATTAACTCTCAAAACTTCATGTGACTCCGAATGTTGGTGATTACATTCGAGGACTTCCAAGGATAGGAATACAGAGGTGCCGACTACCTTGAAGTTCGAGGGCTTCCTTGCTGAAGAAGACAGAGGTTTCCAACTACCTTGAAGATGAGGGCTTGCGGGGATAGCAAGGCAAAGACTCCGATCATCCTATCGAGGGCTTACCCTGGTGTGGGTAAGACAGAATTGCTTGAAAGTATGAATCAAGGGACCTTTATCCAAGGTTGTTGGATACCCTTCTCTTTGGGTTAAAAGACTTATATCTTGTTACTTGTAGTTTAACTACTTGTTTATTTTCCGCTGCATTTTGTATTCTAAGGAAAGTATAACTTTCATATACTTCCTTATTTTTACTCTGTTTCATTTAGATTCTATACGCTTTAAGGTAGAATCTCATATTATAATCCATTGTTAAGGTACTATTTCCGGAACCATATTTCCGGAACCTACTTTCGAAATCTCTTTTCAATTTTTGTTTGGTGTTACAGGTGTTGTGAATTTGGTAAGTTTAACTTTGTTAAATTTAGCATTTTCCTTTTCTTAAGGAAAACATAGTTATTCTAAACTAACATTAAAGGTTCCAAAATAATTTTTAAAGTATACAATTCACCCCCCCCCCCTCTTGTATATTGACCATCTACATCACTATTTCGATCCTACAATTGGTATCAGAGCAGGTCTGTGAAATACTTATACTCACGAATAAGTTTTTCTTGCTCACTTTATCATTCCGAACATTTCCATTCCGAACTTTCTCATTCCGAACTTTTTTATTACGAATGTTTTTCTACTAACAAGTTTGTGTATCGAAGGACTTTTCTAGTATGGCAGGAATTAATGTTGGTTCAATTGATAATCTGAATCCTACAGGACCACCAATCTTTTATGGTAATGACTATGTGTACTGGAGAGATCATATGAAGACTTCTGTTATCGATAATAGAGTAGACAATTTGGTTATGCTTACTGGAGATTATAAAATTCCTAACAAGGATGTCAGAACTTTTACTAACCAAGAAAAGAAAGAATATCAACTCAATTATAAGGTACACAATACATTACTGTGTTCAATGACTAGAAATATATATAACCAAATTTCTTCTTGTGAAGAAGCTAACTGTATCTGGAATAAGTTAGAAGTTACACACTTTGGAACTTCTAAGGTGATTGAGACTAGAAGAGCTATGATCAGAGAAGAATATCATGGCTTCAGTTTTCTTTATGGAGAACCTATCTGTAATGTTCAACATAGATTTATGACTATAGACAACAGTATAAAGTCTATGGGAGAGAAAGGTCTAGATGATGAAGCTCTTGTGAATAAGATAATTGATATTATGCCCAATGAGTGAGAGTCCAAGAGAACAGCTATATATGAGAACAGGAAGGTTACTCAAATTACCCTTGATGAGCTATTTGGAACTCTTCTACAACATGAAACTAGAATGAAGAGAGATGATGACAATATAAAAAAGAAGAATGGAAATGGTACTGTTTCTTTTAATACAGCCTCAAATCAGATGAAAGCTAAGACTCCTGAGAGAGTAACCAGATCCAAGTCTAAGAAAGTTATTTTCCAATCCGAATCAAGTGAGAGTGAAGTCTCTGAAATTGAATTAGCAAATCTTGCTCGAAGGATGATCAAGATAGCTGGACAGAGAAATTTTCAATCTAAATATAAGAAAAAGGACAGGAAAGATAAGAAAGATGGAGAAGTTACTTGTTATAAATGTAAGAGAGCTGTACATATTAGACCATATTGCCCTATGCTCAAAAAGAAAGAAAGGAAAGAAATGCATTCAGAAATGAACAGAAAGAATTATTATAAAGTCAATGCTAAGAATGTTCTGAAAGCTAATGACACCTGGAGTGCCAGTGGTGGTGACCCTTCAGATGAATCTTTTGATTAGGAATCTTCAGGACAGAAGAATCTTGGTCTTTTAGCCAAATTACCTATTGATAATCATTTTTTTATTGCTAAGGTACGAAATGCTGAATCATTGACCAATGTTTCTTTAAATTCTAATGATAGAAAGTATTATAACTCTTGTGATGAAGAATATTCTTCTGATGAAGAAAATACTTTACCTACTTATGAAGAAGTCTCTAGGTTTGCTGAACTTCTTGAGATTGAGAATTCCAAACTCAATAAGAAACTTGATAAAGCAAACTCTAGGAATTATATTCTTATGAAAGAGATATCAGATCTTTCTAAAGATCTTGATAGGAAATATTCTGATTTTGAAATTATTTCAAAAAATCTTGAGGAAGTTACTTCTGAGAATAACAAACTTTCTAAATAATTAAAAAAAGTAATTTCTAAGAAAGATGTTTTCGAGCCTAACTCTGGTTCTAAAACTAATGATTTTGAGGATAAAAACATGGTTGTAAAACTCAAGTCCGAAATTTTTTCCTTAAAGAATTGTTTATCAAATTTTACCCATTGTAAGGAAAATTTTGATAAGATATATTCCCAAATACGATCTTTAAGAAATAAATCTGGATTTGGTTATACCCATGAAAAACCAATTTTTAGTAACAATTATTTTGTTCCTCAAAGTGATCCATTTTGTACTAAATGTCAATATGGTTGTCACTGGGCAAAGAGTTGTTCCTTAAACAAAACCTAATCCTTAGGTTTTCACAAAGCTTACTTTTCTAAGAAGATGTGGGTTCCTAAAATTTTATTAACAGTAAATCTCGGATCCAAGAAAGTTTGGATTCCGAAAGTCTAATTTTCTTCTTGATTTCAGGAAAATAAAGAGAGTACCAGAAACAATACATGGTACATGGATAGTGGATGTTCCCGGCACATGACTGGTAATAAAAGCTATTTTGAAAAGATTATCAAAACGAAAGGAGGAAAGGTAACTTTTGGAAATAATGCTAAGGGAGAGATTGTTGGTATTGGTAATATTGTTCTTCTTGGTAAAACCTTGATTTCAAATGTTCTTTTTGTTAAGGGTCTTAAGCAAAACCTCATTAGCATAAGTCAGTTATGTGATGAAGGTTACCTTGTGAATTTTAGGAATGATAACTGTTTAGTTCACAATTCCAAGGAAGATTTTAGTCTCTCAGCCAATAGGCAAGAGAATGTCTACACTTTAAACCTAGAAGACCTCAGGAGTCAAGATTTACCTTGCCTAAGTGCAATGGAAGATTATTCCTGGTTATGGCATAGAAGACTAGGAAAGTGTAATCTTAGAAACCTATGTAAACTATCTAAGAAGAAACTAGTTAAGTATCTACTGGAGCTTAGATTTTATTCATCTAGAGTCTGTGATCCTTGTCAATATGGCAAGAAACATAAATTTAGTTTTAAATCAATCATTGAAGTGTCAACAACCGATGCATTACAGTTAGTGCACATTGATCTTTTTGGTCCAACACAAACTAGAAGTATTGGAGGCAAATACTATGTGTTTGTTCTAGTTGATGATTACACTAGATTTACAAGGGTCTATTTTCTAGCAAATAAATCTGACGCATTTTCTTATTTCAAAAGTTTTAGAGCTCAAGTTAAAAATGAGAAAAACCTTCCATTGAAAACTATCCATAGTGATCGTGGAGGAGAATTTCAAAATTCTGATTTTGAAACTTTTTGTAGTAAGAAAGGTATTACTCACAATTTTTCAGCACCATGAACTCTTCAACAGAATGGTGTAGTTGAAAGAAGAAATAGAATTCTTCAAGAGATAACTAGAACCATGTTGAGTGAATATTCTATTGCTAGACATTTCTGGGATGAATCTGTAAGTACTGCTTGTTATACTATAAATCGAGTTTTGATTAGACCTTTTCCTAATAAAACTCCTTATGAGTTATGGAATGGTTGAGAACCAAGACTATCTTACTTCAAGGATTTTGGTTGCAAAGTATTCAATTTTGAATACTAAAGATAACTTACATAAATTTTCACCAAAATCTGATGAAGGGATTTTCTTAGGATATTCCACAACCTCTAAGTCTTATAGAGTTTTTAATAAAAATACTTGCACTGTTGAAGAAACAGTACATGTAAAATTTGATGACTCAGATCCTTTTGTTTTTAAACCACCTCAACCTACATCTTTAGATGTGTTTTCAAAAACTGATTATCAAACTTTGATAGAAGAACCTTCTGAAATGGATAATGTTCTAGAAGATACTTCTGAAACATTTACCCCAGAAGACTTTCTACCCTATGTTGATGAACAGGTTTTACAAAACCCAAATCAGGTGTTTCTTAAGAATCATCCCAGTGATAGTATCATCGGTGATGTAAATCAACCTGTAAGTACTAGAAGTTCCTTAAGAAATGAAGTAGAACATCTAGCATTTCTTTCCCAATTAGAACCTAAAAGCACTGATGAGGCTTTAGGAGATGATGATTGGATCAAAGCCATGCAAGATGAACTAAATGAATTCAAAAAGAATAAAGTCTGGACCTTGGTTGAAAGACCTATGGAAAGTTCTGTTATTGGTGTAAAATGGGTCTTCAGAAATAAATGTGATGAAAATGGAGTCATTGTTAGAAATAAAGCTATACTTGTTGCTAAAGGCTATAATCAGCAAGAGGGAATAGACTATGAAGAAACCTATGCTCCAGTAGCTAGACATTAATCTATCCGTATTCTACTTGCTTTTGCAGCATTCTTTAATTTCAAACATTTTCAAATGGATGTGAAATATGCTTTTCTTAACAGTTATGTTCAAGAGGATGTTTTTGTTGAACAACCTCTTGGCTTTGAAGATAAAAAACATCCAGATCATGTTTTTAGACGTACCAAAGCTTTGTATGGTCTTAAACAAGCCCCATGAGCATGGTATGATAGACTCACTGGATTTTTGCTTCAAAATAACTACGTTAAGGGAAATGTAACTCCAACCCTTTTTAAAAAGATAGATAAGAAAAATGTTTTCATTGTTCAAATTTATGTTGATGACATTATATTTGGTTCAACTCAGCAATCTTTGACTGACTCTTTCACTAGTCTAATGAAATATGAGTTTGAAATGAGTATGATGGGTGAGTTAACTTTTTCCATGGATTTCAAATTTCTCAAAAACCAGAAGGAACCTACATATCTCAACATAAGTATATTAAAGATCTTCATAAAAATTATGGTTATGACAACACTAAGAGTATAAGTACTCCCATTGGTACCTCAAACTCTTTAGATCTTGATGAAGCTGGGAAACAAGTAGATCAAACATCTTTTAGAGGTATGATAGGAAGTCTATTATACATAACAGCTAGTCAACCAGACTTAATGTTCTTAGTATGCTTATGTGAAAGATATCAATCCAATACTAAGGAATCTCACTTAAAGGCAGTAAAAAGAATTTTTCGCTACCTTAAGGGAACCATGGATCTAGGATTATTTTATACATCTGGAAATGATTTTATTCTAAAAATATTTTCTGATGCTGACTTTGGTGGATGTAGAATGGATAGAAAAAGTACATCCGGAACATGTCATTTCTTAAGAGATTCATTAGTTTCTTGGTCCTGCAAGAAGCAATATTCTGTAGCACTTTCCACTGCTGAAGCTGAATATGTAGCAGCTGGAAGTTGTTGTGCTCAAGTGTTGTGGATGCAACACACACTCACAGACTATGGCTTTAGTCTTACTAAAACTCAAATTTTGTGTGATAACAAAAGTGACATTGCCCTTAGTAAGAACCTTGCACATCACTCCCGTGCAAAACACATAGATATTAGGCATCACTTTCTTAGGGATCACACACTTAAAGGAGATATTATTCATCAGTTTATTGGAGCGAAAGATCAACATGCTGATATTTTCACAAAATATTTGCCTTCTGATAGATTTGAATATATTAAAAAAATGTTAGGAATGATAACCGTAAGGTAATCCTCCTTAATTAAATTTCTGTTGAAAAAGACTCCTTACATCAATACACTCCTCTTCATAAGGGTGGGGGGGTAATTAGTTTGATAGAATAACAATGTTTTTTTTCAAAAATATTTTTTTCAAACTCTTCAGAACGAAGATTTCCGGAATGGAGATTTACGGAACTACAATTTTTCCAGAATGGACATGTTTGTACAGAATACTTCTGGAATGGAAGTGTTCATATTGAAAATTTCCGGAATGGAAAATTTCGTACTGGTATTTTCATAACGGGATTTTCGTACCGAATCCTTCATAATTTTTTATGGAACATTCTTACTAAGTTTTTCCTTATTAAGTTTGTTTATTGTACTAATTTTTTCCTTATTAAGTTTGTTTTTCATACTGAGTTTTTCATACTGAGTTTATTTTTTGTAATAAGTTTTATAAACTATTTCGTAGTAAAGTTTTTTCCCATAAAAATGTTATCAATTACGAATAATCCTCTTAATCCAATCCGAAAGGTATGATTTCCTTACCCAAGTTTTCGTAGTCATATCTTACATGCTGGCATTTTCTTGTATTATGTTTTCATATTATAGTTTTCTTAATTCTCTATTTTAATAAAAACCTCAAAAAGATCGGATTCAGGTTTTCTAGAGAATTGGTTTTCAACCGTCAGATCTGATCTCAGCTTATCACAATCGTTCGTTCAAACAAGGAAGCTGAACCGTTGTTTCATTGCTTATATAAAGGGGACCGAAATACTCGTCCCACATCGGTTCTCAAGCTCTCACATCCCGAATCACTGCCTCTCTATTTTAAAGCCGTTCCAAACTTCATATTTCTCCGTTCCGAACTTCTCAGAGGTCATCAGATCCGAATGTCTTTGGAAGTAGCTTCTCAAGATATGTCTTCATCTAAGCCAATCTCGAAGTGGTTAGTTTAGAGAGAGAGGCTAGTTCATCCAGATTTCTTCAACAAGTATGATTCTCTTATTTCTAAGAATATCAAGCTTAATGGTTGGAAAGATGTTGCGGTGTCAAAACCCGGGAACCAAGATGAAGTGTATTAAGACTTTCTTGTTGAATTCTATGAGAAAATTTCTTTTCTTCAGGAAGATGGAAAGGACAAATTGTCTTTTAAGTCTTATGGGAAGACTTATAAACTTTCATATGCCAAGGCAGCCAGCTTGGTAGGGCTATAGAATGAAGGTGAATCTCAGTTTGTTTCTCATGTGTTGCCAGATTATAAAGGTATATTTGACAAGGAAAAAGCTTTAGAAACTCTCGGACTGGCTGATGCCAAGGCTCCAAAGATTTCTAGTTTATCTACAAATTTCCGGATTCTGGAGTTATGGGTACAAGGTCTTATCGTACCGAGGAAAGGTGACAAAGACAGCTTGAAGAAGAGTGAGATCTACATACTAGATTTTCTAATAAATCTGAGGAAGTTTAACTTGATGAAGCACATTCTTATCACTCATGAGAATTTGAAGAAATGAAATCTGAGAGCTCAGATTATTATGCATCCAGCAATCCTCTCCAAGTTGATAGTTCGGTGCCTTGAGTCTTTCAAAGAGGCTTGAAAATCTAGGCCAAGAGTTTGCAAGATTATGATGCTGAGTGATGGTACTCTTAAGAGAATGGATGTAGCCTTTGACAAAGAGTCTGGACAGTTTATTGATCTAACTGCTCAAGGGGAAGCAATTCCGAAAGTTGCTGATCCGGAATCCTCTAAGCCAGTAAGGAAGATAAAGCTGAACAAAGTGGAAGTAGAAGTAGAGAATCCCAAGTCTAAGGAATTCCATTCCGCACCTCCAAAACCAAAGAAGAAGAAAGCCTATCCTGATGAAGTTGTTGAGAAGTGGAGAGAAGATAAAGAGAAAAGGAAAGAAGGGGATCCGCAGTTTGGATTGGACCCTGCGGAGGCTAAGGCCTTGAAGGAGAGAACTGCTGATGAGCTTGAAAAACAAGTAAAGGAAAAGAAGCTCAAGAAGAAGATGTCTGAGGCTGAGGTAGCTCAGGCTTTGTTGAAATTCAATGAGATGGTTTCAGCAACTATTCCTATTCCGAGATCTTTCTCCTTGGAATCTCTACCTGAGACTCTAGGAAGAAATTTCGTTGCTCTGGAAGAAGCTGTTGCTAAGACTACTGAGGAAGTAGAGCAAGTTGAGCCAGTGGAACAAGAAGAAGATGTTGCTGAAGGAAGTGGAGAAACCAGAGATGTGTTGAAACAAGTAGATGATTACAAGGGGATACCTTCGGAACACTTATCACTCCAAACTTCAGAAGCTGAATCTTCGAAGCTAGTAACTCCAGCAATGGAAGAAGAGAAAGAAGAAGAAGAAGTTACTTATCATAGAGATGAAGAACAACTTTTACAGGATGTTTTTCAGAAGAAAAATGTAGGGGTTCGTGTTCAGGAAGTTGCTGATGAGGAAGATAATGTTGTTCAAGTTTCTGATAGTGAGAAGAGAACTCCAGAACAAGATTCAATTCCGGAAAAAGAAAAAGGGAAAGCAAATTCTTGCTGATACTATGAGCTCAGAAGTGAGGAAGATGAAGGAAGTTGGTAGTTCTTCGAAGAGAAAACATGACATTGTTGAAGAAGAAAATTCTCCAAGAAAAGTTTCGGATTCGGAGTCATCTTCGGTGGGGCATGACTTTGTTGTCAAGTCCTTAAAGAAGTTGGTGGGAACCATTCCGACCTTCTCAAGTATTGACTCAAGATGTCAGATACTCCAACATGCTTTGAATCAGAAAACAAACTCCGTGTCTATGGTTATGGACAACTGCATTGAGATTGAACCTCAGTTAAAAACCTTTTTTGCTGTCTACGAAGCTCATAGAAAATCATTCAAGAGGATGAAAAACTGGTCTAAGAAGACTATTCAAGAGATGAGGTTATTTGATGAGTTTCAAGACAATGTTAAAGATGCCTTTGAGACTGAGGACAGGAAGATAAATGACCAGACATAATCCTTTGAAGAGAAGCAGACAGATGAAAAGAACTTCCGGATTCAACAAGTCAGAGATCTGAATGGGAAGTTGAATTCTGTTTCTCAGAACTGGAAATTTGAAAGAGATCATCGGATTGAGTTTGAAGAGAAGTTAAAGGCTCAGGAAGAAAATATCAAAGATCAGGAAGAAAAGCTTCAAGCCCAGGAAGAAATAATTGAAGATCAAAGTGCAAGAATAGTGGTCTTAGAGAAGCAATATGAAGAAGATTATAAATACCTGAAGAAGATCAAGACTATTCTTAAGGGGCTCATGTCGAAGGAAAAAGATCCGAAATGACTAAATCCGATCTTTTTGTTGTATCTAATTTTCTATGTTGCCGAGATTTTAAACCTAATGAAAATTGTGCCTCTCATTTCTTTTGTTGTTTTTACTATTTTTTCATGGACTTTGTTATTTTTTTCCATTCCCTAGATTTCTTTTTGAAAATCACAAAGGGGGAGAAGGAAAAGATCCTTAAGAAAAAGAATAACTCCAATGAGAGTTTATCTAAAGGGGAGAAGGAAAATATCCTTAAAGGAAAAATAACTCTAATAAGAGTCTATCTAAGGGGGGTTCTTCATTAAAGAAGACTTTCTTTTTCGTAATGAAATGTCACTCTAGAAATCCAGAATACGATCCTTAGACTTTCAAAGCCTAAGGGGTAGTTAGTCGTATTCATCAATTTCTTTAAAGCCAAGGGAGATAATCCTTAATGTTTTTCTTTATTCTTAGAGTTTATTTTTCGTAAGGATATTTGTGCTTTCTAAAAAGGGGGATATTGTTGAGTCAATAAGGTTTTCCTTATGAATTTTCCATTCCTTCTTGTTTTGAAAATCACAAACCCTTATCTTTTGGAAAATTTCTTTTATAAGGAAAATTGCTTTCTTAAGGAAAATTGCTTTTATAAAGAAAATTGCATTCTTAATAAAAATTGCTTTTATAAGGAAAATCTCTTTTATAAAAAAACTATCCTTATCATATTTTCATCTATATTTTTCTTAAGTATAAGATTCAGATTCATTTCTATTTTCTCGGAATTACTTGAAACATTGATATGAAGTATTCTGTTTTAGGATCCGAATTCTGGATAAGAACTGTGAAAAATTTTCATTTCGAATTCCAGATACAGTTTTAATCCATATTCAGGATACGAATTCTTATGAAGTTCGATAACAACTTCTCAATACGAATTCTAATGTTTAATTCTCATTACGAATTCTGATGACAAATTCTCATTACGAATTCTAATGAGGAATTCTCACTATGAATTCTGATGAGTAATTCCCATTACGAATTCTGATGAGGAATTCTCATTATGAATTCTAATGAAGAAATCTCATTACGAATTCGGATAAAGAATTCTCATTACGAATTCTGATGACAAATTCTCATTCCAAATTCTCATTCGGAATTCATCTATTAAACAGAATCTGATCATCTTTGTTTTATACACTTTGAAATAATCCAGACTCCGAAAAATATTTTGGTTAGACTCCGAACTTTTATTCTGCTTACAATTCTATAATTTGTCTACTCTTTATTATTTTCCTTACACTCCGAACCTTCACTCCGAAGCATTCATTCTGATCTTTTAAGTCAGTTTTTAAAACGATGTCGTACTTTCTGTTACACTTGTTTTGATATAAAACGATGTCGTCTATTTTGTTATAAACTAACCGTTGTCTAAGTGACAAGTGTACAGGTCCCTCTGATATTTAAGGAAAATATGAACGTTGGAGAAGGAGCCGACCTTACCTATAAATAGGAGCTCATTTGAAAGAGCTCGGTGCTGAAGTGCTGAAAAGGCTGACAGATCTTCAACTCATGTGATTACATGCTTGAAGTGATTTCTAGAGAGAGAGTCTCTTATTAACTCTAAAAGCTTCGTGCGACTCCGAATGTTGGTGATTACATTTGAGGACTTCCAAGGATAGGAAGACATAGGTGCCGGCTACCTTGAAGATCGAGGGCTTCCTTGCTGAGGAAGACAGAGGTTGCCAACTACCTTGAAGTTGAGGGCTTGCGGGGATAGCAAGACAGAGACTCCGATCTTCGTATCGAGGGATTACCCTGGTGTGGGTAAGACAGACTTTCTTGAAAGAATAAATCAAGGGACCTTTATCCAAGGTTTTTGGATACCCTTCTCATTGGGTTAAAAGACTTATATCTTGTTACATGTAGTTTAACAACTTTTTTATTTTCCGCTGCATTTTGTATTCTAAGGAAAGTATAACTTTCTTATACTTCATTATTTGTACTCTGTTTCATTTAGATTCTATACTCATTAAGGTAGAATCTCATATTGTAATCCTTTGTTAAGGTACTGTTTCCGGAACCATATTTCCGGAACCTACTTTCGGAATCTCTTTTCAAGTTTTGTTTGGTGTTAGAGGTGTTGTGAATTTGGTAAGTTTAACTTTGTTAAATTTAGCCTTTTCCTTTTCTTAAGGAAAACATAGTTATTCTTAACTAACCTTAAAGGTTCCAAAGGAATTTTTAAAGTATACAATTCACCCCCCCTCGGGTATATTGAGCATCTACATCACTATTTCGGTCCTACAAAATTAAGATTGTATTAAATTTTCCAACAAATTATCAAAAATGAATGTTAATGATTATGATTAATGTTAGGAACCTATTTACACTATATATAAAGGTAATTCTAATTAGATCTCTCTGTCTAATTAGGATTACAATAAAGACATGGTGAAATGTACCCTTACAATCCACTCTTGAACTATTTGTGTCTTACTTGAGTCTAGATCCTCCCACTCTATTTTATCTCATGTGTTATATAAGGGGAAAAATGCCTCCACAATTATTAGATGTTGAATTCTCAATGAAAATATCTATTTGTATGATGATAAAATATAATTTCTATGATTGTCTTCAGTTAAATTTTGTGGAATGTGCTTCCAGATAATATAATTATTCTCACTATAGTTGAATATGATGTTATTATATTAATGGATTAGGTTTAAATTTATAAATACCAAATGAAATTATGAGGAAGGGTTGTCATGTTTTATATTGTGAACAATCCTAGGATCAAATATCAATATGATGATAAATATAAACATTAATTAGAGATCGCATCCCTTTTTTTAAAAATGATTCCATTAAAAAGGGGTGTTTATCTAAGATAGTTAGGGATATACTCAACATAAATTATTTAACTATTTGGAAGGATTTTTTTATGTATTTATAGAAGATCTTTATAGTATTCCATGAAATCGTCATGGTGATTTCATAATAGAAATCGTACTTGGTATTACAATTATTTCAATGACATGATATATAATGACCCAGATTGAGTTTTTGAATTTGAGGAAACAACTAGATGAGAATCTTTACAAGGGATTCATATAGCCGGGATTTTCAACTGGGGGCATACCAATTCATTCTATTAACACGAATAATGGCTAGATGTGTATATTTATTGAATATTAGGAAGTAAACAATAATAAAATTGAGATAATGTATCCACTACCCCATATTGATGACTTTTCTAATTAACTTCATAGATCCTAATACTTCTCTAAGATGGATCACAATTTTGGTTATCATAAATTGAGGGTCAATATGTAGGATATACCAAAGTATACATTTAATACAATTCATCGACACTGAATATATAGTGATTCGATTTGGTCTTACTAATTCCACCACTATCTTCATAGATTTAATTAAAAAAAATTAGATATTACATTGATCATTTTTTTAGTTTGTATAGTTTATATAAATATCTATAAATAGATAAAATAAGATCTTAGAGATCTCCTAAGGATTTTATTGAATCCCTTTATAAGGAAATTCTACAATGAAATTTTACCATATGTTATTTTTTATTATAGAAACCATCATTTTTGGTTTATATAATCTCACCAAAGGGTATTATGTTGGATCCAGCAATGGTGGTGTAAACCCAAATGTTTCTATGAATTTTTTCTATTAAATCGAAATTATTGGATGGATTTAATTGAAAACTACCCAATGTGGAGTTTATTTATTTGAAAAAACTAATCTTATATTATGATACACACAACATTGAGATTATCTATTGGTACATGAAACACTATTTTGGCATATGCTACACATAATAACATGTTTCTTTAATATCATGCTTTACAATCAAGACTATTTTTTACTAAACTAAAATATTCAATTGTTTTTATAACTTAATATTATGGTTGTCAACTAGTTGTTGGAATGGAAGGTATGAAGATAATTAACTATGATTAGAAAAAATTGTTTATAGATTTTATTATAATTAATTAATGACAGATAAATTAGAAATGAAAATAAAACCCTTTTATGCAATAGGAAATATTTTATTCAGAAAACTATTTTATGTTCACAAGTGTTTTTGCTATAAATAAATAATCCTAATAGATTTTTTAATGATTTTAATTAAATTAGTATATAACATATTTAATAAAAAATTTAACATTAATATTATATAATTTCAAGAAAAGGGATAATAATAAATCCAATTTATCTCTTAAAAACTATATTATTTAAAAAGTAGTTTGTCTCATTTTTGTGGCGTACATATTTTAAAATTTTGAAATTTAATTTTTTGAAAATAATTTCATAAAATAAAAATATTTTTTTTAATAAGAATATAATAATTATGTTATGGAGATTTTTCATAGTATTTTGAGAAGTAAGATTTTGTTATGAATAGTGTAACATATTAAATTTAAATTGAAAACTGCATTTTAAAAAAATTATAATGATAAAATATATTTTGAAAAAGTTTTAAAGTAAAAATAATTCAATTTTACACTTAATAATATAATTTAGGTCATTTAAATTAATTTAATATTAATATTTAGTATAAAATATTTTTAAACATTTGAACCTTTTCACATTAAAAACATGTTTTCTCGACACATCTGCAGGGTTATTTTAAAATTAATTTCTCAAAAATTCCACATTTTTAATTTGGAAAATGGATTCAAAATTTGGAATAATAATAATAATATGGAATCAAATTATTAAAAAATGTTATATTTTTCCAATGAGATTATAGAAAATAGTTAAAATCGGTCACGGTGATGAGGGAAACATATGTTTACCAAGGGACTGAACCTTAAAATTTTGTGTAAGATGACCTATAAACTTCTATAATACCAATTTTACTTCAATATTTAGACCTTAAACTTCTATTTATTTACATTTTACTATTATTGGAGCAACATTACATTAATAAAATGTGGGCTCAAATCTATTTTATAAAAATTTACATATTTTTAACTCACCACCCTTATAAAAGGCCACCCCCACATCCCCTATCTTAACTGCATCAAACAAAATTGGCTTATAATATACCGACAAAAATTTATTCTAAAAATACAAACTATCATACAATAAGACTTATATTGGGATGAAATGGAACCATGAAAGGCCTTTCATTTAGACCTAAAAAAGATACCTGAAGAAGATGAAATATTCAACTACAAATGTTTTTTGTTTTATTTATTACCCAAAACCCTTCATTTATTTTTATATCAAGATTATATATTAATATAATTATGTTAAATGGACTTATATTTAGTTATGTTATAGGTAATACATGAAAATACAATCGTATCCCTTAAATGGGTTATGAAATCATCATTCATGTGTACGGCAGACTACCGCCTCGAGAACTTATGTAATTGATTTTTTCATTACCACCATTAATGGTTTGGAATAATGATGTGAATAATTTTTATTTCTTAATTTTTGTTTTTTTATGATTTCATTATTATTCTGAAATTATTTTATCGCACATACAATTATGAATTATATTTTGTGGTAATACGATAATGTTATTTGTTTGTATGTCAGACTACCACCTCATAAAGAAAATAGATTTATTCATGATTTACCAAGAATTTATTAAGGGAAGGATTAAAAAAATATTTGATATATATTTCATTAAGAAATATAATTATAATATCTCATATAATCTTCTTTCTTTGAATTCGATAAGAAATGGGAAGCAATGCTTATGTGTACGTATAGAATATGGTCTCCATGAATGGTGTATTTCATTTGAAATTACTATCTTTTATATATAATTATAAATAAATATATACTTAATATATATTATATTTATATCATTTTTATCATTATGTATATTATGAACACATTTTTAATGTAATAGAACAAAAAATATGAAAAAACAAATCATATAGAGTAAATAATGTGGTTATTATCCGAACTAAACATTAACATGATATTGTTAATAAATGGGTAATAAAATGTTATAAATATCATATATAATATTATATAAATTAATAAGGTTTTTTATTATACTTATAATAAAATTATATTTTTTATTCGATAGGATTGATATTGTAAAATAGAGGTCAAGACATAAAGTAATGAATTTATCTCTCACTTTTTTTCTATGAGAAATAAGCCATGTTAAACTTTTATTGAATGTATATAGTTTATATATTGATCATGGATGTATTTACGATTCTTATACTATGTTATCTTCAGATTAAATTTTCCATTTTTGGGTCTCACCTTCAGGGGGTTATATATTCTAATGTTTCTAAATCGGTAATGGATTTTTGTCTCAATTTTTCATTCATTGTGACGAATGTCATGATATGATCCATTATTCAATCATGAAGTGTATATATAGCCCATTTGACAAATAATATAATGCATTTACATGTCCTTTAGATATTTTATGTATTGTTTATTTTTATTCCTCGGTGGTTCTTAATATTCAAGTTTACCAATGTGGTAATAATTTTATGATATAATGTCATAGTTTATCAAGATTTTTTTGGATTATGCTTCCAATGATACAATATTACAATCCATCTCTCAAGAATTATCATTAATTTTATTCCACTCTAGTTATTATTGATATATTTAATTAATGGTACCATTTTTCATCACTTTTTTACATATAATAATTACAAATTAAATTTATGCGATATTAAATTTATTTCTATATTTTGTTAATAAATTATGTTCATTGTAAACAATTTTTTTTAAATATGTTTTCAAAAGAAATTTAAATTAAATTTTGTGCTAATTTTGAAGAAAAAAATTATCTATTTTTACGTTCTTGAATGTTTTTAAATTGTTTTTTAGTGTTTCCTTCATAGGTATTCTAGGATATTTTAAGATGAAAATGTTTTCAAAATATATGTATTTTAAAAAACAATTAAAAAAAGGAAATGATATTTTCCTAAAAAAATGTTTCACATAATTTTCAAAATATTATTTATATGTTCTCAAGGTAATTTTTATGAACATTAATTTTATTATATTTAATGTCTTAAAACGGATTTTTAAATAAAATAAATTTTTTTCTTAGAAATTTTACAAATAGAATTTCTAAATTATTTTCCATAAAATGAAATTCATTAAAGTTACTTCTGAGATTCGAGGGATATTATCCTACGATATAAATCATGTTATTTTTATTAATAGTTTATGTTTACAATGACATATTTTATAAGTATACCATTTCTCTTCCAAGGGAAATATCATGATAAAACGTCTATAAAAACCACTTATCTTTATGATCAATTATGTGATGAAATGATTATGAATCTTATATCTTTTCCATAGGGTATGATATTATGCTATTTTTATAATACATATTTCATTTCAAGATTTAGTAAGAGATAAATTATAATGATATATTGGTGAACATAAATATTTTTTTCATAATGTGATGGGTGGGAACTATATCTCCCTTTATTTCATAGGGGGAAGATAAATGTTATATAAGATTATAGATTACATGGGATATCATCCCATGCTAAAAGATTATGGTATATGGGTGGCGATCTGATGAAAAAAGATGATAGTAAATCGTATTTATCCTAGACTTGAAATAAGAGGGTATATTGGTGGTCAACAAAATCCAGAAACAAAAGGGTTACCAAGTGATCAGCCCCATCCTCGAACAAGACATAATGTGGGGGGACATCCCATGATAAAATTAGTAAATAACATTCATCCCATTACTAAAATGTTATTAATGTATTTGTCGGTAGTGGTGAAAGAAGATTTTTTATTCTTTTGTGTATACCAAAAATTCCATTTCATATTCCAAGGTTATGCTAAAATGGATAATGTTATCTTTTTTACATTATGAGTTATCTCGTATTAAATTAAAAAACCGTACCGTGACTCATGTTTATAATATATGATAGGTCGGTTGTGAACCTCATATGTTATGTTCATGATCACATACCATTTTCTTTATCATATTCTTTAATATGATCATATATTGATAAATATTTAGTTTATCCATATTGAGAAACTAATCTCACCCTTTCTTATATTTCCTTTCCCCTATTATGATGAATTTATTAAGTTGGATTACTAAAGGGGGATATATTTAAGTGGGTGTTAATGATGTTTCATTAAGATTTAATATTATTTTTCTTATTTTTCAATAGCACTAAATTACTATGTACCATTAATTGTGTATTTGTGTAATGTATTGAATAATCATAAAAATGATGTAATATAAATGTATATTAATCATGGGTCGCTATAGTTTGTATCAGATGAATGGTTTTGTTAACCGTTCTAAAAAATAATTAGAAAACTATAGTGATATCCCTAGGGATATTTATATGAATAGGTCTAAAGATATCTCTCAGTATAAGTCTAATATTGATTTAGTTTTTCAGGAAATGGACTGGAATTTTTTTAAAAGGTTGGGATAGAGGTTTTCAGTAAATTATATATGTGTCCAAATAATACATGTGGACATAAACCCATAATAGATGTACATAGGGGTAACAAATGTAAAGACCCTAAAAATTCAAAGAATTTTTTTTTCTTAATTTTCTTGGGAATTTTACAAGAACGCTGTTTCTGACAACACCTAATTCTGAGGCCCGGTGTGCCCAAATTCTTTTTACCGAAGTTGAGCTTAGGTACGATCTGTGAACGAATGAGCGGGTTTTTCTAACTTTTGAAGCTGTGCTCGGAATTGGATTCTGAGGGCACCGTTGGAATAGCAGTGCCGATAATTGCTTATGAATAACTTTTCTGGAGTTGCGTTTTCTCGGGTGTGGTATTTAAATTTTCAGGTCAAGTAAATGAATCAAATAAATTCCACACCCGAGCAAACGCAACTCCAAAAAAATGTTTCTAAACAATTACCAGCACTCCGATTCCAATGGTGCCCTCGAAATATGATTCTGAGCACCGGTTCAAAAGTTAGAAAAACATGTTCGTTCGTTCACTAATCGTACCCGAGTTAAATTTAAAAAAAAGATTCCGGGCACACCGGGCCTCGGAATTAGGTGCCGTCAGAAACTGTGTTCTTTTTAAATTCCCAAAAAAATTAAAAAAAAATTCCCTGAATTTTTCAGGTCTTTACATCACTCCCACCTCAGGGATTTACGTCCCAGTAAAGATTCATCAAAACTAGGGAAACAAATGTGGGTACTGAGCACGCATCTGAGCCTCCCGCTCCCAAGTTATTTCCTGGAGGTTCTTGTGCTGCCATCTGATTCGCACTAGAGGAATCGATTTTCCATGTAGGACCCACTCCTGTCGATCCTCGATCTCCACCGGGACCTCCACAAAAGTCGCCCCATCATCAACGTCCAGCTCCCCATGGTCAATGATATGTGTCGGGTCGTGCACATATCTCCTCAGCTGGGTTACGTGGAAGACATCATGCACCCGGTGCAACTGAGGTGGTAGAGCCAGGCGATAAACCACCTCGCCAATCCTGATTAGGTCCTGGAATGGTCCGATGAAGCATGGAGATAACTTTCCGCCTCGGCCAAATCTCCGTAATCCACGTCGAGGTGAGACCCGCAAGAAGACGCGGTCGCCATCCTCAAATTCCAGTGGCCTCCACCTCATGTCATCATAAGTCTTCTGCCGGCTCTGAGCTGTCCTCATCCACTGCTGGATGACTTGGACCTTTTCTGTCATGGCCTGGACCATCTTCGGTCCCACAAATGCTGACTCCCCAGGGTCCGTCCAGCACAACGACGATCTGCAAGGTCGGTCGTACAACGCCTCATATGGTGCCATCCCGATGGTGGAGTGGTACCTGTTGTTGTACGCGAACTCCACCAAGGGTAGGTGTTCCTCCCAGCTGCAAACAATGTCATGGACACATGCACATAGCATTTCCTTGAGAGTCGGAATGGTCCTCTCCGTCTGACCATCTGTCTGATGGTGAAAGGCGGTGCTCAGACGTAGCAGTGTCCCGAACACCTCCTGTATCCCCTTCAAAATCTGGGAAGTAAAGCGAGCATCTCGATCAGAGACGATATATGATGGCACACTGTGAAGCCATACAATATCCTGAACGTAGAGAAGTCCCAAGCTCTCCACTGAGCCCTGCTCTCTGATGGGTAAGAAGTGGGCCGACTTGGTGAGCCGGTCTACAATCACCCAAATGGAGTCGTGAACTCTGGAAGTGCGTGGAAGTCCAGTCACGAAGTCCATATATATCCCTTCCCACTTCCACTCCGGGACATCTAAGGGTTGTACCAAGCCTGCTGGTACCTAGTGCTCTGCCTTCACCTGCTGGCAGGTGAGGTATCGAGAAATGAACTCTGCCACAGCCTTCTTCATGCCTGACCACCAGTGCTGTCGTCTGAGATCCTGGTACATCTTCTCCACGCCAGGATGTACCGCCAAAAGGAAAGTGTGAAACTCTCTCAGCACCTCCTCCTGTAAAGCAACTAGTACCAAGGTACGTCATATGAAAGGGACACCATTCTCTCCTCCTACAGAGAAACCATCAGGTGCCTCTCCTGAGGATATCTGCGCACGCCACGTCTCACAGTCCGCGTCCCCACATTTTGCCTCTCTGACCCACTACAGTAGTGGAGGAGTGACTATGAGTGACTGAAGGAAGGCTGCTCTATCTCTATCCATGAAGGATATCTGTAGAGCAGCTAGCTACTCTGTCGCCTCCCCAAGTAGCTGAATGCCCGTCCTCCTGCTTAGAGAATCATCTACCACGTTCCCCTTTCCAGGAGTATAGACTATCTCAAAGTCATAGTCCTAGAGGAACTCGATCCATCGTCACTGTCTCAGGTTCAGGTCCTTCTCCAAGAAGATTTCCCTTAGACTCTGATAGTCAGAATAGACTGTAAAGCGCTCGCCCATCAGATAGTGTCGCCACATCTTCAGATTGAAGACCACTGCTGCTAACTCCATGTCATGGGTAGCGTAGTTCTTCTCATGCTGCCTCAACTGATGTGATTCATAGGTGATCACTGACTGCTCCTGCACCAGGACACATCCGAGTCTGGTCCCTGATGCATCGTAGTAAACTACATACCCTACTCCCTCCTCCGGAAACCTCAAGATAGGCGCGCTGGTCAATCTCTGTCTCAGTTCCTCGAAGCTTAGCTGACATCTGTCTGACCACACAAAGGATTTCCCCTTCTTCGTCAAAGTTGAGATTGGTTCCGCAACTCTGGAGAAGTCTGGCAAAAATCTCTGGTAGTATCCAGTTAGTCCTAAGAAACTCCGCACCTCCGTCACGCTCTTGGGTGGCTCCCAAGTTAGCACTGCCTCGATCTTCACAGGATCCTCCACAAATCCCGCCTTAGAGATGTCGTGTCCCAAAAAGTGGACCTCGCATATCCAGAACTGACACTTCGAGAGCTTTCCATAAAGCTGGTGCTCTCAGAGTGTGTCTATATTAACCCGCAAGTGGTAGGTGTGCCCCCCCTCAGTCGTCAAGTATATCAAAATGTCATCGATGAAGACCACGACAAATCGATCGAGGTATGGCTGAATGATCCTGTTCATGAGGCTCATGAACACTTCTGGAGCATTGGTTATGCCGAATGGCATAACCAAGAACTAGTGGTGGCCATACCGACATCTTAAGGCCATCTTTTGCACGTCCTCGTCCCGAACTCTGAGGTGATAATAGCCTGTCCTGAGGTCTATCTTCGAGAACCACCATGCTCCCTTGAGATAATCGAAGAGGTCATCAATCCTCGGTAGAGGATACATGTTCCTCACTGTCACCTGGTTCCGGAGATGATAGTCGACACACAGTCGCAAGCTCATGTCCGTCTTCTTGGCGAACAATATCGGGGAAGCCTAGTATGAAAGACTGGGTTGGATGAATCCCTTGCCCTGCAAGTCCTCCAACTGTACCCGTAGCTCTCGAAGCTCAGCGGGAGCCATCCAATATGCTGGGGTGGATATCGGGGCTGTCCCGCAGTACCGATCAATATAAATGTCTACCTATCTACGAGGAGGTATTCCTGGAACGTCGTTGGGGAAAACGTCCACAAACTGATCCACCACTGTAGGAAAACTAGGACTCTGCACATCAACTGCTCCTAGGACGAGGCTATCCAACTGATGAGTGATGGGTTGTCCTCTCCTATGCGGGAGTCCAACCTATGCTGCGAAGGCTCCCTTCTCACCGGTGAAGGTGAACATGCTCTTGTCGGTGTGTACACATCACACCTTGCGCCTAATACAGTAAATCTGAGCATGGACTGTAGATAACCAATCAATGCCCAAGATGACATCGTATGGCCTTGACGCTGCTACAAGAAGATCCCATCCGAAACTCTCACCTCCTAGAGTAAGCTCACACTGCCGGCATCAGTGCGTAATCGTCGAGTTTGCTCCCGTAGGAGTCTATAGCCGTAAGGATCGAGCCAACGGCTCCGTTGGAATCTCTGAGCTCCGAACAAGGGCAGTGGCTATGAAAGAATGACTCCCTCCTATGTCTATAAGGACTGCAGCAAGGGTAGAATAGACACAGATAGTACCTCGAATCATCTCGGGCATGCCGTGGCCATATGCCTCCGCTTCCTGAAGCTGTGCATGTCTCTGCCCGCCAGCTCCCTGTGGTCGGGGTGGACCTCCTGGTGGTGGTGGTGGTAGAGCCACAAAGCGTCACCCACCATCTGATGCACGACCAGCTGCTCTGCCACATCCGCCTACTCCAAGCGGACTACCACGATCAACCCTCTGCCTCTGCCTGGGTGGCCCCTCAACCGTCTGCTGCTCCACGGCATGGCGGGTCGGGCAGTCACGAGCTATGTGGCCCTGCCTACGGCATGCATAGCACAGTCTGCCTCTCGAAAGTGTGGCTCCATGTTGTGTGCCCCGTACTGCTGAGCCAGTGTCCTGAGGTCGTCTTCCTGAGGTTCTGGTCCCCTTGGACCCTTGAGTCATTCGTCGACTACCTTCTGCAGAATACTCTGCTACCTGTCGCCCTGCGGTAGGTCATGCTGCTGATGTAGACTCAGCAAGAAAACTCTTGATCAGAAGGGCTCACTCCAGAACCCCTGACTATGTCTTAATGCTGAGGGAGATCAGCGACGCCCTGATCTCATGCCTCAATCCCTGCTCAATGGTCTGTCCCAGGAAGAATGGTTCATGTACCATGTTTGTCAAGTAGCATGAGAGATCGGTAAATCTCACCGAGTACTGGGCGACCGTCAAGCTGCCCTGCCGTAGCTGTAGAAGCTCCTGGATGTGCACCGCATGGAGGGTGGCAGGGACGATCTTTGAGTAGAAGAGGCTCTCAAATTCCGTCCAGAGGAGAGATGCCTCATCGTGTACCAGGAGCATCAATCTCCACCATCTGCCTACTGTCGCGTGCAGGAGGCTTGCAGCGAGGATCACCATGAGGTCAGCTGGTGTCCCTACTAACCTGAAAACCCGTACAACTGCCTCCAGCCAATCCTCGGCTGCCTAGGGGTCTGTCTCCCCACAAAACCTGGGCGGTCACTGGCGCTGAAACTCATGCAGTGCACGAAGGTGACTTGCTTTGTCAGCGGCTAGGGCGGGTAGCATTGGTGGATCGGTGGGTAGCGGTACCGTCGATGCCTCTACTGTCAAAGGGCCCAGTACCGAGGCATCGTCGCTCGGTGGGCTGTCATCACGTACAATGCTCGGAACCCTAGCTGGCTGTCGTTTTGGGCCCATCCTGAAAAGGAAACATGTGCGACACGGTCAAACAGTATACCTGGTGAGCTGACACAAATTAATCACAAAGATAACTTGTAACACACATGAAATCAATGATTTCGTGCATTAAGTCAGAAATTCGAAGTTAGGGTCCTGGTGTATGGATACTTCGACCGCCGCACCAACACTGGACTCCCTGGACTGATAACCACACTGAATACTCTTAACATTATTGCTTCACATAGAAAAAAAATCTGAGTCTTGAGTTCTGCAGTATAACCGAACTCCTCTGATACCAATTTGTCATGACCCATCCTCGGGGCCCGTGTCGTGACTACCCCAAGCCCGCCTTCCATAGGCCAGGGGCTGGCGACTAGCACTAAGGGGTAATTCCTGATAAAAAGGGAAGGCATTGTCTTTGGAAAGTAAACAAACACCATAGAGCAAGCAGGCTGAAGTAAACACTAAGTAAAAACTGGGTACTATAGTAAGTGCGGAAAAGTAAGTGGGCCAGAATACAAACCCAAAATGAAAGTAAAGTATAACTGAAAAAGGAAAATAGAAACTGAAAGTAAAGCCGCAACGTCAAGCCTTCTACTGGAAGTCCCACCGGAAGGGTGGGTACAGATAGCCTCCACAGCTCCTCAGGTCCAGTCGTCCGCTACGAGTACGTCCCACCCAGTGGTCCACTTCCAGGTACCATCCTGCTCCGCAAGCCTCAACCACGATCAGCGCTGTCCATCGTCTGCAACCAACACAACGTAGTGCAGGCATAGCCCTACAGGGGTGAGTATAATCTACTCAGTAGGGACCCTGAGACCCCCAATGGTCTCCCAGAATCCACAAAGGATAATCCACAAAGGAAAGATACAATCACGAAGTAACATCCGACACTACTTAGGTATATGCCCATACATATACCTAAGTCACCAATTCTCGTTCGGCTCCAACATCTGAGCTCAAGAACAACCCAGTCCACACAGGAAATCACAACCCTGTCCACACAGGTATGCAAAACGTAATCCACACATGAAAGCAAAACGTAATCCACACAGGATAGCACAACACAATCCACATAGAAAAGCAAAACAAGATTCATCTCACACAGGTATACTTCTTCGTGTGACGATAGAGATGATCAGATGTAGCCACTGATTCATCTAAGCCGTCGGACCCACAAACGATCGAAAGGTACTAACCCCCACAATGACCCACAAAGGATCTGACCCACACCAGATCGATAGGTAACTAACCCCCACAATGACCCACACAGGATCAGACCAACATAGGATCTATAGGCGCTGGCCCACACAGCACAGCTGAGCGCTGACCCACACAAAATCTGACCGACACCGGATCAGTAGCACTGATCCATGTAGGATCACTGAGTGTTGTAGTCATCTCCGTCGAATCCATGGAGGATTTCTGCACAGTCGTCAATGTCGTCGCAGCCAGCTCTAGGGTTCCCGCACACAGAAAGCTCATTCAGGAGGGTCCGCTCCATGAGCCGAGGGGTTGATACATCAACTAACACATAGTCCGGAGTTGATGTATCTAAAAGTTACATATCTTCAATAGGAACTCAACGTCTCAGATGGTGCATCAATCGGACGCCCGGTCTGAGAGTTATTGGATTTTTCGTCCCAGGGGCCCGGTTGGTTTTTAATTCAAAACCAACCCGACCATACTCCAATTGTGTCCAAACCTCAAACGGAGTAATCCAAAAGCTCTTTCTCACTAAGAGGGATCTAACAAAGTCGACAACACGTCAATCGGACGTCCGGAGCTCAAGTTATAAGCGTTTCCGCTTCGAGGGCCCGGTTGGTTTCGTGTACGAACCAACCTGGACAAACCCAAAGTTCTCCTAAACCTTGAGTATAATATACCGAAACGACCGTTTCAATCCAAGGATCACTACGCGACTGACGGTCCATCGATCGGAGTCCCATAGCTCATGTTATGGGAAACAGACCGCAAAGTCCGGTAATAGGGGGTTCGGGCCCTGTCTGACCCGGCCCGGTACCCCCTGGGTCGGCCCGAACCGCGTAGACCCATCCTGGGTTCGGGTCTGGCCCGACGCGCTAGCGTGGCCACTGGTCGGGCGGCTCAGCCATAATGGCCTAGCGGTGAAGGGGGGGCGCGCTGCCCCCCAGGTTGAGAACCCGCGACAGCCATGTGGGGAGCCGCACCTGCTGGCCGACTGGGGGTTACAAACCCACGATTTTCCCCTGACCGGCTGGCACGGTCCCGTGGCGGCAGCAACCGGCCCGCCAGAGATGGCCCGCCGGTCCGGGGAAAACCGGGGGTTCGTAACCCCCGGTCGGCCAGTAGGTGCGGCCCCCCAGATGGGGGTCGCGGGTTCTCAAACCGGGGGGGGGGGGGGGAGGGAGGGGGGGGGGGGCAGCGACCCCCCCCCTTCACAGCTCGGTCGTTACGGCCGATCCGCCCGGCCGTGGGCCATGCCAGCGTGTCGGGCCATGCCCAGTCCGAGCCGGTCCTTGCCCAAGGAGGCCGGACCCAGACCCAGGTCAGGTCGACCTGGTTCGAGGCGACCCAGGGGGTACCGGGCAGGGTCGAACCGGGCTCGAACCCCCTATTACCGGACATTTCGGTCTATTGCTCATAACATGAGCTACAGGCCTTCGATCGATGCACCTTTAGTCACATATCGATCCTTAGATCGAGACGTACGTTTCGGTATATTATACTCAAGGTTTCAGAAAAAATTTGGGTTCAGCCGGGTTGGTTCGTACACGAAACCAACCGGGCCCTCGGAGCGGAAACGCTTATAACTTGAGCTCCGGACGTCCGATTGGCGTGCCGTCGACTTTGTTGGATCCCTCTTAGTGAGAAGGACCTTTTGGATTACTCCGCTCGTGTTTTGGATGCTGTTGGAGTATGGTCGGGTTGGTTTTGACTTAAAACCCAACCGGGCCCCTGGGACGAAAAAGCCAATAACTCTCAGACCGGGCGTCTAATTGACGCGCTGCCTATGACGTTGAGTTACTGTTGACGATACAGAATTTTTGGATACATCAACTTCAGACTATGTGTTAGTTGATGTATCAGACCCTCGGCTCGTGGAGCGGACCCTCCCGAACGAGCTTGCTGTGTGCGGGAACCCTAGAGCTGGCTGCGACTGCGACGACGATGACGACTGTGCAGAAATCCTCCGTGAATTCGACAGCGACGACTACAGCACTCAGCGATCCTACGTGGATCAATGCTACCAATCTGGTGTGGGTCAGATCCTGTGTGGGTCAACGCTCAGTGGTCCTGTGTGGGCCAGTGCCTACAGATCCCGTGTGGGTCTGATCCTGTGTGGGTCATTGCGGGGGTTAGTTACCTATCGATCATGTGTGGTTCAGATCCTTTGTGGGTCATTGCGGGGGTTAGTACTTCTCGATCCATTGTGGGTACGACGGCTTAGATGAATCAGTGGATTCATATGATTATCTCTATTTTCATACGAAGATGTATACCTGTGTGAGATGAAATCTTGTTTTATTTTCCTATGTGGATTTTGTTGTGCTATCCTGTGTGGATTAGGTTTTTCTTTCCTGTTTGGATTACATTTTGCTTGCCTGTGTGGACTGGGTTGTGATTTCATGTGTGGACTGGGTTTTTCTTGAGCTCGGATGTTGGATCCAAATGAGAATTGGTGACTTAGGTATACGTATGGGCATATACCAACGTAGTGTCGGATGTTACTTTGTGATTGTATCTTTCCTTTGTGGATTATCCTTTGTGGATTTTGGGAGACCTTTGGGGGTCTCAGGGTCCCTACTGAGTAGCTTATATTCACCCCTGAACGGGCTATGGCCACACGATGTTGTGTTGGTTGTAGATGACGGACAACGCTGATCATGGTTGAGGTTTGCGGAGCAGGACCGTACCTGGAGGTGGACCACTGGGCGGGACGTACTCGGAGCAGACGGCTGGACCCGAGGAGCTGTGGAGGCTATCTGTTCCAACCCTTTAGGTGAGTATTCCAGTGGACGGCTCGACGTTGCGGCTTTACTTTCAGTTACCGTTTTCCATTTCCAGTTGTACTTTACTTTCAGTTTGGGTTTGTATTCTGGCCCACTTACTTTTCCGCACTTACTGCTGTACCCAGTTTTTTCTTAGTGTTTACTTCTGATTTCTTTCTCTGTGGTGTTTGTTTACTTTCTAAAGGAAATACCTTCCCTTTTTATCAGGAATTAGGCATTGGTGCTAGTCACCAGCCCCTGGCCTATGGAAGGCGGGCTTGGGGTAGTCACGGCATGGGCCCTGAGGACGAGTCGTGACAACAACTCCCAAAACAATCTATTGATAAAGACATGATTGATATCTAGTACAAGATAACGGGACTTTCTTCACACGTAGTTTGACACTCCTGGTGGATATACTATATAAATTCATAAACTCCATATAAATAATCACAAATGATTTAAATAAAGTATCATTATGAATAAATTAGGATAAACCTAAGGTATCATCGAATAAAAATAATGTTTCATGATTTATACATCCTATAAAAAAATTTCTAGTCTATTTAGTTTTCAACAAGTATTATCATTGAGCACATATTAATTTCTATTCATTGTCATTAGTCAAAACAATAATAAATCAGGTTAATGATGAATGAAATGGAAAATGAAATGAATTTCATCTTGATCAACTGAATATTATGGTATATGGAATGAAAAACAGGTTTCTATGACCATACTACCTTCTATATTCATGAGTCATGATAATATCTAAAATGTAAAATGGATAAGAAAACATTTTATTCAATCCTTCATAATGACAAATCAACCTTCATTATGTGGAATGATTGATCCACTTTTTGCTGATAAATGGATTTATAATGCTGAAAGGATATTTTATTATCTCTTATTTTCAGAATATAAAAATTTTATTTTAGATACATATCATTAGTATGGTAAAGTAGAAAAATGTTGGAAAATTATCATGAATATTAGGTGACATGAAAAAAGTTTCACCATATATTGGGATGAGTTAAATTACATGTTTTTCAGTAAGTACCTTCCCTATATTCTTCATACAAAATGGTAGATTGTAGTTTCCCATTAATATCATGTTTATTATAACAAGTGAAATAATGAATTGAAATGAAACAATAATGATTATAGAGAAGAGGATTATTTTTAACTTCTTATCATAGAGTATATGGGAACATGGAAGAAATTATATTAAGGAATCTACTAAATGTTTTATGTGAATAATGAATGGTTATAGAGTGTTTTTATTTTTAAATATGGTAAAGATCCAATGAATGAACCTCTTAACATCATTGATTAAATTCAAAGTAGTTTTGGAATTGTGCTAATAGTTAAACTAATCCATGGAATATTATCTTTGATAATCCCCAACAACCTTTGAAGACAAAATAAAATGTTAATGTTCATTAAAATAGATGAAGTGAATCATTATAATTAAGAAACACATATCACCCCCCCAGTTTGGAATTTAATGTTTGATTAGATATGATGTATCTCTATAGAAGTATTTGACATCACCCTTCAATGAAATTTCATGAAATTATATCCCTCTATATGGATTATAGATTAATATATTCACATATGAAATTAAATATATATAAGCATGATCCCAATATTCTAATAAAAATATTTTTTTATAATAAAATATCATGTTTATGGAATTAATTGGGAATTGATTTTGGAATCATATAAGTATCTAGGTATTATTAACATAATGTTTATGGATTCCATCATAGATTATAATGTTTGAGGTTGATCATAAGTCTATACATACTTATAGATTTTTATGTGATGGATTTTTTTCAAGATTATAAATATTTTAATATAAATTTATCGAAACAAAACCATTTATATTTACATGTTCAGATAAATTTATATGATGATTAATTCATTTACAATTAATGGTTATTTAATTAATGGTTTTTCTAGGATCATATAATTTGGATATAAACATATGTTTGGATCAATAAATTCATCGATTTTATATTTAATAATAGGATAGGTTTCAATTTATCAATCTGATGTATCCATATCTATCCCTTTATGGAATAAATTGTATAACTCCACCATAGTATAATTAATTTTTAGAAATAAATCTACAAGGACAGGAGAAAGCTGATGATTTAGAAGAAATTTTTATAAACATTCAGAAACACAAAAGGACATAAATAATTTTATATTAATATTATGATTCTAATAATAGTTGTGACCTTGAATTTGAATCTTCTGAGAAGGTGTTTATATGAACATCTCTCAAGAAAAGAATAATGTAAAAATAATCCCCAGGAATATTAGTCACATTAAAAGTCTTAGTCTTATCGGGACAACAGAATATCTTTTTGATCTCCCATAAAACCTTTATATGGATTCTGATGTGTATGATATATCACTCATGATAAAGGTAACATTTAATCCATCACATGTACTGAACTAAGAATTCATGCCAATAGAGAATGACATTTCTTAAGAAGAAGAACTAGTAGAGATTCGGGATCGTACTATGAATGTTTTAGGATATATGACCATATAATCATCATTGTTTTATGGTGAAATGAATAGTTTGAGAAAGCGACATGGAAACCTGAGTACATGATGAGGCCTATGTATCCTCAATTTTATGAATCATAGAGATTAATTTCAAGGGGGGATTTATTTTAAGAGGGGTAGTATTTGACACCTAGATTTTTTTATTCATATTTGTCTATAAAATCAGAAATTCTTTAATGGATTCCATTTCCTTATAATTGTAGTAAATATTTATTTATTCAAAAACTGATGTTATGACTAATACATATTCAACATTGATTTTCTATTTGGGTACAGACAACACTATGTTGTCTTCTGTTACACATAATACTAAGTTCCTTTGAAATCATGTGTTACACACAAGAACACGTTTTATTAAACTACAATATACTATATATATTACTATTTAATATGATATTTACCATCGTTTAAATGGAATATAAGGTATTAATGATATTAACTAAATTATAAAAATATTGTTCAAATATGTTTATATAATTATTTGGAGACCAATTAAGTATATATTAAACTGAAACCATTTATAAGATAAAAGGAATTTATTTTCTAAAAAAAATGTTATTTTACGTACACAAGGGTTATATATATGTATATATATTAACCAAATAAAATTTCATAATCAATTTCATTAAAATTTATATATTATATATCCCATCAATAAATTCATCAATAATCTTATATGGTTTCTATATAATTTTTAAGAATGAATCTACAACATGATTCAAAAGGGTATTTTTTATAGTAGTTTGTCTGCACTTTTTGAAAATATTATTTTTTAAAAATATTATTCTAGAAAAATAATTTGAAAAATTAGATATAATTCATTAAATTTTATTATATAAATTATCTTATGATGAATTTTTCATATTTTTTTATAAAGTTTTATTTTTTTATGAATAGTAAAGAAGTAACGAATTTTTTTTTTGAAATTTTTTTCTCTTTAAAATAATTTATAACATTAAAATATATTTTTTATTTTTTTACTGAAAAAATAGTTAAATAATACTTATATTTATTTCATTTATTTCATTTTATTAAATTTCAATTTTTAAATTAAATATATGAGTTTTTTAAACTTTTGATCTTTTTCTCTTTAAAAACTGATTTTATCGAAACATCTATAGGTTAAATTTAAGGTATCATTTTCAATTCTATAATTTTATTTTTGAAAACCAGATTATATTTTTGTAATTATTATAATTTAAAATTTCAAATAATTTCCAATTAATTTTTTACCAATGTGATTATTGAATATATTTAAAGTAAATCGCTAATATTAAGAGAAAAATGAGTTTACCATGGTAGTAATCTTTAAAATTAAGAGATAAATGAAATAAAATCATTTAAAACCCAATTATAGATCAATATTTTGACATTAAAAATTAATTTGATTAATTATTATATTTATTGGATCAATTTGACATGGAAAATATATAGGTAAAATTCATTCTTTAAAAAATATACATGTTTTCCACTCACATACATTATAAAACTCTACCACCTCTTCCCCTCACTTTAAATAATAAAATAAATTAGATCCAAAAAATCATGACAAAATAAATTCTCTACTTCCTTACTCTCCCCATATAATCCTAAATTTTCAAATAATACCCACAATGGAATGCCTTCTTTGCAAACAAATAAGAGATACCAGAATAAGAGGAAACACTCATAAATGAACGCTTATTTATTTATTCCCCAAACCCCTAAAATTATATTTATATAAATATTTTTTGATAAAATAGTTATATTAAATATACTTATATGTTTGAAAGTTAATTTTACTTCTTATAAACAAACATATTTCCATTAAAAGGGTTATGAAATCATTCTTCGTCTATACATTGGACTACTACCTCAGGAACCAATGTCGTTTTTTTTCACTATTACAATTCAGGGATAAGAATAAAAATGTAAAAATTTTAATATTAAATATTTATTAATTTTATAATTTTATTATGATAAGTTAATTTTTATATTACACATACAATTTTTTCATTCCAATGCACCAGAATACGATAATGTGTTTCATGTGTATGGTGGACTACCATATCATGAACAGATGTGATTCATAAACAATTAACATAGAATTTATTAAGTAAGGGTTTAAAAAAATATGTTATATATATTAAATAAAAATTATTCACTAATTATAATATCTCATATACATTTCTTTCTTTCAATCTGAGAAGAAACTGCAATCTTTTTTCATGAATAGGTACAACTTATGATCCCCATGAACATTGTGTTTCAAATCCATTTTCAATATTTTATATATTATTAGAAATAAATTTATACTGAAAAAATATTATATTTATATCATTTTTATTAATATAGATATTATGAAATCATTATTAATATATAAAAATGAAAAATATTATAAATCAAAGAATATATAAATAATAAAGTGGTTATTACCTAAAATATATCATTAACATTGAATTGTTTCTAAGTTAGTAATAAAAGGTCATAAAATTTTATATTTGGTATGATATAAATTATTATTTTAGTATAATAAATTTATAATAAATTTATATTTAGTATACATGAGTATTTAAAGACTGTAATATAATTAAAGATATGATGTAACAGATTTCTGGCTCACTTTTTTTTTCCATTAGACACATGCCATGTTCACCACCTACGTTTTATATGTCATGTGTATACGTCCCATGGATGTATTTTATAATTATAATATAGATAATTATATTTATTTACTTATCAAATTTTGTATTTTGACTTCATTGGGTTTATGGTTAAATAGTTTTCAAATTGATAAAAGTGATTTGTCTCAATTTTCCTTCTTTGAGACCCATGTCATGATATACACCTATATTGATTCAATAGTTGTATATAAATTCCCGTTGATATTTTATACCATTAATTTACCAATACAAATGATATTTTATGTTCTATTACATGTTATTCATGTATGGGGATCATGATTCAAGGTTACTATACTAGTAATAATTTTCTGTTATAATCTCATCATGTATCTTCATTTTTTATGATTATGTTTACAGTGATAAAATATTTTTATCTATCTCCCAAAAATGAACATAAATTCTCATCTCCATTGGATATTTATGATATCTTCAATTAATGTCCCCATTTTTCAAACATTGGTACTTAATATACTTAATAAAATGTTTTTACTGGAACCCTTTATTATTGCACTATTATATCAAAACATTGTGTTCATTAAAAAGAATATATTCTAAAATTATTTTAAAATTATTTTAAAATTATCCAATAATCTCATTTTCATGGACAATGATTTTCAAAAAAATATTATGTTTTAAAAAGTGTTACTTTTTTTAATATTCAATTATTTCACATCTTATCTATTTCCAATGAAAGTAGTTTTCATAATATTTTTTGTTTTAAAAATTGTTTTTCAAATAAGAAAATATATTTTCATCAAAAGAATTTTAAATTATTTATATAATATTACATTATATTTATTGAATGATATTTCCAATGAAATATATTTCCGTTATGTTTTATTCATGAGAAATTTATTTTCAAATAAAATATATTTTCTACTAATAATTGTCTCCATTAGCCTTAAAAAATTATGTTTCATCTAATATGAAATTATTTAAAGTAAAATATGATTTTCTGGGGACATGAACTATGAAAAAAATTCTTAATATTTATGAAAATAATTTTTTTTATATTGAAATGTTTTTTATGTATCCCATTGAAAATACATGGGTTATAACCTGATAAATTTCTTATGAAACAAACTTCATTCCAGTAGTTATTATATGATGAAATTAGGAAAAACCTTCTCTTCATTCCAAATGGTATGATATAATGAAATGATTATGATACCCATTTAATTTTTTTGGGGTTACAATATGATGAATTTATATGGTACTATGGAACACAAAAATATGATTTTCATTATATGATGGGTGGGTTATATATCTATTTCTAATGAATTGGGTAATGATAAATGTTTTATATGCTCAAAGGGTACATGGTTGATTAGTCCATGAATATGTATAAGGGTATAGAAGTGGCCATCCAAATCACAAAGATAAGCATAAATGGGTGTTTATACATTGCATAGAAAAAGAGGGTACATGGGTGGTTAGCCCAATAATGAAATTATAGGTTACATAGGTGGTTAGTCCAAACCTAAAATAAGAGGGTATATGGGAGGAAATCCCAATCCCATAGAAGGTACTTGGGTGGTGAGACAATTCCTAACATGTTATGATTCTCATGGGGGGTGTCCGTGACATAATAGTTTTAATGGTTGTGTGTATGCCCTAAATTCCATGTCCAGTTCAACGGTTATGCTCACATTGATCATGATTTTTTCCAAAGTATTTTTTTTATAAAAATTTAATATATATATTCCATGACTCGGGTTTATAATAAATTATGGGTTGGGTCTGAACCTCATAAATTATGGTGATGATCACATAACCTTGTTCTTATGTTAATATTTCATAAGATCATAGATTTATATATCTTATGTTTACACCTACTAAGAATATAAAATCACCCCTTATATTTTTTTCATTCCCCTGGTTATGATGAAAAGGTTTAAGTAGGATTACTAAAGGGTACAATCATTAAGTGATATGGTGAAGACCATTCCCCAAGATAGAGTATTATGTTTCCATGTTTCCAATGGAACTAAACTATATTTGTCCTAATGCATTTGTTTGTCTAATATAAGGAATTTTTTCTAAATGATGTCTTATAATTGAATGATAGGACTGGGTCTCTATATACAGAGGCTATTAAACTTTTTCCCAGATGTACTACATTGACTGAGATCCATATTTTTCCTTGACATGGTTGATATTATAAATGTTGTGTGGGATCATTTTCACAACAATTCAATCCAGTCACCATATTAACATGAATGAGATCTAATATAATTAGGATAGTTGAATGTGATGATATATTGAAGGAAATATAAAGAAGGCCAGTTGGTTAAACTATTATTACATTAACCAATAGTGTAGAATAGTTTTTTAATCTATATTTATGCCTCAAAAAAGGATTTTTATGTGTTTATATGACTAATGATATGGTGATAGAATAAACCTTCTGATAAATGAAGGCTCAAGGGAAAAATTACCCAAATCATGATATATAGTTAGATGTGTTAATTTCCTAATAAATATATAGAGGAATTAGAATTATAGAAAGTTTGATATATATATATACTTCTCATAAATGATTAGTTTATATTTTCTCATATTAAGTGTTCAATATGTGCTAGAAAATATGGTTTAAATAGATAAATTATTATTATTTCCTAATACATTACCACCATAGGAAAGTAAATATGGTGTAAGATGCATTCTATTGAAAAGGTCATGCTAGATAATCTATGATGAGGATCACAAAATATCCAATATTTCTAGACTAAAAAAGGATGGATATAGAGATATTAAATAAGATGCATATGGTCTTTCAAAAATGATTTTTCAATAATCTATCCCTGTAAATATGAAAGAGACATGGAAGGAATATGTAGAGTTATAGAAGAATGTAAGATATATTTGAAAGTTAAAACCATGATTATGATGTAATGATGTGGTTCAAGAACCATTTATGTTTTGTATATTAAATATATTTGAAGAATCACTTATAGGATGCAAATAGTTCTTCATTCCTTATTCATCAAGTATATACAAATATATATCATGATCTGATAGAGTATTTATATGGGGATGGAATGATGTGAGATATTTCCTATTTTTTTCATGGTTAATATAATTTCAACAAGTTAAGGTTGAGAGAAAAAATTATAAGGTTATGTTAAAACCATTACCTATATTATAACAAAAATAAGAAAACATCACCAGGTATATTGTCATCAGACTCCCCAAAACATTTAAAATCAATATAGATATTTGAGTTCTAGTTTATATTCATACAAATTATTAACACTTCATTTATATGAGAGAATACTTAACTCTATATGATCATTATAGGACATATTTAAAAAAATTTGCAAGGAATCATGTAGTATCACATTCTATTTCATCTGATCGGGATCTGAGGTTTATCTTAATGTGTTGGGGATGTCTTTAGAAGGCTATAGAGGTGGAACACAGTTCCCTAACTCTGTATCATCTTCATAATGATTTTAATTCTAAGAGAACAATTCTAACCCAATATTATGGGAATAATTAGTATTTTATTTATTCATTTTTTTGGGTATCAACGCCTTCCTCTAGTTGAGTTTTTTTACAAAAATTGCTTTCACTCGTTTATTCTGATGGATCTTTATGAAACCTTATATGGAAATCATTATACAAATCAAATATTTATTCATGATGTCAGAGTAATAAATCTACTTCTACTTGGAATAGATGATGAAATGGTATAAAAATTTGGATCTATTCTATATTTCACCTGGGGATTATAAGGTTGATTGAAATTTTATGTGTAAAATCGCCAGTGTGATCTAGAATTTAATTTTTTTTAATAAAGTAATTCTATGAATTTATCTATGAAATAAGGCTACTAGATTTTTTAATAATGAAAATTATATCCCAAGGTATGTTTTCCCATTTGATATTCTTCATCAAGTAGGGATTTATGATTATCTCTTTGCACTTCCACTAAACCACTATCTAGTTCTTAATGTGTCTCATATATCTCACTTAAAGAAATACATACCTGATCCATCACAAGTACTAAAATAAATGTTTAAATTGATAGAGCATGAAATTTCCTATGAATAACTATGTGTAAAAATATTGAATCATATAAATAAATTTTTTGAAAAAATATTAATCAATTGTTTAAATTTCACTAATGGAATTTTCAATTCAGAGAAGCTACATGAACCTAGGGAAGTGATAAGTACATAGTTTACAATATATTTTTATCAAAACAATTAATATTATATTTATAAATACATTTTATGTGGTTTTTAATTAAATAATCGAAATTTTATAAAACATTACTATTTTTAAAACAAATTTAATCTCATCGATATCTTGTGATACATGAAACCCCGCGTCTAAATGTATAATAGTGTATTATAAAATTATAACCTTACTATTAAATTATTTTTTTGTGAATAGTATTAGATAAATTATTAAAATTATAGGTTATACAAATGTATTTTAGAAAATCATTATTTACCATTAGATTTGGAATCAAAATAAACAAACATTTCAAAATTTAAAAGAAGGGTTTTTAAAGAGGCTATTTTAATGTGTTTACTCATTGAATATGTTAATAAATCAAATTTATAAATATTGGTGAATTATTTTAATTGAATTTATATATTATATTCAATAAAATCTATAATTATATATTAAATATCTTTTATATCAATTGGATAGGAATTAATCTATATTTATTCATAAAAAAATATTTTCCTAAAAAGTTCTTTCTGTGCGTTTTTTAAAATTTATTTTAAAATTATTTTTTCCACCTTTATAAAATATATCTCAACACATTAAATTCGTATTTTTAATCAACATGTTAAATATATCTTAAACTACTAAATTTATATTTTTAGGGAAAATATTAATTTTCTAATGAATAATGAAACATTATAATTTTTAATGAAATATATCTTTTAATATAATGAAATTTAAATGTTACATTTTTTTAATAGTTGATTAAAAATTAAAATTAGTTTAATAATATTATTATTAATCCATATTATTTCATTTTAATTAACATAAGGAATAATGTTTATATAAAAGACTTTTGTACATGTTTTACATTGGAAGAACACATTTTCATTTTATAGTGTTTTTTATATTAAATTTAATATTTACACTTATATGGATTAAATATTTTAGGATGGATTTTATCTTTTGAATAATCATAATTATTATTATTTAATATGATGAACAAAAATTTTCATCATAATGAATTGTAACCAATTAAAAAAAATAATTATCGTGGAAAAGGTTACAAAGGGTTTATAGGGGTTAAACAAATATTTAATTGAATGTCTTCCATTTATAATATTATAAATACAATTTCATTTATAAATTAACACCTTATACTATATTAAATTTGTATATATTTCCATTTTGAAGCATTTTTCTATAGAATTTTATTTTATGTTGTATTGTTTTTGAAAAACAACATATAAGTCCCCTCCCTCACTTATAAATAGACACCTCCATTCATCTTCTCTCCACACTTCATGATCCTTATGGAATGAAAATTAATTACACAATAAACATCCTTAAATCCATCCACTCGTCCAAGATCCTGTGTTATGATCTAAAAACAATCCTTGGTGGATTTATTGTAAACATAATGATATTGTACAAACAAAGAGGTATATTTTTTAACCATAATTTTTCATTTTATTTATTCTTCTCCATACATAAAATATTTTACAAACATGATGATTTAAAATAATAATTATATATAGTAAATGCAAATTTTATTTTTTTAATTTAATTACATTAATCTATCTCTTATTTGATCAAATGGGATACAAAACGTTTAATCATATGTATGATGAACTACCTCCTCATGAACTAATGTAATTCATTTTTCATCACGTCATATCACATCATAATATAATGAGGGATTAAATATATCTATAATATATATAAGATATAATTTACCTTATATAATTATAATATCATATCAATATTCTATGCATCTAATCTGATATAAAACGATAACGTTGTTCATGTGTATGTGTGGAATACCGCTTCCACAAAGTGATGAAATTTTTTCATTTCATTAAACATTATGTGGTAATTGGAATATATTTAATAAAAATATATGATATATATGATATAAAAATTAATTTTTAAAGTCAAAATGATATTTAACAATAATTATTTCTATATGTTAAGAAATAGAAACAATGTTAATACATATCTACAGCCTAATATCTTTATGAACAATATACTTCATTTATTTATCTCTATATTTTTTGAATAAATATAATTTAGTATATTAATATTTATTATATTTTGATCATGATTCAATAGAATAGATTCTAAAACCCTTATCAAACTAGAAGGACCAACATTACAGAATAAAAAAATGGAAAACAAAGTTGTTATTACCCGAAACAGTGATTTTATCAAATGATTGTTAAGAAACGGGTGACAAAGGGTTATACATAAATCACATATTCTAATATATATATATATATATGAGTATGGTTATATATTATATTTATAATAAACCTATATTTATTATTCAGGATGGTTGAATATATATGATGTGAGTCGAGAGTTGAGGTAAGTGATTTTTTCCTCAATATTATTTTTAATGGGAACAAGTAATATGCACACATGATTCATTTGGGTGGTATATATATTACCCATGAATTTATTTTGTGATTATTATCACTAATACAAAGGCATATACAAATTCATCTAATTTTCATTTTTTTCATGTGGCTTACGATTGAACAATAATCAAAGTGTTATGGGTTTAATGTTACAAACTCATTGTTTATAGGGATTTTTTATAAATATTATTTAGATGATGAAATATAATTTCAATATCTCAAGAAATAATAAATATTATTATCCTAAATTTTTTATTAATATGTATTGTTTTTATTTAATTTTCCTCTCTTTATGTTCTCATGATAGTGAAGGGATGCTTTTAAGGAAAACTGACGTTCTTTCTCTCTTTGGATGAAAATATTCTTTCTTTCATATACATTTTTTCTAAAAAATGTTTTTATGAATGTTTTTAATATTATAATAGGAAGTTTCAAATTCATTTTTATCCATGGTTGAAATTTTAAAAAATTATTTTAAACGTTCTTATATTTTCTTTTCAGGAAGAGGTAGTTTTTGAAAATTCACAAAGATGTTAATTTAATATTTTATTTTAACATTTATGAATGGAAAAAATATTTCCTACAATTATATACAATCAATTATTTAAAAAATTAAAAATTATCCAAGTATATTTCCAAATAAAACTTTTTATTTAATATATTTGAAATTTTTATAATTTAAATATGTGATTTCAATGTGAAAATTTTATATTTCTCAAGAAATTTTAAAAGTGATATTTTATTGGAATATTTTCATCTAATATGGAATACTTTGATGATACATAATTTATTTTTTCAATAAATTCCAATGGTACCATCCTTATTATTCACGTCATGGTTTATTTTTAAAATGATATGATATTTATGAAACAACATCCTTTATCCACATATTATGTTATAATGAATTCATAAACTGATTATGAAACCTATTTCATTTCCACAATTAATTCCAAGATGGAATGTTTTTTAACCTCATTTCCATTTCAAAGGATTCATTGTTATAAAATCCTTAGGATCTTATGGAATACATAATTATTATTTTCATTATATCATTTGTGGGATACGAATTATATATCTCTTTAATTGATTGGGTAAAGAGGGATATTTCATGGGATAAATAGGAATACAATAAGTAGTGATCAAAACTATGTAAGTGTCTTAATCCACTATAATAGTCTTGGGAGTTAACCATGACTAATATGATAGTGTGGGTAGTAACTAATTCCACTATTATATTGTTGGAAATGATCCTTTACTACTATCAAAATAATTTTATATTCTTATGTATATTACCTAAAATTTTTGTATTATTCTAATATTATTTCTCTTATATCATGTTCTTTATTACTTTCTAATTCCTATCATATAAACTATAAATAATTATTCCGTCAGTCATGATTATGATCTATGATATACAAGATATATTTTATAAATGTTATTATCATTATCACATACCCTTATGCTTCTATTAAGTTTAAAGGGGGATTGATTTCCCCCTTTTTCTCTTTCTGATATTTATATCTCACCCATTATGATTCATCCATTATTGATATTATAATTAAACTTGTTATGTATGATATTTATAATAAGGGTTTTAGTTTTTAATAACATAGACGGAGATGACGTCGTTAAATTATGAACTAGTTTTTTTTGTCCTAGTTTCCTATGATACTACATATACATTATTCTTCTGTGGTTAACTATGTTGTGTAATGAATATTTATATAAGAATTTAATATATTAAAATATTAAATTTCTGAATCATTTTAGATCAAATATCACATACATCCATCTACCATAAGAATAATCTCTAGGGATGTAAGGTACTAGAAAAATACAGTGGCAATCTACCAGCATAATACATCCCAACTACTTAAAATAATCCAATTGTAGATCAAATATCATTATAGTGGAATGAATATCTCATATTGTGAGATTATACCTAAAAATACCATCACATATTTGGTGTTCTAAAAATAAATATAATAAAACCACTTATTATTGATTATAAACACCATCAAATTTTGTTCAATGATTTTAGAATTAATTAATACCACCACAATAGCCCATTAGTCTCAAAACTTTTATAGGGGAATTCATTACTCCTAACATCACCACAATAATTTCAATGATTTCATAGGGATACTTGATATCTTCTAATGTGAATTATTTAACACAAAAACAAGGATAATAACAAACACACCAAAGTTTTTCCCTTAAGAACCACTTCATTACTACCTAATGGATATAATGATAACATTGAACCCAATGAAAATCTTCCTCCAAAATTAAAACTGCATTAGTAATTCAATATCAATTATTTTTTCGGATATCCAATAAGTTTTAGAAATATTAATTTATCCTCTAAATCAATCAAATATAAATGTATTATACTCGATGAGGGAAATCGAAAGATGCCCAAAAGGCTATCATAAATGATCTAATCAGCCACTATAGGTAACCAATCAAAAAAAATATACAAAATTGTTCTAAATATACTAAATTGAGGATTATTTTAAAAAAACATATAGAATAGTGGACTTTTTTGTAAACACATAACTTTAAAATATCACAAACCATTCAAGAAACACTATATGTGATCACATATGGTAACATCCAATCATGTTACGACTAAAAAATCGTTTCCTCACCCATTGATAAATTCATACTCTCAAATACCTTGAGAAAAATATAGTCACTAATGATATCAATCATTATCCATATAGGATTAGATAGGAACACTAATAAAAAATCAATATTCTGAATAACAATATAAATCAATAAAAATGTCCCCCAAAAATTTTAATGAGCATGATTTTATGCGAGGGAGACAAAAGTCACACCCTAAATATAATTAAGTTGCATGAACTCATATCCATACCATTCTCTAAAATATTCACAACCTAACTGTTAGATTAGAGTATCTTATAAATCATGACATAAGGTGGTAAATGGATATGGCCCAAATAATCAGACATCATTATCAGTTTGTAAAATCTATATAACCATTATGGTTCTATGAAAAGTATACACAACTAATATCAAACTATGGAACACATTAAACAATAAACCTCAAAAAATAAATACAAGATGTAGGAATCTACTGAAATTAAGGATCGCCAAATAAAATCTGTAACTCAAAACACTACTTGGGGATCGTTCTCAATCTATTGAGCTAGAAAGTGATCATTCATGGACTTTGTATGAGGTGTGAAAAGTACACAAACCTACACATGTTCTTGGTCAATGTGAGGTAACCCATAAGAGGGCCTAATGTATACTGACCTGTACCAATATTCAATAGTTTTTTCAAAATTTTTTTGAACAATGGCTCATACTTATACTGTGGAAGATAAATTGTAGTGAGAGTAAATGAAAAATCAGTAAATGAATCAAAACAATGAAAGAGTGTAATCTATTGTAAGAAATACTATCTTTTCAATGAGTTTCTGAATCATATAGGAATCATGAATCAAGGATTTCTATCAACCATACTCCACTATATGATCTTGGTTCACTCATAAATTAATGAGGAAACTATCTTTAGGGAAAATATAGAAAGTTCAAACCATATGACTCATTCTATAGATCATCAGGAATGTCCATATACCATTTTATAAATATCATTACATAGCACACACTATGGAAAATAATTCCCTACTCTCATAGGACGAAAACATCTTATTAATTCATTGCAATGCCTTATTGTCTCTAATATGATAAATAGGAAGAGTCTTAAGCATAGTTTCAATTCCTTTCTTACTGAACCTATGTATATTGGCATGTTAGTAGTCTTTAAAATGCCTTATTGGGCGACTATGAACTAATAGTCACTGGATAATATTTAAGTTATAGGAAACATGAATGATATGTGAAAAAAACTAGAAAAATATATATTTAATGAACCAATATACATGAACCCTAAAAATGATTTTTCGTAGTTTTAGATTATTTAACTTGTTCTCAGATTCTGTCTAAAAGGAAACATTAATTTTACCACCTATTATAGTACGCCCATTAGGTCGTAGAACACATTAATCCCACAAAATTGATTCCAAAATTCCCAAAAAAACAATCACAACATAATTGACTCCAAACACTATAAATCATAAACAATCCATACTAACACCATTAGGAAATAATTTGTTCCACTAGGGCCCCACTATATAATTTGGTAAGTTGAGATTATAATGAAAATTTTTCATCAAATAATTTAGTGTCTTGTAGTAATCCCTCAAATAGTATAACAGAACTGGGAGGTCATATCTTATGTTAAGTGAAAATAGTAAAGAAACATCAATGTATATGATAAATTTTACTACCTCCTTTCATAAGAAATATTTAATAGAAATTTATAATAAATTAATGAGTAAAAAAATGTAAACAATACAATTTCATTTGGATTAACATCAAGGTATAAAAACACACTACTCAACATCACTGGAGATAGAAGAATCAAAATAAAGGTAAGTGGCATAATAAGGTTTAGGAAACATTTTTTTCTAAAAATTATATGTCATTCATTCTTAAATTTGTTTTTATAATTTCATAAATAATTGTACTTATGAATAAAATAGGTCCTACAAGATATGAATCAAAATAATAATACATAATTCTCTTTTAATGGATCATTATAAAAAAAGTACATGCTACCATTTCTTAGAACCAATATATCTTTATATACCATTTATGATAATATCCCTTTATTGTGAATAAACTAAAATGGGAAAATAATTAAAATGAAGTAATATTTTCATAACTAGGAAATATGTTGGGTCATGTTCACCCTTAAGAATCATCATTTGTATAAGTGAACCAAAAATGAAAATAACAACATTATGAAAGAAGAATTAATTTTATAAAATTTAAATTAAAAAAATGGATAGGATAATTTTTTTTGTTAATATATATTGGAATGAATTTATATAATGTAATGGGTTAAATATAGTCATTATATGAGCATTATAAAATTTTATATATTAATTAGGTATTATAATTGTAAAATCCCACATAAATAATGAAATATGATATTTTCATATTTATTAATATTTTAGAAGTAAATATTAATTTTACATTAAAGGGGATGCTATGTTAGATAGCATACTCGATACACAACAACGAGTTTCTTTGAAATCTTATGATGAACCCTAATTAGTTATAATTATTATTTTAAATGGTAGTTAACGCCTAGCCTTTATATTGCCGGGAATAAATAATACTAAGTACAATATGATTATAAATGTTTGTTAAAAGTTTTTACATTTATCGAATAAAATTTTGAGGATTAAAACATGTAATGACTTTGATTTTAAGCTTAAATAATCTAATATTCACTAAAAGGTCGATTTACAAAATTTTGATGGAGAAACCTCTTTAAATATAGTTTTCATCACTTTTATATGTTTTATTGGGAGAAATAAATTTTTTATTTAGATTCGGGACTTGAAAATTTACTTTGTATATTTTTTTGTTATTTTTCTGATAAAGTTCATTTTTTAATAAATAATGACCAATACTGTATTTTAATTCAAAAATGCCTTTTAATCTAATTTATTTATATGGATAGATTATATTTTTAATTATATTTAAAGTGTAATTAGATCATATTTTTACCATTTAATCCAATTTTGGCCAATTGAAGTAATTTTACTTTGAAATTGGACACAAACATGTGTCAATATTTTGATAGTTATTATTTAATAAAAACACTCATTTTGTTTTGACAATGAGAATTAATTTTCAATTTATTGATAAAAATTATATGATTTTAATTTTTTAAAATAGAAATCATTTTTTATTTCTGAATATCAAATACTTATGAGGCTGAATTTTTGTTATTTTTCAGAAAAACAACAATTTTAATGAATAGAGAAACCACTAAGTAGTAGTTAAAAACTAACATTTTCATTTAAATGAAATTTTACCAAATCTGTCAATTGGATTTCAAAATTCCAACATACATCGTTGTTATTATTAAGTATAATTTGGTTCAATATGAAGAAAATAATTTTTGGTAAATAGTAATTTTGACATTTATTTACCGCGGTTAGAGATAAATAAGGTAATTCAATGTAAATAGAATATTATAATAATACAAACATACATTAACACTTGTCATAACCTTATTGGATGAGTAATGGTTGACCATGGGCGTCCTTGGGTCGATTTTGGGACCTTGTGGTGCCACTTATAAGTGATAATGGCACTTTATATTAATTAACTTAAAGTAAAGAAAAAATTGACATAAACAAATATCTTTTAGTAAATAAATTTTTACAAGGGGTTATATAAGTTATCACATAGAATAAAAATTTCATTATAAATCTAAATGTTTTCCTACATCATTTTATATTTTAAAATATTTTTTAGACATCAAATAAATTAAATTATTTATGACACAATAATTACATAGTGTTTACCTCATTAATAAATTATTTAAATAAATATGATTAAAAATATTAAAACAATATCCAAAACCTATCCAATTTTTATCAAATAATTTTATTTTGTAAATGAGTAAATTTATCTTCAACTTTAATGTGTTTCTTACCTCTTGAAACCGATGATATGTTTACAATAAAATACCATTTTCAAACATTCATAAAGAGCCCCTCCTATCCCTTATAAAAGGGCACCACTTTTAAACCATTCCTTACACCACTAAAGCCTATTTACCATCCAACTCCTACCAAAATAAGCTCTCAAGATACCTCTATTCCATTTAGAAGCCTTACCATAGACAGAAGGCACTTCAAGAAGTCCATTCTATTAAAACCAAATGTAGTTACCCGAATTAAAGGTAGTAGTTTATCTTAAATTATATTGTTTTATTTTGTTTTATTTTACTTAACTGGCCCCATAAACTCTTTTTAGTCATTTATTTTATAACAAAATCTTTATCCTAAATATACCGGGTTTCTGTTATGATAAAGATTAAAACTACACTTACACACCCCTCCGTCTAATGGGTAAAAAAATATTGTTTCTGTGGACGGTGATCTACTACCTCATGAAACGACGATTGTTCAAATATCTCTAACCACCTCTCATGGTGGCCCTTATGATGGAACTATGTTTATATATGATATATATTTTATTAATATTTTTACTATTATTCTATATTTGATATATATAGAATACCTTTATTGTTTCCATAGTTGGTAAATACGATAATCTCATTTAATGAAGTGCGGACTACCGCCCCCTCAATGTTATATAACTCATTCTTGCCTAGTGTGGAATGTATAAAGGGTCGAGTTAATGAAAATATATATGATATTACATTTTAATTATAATATAATTACTTATCATTATGTTTTCATTCCTTTACAATACGAAATAGTAATAGAAGTAGCGTTCATGCGTACGTACGGCGTACCGTCTCCATGAACGGTGCATTTTATTTCATATCTTGTAATGTTTTGAACTATTATAAATACATGTATATACATGATGTATATGATATATATTATATCTAAATCATGAATTTAATTATTTATATAATTAAATTTTGAATACATGAACAACTTGTAATTAATAGATGTCCATTTTTGACTCATGTACCAAATATCGACAATATCACCATTATTAATGTAAATGATTAAATAATGTTTATAACATGGTAATAATTGATATAAAAGGAATAATAAACTTGAAAAATGTTTTAAAGAAAGTATAAATTTATTTTATTTTATTTTTTATGAGATTAAAGAATGAACGGGTCATGTCGAACACGAGGTAAGGGACTTTATCTCAATCTCATTCATTGAGGCATATTTTGTTTTAATACACAAAGTTCATTTATAGTCTATATAAGCACCTTTGAAATTTAATTTCATTCAAAGAGAATATTTTTCTATGAATCATTTTACTAAATGACAAAAAGGAATGTTTCTATTAACGTAAGCGGTGACAACGACCTTCAACCGCTACAAGTATTATTTGATCTTTGGCTTCCATAACTAGTCATAATTTTTTTAATAGGTAAATAAATATCATATACACTTTTATGTATTTTTTTATTGAAAATGGTTTTCATAAAGGATTTTTATGCCAATGTATTTATGTGATATATTGTGATTGAAATGTGAAAATGTTTTCATTCAATTATATTTGTTGTATGTGTTATGATTTTATAATGGTACATGGACATTTTACGGGTCGTTACATGATAAACCAAATTATGGGTGGTGTTACGATAAACCATAACGGGTGGTTACATTATATCCTCTAATGCATTGGGTATGGAAGACGGTCGAATGGCTTTTCCATTTAGTGATATGTATGGAAGTCGACCAATTGGTTATTCCATTTAAGTATGTTTATGTCCCAAGTTACCTTCATATGTTATGTTTTCTTTATATGGGATTTATGGTAATATTTTGGTTAAAAAAGGGAAATCAATGATCTTTTATATTGTGAATAGTATTTACTACTTCATAAAGGTGAAAACTATTACTTATGATAAATTATTCATGGTTTACCTGTGGTTTTGAAAAACTAATAGTTTTCCTTCATTGTGTATCCTTTGCTGAGATTTTTATGCTCATACTAGGTTTTTGAATTTTTTTTAAAAGACATAATGTGGAATTGGGTCAAGGATAGAATGAAGGAAATATAATGTTTCCTAAAACATGGAACTAGGCATGACTCTTCTTTTAGAGTTTTAATTTTGTGAAAAAAATGAAATTTTTGGTATATGGGTATATATGTAATATTCAAGTTGTTATGTATATGTTATGACCTAAATCTATAATGCTTTAAACCTGAAAAGATTCTCTATGTGAATTATTAACATAATTTAAGAATTTGCAATGTTTAAGGCCGAGTCATTATAGTTGGTATCAGATGTCAGTTTAGATAACTATTGGAGTTAGGGTATTGTAAAATTAATATCCATAAATAAATATATGATAAGATTAAAGACATATAGAATTTACATATTACCATGTTGCTTCGCCTAAAATATTTATTTGTTCAGAATGGTTTTCCATACAAGAAAAAGGGTAGCTATGTTGGGATGACACTGTTGGAAATATGATATATACAAACTGTTTTAGGAAAACCGTTGGTATAGTTCACTAATTAGGACCTATACAAAAAGTTTGGCTAAAACTGTAGGTATAGGTCACTTATATGGACCAATAGCAATGGTTTTCGACAAACCGTTGGTATAGGTGCACTAATTTGGTCCTATACCAATAGTTTGGCAAAAACTGTTGGAATATGTCAATTATAGAGACTATATACCTATGGTTTGGAAAAACTATTGGTATTAGTCCACACCTATACCAACAGTTTGTCCAAAACCATTAGTATCAGTCACAAAATCAATAAACCTATACCAACGGTTCTCAAAACCATTGCTATAGGACTATACCAATAGTTTTGAGAACCGTTGGTATAGGTACATGTATTTTTAATGGAATCTTCGAACAACAGACATTAAATAAATCATAATATAAAATACTTATGATAATACATATATATTTTTATGAAATTGTGTTCTCAAAAGTACGTTAGGTTAGTGGTTAGGTCATTCAATCACAAACGGGAGGTGCTGGGATCAAAACCAACCAGATTCTTATTTTATGAATTACATATACCAACGGTTTATAGAACCATTGGTATAGATTTTCATATTACTTATACCAACAGTTTTCAGAACCGTTGGTATAGGTCTATACCAATGGTTTTCAGAAAACCGTTGGTATAGACCTATCCTCACGACTTACTTGGAAACAGTTCTCCCAACCATTGGTATAGCCTATACCAATGGTTTGGAGGCCTATACCAACGGTTTAGAACCGTTTGAATAGGGTATTTGTCTAGTATTGCGACATCAGGAGGAAGACAACCTTCCAAATTAGAAACATGAGATGGTTGGAATCAGAACTGAACAGTTTGTTGTAGTGATGGAATAGTTGACTCGGGCTATAAATGGTGGTGGTATTCATTCTCAAGATTATCCAGATCAACCACAGAGAAACATTTCAGTAGTGGAGAATTTCAAGATCCTACATCCTCCATAATTCATAGGATCATATGACCTGGTTCTAGAAGAAGTGTGGATTAAATCACTGGAGAAAATGTTTGATTTCATGGGGTGTTGATAACATCAAAAGGTTAGTCTTGGTGTTTACTATTTTGAAGGTGAAGCTAGATAGTGGTGTTCAATGGTGAAAAATATCAGGGATAGTGAGGATATGGATGCACTTTATTCGGATGAATTAAAATGTATGCTCCATGAATTTTTTTTTCCTAATGTGGTTCGACTTAGAATGGAAAATTAAATTCTTGGAATTTAGGCAGGAGGATGAAACAGTGGCTGATTATGAAGGAAATTTCACTAGACAAGAAAGGTATGCTCCAAATTTCATCTGAGATCTTAATAGTAAGATAAATCAATTTTACTCGGGACTAAATTTGGGATATTGAAGTGCATTATCCTCTTGTGAATTCAAAGGTTATGAAATACCTATTTAATGTGCAGAGAAGGTGGAAATGGTGTTTTCCAATGATTAGGTGTTCTTTGAAAAACATCAGAATAAGAGGTCCAATTGGAAGGAAAAGGGAAATAATTCATCAAAAATCATAGAGGTAATATAAACAAATATCCATATTGTTATATGTGAGGTAAAAATAATCCTAGATAATGTATATCAAAGTCTAGAAAGTGCTTCCAGTGTGGTAAGTTTGGTCATATTACCTGTAACTGTAAGAATTATGATGAAGAATGCAATGAAAATCTAGCGGTAAGATGTTTTAAGTGCAATGAAATGGTTCATTATGAAAATGAGTGTCCAACGAAGAAATAAACATAGAAAAGGCTGCTAGAAAATAAGCATAAAGGGGTTGTGAAATCATTTGAAACTACTTCAGTAGATGTTGGGCCATCCAATGAAGTAGTGTCTGGTACAATATTTGTTTGTTCATATTATGCCAATGTGTTTTTTGATTCAGGGTCTACACGTTCATTCATTTCTGAGAATTTTTCTCATAAATTGGGAATTCCATATCAAGATATGAATCCTGAACTTATGGTAAAAATATCTAGAGGAAATGTTGAGACAAAAAGAAATTATAAGAACCTTCCCGTCCTTGTATGTAGAAATAATCTACCTACAAACCTTATAGTTTTTCCTCTAGTAGATATTGATTTTATTTTGGGCATGGATTCTTGTCTCTTTATCAGCCTAAGATTGACTGTAGTACTAAAGAGGTTTCTTTTAAGAAAGATTTTATGTTTTTGTACAAGAATGAACCATTACTTTTGATAACATATGAGGAAGCTAAGAAACTTGTAAAAGATGGAAATAAATGTTACCTTGGGCATATTATTGAAAACAAAGGAACTATTCATATTAATGATGTGTCAGTGGTAAATGAGTATCTTGGTGTTTTTTCTGATGAGTTTCCTTGTATTATACCTGACCGAGAAGTTGACATTACTATTGACTTAGTTCCTGATGCTAAGCCAATTTCAAAACCCCCAAATTTAATGATTCAAATAGAACTATTAGAATTAAAGAATAAATTACAAGAGTTATTAGATAAAGGTTTCATTTGACAAAACACATCACCATGGGGTGCTCCTGTCTTATTTTTTTTAAAAGATATATGGTTTAATAAGACTTTTTAGTGATTATAGAGCATTAAATAACATCATATTTAAGAACAAGTATCCTTTTCCTCGTATCGATAATTTATTTGATCAGCTCCAGGGAGCACAGTATTTTTAGAAAATTGACGTGAAATTGGGGTACCATCTGTTGATAGTAAAGGAAGAAGACATTCAGAAGATAGCGTTTCATACTAGATATGGCCATTATTAATTTGTAGTTATGCCTTTTGGGTTAACGTGTACACCTACTGTATTCATGGATCTTATGAATAGAATTTTCTGTGAGTTCTTGGATAAGGTTGTTGTTGTGTTCATTGATGATATTTGGGTTTATTATAAAAGAAAATAGGATCATTAAAGTCATTTATGGTTTTTCGTACAAACTTTAAAAAGATTTGTTTTTCAGAATTTAGTAAGTGTGAGTTTTTGATACAACAAATGTCATTCTATGGTCACATTATTTCAAAAAATGATATAAATTTTGGTCCTTCTAAAAAAAAGTTGTTGAAGAATTTTCAAGACCCACAAATATAACCACGATCCGTAGTTTTCTTGTTTTGGTATGTTATTACCAGAGGTTTGTTGAGAATTTTTCATGGTAATCTATCCCACTAACAATGTTAACTCGAAAAGGTGTTATGTTCATTTTGAAAAAACAATGTGATGATAGCTTTCATAAATCGAAAAGAATATCGGTGAATGATCTAGTTTTGGTATTGCCTTCTAGAAATTGTAAGTTTTTTATATATAGTGATGCTTCCTTGAAAGGAAATGGCTGAGTACTTATAAAAAATTATAAGTTAATTGCTTAGGTTTCACATCAGTTGAAACCTCAATAGTTAAATTACCCTACACATGATTTGGAATTAGCTATAGTTTTTTCTTTAAAAAATTAGAGACATCATTTGTATAAAGTAATGTATAAAATATATACCGATCAAAAAATTTAAATATATATTCACCCAAAAAAATTGAACATGCGACAGAGGATACTGATGGAATTAATAATGGATTATGATTGCACGATCCTTTACCATCTAGGAAAATCAAATAAATTGGATGATTAATTGAGTCAAAAAAGTAATGATTTATTAAACATGATACATTTGGAATGAGATCCTTTGTTTATTGATTTTAGGAAAATTTGCATAGAAGATATTGGTGAAGGATTTTTTTCAGGTGTAAGTGAAATCATCTCTATCAGATGAATAAAGTTCGCACAAAAGAAAGATAGTGAGTTGAAGAAAAAGGTAGAGTTGTTTCACAAGTGTATGTCTCATGAATTTAAAATCAATAATGATTGTGTTTTGAGATGTGGGAAGACATTATTTGTTCCTTGTGATACACAACTGAAGAATGAGTTGTCATGTGAAGATCATAGTTCCGCATTTTCATTTTATCATGGAAGTACTAAGATGTACAGATATCTTAGGGAGTATTACTTGTGTGATGGAATAGAAAGAGATATTGTAGATTTTACTGTGAAGTGTTTGACTTTTCTGTAGGTTAAATAAGAGTGGAAGTTACTGAAAAGGATTCTTCAGTCTTCATAGGTGCCAGAGTGGAAATGGGAAAATATATCCAGAGACTTCATTGTGGGTTTACCAAAGTCATCTTGAGGTAACATTGAAATCTGTGTTATTATTGATCGATTGACTAAATGTTCTTATTTCTTTCATATTCGAGATACTTTGTCTCCAGATTAACTATAACATTTGTATGTTAAAGAGGTAGTCAGATTTCATTGTGATCCCCTCTCTATTGTATCTGATCATGATCCCAGATTTACTTCTAACTTTTTGAAAGGACTTCAGAAGTCATTGGTATTGAATTAAATTTTAGTAAAGCTTTTCATCTGCAATCAGATGGGTAGTCAGAACGAACAATTCAGAATTTGGAGGATATGTTATGTGCTTGTTCACTAGATTAGTTGGGATGTTAGGTCCCTCACATTTCTTTTGTTGAATTTTCTTATAATAACAACTTCCATTCCAGTATACAGATTACTCTGTTTGAAGCATTATAAAGAATGAGTTGTTGAACTCTAGATTTTTGGGATGGAGTAGATGAAATGAATCAAAAGAGACCAGAATTGGTAGAAGGGTTGGAAGAGAAAGTTCAGTTGATTTATAAGCACATGAGAACAGCTCAGAGAAGATAGATAAGTAATGCAGATAACAGGAGTTAGGATCTCTCTTTCGTGGTAGGTGATCATGTGTTTTTCAATGTTTCTCCAAGGAAAAGTGTGATGCGTTTTGGTGTGAATGTAATATTTAGTCTGAGGATAATTGGACCTTATTAAATCCTTGAGAAAGTGGTATCCATTACACAAAGAGTGGATTTACCTCCACGTTTTTCCCAGGTACATAATGTTTTTCATGTTTCAATTTTGGGAAATTATATGCCAAATCCATCTCTTGTTCTAACTCCAGAGACAGTTCAGTTGGAAGTGAATCTCTCTTATGAGGAAGCTCCAGTCCAGATTATTGACTGAAGAGAGCATGTATTGTGGAATATGGTAATTTATCAGGTATAGGTTTTGCAAAAAAAACCTATATGGTTGAAGAGGAAACATGGGAATCTAAAGATGTTATGACGGATAAATACTCACATTTATTTGATAAGTGAATCAAATTGCGAGGACACAATTTCCAAATGTGGGGAAGGATGTAAAATCCCTATTAAATAACGAAATATGATATTTTCATATTTATTAATATTTTTTTATTAGATAATAATTTTACTTCAAAGGGGATGCTATTTTTGATAGCGTACCCGATACGCGACAACAAGTTTCTTTGAAATCATATGTTGCACACAAATAAAATAAAATTATTATTTTAAATAGTAGTTACCCCCTTGTTATTGTTTTGTAAAGAATGAATATAACTTACTACAATATGATTATACAAGTTTTTAAATTATTTTACATTTATCCAATAAATTTTAGATGCTTAAAATAAGTAAAGTATTTGATTTTAAGCATAAATACTCTAATATTCACTAAAAGGTTGATTTACCACCTTTTGTTGGTAAAACATCATTAAATATAATTGAGGACACTATTATATATTTTATTTGAAAAAATAAAATACTTCTATATATTCACGACATTAAAATTTACTTTGGGTAAATTTTTGGTATTATTTTGATGAAGTTCATTTTTTAATCAATAGTTAAAAATATTGTATTTTTATTTAAAAAGATCTTTTTATCTAATTTGATTATAAGTATAGATTCACTTTTTAATTAGTTCTAATGTGTAATTAGATCATATTTTTACCATTTAATTCAATTTTGGTCATTGGAAGTAATTTCACTTTTAAATTGGACATAAAAAATTGTCAAACATTTGAGAGTTATTATTTCTCAAAAACACGCCTTTTTTTAAAACATGAAATAATTTTAAATTAATTAATGCATTGTCTATGTTTTCCATTAGGTAAAATAGACATAATTTTTTAATTTGTGATATCAAATATATTTTAGGCTTAATTTTTGATATATTTTTGAAAAAAATCAATTTTTGAGTAATAGTGAAACCACTAAGTACTAGTAACAAAACCGAAATTTTCATATAAATGAAATTTTACCTCTTTTGTGAAATTAATTATGGAAATCTGACATACATGGTTGTTTTTATAATGTAAAATGCGGTTCAATAAGACGAAAATAATTTATGGTGAATAATATCTTTTTTACTTTATTTACCATAGTTATAGGTAAATATGGTAATTTAAGGTAAAAAGAATATTATAATTATAAAAAATTACCTTAACACTTGTCCTATAATTTTTGGATGACTAATTTCTGACCATGGGCATTATTGCGTGTATTTTGAGACACCATCATGCAACTTATGTGTGATAATGACACTTTATTTTAATTAACATAAAGTAAAGAAAAAAAATTACATAAACAAATATAATTTAGTAAATCAATTTTTATATAGGTTTATATTATATTTCTCTTAGACTATAAATATTAATTAGAAAAATAAAAAGTGTTTCTACATTATGGTATTTTTTTATAATTTTTAGACGTCAAATAAATTAAATTATATATGACAGAATAATTATGAGGTGTTTACCTCATTAATAAATGATTTAAATAAATAAGATTATAAATATTGAAATAGTATCCAAAACCTATCCATTTTTAATTGGATGATTTTATTTATAACATGATTAATCTAATATTCAACTTTAATGTGTTTTTGAACTTTTGAATCTGAATATATGTTTATAATAAAATAACAATTTTTAATTATTCTAAAGAGCCCCTCCTCTCCCATATAAAAGGACACCACTTTTAAACAATTCCTCGCACCTCTCAAGACCCCTGGCTCGTCAAACCCCTACCAAAATAATCTCTAAAGATCCATCTATTCTACCATGAATCCTTACATTAGGTAGAAGGCACTTCAATAAGTCTTTTTGGTTCAAACCAAAGACAGTTACCCGAATTAATGGTAACAATTTCTCTTAAATTATTTTGTTTTATTTTGTTTTATTTTACTTATCAAACCACATAAACACTTTCTATTACTTTATTTTGTAAAAAAAAATTATACACAATATACTAGGTTGTTTTTATGATATGGATTCTAACTAAACTTACCCACACATCTATCTAATTGGTAAATAATATACAGTTTCTGTGGACGGCGAACTACTATCTCATGAAACGATCATTGTTCATATATCTCCAACCGCTACTCATGGTACCCATTTTGATGGTACTGTATTTATATATGATATATATTATATTTATATTTTTTATATGCTCTTGTATTTTCCATTTATATAATACCTTAATGTTTTCTATAGTGGGTAAATACGATAATCTCTTTTGAAGAAGTGAAGACTACTACCCCCTCAAAGTGATATGACTCATTCATTCCTTCTGTTCAACGTATAAAGTGTAGAGTTAATAAAATAATATATGATATTATACTAGAATTATAATATACTTATGTATCATACATTTTTCATTCCATTACAATACGAAATATAAATTCAAGTAGCGTTCATGCGTACATATGACTTACCGTCTCCATGAACGGTGCATTTCATTTCTTATCTCCAAATGTTTTGTACTATTATAAAAACATGTATATAATAGATATATATGATATGTATGATATCTAATTCATGAATAATATTATGGATATAATTAGTTTTTGACCACATGAATAACTTTTAATTATATGTATTCCATTTTTTACTCATGTAGAAAATATCGACAATATGACCATTACTAACATAAATGATTACATAATGTTTATAACATGGAAATAATTGATATAAAAGGAATAATAAACTTGAAAAACCTTATTATGCCGGTATAAATTAACTTTAGTATATTATTCATGAGATTAAAGAATGAAAGGGTCAAGTCAGACATGAGGTAAGGGACTTCGTCCCAACCTCCTTTCATTGAGGCATATTTTGTTTAAATACATGACTTTATTTTATGCACTGTATAAACACTATTGAATTTTCAATTAATTGAAATTGAATCTTTTTCTACGAATCATTTTACTAAAATAAAGAAATGGATGTATCTTTTAATTTAATTAGTGAAAATGACCTTCATCCGCCGTGAGTTTTTTATGATCTTTTTCTTCCTTAACAAGATGTAAATTTTGTTAAAGAAAAATAAATACCATTTACTCATTTATGTATTTTGGTATTGAAAATGTTCTTGATATAGTATTTTTAATTTAAATATATTTAAGTGATATATTGTGATTGCAATGTTGAAATGTTTTCGTTCTTTTATATTTGTTTTCTGTGTTATGATTTTATAATGGTACTTGGACATTTTATGGGTGGTTACATGATAATCCAAATGATGGGTGGTGTTGTGATAAACCATTATGGTTGGTTACATTATAAACTCTAATTCATTGGGTATGGATGTCAGCTGTATCGATATTCTATATAGTTATATGCTTGGAAATCGACTATATGGTTATTTATTTTAAGTATGTTTATTTCCCAAGTTACCTTTATATGTATGTTTTCTTTATATGGGTATTATGGTAATATTTTGGTTAAAAAAGGGTAAGAAGTGATCTTTTATTCATTGAAGAGTACTTACTACTTCATAAAGGGGAAAAGTATAACTTATGATAAATTATTCCTGGGTTACTTATTGTTTTAAAAAACTAATAGTTTTCCTTATTTGTGTATCCATTTCTAATATTTTTATGCTCTTCTCAGGTTTTTGAAATGTTTTTTACAGGACATGAAGTGGAATAAAATCAATAATGAGATCAAGGAAAAGTCCTGTTGTCTAAAACTTGGAACTAGACATGAGTCTTTTTTTAAGAATTTTTATTTTGTGATAAAAATGGAAAATGGGATTATGTGTCTACATGTAATATTCAAGATATTATGTATATGTTATAACCTAATTCTCTAAAGCTATAAACCTGAAAATATCCTATATGTTAATTATTAACTTAATTCAAGAATATTCAATGTTTAACGTCAGTTCCTTATAACAATAGTAAACATCATAAAAGTTTAGATTTAAATATATATTGTAAGAAAACATAAAGAATATACATATGTTAGATTTTTAAATATTAATTATAAAAAAAATTCAATAAAATATATTATTTTATAACATAATTAAGGTATAATAATTCATTTTTTGGAAAAGTATTCATTATTATGAAACTATTTTATTAATTGATATATTTTTTGTAAAATTTATTACTTTTAATTAATGAAATTTATGAAATTTATTGAAAAAAATGAAGGAATAAGTTGTTAAAAATTAAATATCATCTATGAAATGATTATGTAAACATAAGAAATACTAATATAATTATTTTTCATTAAAAAAGATTTTTGGTTAAAAGCAATGTTTTTATTATATAATATTAATTTTTGTTTAAAAGATAAATTTTATTATATACGATGTTTTAAAATTAATAGAATTTCTAATATATCAATATAAACAACATTATAAACATTCATGAAATTACTATTAATTAGTTTTTAATAGATATAAAATATTTTAAAAATAGATATTTCTCAACTAATCATTTTCATGACTTTAGTGTATTTTTATCTTAATAAATCAAATAAATGTGTACTAAAAATGATTTTAATGACATTTATATATAATATAAAAAATATAAAAATAATTAAATTATTATAAGGTTTATTTTATGTAAATTAATATAAGTAAATTTATTTTATTCCTAAAAATAAATTTTTCAAAAAATTATTTTCTATGTTCTATGTTCTTATATTAATTTATTTTTTTAAATTTTAGAAATAGAATAAAATTAAATAGATTATATATTTAAAATATTATTTTTAAAATAATGTAATATTGTTAATATAGTAATTAGGCATAATAATTACATACCATGGTTAATAAGTTAGTCACAAATGTAAATAAAAATTAAGTAAAATGAATTAAATAAGAAGTAACATGATAAAACACCTACCAAAAATATATCTAATGCATTTATGAGATTAGGATTTTCCAAAATACATTATATGAGAGCATCACATTATCATCCTATAAAAAATAGGGATTTTACGCAATTAAGAATGATTATCTGTGAAAATGTCAATACTCCTAACTTATAAATGGACCACTTCATCACCCTTTCAAAAAAAAAACAAATCAATTTCTAATTAATCCTTATAAAAACTCAAATTTACATACATGAAAATCATCACTTATGTTTTATACCTTGATCATAATATAATTCCTTAAATCCATTAATTCCAAAAAGGTTTTCAAGATAATATAATATATAAACTTTTTATGTAATGACTTGTTATCATTATGTTATATATTACCTCAACCTAAAAAACCTCTAAATTTTATTTTATAAAAAATATGTATTATTTATTATGTTAAAATATATCTTGAATAATGATATTTTAGGAATGTAACTTCATAATCCTACTCATACTTTTAATATAGTATGTTCTTATTTGGGTCAGATTAACCATGTTTATTTAATGAAATTTAATCATTATTTTTTATGAAATCGTTATTATTGGTAATATATGATATTAATATGTAAATAGTGTTTTTAGGGTTTTTAATGGTAATATTATAATTTTAATTTTAATTTATATATAATGTTCTATTAATTAAAAATTATCGAAATAAGCACATTGTGGAATTCATATTGTAAAATCATACCTGGAAATCCCATGGAATGAACCTATAATGTCATAAATAATTATTTAAATACTATTAATGTTACCATAATATTATTAAAATGATTAACTAATGTTCATGAAATGATTATTGTGACATCCATAATGAAATAAATAAAGACTATTTAAATATAATAACTACTAATAATTTATATAATATAATGTATTTTGGGTGGTCACTGAGATGTGATCTCCATAATCCTACAAACAAAATACTACGTTTCAAATATTTGAAAGCCCATTTGGGGATTTACAACACAAAATGTGAAACATGCATGATGTATTTAAGCATGATGCATGCAAGCATGAGGCAGGTAAGATGATTCAGTCATGATGTTGCACTATGCCTCGAGGACATGTTTATGTACCCCATTTCCTTAGGCATACAAGAAATATAATGGATCCCACTCTTCGCAAATATTAAATGGTTTTTATTTTCATAATAAAAATATTCTTCTGTCCAATCTTATATTCAAAAACTAATAATCATATGATAAAGTAATATTTATGTAATTAATGAATTTACAATATTAAAATAAATGTTAATATACATAAATATGGTTCTAAAATAAATTTTCATTGAGTCTGTGATTATTGTACATTATTATAGAGTACATATAAGCAAAATGGATTACAATATAAGGGTTTTTTGAATTTTTTTTGTGAAATATTTTTTATTTTGAACATATTTTCATGAATATGGTTTATATACATACTATTTGTCATATTATTCCATCATTACCCATTTTTTATGGTTATATAATGTTATATTTTAAATTCTATCTTTCATGTACTTTTTATTTTAATGTTACAAAATCTCTTAAGGTTTTTGTTAACTCAATTTTAGTTCATTGACTTGAAATCATTATAAGGCCCTAGCATTAAAAATTACATAATATTGAATTAATTCAAGAGTTCAAATTGAGGATATATTCAGGCTTATAGTTCTATATAATTAAGGCATAATTAATAAAAATAAAATATATTTATATAATGTGGATACAACTAAAATAGTATCTATTTCATCAAAAATATAAAACCTTTTTAAATTAATAATGATTTATTTTCTTGAAAAAAAAATTTCTTGACATATTTATTTCTCTTACCCATTATTATAACATTTGGAAATAATTTTAAAAATATACTATGAGAAAAAAAATATTGGTATGGAATATAAAATATGGAATAAACCCGTTAGTCCACAAATATTTTAATCCCATAAAAACATTTTCACAAAATCATAGTTTTCACCCACAAAACATATTTTTTTTACATACTTCATGAAATCATATGATTCCTGAAAAACATATAATAAACCATAAACCATAAAGGTATCTTGTGTCATCCATGTCATACTTAAATTGTAGTTTTCACAGCCACATATGGAGTAACCATTATGGTTACATTTGGATTACCCATCATAGTATATTATATAGATATCTTAGAAGAAACCATAATGTTTTCTATTTTCTCGATACCAAAGTTATTGGAGACCTTTCGTGGTCCCACCCACCCCCAGTTTATCACAGAATCACTCGTATACATAAACTATTTCCAAGAACAATAACATAATCATATAACATAATACATGTATAATTGGAAAAATAAAATTTCTACGTTGCAGTATAAGGAGATAATTTCAAGATATTGACATATTAAATCTTTTATCAAATCAACATTCAATAAAAACATATATTAAAAGGGTATATTAAAAATAAATTTAGAAACATTTCTCCTTATAAAGGAAGCCAAATATTAAATAACGGTTGTGGTGGCATAAAAATTTATTGTCACCGCATACATTAAAAAAATTCCTTTTGTAATTTAGTAAAAACATCATAGATAAATATTCCATTTTAAAATCATTGAATTATATTAAAATTAAATGGGGTATACTATACACTGTAAAATAATGTGGTGTATTGTATCAAATTATACCTCCATGATAAGAGAATGAGACGAATTCCCTAACATTGAGTCTGACGTGTCTCATACATTATTTATTTTTATAAATAACAAAACTAAGTTAATTTGTACTTTATTGATACATTTTTTAATTTTTATTTTTCCTTTTATATTACTTGTTTCTATTTTATAAAAATTACATAACTATTTATGTTTATATCTTACGTTTTGTCGATATTCAGTACGTGAGTCAAAGATGATTCTATTTTGATGTAAATTGTCCATGTTGTAAAAATTCCATCCTCACTATAATAGTATTCATGATATAAATATCATATATATCTTGTATATATTTATTTATAATAATCCTTAATATTTGGAGATAAGAAATGAAATTCACTGATCATGGAGACGGTAGGTCGTACATATGCATGAATGCTACTTTCATTTTTTATCATATTAAACAATAATACTGAAATGATATAAATGTTAATTATATACAAATATTATATTAATTTCATATATGTATCATATTTTAAACAATCATACTCTTTTATATAATCCATGTAAAGTGGCAATGGGTCATGTTGCATTGAGGGGGAAGTAGTCTGCACTTCCTCAAATAAAATTATCATATTTACACAACATGGAAAAATAAAGGCATGAGATAAATAAATATAAAATATTCATGGAAAATGTATAAAAATAATATGAATCATATGAAATAAAATTTTATTTATAATTTCCACTATTGGAGTTGGTAAAGGAAAAAATTTAACAATCATCATTTCGTGAGGCAATAGTTCGTTATACATATAAACAAAATGTTCAATACTCACTGAATTGAGGTACTTGTATGTGTGAATCAAAAATATATCATAAAAAACAGAGTATATTTATGAAATTGTTTTTATTAATAATAGAATAATAATATTTTAGTGAGTGGAGAATGGAAATGAAACTAAAAATCCTGAGAGAAGTTGTTACCTCTGAATCCGGTAGCTTCTTTTAGATTATAGAAAAAGGATTCATTGGGATTTCTTCTTCCCTAAGGGAGGATTATAGTATGGTGGTAGGGATTATAGGAAATATTTTTAGAATGTTTTTTCTGGGAAAAAGGTTTCTTGATGTTTTATTATTATAGAATAAACGATGTCATTTTATAGGAGAATGAAGGGGAACCCTTCGAATCTCTTAAATCATTAAATTTATATAAATTAATTTTATGAATTAAAATGACCAATCATGAGATATATATAAGTTAAGATGAAAATATTTTAAAATAATCTGGTCAAATAATTTTATATATGTATTTATTTTATTTTAAATCGTATCTTTTTGGAATACCCTTAAATATTCTATTTTAATTTAAATTTGGGTAACAACATTTTAATTGTTAAGAGGATTTTAATTTTACTTATGGGGTATATTACAAATATTTGTAAATTTAAGGAACATATATAAATCATAATATGAACCTTTTAATTTTAATATATTTTTATGATTTCCAAATTATTTAATAAATTACCATTCTTATAAAACATATATTATGTCATTTTTTACACTATTTATTTTATTAAATTTAACTAAAATCTATACATAGATATAACTTCAAGACAAACTATTGAATAGTATTTTAACATGTCACATTCACCTATAATTTTTTTTATGACATAAATTATGTCAAAAATATTTATTTTAAAATTTATAATATCATATATTTGGTTTATTCATTGATAAATCAATCACTACATTATCATTTTATCATAATTAAATTTCATTATTTAATGTCTAAAAATTATTAATAAAATAACATTATGTATGAAATATTATTATCATTATAATTATTATTCATAATCGAATATATCACTTTATAAACCCATATTAATATTTTTTTATTTAGAATATATATGTTTATAACATATTTTACTTTACATTAAATTAAAATATATAAGTACCATAGTCACACCCAAATGGCTTCCAGAGGCCAAAGTTTCATTCTAATGGTAATATTGGTCCGTTGAATCTAATCTAATGGGATTATGATACGTTTTAGGGTAGTTTTGTTTTTTTATAAAATTATTTTTACCGTTATTCACCCGATTTATCCTATAATCGAGATAAATAAAAATATTTACTTATGATATTATTCACCGTGTCAAAAAAATAAAGAGACCTATATACATAATTTGGACATCTTTATTTCGAATATAGAATATATTTTTCTAAATTCAAAATACATAAGTTTCAATAATTAATTTATAATTAATTATTATTTTCAAAATAAGAAAACATGGTTTTTAAAAGTAAAATCCATCAAAATATTGATATTTGTCTATATCAAATTTAAATGTGAAATTAACTCCAATTACCAAAATTGGATTAAATTATAAAAACAAAATCCAATTAACATTAAACAAAAATAAAGTTACAATCTAACTATATTAAATAATTAGATGAAAATACTATTTTGAATTAAAATGTAGTATTTCAAATTATTCATTAAAAATTGATTTCATCAAAAATTTACAAAAAATCAACCAGAGTAAATTTTTTTCCATCATATAAAAAGGAATTTTATTTTTAAAAATATAAACTATAAAATTTTTAAAAACTATAATCAAATAGGGATTGAAATAGAAAGGTTGTAGAACTACATTTTCAAAAAAATTAGAGTATTATCTAGTTATAATTTGATTTATTCTCATTTTAAACCTGTAAAATTTATTAATTAAAAGTGAAAAACATATAACAAAAATGTGTAAACATAATATAGTTAGCTCTATTCATTTTCAAAAATACAACAACTAGGCATTAAATACGATTTAAAATAATAGAATTAAAATTGAATTATTGTTCGGTATCACTCAGTCTTTTGTGCACCATAAGATTTCAGGGAAACCCATTATTGCATATCGAGTACGATATCACACATAGTGTCCCCTTTAAAATAAATTTAATATATATTTCATAAAAATAATTAAATTTTAAAAGGTCTTATTCAAAAATTATTTGGGATGTTACATCCTCCCACCCCATTTTAAATTTTACCCTCGAAATATTAATTCATGGTTCATAACTATTTTATCACTTTTCAAAATACATTCATTGAAATACCACATCAAAATCATTCAATTAAACTTCCACTTTAATATAAAGAAAGTGATGTACTAAGGTACCATGAAATAACACATACTATAATTCCATATAATAAAACACGGATATGGATGAAAAACTAACAATCAATATCAGATTTAGAGTAATAGAAAATATTTTTAGGAAATAGTTTACTATAAAAACCATAAATTTGTGGATGGTTAAATAGTATCTGACTTCATACTAAGAAAATTAAATAGAAAATTTTTTTGTATTAAAATAATTTTCATAATGTTGATTTATTTATTTACTACATTGAATATGAACATAAGTAAATATACTTACATAACATATAGAGTATCATCCCATAATAAATTATCACCAAAAACTGATATTTTTCTTCAAATGATGAGTATTTAAGATGATTTTTTCCAGCCTGAGAAACTATAATCCACTTATAAAAACTCATAACATTTAAAAAAGGGGAAATATGTATTTCTCAAACCTTTAGACATTAACTAAAACAAAAATGGTCGGTACAAGATCAGATAATTACCACCAAATAATAATCTATTTTATATAGAAAAACTACTTTTAATCACTAAAATTCAACAGTAATATTAAATGTTCAATAAAGACCATTCAAAAAATAATTTTCCTTAAAATTCTTAAAAATATTATAAAACATGTATTGATTTGATCACATATTATTCCAAAATAAATTTCAACATTTATCTCATAATAACCTCAACCACCCTTAATGTCTTATACTTACAAGAAATTGACCTAATCACAATTTATCTAATAAATGATAATTACATATATAAATAACCAAATTCCTATAATTAAAAAAATATAATCATATATTCTTCAACAATATAATTTGACCATTAATTATAAATTAAAATCTCATAGTATTATATTTTGATTAACCATATAATGTTCCTATAATATTGAATGTCTTCCAAAATAACAACTTTCGCTTTATCCCCAAATCATTTTACAATACCAAGGAAATCCATTTGATTAAACATAAATTCCTCAAACCATATTCATTATATTCCATAGAGTATTTTACCTAAAAATACAATGTCTTACTAACCATGGACTTTATGTAGACCAATGGTAGGTGATACAATAGTATTGCGTTTCAGCTATGGGTTCGATGTCATGTCCTTGTCCAATGAGATGGGTTTTCACACTTTCTATGGGTTTTACATTTTCTAAAACTATATAATTAATATATCATTCCCAAGATGTGATTAAATCATAAAAAATAACCATAACATATTTTAATCTCAAATTTTATCTCATGTCCTCCATTTCTCAACCAAACATATAACACCCCATAATTACCTCAAAATAAAATATCATATATATTTTATACATTACTTTATAATTCTATACATAAATGAAAATATAATTATTCCTTAAATAACATTTTCATATAAAAAATTATTTGTTACACATAGTATAAAAAATCATCAAATGTAATACCATCAACAAAAAATCATAAATAATTTTAAACCTTTTATCATCTTACAATCTATCATAACTATTGAATAACTTATATATAGACTTATTAATAATTCATCATTCTTCAAAATCAATTAACTATGTACTGCCATATTTTTTATTAATAAATATTTTAGTCCTATAAAATATACACAACATTTTAAAATATTAGACCAATGATGTTTCATTATTTGTGGATAATAAAATTAATCTTAACTTGGATACATGTATCATGATCTTTTTTATGTTCCCATTCTCCTTATAAATGTTTTCCTACATTCAAAAAGTAAAGTATCACTCCACTTCTATATTTTCACTTTTCGATAGATCTTTACATGTTTAGATTATTAAATCATGTGAAGAAGACACCATGACCCATAATATTGTTTTAGATATGATTAGGTGTTGGATAACTCATACAATTTAATACAGGTGATTTGAATACTAAAGAAGCTATCAAATTCAATCGAACATTCTTTTTCAATAATAGCGATGATGACATCATCGAAGATGGATAAGAAGCTCATGCAAGATCTATTTCCTTCCATCATGAAAATGATCATTAATCTACATAAAAGAATAATCCGCAAAACAATAAATTCATTATTAAAATAATATTCCTTTATATGGTAATGATAAAAAAATTATAATACTATAATCCATCAAACTCCTAATATCTATTTCGTTTAGGTTTTTATTAAATAAAATTAATTTACCATAACCTTCTTAAGGGTTTCATGTGATAATAACCGTCTTAGTTAAACGAGATCAATAACCAACACCCAGATAACATCCAAACCTCTAAAGATATCTATACTGAGCTTTTATACAAACTATAAGGCCTCAACCATAAACATTAAATAATATTGAGATAACTCAATAATTTAAATTGGTTAGATTATGAGGTTTAGAGTTTTATTGAATTAGGCCATTACTATTACAGAAATACTATATTTTATACAATTTGGATTCAACTAAAACAGTATCCATTTCTTTCACAATATAAACCATTTTTAAAAATAAACATGATTTATTTTCTAGATAAAATTTTTCATTGCATATTATATTCCCTTACCCACCCTAATAACCTTGGGAAAACATTTCTAAAACATAGGATGATAATAAAAATCATAGTAAGGTATATAAATTAAGGAACAAAACCATTAGTCCATGAATATTTTAAACCCATGAAAGCAATTTCCCAAAATAATACTTTTCACCCATAATACATACACATTTTAACAAACCTCCAGAAATCATTATATTTGAAAAAAAAATCTTCTTAGAAAAAAAAATCGTAAAGGTACCATGTAAAATCAATATAATACTTACATTTTAGAATTCATAGATATTTAGGGAGTAAACATCATGGTTACGTTTGGAATACCAATCATAGAATATTCCTTAAATCTCAAATGATAAACCATAATGTTTACCTCTGTATCGTTACGCAAGGCATTGGAGACATATCACGGTATCACCCAACATTGATTTATCACAGAACCCCCCATATACATTAAAAAATCCTAGTAAATATAAAATAATCATAACAAATAAAATAAAAATAACGGAAAATTAATATTTCAATATTGCAATCATAAAATATCATTTAATGATATTGACATAATCATTTATTTTTTATAACATTTTTCAATAATAAAAATACCTCAAACATTAATATAGAAGTTATTTTTTTATTGAAAAAATTTAATCTTGTATAGGAATCAAAATATTAAATAATAGTTGTGGTAATGGAAAAAGACATTGTCACCACATATGTTAAACAAATTCCTTTTTTTATATAGTAAAACAGATAATAAAAAAATATTCGTTTGATACCATTTTAAATAAAGAAAATACCAATGGGTTTATTATAAACATTATAAAATAAGGTGGTTTATATTATCAAAATATTCCTCAATGAAAGGAGATTTAGAAGAACTCTCTTACATTTAGTCTGACTTGCCTTGTACAATCATTTATATTTAAATAATAATCATTGGTTAATTTAAAAATTCATGAGAACTTTTTTTGATGTTTATTATTCATTTTATACCACTTATTACCCTGTTATAATAATTACGAAGCTATTTATGTTCATATCAGATGTTTTGTTGATATTCGGTACTTGAGTAAAAAATAAACATGTTATGAAGTAAATATTCCTTGTAGTCAAAATTTCATCACCTCTAGGATTGTATTCATGATTTAAATATCATATATATCCATTATATATGAATTTATAATAATCCATAATATATGGAGATAATAAATGAAATGTACTATTCGTGTAGATGATATGCAATGTGTACGCATGAACGCTACTTTGATTTTTTTGTCATATTAATAGAATAAAAATTAATTGATATAAATTTATATTATAATACTATAATTATATTAATTGAATATTTGTATGATGTCTCTAATAAAACAATTCTTAATATGTTCTATGAATAGCGGGAACGATTCATATTCCATGGAGGGGGGGTAATCTACACATCCCCAAACCAAATTATTATATTTACACAACATGAAAAGAATGAATGTATATTATAAATAATAATTATCGAAGCATAGAAAAAATATAAATATAATATATATCATATGTAAAAATAGTTTCTATTAAAATAGACACCATGAGGTTTTAGGTTAAAATTTAATAATCATTATTTCATGAGGTAGTAGTTCACTGTACAAAGAAACTATATGTTTGTTTCCCATTAAATGGAGGTGTGTGTATGTGTTGATTGAAACTATATCATAAAAAAATATTATATATGTATGATACTTTTAGTATTATACAATAATATAAATGAAATATTTTAGGTATTTTATAATTGAAATGAATCTAAAAATCCTGAGAGAAGTTGATACCTCAAAATCAGGCAACATCTTTTGGTTTATACCAAAAGGATTCCTTGGTAGGATTTAATCCCAAAGGTATGCTTCTATGATTAGGATATGTAATACAATAAGAGGTTTGGGTAGGGATTTGTTGAAAAAAATGTTTATCGAATTGTGTGTATTCGAGAATAAATTTTACCTTTTTATAGGAAAGGGAAGGTGTGCCTTTGGAAACTCTTAAATTATTAAATTAATATAAATTATTTTTTCCCAAAAGGCTCAAAATCTTGGTATTTTGAAGATTATATAAGGATATTTCTACATACTATCATACAATTATTTTTAATCATGTGTGTATATTATTTTAAACCTTCTCTTTTTAGTTTTTCCTTAATTATTCTCTATTAGTTATAATTATGGTAACAACATTTTAATTATTAAGTGGATATTAATTTTACTTATATGGGGTGTATATACTATAATTTAATGATTAATAAACATTTAAACCTTATCATATTAAAATTTTTGTTTTAAAATATTTTTAGGATTTTTAATTAACTTATTAAATTACTATTTATATAAAACATCAATTATGCCAATTTTTATAGTAATCATTTTATTGAATTTAACAAAAATATAAACAGATAGAAAAAATCCAAACAAACCAATTAAAACTCTTTTAACATGTCATATTCACATAAAAAAATAAGGATGAGATTAATTTTTTCAAATAATATTTATTTTAATATTTATAACAAAATTTATTTTATTCCTTCATAAATAAAGTAATGAGTATGTCATCACTGTGTCATAATTAAATATAATTATTTAATATATAAATATTATAAACAAAACACCATGATGTATTAAATATATTATATTTATAATGAATATTTATAGTATAAGAGATCAATTATATAAACCATATTGAAATTATTTTATTATGAAGACATATGTTTATAAAAAAAATTTCTTTACATTAAAATAAATGTTATAGGTGTCATAATCAGACCCATATGGCCTTCAAAGGCCAAATTTTGATCCCAAAGGTTTTCTTGTTCGACCACATCTAAGAAAATTGATTTATAGAAAATTTATCTTATTTTTATATTATTATAATATAATTTTTATATATATTTACATAATTTTTTCTTTAACCATAGTAAATAAAAATTAATACAAAAGTTAGTATTCATCATGTCCAAAAATAAAAATGTACTATTCACATAATTTTGACATTATAATTACTAATTTAGAATCCATTTTTAAATATTAAATATATATTATATTTAGTAATTAATTTAAAACTAATTCCCATTTTTAATATGAGAAATTGGTATTTTAAACACTAAAACTATCAAAAGATTTACATGTGTTTATTTCAGATTATAATGTGAAATTATCTCCAATGAACAAAATTGGATTTATTGATAAAAACATAATATAATTACACTTTAAACTACTTAAGTGGACAATATATATATATATATATAAATTTAGATAAAAATACATTTTTGAATTAAAATGAAATATTTTTCACCATTCCTTAAAATTAAATTTTATCAGAAAAATACCAAAATTCAACCAAATTAAATTTTTATGTTTCTCTTGTAATGAAGAAGTTTATTACATAAAATATAACATAAAATTTTAAAAAACTATATTTAAAAATGGTTTACAATCAAATTGTGGTAAAACATCGTTATAAAAAATATTAGTGTATTTTATGCTTAAAATTGGATTTATTCTCATTTTAAGACTCTTAAATTTATTGGGTTAATGTAAAAAAATTTCCTAAATATGTGTAAGTATAACGTACATGGTTCTTTTCATTCCTCAAAAACAATTTATATGCATTAAATACCATTTAAAATAACAATAATAGTATTTTATTATGTCATGGTATAACTCAATCTTTTGTGAAATGTTAGATTTTGGATAAACCCATTATTTCATGTCTGGTACGCTACCACATATAGTGTCCCATTTAAATTAAATTAATATCTAATTCATATATGTTAATAGATTTTAAATTCTTAATCTATTATAACTGTGGATGTTACAATTAAATTTCAAATGTTATTTTCTCATTGAATTTTCCCTCAATCTAATTTTGATTTATCTATAAATCCTCAACTCCATGTATTCACAAGTTTTTACGGTAATTTATATTCACAATGTTTTATAAATTTTTTTCTTTTAATTTTTTTTAATATTAATTCTTGTTGACTGAGAGTATTTTAATTTATTCATATAAATTATTGTTTGGATAATTTTTACTATGATTATTATATTAAAAATATTATATTATATGGTATCTTCTCTTTCTCTCATAGAAATTACATTTTCATTTCATAACCTTTTTAATTGAGGTTTTTATTTATATATAAAAACAATATGTTGTTAATAATAATTTTTATTCGCTCCATTAGTTATTTATCTTCTATTTATATATTAATTTTTAACAGAAAAGCTTCATTTTTTTTGGAAATCCATTTATGTATTATCTTATGAACTCTAAAAATTTCTTTATTTTTATTTTCAAAATGAAATTTCATAACTTTCTAATTGGTGTGGATTTTAGCAGAAACTTCCTATAAATTTAGAAATACATATCTCTTTTTACTTTTGTATATTCTTAATCATCTACAGCATGTTTATTTAAATATAATTATTTCATTTCAATTTTCCATTATGGGTGATTCATTTAAAATATTGTTGTAACAATTATTCATTTTGTTTTCCCAAAAATGTTTTTGAAAGTGACATATAACATTGTATTTTTAAGTTATTGTGATAAATTTTTAATGAAAATTTATTTTATGGTATTCATTCCATTTTCCACATTACCATTAAAATATTTCCCTCTAATCGAGTTATTAAAATGATTATCCTATAAATTATCTTACAATATACTATTTAAGAGAATATTTTTTGTATCACCTGATTTTATTCATAATAATATCTTATTTGATATCATATCAAAGTATTATGTGGATGATTATTATTTTATTTGTTTTTATGAGATATCTGATTGAATTCAAAAGCTATACATTTGTGTGGTGCATCATTATTTGACATGTGGGTCACATATATGCCTATACTAAATTGTGAAAATAACCATATACCATTACAAATGTAGTGTTAATGATTATGATTTACATTGTGGAAACAATAATGCGTAAATAGGATTTAAAATAGCTATGTTCAAAACCTAATATATGTACATGATTGTGATTATATTTCATAACAAAAGAGAAATGGGCTTGATAATGAATAACTATGTGTACAACATAATGAATGGATATGATAGAGATTATATTTTTCCAAATTCTATTTTTTTGATGTGATTTTAATTTTTTGTGTTTACTATATTGTGAATCAATGTTCTTTTATTAATAATACAACCCATCATTATGATCCATGGCTCATCATTATTTCCTCATGTTTTAAATTTTTAATTTTTTATATGTGTATGATCCATTGATGTTATATGAACTTATATATTATCATAGTTAAATTTATTATGATTCCATGCTATTTTTAATAAGATATATGTTCAAAATATTCATATTCTATCAAATTATTATGATCCAACCCTTTATATCACATTGAGTATATTTGTTTTTTCAAAAACTATGTGTTTAATATCACTCATTATCATGTTTTCATTTCCAATGTAGTGAATATGGGTATTAAGTATTATGTTTCTTGATGGATATTATATGAGATGTATATTTTTTGGAGGTAGGGAACAAATAATGTGTAGTATGACATTTATTATCCCAATATACATATAAATTAATCATTTGGATATGATATTGTAAAATAATTTATGAGATATAATTTTTAAATGATTGAAATGATGTAAAATATATGTATGAAATGTTTTGGGTTTTCTTGGTTTGTATCAAATAATGGTTTAGTATTATTGGAATTGACTTATTAAGGATAAGAATAAAATTATTAAAACCTAGATGGAATATATTTTATCATAGGTTAACAGTGGTGATACAAAGCAAGAAAGTATAGATTTTATATTAAAAAATCATATTGTTTATAACTATAACATTACGAAATTATTATGTTTTGTTAATAAAATTAACACTCCTAATGTGATGGTATAGAGAGTAAAATATCAAGGAAATTCTATCTTAGTTAAGAACAAAAACAATAAACATGTGAATCTCTGGAATTAACTAAATAATGTGTCATGAACTATTAATTATTTTTTGGATAAATGACCAATTAACATTATTTGGTCTTTTGATAAAATAATTTTCATAAATGGATTGATATAATAGAAGAAGTTATTTTTCAATCTATAGATCCTGAAGAATAAAAATGTTATTTTAGAAATATATCTACTGGAATGTGAAGATATTTATGATGAAAAATAATAAAAAATGTGATGTAAGATAAAAATATAATACAAGAAGTTTCACTTTTTTAAGGAGTTTTTTAATAAATATTATTCCATAAACTCATTATAATAATATAGAAAAATAATTCCCTATCTTTATCAGAGAAGATGATGAATCCAGTTGGACCTATGATGAGAAATTCACAACAAAGAAATTTAGGATTCTGGTTTTATAATTAACATTAGAAGAAAAATCATTCCATACATAGTGGTGTAAAAATTGGTTTCCTAAATTAATTATCTATAAAGAACCTTGGTAACAATTATGAAATTGTTTTATATGAAATTTTGGTGGATATTTATACTGGAGACTCTTATTTTGCTCATGGATTTGGTGATAAGAAAGTGAAAATAGTATTTCATGGAAGCCTAAATGAAAAATCAAATGGAAGATAGAAAATGAACCCACATTGATGGGAATAATCACTCCTGATATTTCCTAAAAATAAGAAAAAAAAATTCATGTTTAGAAGGTTTAACTGTCAATATAGTGATTTTCAAAATGGGATAAAGACACTTGTCAAAACAACTAAGGATAAAAATATTCTAAATAATTAATAACCAAAAATTAAGGGATTAAATTTCATTTAATTTATAAATTATGAAAATACATTACCCAATTCTATTTTTAATAAAGGAAAATATAAATCAAAAACCTCCAAAGAAAAATAAAAAATAGTAATACTTCGAAACCTATACTAATAAATTCGGTCAAGAATCATTGTGTATGTATCACTCATATTAAACTCAATAACTATAAATGTATTATTTGATACTTGTTTTAGCTACACATTTATATCTATAATTATTTTTGGTAGCATCATATCATCACCACTAATGATTATATATTGAATTTTCAATGAAAATTTGAAGTCATATAATATTCCATTTCATATATAACTCAAGTATGATATATATTTTGGTAAATGTGCTTCCTAAAAAAATATTATTCTCTCTTTTCTAAAGTTTTATGTGGCTTTTGGAATGTATAATCTCATTCTACATAAAACCCATATTTGTTTCTAGGATTGGAAATCACATTCCATATCCAAAATAATCCCATGGTTGTCATTCCTAGAAGGTTTGACTATGAACTCCCTAGGGTAATTACTTCCCTTATATTAGTCATAATTACTAATCAATGGGGATAAATAGATCAAATGGGTGGTAAAGATATTAATATTAATTATTTTGAAACTATATATCTAAATATTGATGTATTTTAGGAATATTACTATTGTCTTCCCCTAGAAACAGTGACTGCTTATTCACTTGAATTTTTATGGTCATATTTATCATAAAGACAACCTCCACTATTTTCATTAGTGAGAGAAAATTAAAATTGTATAGATGAAATTTATTTAATAGGGGAGAATGTGAGGCCTCATGTTTTAGGAAATGATTTTTCCATTAACTATATTTGTATAATACCTATATATGATTTTCAATTAATTATAAAATAGTTGAAGTTTGTATAAAAAATTTATATCATAATAGATCTGAATCAAATTAACAACATTTTACTCACTAGTATTTGTTACATTTAAATACATACATAAAATCGAGGAACCATGAATTATTAAATAATATTGGTATAATAAAATCTAAATACCCAAAGAGGTGGGATGAAACATTTCATGATGATTATAACATTACATAAGAAAAATTGATGTCTAATTTCCAAGGAAAAATCACATCGTGTCAAAGGACGCATAATTGATTGGGTAAAATGCTTAATCCTATTCAAAATTCCTCATGAGGGAAAATCATCACTCAAATAATTATAGTGTTATTCGGTCTAACATGTCATTAAATATAAATAATTCTATCTTCTCAAAATAGAAATCAACCGTAATAAATACATATAATAATTAAAAATGGAAATATATTTGTTCCATAATGTTTCCTCACATAATAATGATATGAGATTTCATAGATAAGGAATTTTATAAATGTCCATAATGAATGTATTTCCTTGTAAAAGGTATGGATAATAATGCACATGAGCCTTAGCCCGGTTGGTAAGGACTCTGTAAGTGCATCCAAGCAAACAAGGTTCAAATCCAGGTGGAGGCAGAATTTACCGGGGAATGTAGCAGTACAGTAGTAGGCATTGTAGCATTTACTGTAGCGGGAACTGTGCAGTACTGTATATGGTACTGTAGTCGGAACTGTAGCAGGAACTGTTTGGCATGTAGCAGCTGGGAATATTCCCTTGTTTGGGCCTTCGGGCCACTAATTTGGTCCCTGAGTCCTGTAAGGCCTTCGGGCCACCCAGGACTTCGGGTCAGTAAGGCCTTTGGACCACCAGAATGCCTTCGGGACACCTTAAGTACAGATACAAACCAGACAACCTACAAGTAACAAGCTCTACAAGGAGGATGGGCAAGGAGCATTCACCACAGCAGAAGCTAGACATATTGGAAGAATGGGAAGGTGTGTCACCTGTAAATGGGACAATCCATTGCATGCACGGGAATGCCTAGCCTAGCAGCCATGAAAAGGTGGAGAGCTGATTTCACAATGAAGATGTTGGGGAGGAGTAGTTCCAAGTAGTTAGTCTGGGTTGTATGTAATGTTTGATGCCTATGAGCAATTAATTATTCTATGGCCTACGGGACATGTAATACTTATGCCTTCAAGCCTTGTAAGGGTTCCACCTCACCCCTTTAAAGGTGGATTATCAAAAATCAATAAAAAATGAAGCCCTTCGAGCCATTGGAGGTATGGATGATGAGATATATACTGATTAGAGATATATATATAAAATTTAGCATCAATTCATAATATCAAATTTTTTCAACATTTTTGAAAACATCATTAAAATGTAACATGGGATATTTATAGATTAAAATAAACTTTTCACATTGAAATCACTGATTTAAAATATAAAATGTGAAAAAATAAATTGGAAAACAATTCATTTAAAATACCCATGTAAAGTTATAAATGAAACATGAAATCATTTGGATTTCATGATAGAGATAATTTACTTTAATATCATATAAGTTAAAGGACAACATTTCTTTCACTCTTTTGTAAAAAATTAATAAGTACCTTATCATGAAAACATTAGAAATATTACTTTTAAAACATATTTAAAATGTAAAACAAGGTAATAATTGTACTTAAAAGGCATTAGATAATACTAAAAAAATTCACTAAAATATATTTAGGATAATATAGATCTAGATTTGAAATATTCCATATCTAAAATGGGATATAATATCTGTATTTATTACAAAAAACCATCTTGATTCTTAGTTATTAAATATGTTAGTAAATGGAAAAAACATGTAAACCAGATTCATTGAAATATAAGAATAAAATTTGTGTGGCTCAATAAAATAATTTTATATTATTTCCACTAATATAACCCTAAAAATAAAAAATCATGTAAATAAATGAGATTTTAACATAATTCTTTTCCAGCTTTGGTATGATTAAAAGAAAATCCCCATTGATGAATTAAAATTAATCATAATATAAAATACCATGATGTATGAAGTATTAATGATATAATATCTTATATGGGTAACATATACACCATAGACGTAAATTTATGTGTATAACATTAAAATATGCCTCCATTAAGAGAAATTGATTTGAAATCCATTTCCTTGAGTTTGACTCATTAGGTACATATATTATATTCAAAAATATTAAAATTCTGTGACTTATTTACATTTTTAATAACCTTTTTTTGGTTTTCCTTCCTTTTAATTTTTCATTATCATTTTATATTTAATTACTTTATAATTTCTATTGGCATTTGGTATTTTGATGATATTCAGTTCATATGTACAAAATGAATTTTGGATGATGAATTCAGTAAAAAGAAGTCATTATTACCTATTCCACATAATAATAGTCATAAATATTATTCATATTTAAAAATTATTTATACATTTAAGACCAATCATGAAATATGGTTAAATATTGAAATATGTTTCAATCATCAAGATGGTAGGTCATACGTACGCATGTGTATGATTTCTATTTTTCAATGATCATGATATCGAGAGAGTAAGTGATACGTTATATTTAAATAATTATCATTATATCATAAATTAAATAATATTAATTTGAAAATATTTATATTTACCATCTATGTGATGTGGTGATGAAAAATTGATCACATCAATTCATAGAGGTGGTAGTTCATAGAAATGCATGAATGACATTATATTTTTCAATTTTTGGAAATTTAAGAAATTATATGGTATATTGATTTTAAATAATAAAAAAAATTAACAAATTATATATATATAAAATAAATCATTCATCATAAATATCCATGAAAGGCGATGATGGAGAATGAATTACACCATTTCACATGGCAATAATTCTCCCTACAAGTGACTGATAGTTTTGTTACCCAATAGATGGAAGAGAATATGGATATAGGTTGATGTATTACTAATAGAATATCTAACTACAATTTTGATACTTATTTTAGTATATCATCTGGGTTTTATAATATTTTAAAGAGGTCGTAGGGATTGTAAAACAAAATGTCCAATTAAGAATGATAACTCTTCTTTAGATAACCTCTTTAGGTTTATAACCAAATCCATCGAAATGAAGTTATATAATAAAATACAAGACCTTAGGAAAATGGAATGGGAATAAAGAAGTAATCATTGTTTTTATGTCCCAATCAAAAAATATTTTTCAAGTGTGGAGAGGAGAGCAGATCTGGTTTCAATTTATCAGTTATAATATGTGTCATTTTTTTAAATTAGCAATACTATATAATAATTGGAAATCACTCTCAAACCAATTGCATCAAAAATTGATAAATTAATAATTTTATTTAATTTAAATTCAAACCAAACATAAAACAATATAAATAAACATTTTTTAAAAATTTTATTCCCTTTACCACTAATTTTACTCCCTTATAAACATTTAATTTTAACCACGACAACTAGTTTTTTTACATAAGTGATTTTTTCCTTAAAACAAATCATAAAAATGGCCTTATAAGATAATTTGGAATCACTAATTCTAAATAGTAATACTAATTTAAAAAATATTCTTATTTCATTATATAAATAATTTTAGAAAATTTTCATAAAAGACATAAACCCATATTATAACATTAATCATTGAAATTATTTTTTTATTAATTTTAATATTAATTGTGATTTGAAATTAATTTGACATTATTAAAAAATATAAAGATTTTTAATTAAAAGTATAGAATCAATTTTGTAAAATTAAATTCACTGAGGTGGAATTATTATTTTTAAAATTAAACCTAATAAATTTTATGAAAATCTGTTTTTCAAGAATATACATTTTTTAAGCAATAGATGATCTTATATTAAATATGTGACAAGAATTAATCATAATATAAATTTCAATTAAAATAAATATATATATAATCTATAAATTACATTAAATTCATAAAAATAATTTGTTCTATATAAATTTATTATAATGGGTAAACATTATTCTCTTAAAACTTGTTTTTTGGAAGTCGTTTTTAAGAAATAAAATAAACTTATATCAAAATAATGAAAATTGATGATTTAAATGAATCTAATTAGATTATTATAAATAAAATTGTTCTTATATAACATTAAAATAAAATCAAAAAGATTATAGTACATTTATATTAAATTATTTAAACAAAATTATTAATAGTACAAGAAAACTTAATAATATTCACTATTCACTAAAAAACCAATGACATCAAAAAAATCCAAAATTATTACTGAGAGTGAATTCTGAATCCATCATTTAAAAAATTATAATCATTGTAAGAACAATAGATTTATATAAATATATTTTTTCAAATAAATTTCATATTTTTTATATTCTTCATTACATACAAACACAAGTTTAGCTTTTGATACACAAAACATTTAGTTTATCTTGTGTTACATGCAACATCTTTTTTGATCGAAATGTGACATATTAATAAATAATATTTATTTTAGAATAAATCTATTTACTAAATATTAGAATGATATTTATAAATCTTATTAACTAAATTATGATAATTTATGGTTTGTTAAAATATATAAATTGAATTATTTAGTGATTAATTTATTAGAAATCATGATGAAAACTATTTGATAATAAACGATATCCTTTTCTGAAGAAACAATTTTTATTAATGGAAAAGGGTTTAATCTATGTTTTCTATAAACACATTTAGTGACTAATTTTAATGAGATTTATATATTATATATTCAGTAATATTTTTAAAATTTGTCTTATGTGTTTTTTAGACAAGAGGTAACAATAAATTGAATTTTATATTAAAAAAATATTTTTTAAAGCAGTTTTGTTGTAACTTTTCATTATTATTTAAAAATTATTTTTGATAATTTTAGAAAACTTTTTTTTAATTAATAAAAAAAATTATATCATCAACTCAAATTTATATTGGAGTTCATTTTTGATAATTTTTTAAAATGATAAGATTTATCGATGAATGGTGAAAAATACTATATGTATTATTAATTTTCATTTATATCAAAGAATATAAAAACATAAAAAAATATTTTAATTTTGATTTAAAGGTAAAATTAGTCCAATTATATTGCTATTATTCTAATTTAATTCATTATAATTAATTTCATATTTAATTTTCATATAAAACATTTAAACCTTTCTAATATTTTATCTTAAGAAAATTGGGATTCATCTCGTTTGTAGGATAACATTTAAATTTTGTCTTGCAAATTCTATGACTGTAATTTTTAAAAAAATCATTAAATATTTAGAATCATAATAATTTATATTATATTTTTTTTTATCATAAGGAATATTAAAACCTAGTACAAATTAATTACTTTGGTTAAGGTACTGACATGCTTACGTGGGGTTAATTTAAAAATTCAAAGATAAAATGAACATGAAAATTTTCTGAAACCAATTTTATTGAATTATATAGAACTTATAATCTCTATGTTTTTTTATGGTTTACTTTTTTCCTTTTCCATTTGAAAAATGTGGGTACACCATTTTCTTTACGAAAATTACATTTTTTTCACTCACCTAACTTATAAAAGGTCATCACATCTCCTCTACTATTAAAAATTCCAAAAACAATTCATTTAAAAAATAAATATAAAAAATTATTTTTTTATTTACTACTAAAATAATATATTAAGTTTTTACATAATAAATCAAATATATGATGGATTTAGGTTAAACCTAGTGAGGTTTTTTTAAAAAGATGTAATGTTTTAGACAATGAGTTTTTTTACTTCTTATTACAACTACTAGAAATTATATTATGTAATGATGATATAATAACACCATTATTTGGAATATTAGAATATTTTATTATGTTAATTTTAAGACTTATATCCGTCCCCCTATCCGTCAAATTTGAAATCAAATTGTTTATCATTTGTAGAGTCGATTACAGCCTCACTAGCCAATGTTATATGTTTTCAATCACAACCACTAGTGGATGGATATGATGATAGATTTTGTGTTTTAATAATATATTTATAAATTTATTATACCTCAACAAATATAATATCAAATATACATTTTGGCATCCTATATTGTTAAAAAATAATAACTTCTTAATTTTCATTCCTTGGGGAATATGATAATGTTACTTATTTATATGGCTTACTACGACATGGTGTCTTGATGTGATTCATTTCCCACTAAATATTTTTATGGAAGGTAATAATGGAATATTTTAATAATATATGTGATATATATATATGAGAGAATTTTTTTTCTAAACTAATATATTATTTACATTTATTTTGTTCCATTTTTTAGGAAAATTGAAAGAATGTTCACACATAAGTATAAAATATCATCTCCACGAATTGTGTATAAAATTTTCTATCTATAAATTTTATGGCTTACTGTAAATATATAAGTAATTAGTATATATGATATAAATTTAATTTTTATTATTTTTTATATTATGTAATTTCTATCAAATTAAGTAGACTAAAGATAGAAAACCAATACATAAATGACAAAATGAAATTGTTATTAAACAAAATGATATTTTAACAAGGAATTATTAATAAAAAATTAATAAAATGTCATAATTAAACCAGAAATGGTTTGATACACAACATTATATTTATTTAATATGGGTATAATGAAATCATATTTATTATATATATGTTTTCATTTTTAAAAACAGAATTCGTTAATTAAGGTATGGGATTTCAGTTACACCATTTACTTCTATGAGTCACATGCCATATTTTTTACCTAGTTCTTTTATGTGGGGTATATATTATAAATGAATTTTTTTATGATAATTTTAATGAAAATTATGGGGATTTAAAAATCAATTTGAGTGTCTATATTTCATGGTGCTTATTTTTCAATGTTATCAAATTGGAAATGGTTTTATCGTACAATTGCATCATTTATTGAGATTATTTATGTTTATTTGTCTAATTAAAAGACATTATGATCCATCAGTTATGAAAATATTTTATTTTCATCTGCTATTGTTATTTCATGAGAATACATTTTCCCATCATTTTACTCATTTAATATTCACGTGATTTTATCATAATTTTTTCAATATAACCCAAAATAATTTCCCTTTTTAGTCAAAAACCCTTCTTTACAGATATATGATTTATAAAAAAGATGAAAATTATTTTAAAATTTTCCTAATAAAGTTATTAAATACTATTACCCATGTATGAATTTTTATTAATAGCATTAAAATGAATCTTTATTTCATTTTAAAACCAAGTTCCACACAGATTTTATCAAAAATATGTATGAAATATTTGTTTAAATGTGTATATAATATTCTAAAATCATTTCTAGTAAATGTTTTAATTCATCAATTAACATTCTCCAAGTATATTTTCATTGAATGTTATTTTTAATTTACTTTTTCTATAAAAAACTGTTTTTACAAAGTGCAAAGTAAATTTACCTCAAAATATTTTTGAAGTGATTTTTCAAAATCATTTTCCTTCTATGTTAGCATATTTGGATTCAACATGATATTTGGAAGGGTTTTTTTCACATGATACCATAATTTTTAGTCCGTTAGATGGTTTATGATTATAATGAAAAAATGTTTTTAAAACCCATTTCTTTCGATGTTTTATACTATAATGATATTTTCTTTGGATTCAGAGCCCCTTTTCATGTGTTATGATACACTAAATGTTTTATGATCATGAGGCAGACATATATAGAGATTATGTGATTATTAGGACCTGTATCTTCCTCCAATTATATTGGTAATGATGGATAACTGATGAGTGAATATGATATGTGTGAAACTAATTTTATATTCATTGTGAAAACTAGGTCCCAGTGGCAACACATACACCCCACCCTTAACATGGCCTTCGGGTCGTGGCCGGCCAGGTACTACCAGTTGCCCCGCAGACATGTGGTCCCAACCCTGGGGCCCACCCACATGCCTGAACTGGTAATCTGACTAATGATTGTCCCTATAGGGCAGCTCATATCCTTTCAAGTGTCATTTGTCCTCACACATACACACCCTTATAAACATCCCAGAAGGTCACCTATCTGGATCATTACATCAAGCCAAGCATGCTTAATTATAGTGTTCTATCCATATTAGCTCCCAAAAATAATGGTGCACCTTTATGACATGACCCATATCATTTATTCATTATACACTTTATCATTTGGGGGTGTAAAAGCTTCCATTAAATTATTCCAATGTTATTTTAATTGAAAGGTATTTTAAAATTACTTTTTGTTATAAAAACTATTTTTACAAGCTCCAAATTCATTTTACCTAAACAAATCTTTTAAATGAATTTTCAAAAACATTTTCCATCTATGATAGAATCTTTTTATGCTGTATGAGATTTGGAAGGGATCTGTTCCCATGATACCATATTTTTTAGTTCTGTAGATGTTCTATGATTATAAAAAAAATTGTGTTTATAAAACCAATTTCTTTCTAGGTTTTATATGTTTTATATTATAGTGATATTTTTTGGGATTATACCCCCATTTCAAGCGTTATGATATGATAATTGTTTTATGATCATGAGGCAGACATATACAAATATTATGTTAAAATTTGGACCTGTATATTCCTCAAATTATTTTTGTAATGATGGATAACTTATGAGTTAATTAGATATGTCTGAAACTAATTATATATTCACCATGACAACAAGGTCCTCATGACAGCACATGCACCCTTATATTAACATGACCTTTGGATCCTAGCCCTTCAGGTACCACTAGTTACCCCGCAGACAGGTGGTCCCACCCTGGGGCCCACCCACGTGCCAGAACGGGTAATTAGACAAATGAATATACCTAAAGGCCAACGCATGTCCTCTATAGGTTGTTCTATCCTCACCCACACACACCCTGAGAAACATCCCCGTAGATCACCCATCCTGGTCATTACTTGAAAACAAGCATGCTTAACAATGAAACTAATTTTATATTCACTATGATAACATGGTCTCGTGGACTGCATAGACACCCCGCCTTTAATATGGCCTTCGGGTCAATGTATGCCAGGTACCACCACTTTCCCCATAGATGTGTGGTCCCCACCCTAGGGCCCACCCACATGCCTGAACGAGTAATCTGACTAATGACAATCCCTATAGTAAAACACATATTCTTTCTTTTGTTCCTTGTCCTAACCCACACTCACCCAAAAAAACATCCCGGACAATCACCCATCCTCATCCCTACTCTAAACCATTCCCACTAAAATATTGAGTTCTAATCAAATAAGCTACCAAAAGGGAATGTGAACCTTATTGACAAGATTCATATCATTTAGTTGGACTCCAAACCAATAACACTTAACTAGGACTTGGTGATAGCACAAACACCCCACCTTTAAGAAGGCCTTTGGGTCTTGGGCAGCTAGGTACCACTAGTTCCCCGGCGGACATGTAGTCTCCACCCTGGGGCCCACCCACGTGCCTGAACAAGTAATCTGACTCATGATTGTCCCTACAGTCCAACACGTGTACTTTCTATTGTGATTTTTCCTACCCCCACACAAACCCAGATAAACTTCATAGAAGATCACCCATCCTCATCCCTACTCCAAACCTAGCATGCTTAACCGAGGAGTTCTAATTAGATAGGATTCCAAAAAAGGAAGGTATACGTTGTTGACATGATTTGTATAATTTATTAATTTATCCTTTTTCATTTGGTAATGTTACAATCACCCCCATTTAGAGCACAACGTTCTCGTTGTGGGCCTTACAACTCAACCCATGCAGTGCACTACACTTAAAGTTGTGATCCCCCTCTGATACCAAATGTGGAAACAAGGTCATAGTGATAGAACATGAACCCATCATTTAACATATCCTTCAGGTCTTGTCATGCCACGTACCACCATTTTCCCAGCAGAAATGTGGTCCCCACCCTGCGGCCCACCCAGATTCCCGAATGGGTAATCTGATTAATGATTGTCCCCAAATGCCAACACATTCCCTTTCTAGTGTGCTTTGTAAAAAATCACACACATCTTGAGAAACATCCCAGAAGGCCAATGATCCTTATCACTACTCCAAGAAAAACATGCATAACTATGGAGTTATAATCAGATAGGCTACTAAAAAGGAAGGTTCACCTTGTTGACATGAGTCATATCATTTACTCATTTAACCATTAATCATTTGGGGGCGTTACATTCACAATATTATTCATGAACTTTATATAATTTTTACATTGTTATACATAAACCTGACAACACCTTGAATGTATTATATTGGGACATGGGTTTATTATTAATAAGATTGGGAATGGACCGTGTTTCATGTTTATTAGTGTATATGAGGCCTTTATTTCATGTCCTTAGCATAATCAGTGAACTTATTTCAATTTTTTCATGTTCATATTGTTATAAGTTTATCGGTATACAACATATAATTATATTTTTTCCGTAATATGTTTTATTGGATCATGTTATTTGATTTAATTGTGATTCATATATTATGAAATACCAATAGTTTGTTCATGAAATACTATTTTTATCATTTATTTTCATATTATGGATTTTATATGTTATTCTCATGTTATCAAACACATATCCTCTTATTATATTTATATATTTCACATGTTTATCCTTAGTGAACATCGTAGCACACACATTCATAGGTTTTTATTCCTTGTTTATGAGGAATGTTTTTATGTGGGAAATGTTTTTAAGAGTAAAAAATTGTATGATCTTTGTGGGATATTTTGAAGATTATTCTCTAAATAATATGATTGTTTATTTAGTCTCCAAATTCACAAAACTATTATGGTCTATGAGATTGTATTAGTTAGATTTAATGAATAATTATCTATTATGATTTGATATCTATGTATGAGAATTTGGGGTCCTTGTATTTGATATCAGATGAAATTTTTATTTAATTTTTTTAAAATATGATGAAAAAACATAGTGAGATCCTAAGGGATATAAATATTGATATGTATAAAGAGATATTAACATATGAGTCTAATTATGGGAAAAATTATTATAAAATATCATGGAATTTTGGTAAAGGATAGAGAGTGTGGTATCAAAAAATCACTATTTTATATACTATCATTTGATGTTGATATAGAATAAAGGATCCTAGGGCTAATTAATATAAATAGGGTGCATAAAACATGACTTAATTTTACCTGGTGGAAGATAAAAGTCCTTTTTCACGCATAGTTTAACACTTTTATGGAATATTCTTTATTAATTCAAACACTTTTTATGAACCATCATGCATGATTTAAAAAATGACAGAGGGTAATACTAAGGTTTTATATATTGAAATAAAGGTTTCATGACACATACATATTATATTTTTCATTTCATGACTATGTGGTTTCCCACTATGAGTATTGTTACTCAAACTACGACTTCTATTTTATTCAATCTTCATAACCTAAAGAAACCATGCTAATGATGAATGAAATAGAAAATTACAGAATTTTCCTCCCAATAAACTAATTGTTTTGGGATTTGTATTGAAAACCTAGCATTCAATTCTAAAAAAACTTATATGATTGATGATGAACAACCAAATGAGAATTGTAGGAAAGAAAGTTATTTTTACTCCTTCATATTCTAGCATCCACCTCTTTTTTCTTCCGATAATCCACTAGTTTCCATGAAATGGATCATTACCCAAGAAAAGAATTTTTTTTATAATGTTTAGAGAATGAAAAATTAATATTTTCAATCTATAATCTAAAAGGAAAATACGATCAAATGTTTAATCTCCTTAAGAATATGTTCAAAAATTATGAAATTGATTACATTGAGTAGGATGAGTTTAAGAGATAAATTTTTAGGATTTTCATCCCGCTTATTCTACATAAAAATAAAAAAGGAATTACTTGAGGTAAAATAAAAATTTTATGAATCTATTGGTACCTATGAGTTATATTTTACAACACTTTAGAGGTACACTTTAGGTATTATATCCTACATAAAATTAAGCTAGACAAATTCTTTATTTCATTAAAATCGAGTCTCTGAAGAGAATTATCTGTAATGAAATTTGGTAGTTATAAAGATATCATTCTATTTGATATTAATTTGTAAATGGAGATTTTTTTAACCTTAAATCACATGTTATTGATAAGATTAGAAATATGGATTTCTAGGGAAACACTAAGAACATTGTAATGAAGAAGAAGTTATTACTATTATGATTGAAGTGTGGTTGTAAACATGGAGAAATGATCTTAAGTAGACTGGTAAATGTTTTAAGTATAGAAGATAGGGTCATTGTGTAACAACATTCCTAAATTAAGAGAATAAGTTAAGTAATTCAATGAATAGAGAGAATAACCATATAATTCACCACCCACACATTAGTTTATCACCTGAATTAAGTTTGTCATTATACAAATCAATTTTCTAATCCAAGGGAAATTATTGATGATAATCCACAACAGCCTCTGAGGATAAAGGATAAAAGGAATGTATAAAAAATATCAATGGATAAATTAAATCTTGGTAATTAGGGAAAAAATATTATCACATACTTATTTGAGAATTTCATATTTAATTTTGTATGCATGATCACAATGAAAATGTAATTTTTCATTCTTTAGTGATATTTCCAATTTATTTGGAGAATTGGTTATCTAGATATAAATGAATAATAAAATAATGAAATATAATTTTATATTATATCATTGAAAGGATAAATCCAATAATTAAGTAGAAAAATTTATATAATATAATATCTTATTTAATAAATAAATATTGAGATATCTTTTGGAATTATAAATTTTTCCATGTAAATGGTTACCATCACGAGTTTAGGTCGTTAATATTTATCATATTTCCAAACATATATAGACACCCCTTTATATGTTTTTAGGGATAGGTGTCAATATATATTAATGATATTTTAGGAGACATTTATGAAAAAACCACCCTTCCGTTTTGTATATGTTTTAGTGGAAAAATGTTTTTTTACGGAATAATTACATTAGATTTTCAGAATAAAATATTAAAGGTACTAGTACCCTTTGGGTTTATATTGTCTTCTATGATTAGGTAGTTATATGTTATTGAAAATTTTAAGGGTTTTAGGAATTATTTTAATATATTTTTTTTTAAAAATTATAACCCACATACAGTATAACAACTCATCACATTTGATAATGGTGCAAGGCTTAATCCCACTAAAAAAGGGTGAAAAGGGTATAATAACTACCACTGGCCTATATCAGAGAATATTTCTACTGTGAAAACATTATCAGAGATATTTTTGAATATTTATATTGACACTTGGAATAAAAACATGTAAATATTGAGATATAACGGTCTAAAATAATATTATAACCAATATCAATACTATAAAAGAAAATTGGAAAACATTACTATGGGATTTATCATCGAATTCCCCAAAACATAAAAAGAACACAATTCCATATGTGTTGATGTTTATATCCTTAAAAGTTCATAACACGTTATCTCTATAAGATAATAGTTATCATTGAATAATATTTCCATAATATAAATTAAGGAAGTGTTAAGGCTATATGGAGTACAACATTCTATTTTAATTTATCGTGATCAGAGTTTTAACAATATTTTCTATAGAATAATTCACTATAACATGGATATTAAGCTATGATTCAAAACATCATATCATCCTCAAACTGATTTTTAGTTAAATGGAACAATTGAATAACTAGAGGATATTCTAATATCTTTTTTTATGTATTTAGATGGTGGTTGTAATCAACACCTTCCTCAAATTTAATTTTCTATTGAAAATGAATTTCAATCATGCACTTGGATGTATTCTTATGAATTACTCTTTCGAAAAAATAATTATAATCAATCATACTTGAATGAATATTTAGAAATAATTCTTTTGGGAGATGAACTATATAATGAAATGAAAGTAAAGGATATATCCATTTAAAAACATGTAAGGGAAGAATATACATGAAAATAAATGTTACGTTGATAATAATTAATATAATATATAATTTTATGTTTGTTAGAGTGTGATCCTATTAATTTCTCTATGGATTAAATAAGAGAAAACTAATCCTTAGTTGTATCAGTCCATTTGAAATTATTGATTATATAGGTACTATATATTATCACTAGGAACATCTATAAAAACTATCTTGGGAAAATTATGTGTTCTATAAATCTATCTTACTAAATTACCTGACTAATCCATCGCATGTAATTAACTTATAGGTGATACCACTGGTGAATTTCCTTTTCGTTCAGGAATAATCAGTGGAGATTCTGGATAATGAAGAGAAGTTTAACTAAACATGATCCCTCATGTAGTCAATGTTTGGTGGTGAAAATAACCTCTCGTTGAATCTATGTAAAAACATGAGGATATAATTAGGTATAATTATCCTCTGTTTTTGGTATAAAATTGAAAAATTTAGAGAAGATAATTGATTTCTAGGGTTGATAGAATGTAACTGCCTTTGATTTTGTAAATTATTTTTTTCAAATATTCCATTAGATAATTTTTGTTACATAATACACTATATTTAAAATGTATTATATCAAATAATGTTTTTACATTTCATTACATACCACAATTATTTTAAAAAGAACATAACATTCTATTAAAATATTAAATTACAATATGATAGTTATCACTTAGCCATTATAGTGGCTTGAATGAATATCATTAACTATATTTTAAAATTATATATTTTAGAAATTCATATAAAATTTATTATTTTTTTTAAAATTAATTAGAAATTATAATAATGTTTATTTTATAAGAAAATAAATTTTTTAGGAAAATATATTTTTATTCACGCAAAAGTGTTTTATCCTGATAAATTAGTCAAATAAATTTTAGTGAATGATTCTAAGGAATTGTATATATTATATATTCAAAAAAAATTAAGATTAATTATATTATTTATCATAAATATATAATAATAAATATAATTTCATACATAAAATAATATTTTCTTCAATAAGAAGTTTTCTCTCTTTTTTGCACAGTTAAATAAAATTATTTTTTTTAATCAAAATAAATTTGTAAATATTATTTCAAAATTACCTAGTTGTTAATTTTTAATAATTTTCTATAAAGATAAATGTTTTTATGAATAGTTAAAGTTCTGGTTTTTAGAAAGAATTTTAGTTTATTTTAATAATGGTTAAAAAATGAAAATTATTTAAATATAGTTTCAAAATCAAAATTAATTCAACAATATATATATATTAGTAAAATTTTGGTCATTTAAATCAATTTTAACTTAAATTTTGATATAGAAAGCTTCTTTAAAATTGAAAACATTTCTCTTTGGAAAACCATGTTTTCCTCACTTCTATGAGATTAATTTTAAAATAAAATTTTATAATTCGAGGAAAAAAATTTCAAAAAATTTATTTCATATTTGGAATCATAAAATTTATATCTTCAAGTAAATTCAACATAATTTTCTATAATAATGAAGAAAAAAACTCAAAAAATTAATTAATTTGGTTTTGGATAAAACAGGTTTAAAGGGGTTAAACTTTAAATATAAGGGGTAAAATAACCTAAAAACATTACTATAATCCTTTTTATGTCCATATTTAGAACTTGTAACCTATAATATTTCCTAACAGACCATTTTGGATCCTTTTTCATGTGAAAATCATGGGAACCCGTTTTCTTTTCAGAACTTACATGTGTATCACCATCTCACATATTAAATTCCACCCCCCTATACGATACACTTCACACATCTAAAATTAATTGGATTTGAAGAAAAAAACATACCAAATTTATTATTTAATTTTATTCCCACATTCTATATTAATTTTTTAGATCATAAATCAAATCTAAGAAGGCATTTTGTTAAACCTAGAGATGTTTTCCAAAGAAGTTTTTATGTTTTATACTATGTGATTTTTTTACTTCATTATGAAACTACTTAAAATATTTTTAAATTAACATGATGTAATAGAAAAGTATCTAGAATATAAATATATGTTATTATGTTAATTTCAAAAGAAATATCCATCACCTCTTCAATCAAATGGGAAATGAATAAGTTGATCATGTGTACGACGAACTACGACCTTGCAAGTAGATGTTATTTAATTTCCCCCAAAACCTATAAATAATGGGTATAATGATGGATTTAATGTTGAAAAAAATATAAATTAAATTAGTATACTAATAGGATTATAATATCATGTCTAAATTTTTACCAACTAACCCATTCAAAAACACTAACATCGCTTGTGTGTACAACAGACTACTGCCTCACGTACTGATGTGATGTTTTTTTTATTTTCCCTATTATATAAATAGTAATAAGGATCGATAAAATGAATATATTTAGTATTTTTGGAGTTAATTTACTTTATTAATTATGTTATAAAAAATATCTACTAGGTTACTATTTTCGGGGGATATGATAACGTCGCTCATTTGTATGGCGGACTACTACATCAGGAAGTGATGTGATTAATTTTTCACTAATTCATTTAATTGTAGGTAGTGAGGGAAATTTTCATTAAAATATGTGATAATTAGTACATTAAAATTTTTCTATATAGGTAATATATTATTTACCTTTCTTTTGTTGCATCTATTGAGAAAATTCATGCATTGCTCATGCGTATGTACATACCACCATCTCCATGAGTGGTTTATTCCATTGTCTATATATAAATTATATATATTACTATAAATACATATATACAGAATATCTATGATATATATGTAATTTTTATGTATTTTGAAATACTTAAACCTTAATCTGTGCAATAAGATCAAAAAAAAAACAATACCAAACCAAATATGAAAAAATAAACAGTCATGACACAAAACATGGTTTTACATGGAATTGTTAATAATTGGGTAGTATAGGGTTTTATAAATATTATTATATTAATATAAGATATTTATAATAAAATTATATTCAGAATAAACTTTTTATAACATTTGTGTTGGAATTCAATACTTAAGTTAAAGTAATTTCATCTCTCTAATTACTTATGTCATACACACGTAATTCTGACCCAATATTACATTTATATGGGGTATAAATTAAATATAAACGTATTTTATGATGGTTTTCCACATAATTATTAGGATTTAAAAATCTATTTGAGGATATCTCTTTCATGGGTATTACAATTCCATGCTACTAGAGTAGTATTTGTTTTATGATAAAATCTCACTGTTTCACAAGAATGTTTATGTTTGTACATATAGTGATGAAACATATTATGTTCTCACGATTTCAAAATATTTAATCTAAAAACATATTTATTTAACTCCTCATTCAAACCCCTATTTTCTTACATATCCATGTTTTATAATGATGAAACAATAGGATATAGGGTTATTATATCATGGATATTAATCTAGATAAATTTTTAGATCTGAAGGATGTCTCTATCTATCATCGGGCATCACTCGTGCGAGCGACGAAATTTGAATAAAAGACGCACCAGCTCAGAATGATGAGCCTTAATATTTAACTCATGGGGGTATTCAATTTGAGGGAATTTCTCCAAATAAATCAATGATTGAACCATTTTATGTGGTGAATATTCTCTTCAAGAATACTGGCATTGATTTTTTTTATAATCAAGAAAATCAAGCAAAATAAATCATTATAATTTATTGAGATAAATCCGTAGATTTTGGAGTAGTGCATCAAAGAGTTTCAGCACTCGAGCATTGCTCATATCAATAAATGATATGTGAGGACTCCCTAAAAGCTTTATGATCTTAAAAAGTGTCTAGTCCAGAATTGGGGATTCGACTCGTGGATACTTTTGTGATTTGGTAAGGTATTTACTCACATTCTCTTAGCTATATAGTGCCTCTATTGAAATCCTAGAGCATTTGATTAACTTCACTTAATCGTTGTTTTTTTATAATACCATAATGGGATTCTTTTTTAATCCAGATTATATTAATAAATTTTTCATGACTCTCTATGATTGAAATACTAGTTTAATGTTGTTCTTGTGTAATGAACAAATATTGTGAGATATTTCCACTACAGTTGAATTCCAATCATGTTTGATAATGAAACTGAGCAACCTCTCTATGGCCATTATGCACGGGTCCACATTGAGGTTGATCTCCCCACCACATCCATTAAAATTTTATTTTTGGTCATTGTAGATTTTAGGATGGATCTTATAGTCTAATATGAATGGTGGCCCGATTTTTGTAGCACATGTACTTGTTTTGGTAATGTAGTTGAAATTGCAAGTGGAATTTGATGTTTTAAAACTATAGGATGTAGGTCCATATGGTTTATATTAACACATTTTGTGTGCCTAGTAAGGAAAATCCACTTAAGTATACAACAACACCATCATTTTAGAATCCATATATTGGTACCTCTGATGATTGAGTTGAAGGAATGAGGTACTATAAGGATATTGTTCTTTCTTTTATATTAGGGGTTATTATATCAAATTTGGTAGGGGAGATGTCTGTGAGAACATCCCAATATGTGAAGACTTGTTCCGTTTCTTTGAATACGTGCATCCAAGATGAAAATTTACATGATTAATCATCTGATGATAATCTTTTTGAGTTAATTGGTGACGATTTTTTGATGGGAACCTGTAAGGGAATGAGTTCAAATCATTCCCATATGAAATTATAGGAAAAGAATATATATAAGGTTGATCATAGGAAGCTCCTGAAAAAACCCATACCTCATGCTTGTTGTCTAAAAAAGGTTGCCACAAGTTTATTCACCAAGATAGATACCCTAGTCATGGTCTTGTTAGAAACATTTGACACTACCCATTGTAACAATGAGCATCCCATTCCTACTACATGTTTTGATTTTGAGGGACATGAAGGTCCCTCGTTTCATCCTTCTTATAAATAAGGGGTTTGGGAGTCCCTAGTTTTGCTGAATATTTCGGACATTATCCACTATAATAGTGAGTAGTCCATACCTACTATAGGTACTGATTATCAGGGACATGAAGGTCCCTCATTAAATCATATTGGGGAGGAAGGGGTTGTGCAGTCCATTGGACGTGAATAATTCTTGCTAAATGGATTGTTTGGGAAAACAAGTCCTGAAGGATTGGGTCCATATTCTATGTCTGATTGAAAGGTGAGTAATTAAGGGTGTCATTAAACCCAATTTCGTTGGCATATTTGAATCAGTTAATAACTCATAAATTTACAATTTCTATCTTGAAACCCTTGAAAAGAAATCAATACATATCAAAAAGATAATAAGTATAAATGATGGATTCAATGCCTCCTCATTGAATTTATAGGTTACATGTGAGAGGATTCATATGGAAGCTTCTCATCATGACGAGTCTTTACTTCAGAATAGTGTTGTGGAGACCAATGATTAATGTACATGGACATAACAATTATTTTGTGAAATAATTAATACATGACACACATAGATTCCCAATGACTGTATTAGTTTAGTATCATTGGAAACTCATAACACAATATTCTAACTTGGTGAATGTTATTTAACATCTCCCAAAAATATCTTTCCCTTTTTTTCCTACCTAAAACCTATCATTATATCCTGGGAAAAAGAAAACATAAAAAAGGTGATCTCAAATGCTCAGTATGGTTAAACATGGAGAACATAAAATAAACCATATAGATTTGAATGTAAAAACATGAACAAAATGTTTAAATATAAAAATCTCGGGTCATAAACAATATTTTGGTAGTTCTTAAGGTAAATATTATAAAAAAATTAACCATAGTGAAATACAATTGGAATAAAACATTTAATTGTGGAAAACTAGTAGGAACATAATATCATTTATATAGTAGAAAAGGAATTATGGCCAATACCATCATAGTGAACAAATTTTTTATTGAACTAGGTTTACATGTCATTCCAGTCATGTATTACTGATACAAAATTACAGGTCGTTCTAGTCATGTCTATCTCATGAGATATTAATATTTACCCAATGAATTGAAGGGAGTTATAGGTCCCACGCATCTCATAATGAAATCATTCTTACATGTTACACAAAAACATAAATCATTCATCATAGCATAACCCAAAAGATAAAATGGGATTCTTAAACTTCATTTAATCATAACATAATCCATATAAGATAAATTGAGTTCATAAAAATAATTCCATCACCAAAACAATCAACTCAAAGTAATAATAGGGATACAAATATAACCCTATTTAATATTATTTGAAAAATAATTCTGATAAACCACTTGAACTTAGTTCTTGGAGAAAATATCCTTATTTCTTCTAAAACATCCTCTTTTCTCAAAATGCAATGAAATTTATAAAGAAAATAAATTAGTTGAAATTAAGCATTATATATTGTGTAGGAACATTTTTCAAATTAAGGAATCATAAAACCATAAAAATCCATTCATTCCATATACCCAATATCATTTTTTTATTTCGATACACTTTTAAAGGGAAGCGAGAACCCTTGCAGAAATACAAATTAAGCCCCAAATGATATGACTATTTTGTTGAAGAAAAATTTGATCTGATTAGAATAAAACTCCCTAAACATTATCTGCTATATAGATCTAACCTGAGTGCCAGGATCAACCCTCAATATTTCTTCATAATGTTCCACTATGATGTCCCAAGAATATATTCCTCCAAGTTAATCCTCCCCATCTTGAATCCTCTAATCAAGATGCAGTTCTACCTATCGATCCATTTACCTTTCCCCTTTGTCGTTTCCACTCTAAGAACATTCCCTAATATTTGGTTGATGACTTCTTATTGAGCCTTGATATATAAGACTAGTTCCACCATTTCATAATCTAAGAGATGAAGAAGGTCTATGTGATTCATCACCGAAGAAATCTGTTTCTGATAGTCAAAAAGAGTATCCGCCTCTCGCTGATTCCCAGGAGTTTGAGTTGGTCACACATCCTCACTCTACAGCCCAGGAGGGTGTGCAACCCCCGCCAGGGGGGGATTATCCAATATGTGCACATAAACGACCACTTCTTGAGAGACAGACGCCCTAGCGGGCATGCCAACACCTTTACTTGTTTTCGAAGGAGGTTTACCTTTTCTTGTGAACCTATTTACTGGAGAAAAATGTAGGTTGGAATAGTCTTCCCATGGGAGTGTCCTATGTGTATGTTTGATAAAGACTTATGAATATTAATGGTGTTTTTTACCTTCCTTGAAGAGGATCTAATCTAATTCTCTATAATCCCCACTTTTTGGACTCGCCAGGGGAGTCTGAAGGTGAATCCTTAACTTGGAAGCCCTCCCCTCCCTTGGAATACTCCTCACTGGAACTTTCCTCCATCGTAGTAGCTTCGCCGGGAGAATGACCCCCACCTTCTCCCAACACAGTAAACTGGTTTTTAGAATTTATTAAACTCCCTTTAGATTTTTCCTTCTCAGTATAAGAAGGTTTTTCCAACATGGACTGCACTGAAATGGCTGGACCGCTTGGCTCTACAAACACACGACACATGTATTGGAAATAAATTAAAGTTTCATCTAATACAATGTTTTATGGGTCCTCACCAATAGCTATTCCCACATCAATTGCATCATTCACAGAAGCTTCTTTGAGTGGAAGCAGCACCTTACCCATAACAACATCCAAGTGCACCTCCCTCTCCTTGTTCCCTTCCTCTTCTTGAACCGAACCTTACTTCTCGCTAACCCCATCCCTTCTGTTAGGAAGATCCCCAAAAGAACAGGGATTATCCAAGTATTTTTTATGGTAGTTGAAAATATCAGAGACTTTTGGGTTTAGTTGAGCATCCTTTGAAGCCTTCTGGGGAACTTCCATATCTGCAACCCATGGATCAAAAACCACGGGTTCATTCTCTCTCTAGAGCAGATGATTATACACTTCATCCACATTCAAGGTAACACCCTCGGGCCCTACAGGAAATCCAGACACACTCTGAGTAGTAGGAACAACCCCCACATGATGAGAATGGCTATAGCGGCATATAGATTATAAATTCCCTAAGAGATGACCTGAAGAACAATATTATGACCATTATTCAAAAATCCCTAGTTATCTACAGTGAAACTCCTCCCCCACTGTAATCCATATCCAATCTATGGAAGGCATATAAACATCCACTTCCACCCAAATGTGTGCAGATATAGGGTGACACACTTAGTTGGTGCAGCTATCCGAACACAATAAACGGTTGACCAAATTTTCTAGCATTCTAATGATGGGGGGTTTTGAAAAGTAAGGGTGAGACTAGAAAAACATACCCAAATTGTTGTTGTTGGAGAATCATGTTTCATATAGAATTCATAGGACCATCAGAAAAGGTAGAACCGAGAGTCATTGCAGGTTCGAGGAGCTCTGGCCCAAGCTTGAATCAGGTCCTCCTCCGTCGAGAAGCAAACCATAAAATGTCAGTTATCATGAAGCCCGATGGTTGCGCGATTCTGTAAGCCCCAGGCACTGAACATGAATCTATCGAAAGCATCAACCGATGGGCGGTTGATCCTGAAACAGGCCACCAAAGTCTTTTTGAGGATCGTCAAATATTCTGAGAACTTCGATTGTAAAAGAGAGAGATTAGTGTATTCGGTGTGCAATTCGAGGAATTTAGGGAAGATCTCAATTTTATGGAATGGCGGGAGGAATTTCAGATTGGAGAAAAGAAAGAAGGTGGGCTAGACTCTGCTGGATCCCTCCCCCATTAGCTAGGGAGGGACAGGATCTACAACCATTGCCACCTAGATCCACTCGAAACGCAGTGCTCTCAGCGACATCACCACCCTCTATGTTTAAAGAACATTCTCCTATTACTTTTTCAAAAAAGTAAAAATAATATGTCGTATAGTAAAAAAAGAAATATTTCCTCCATACCATGAAGAAAATGTCAAAAATGTGTAAAAATGAATTTCAACATATATAGAATAATAGTAAATATTTTATGAAAACATTTGCAGGAATCATTTACATGGATGATAAATATATCCTATGTAAATACCTACGAATAAATAATATTAGATAAAAACAAGATTTGAATTGTTAACCCTTACATTTGGTCTGATATACTTCGTATGTATACTAAACTCCTGTATAATAATTGTGATAATGTTACTAGTTTTTTACATAATCCTAATAATTTTTATGATACACTTATGATCATATTTTCATCTTTTTGTTAGTAACATTTCATTATTATTCATTATTTGGGTATGCATGGTTCGTCAGAAAATTATTATTTATATTTTTAGGTTATAAGTATATCATTTTCATCATGGTATTAGTATAATATATATAATATTTATTCATTCAATTCATCTATATAATCATGTTTTAATTAATATTATATATAATGAATTATATCACATCGTGGAGACGGTAAGTAGTATGTACGCACAAGAGATGATATTGTTCCCATAATTGTTTAATGGTATTAAAGTAATGGTTTATAGTATCTCAGAAGTAGTATAATTTTATAATAATTGTATATACTTATAATTTCCACCATTATACCCATCCATGTAAGATTGTGGTGAAGAAACAGATTGCACCACTGCCTAGAGACGATAAGTCGTACGTATGCACGCACGATGCATTCTTTTTTCGTAGGATGGATAGAAGGTGAAATAGGGTTACTTCATATTTAAAATAAAATATCATTATATGAGTTAAAATTATGTTATTACTTTATAATGACACAAATAAATAATAGAAATTATAAAAATAAAGAAATTGGAAATAATTAGTATAGTAGATTACCTCTTCTTCAACGTGCCTCCATTACATTTCTTCTTAGCAAACTAGTGTTTGTCCTTTGAGAATACCAAAACCTCTCGAATGTAACAAGGGAAATTTATAAAAAAAATTGGAAGGGTTTGGCCAAGAATTAAGGCTAAAAATGAAGTGAAAAGAAGAGAGATTAGGTTCCCTTTTATAATTGAGGTGAGTGGCACTTTTGGAAAACTCAAAAATACTAATTTACCATAAAAAACTCCTAGATAAATAATTCAAAATGTCCCAATTTCAATGAATATATTAGATATAGTTGTAATATTATAAACCATTAAATTAGAGATGAGTTTTTATGTCGATTTATTCATTATCATAATGATGAACAATTTGTAATTTAATTTGATTATAATTGTAGTAATAACATTCTAAATGTTTAATGGTTATAAATATTTACATATATGGTGATAATTTACAATAAATAGGTATTTTATAACATATTATATCTTATAATTTGTAATTTGTAATTTTTAAATATCTTTTTGATTTTTAAATAATTTAAATAAAATGTTATTTTTATTAAATATCAATTTTGTCAATTTTGTCACTATTCATTTACTTGACTTTAAAAAAATTCTCAAAAAAGATAAATTCTTACCAAAATATATATTACACTACTAAAATGTCATAGTAACCTATAAAATTCATGGAGAATTCCAATTAGTTCATATATTATTTCTTCTAATATTTTTAAAACCATTTATTTTATGTTTCTATTAATAAAATATTTTATACATCACTATTGTGTAATAAATAATGATATATAATTAATCTCTAAAAATTATAAATAAATTCACATGATTTCGATAATTTGATCATATTTCTAGTGACTATTTAATTTGAATGTTTTATGAATTTTATCATGAAATTAAAATTATTACACATATAAGATATAAGAGAGTGACATGCTATCACTTTCTTTGGTTTTTATATCAATCCCATCATTTTCATAGAAAAATGTCCACGAAATGAAACTATTAATTCCCTTAGAATATATGGATATTGTTATTGAATCAAATAAAAAAAATTCTACTGTTAGGGTATTTTTTATAATATTGTTTTACACTTATTTACCTGATTTACCATTAACTATAATAATAAAAATAATTACCAAAGTTACTATACATAATACCCTAAAAAATAAAAGTTCTCATTTAAATAACTTGGATATATGGATTCCAAATATGGAATAAATTTTTAAAAATTAAAAACATAGAATTTGTAGTAATTAATTTAATATAAATATTGTTTTCGAAAAAATGGGGTTTTGTTTAATAGTTAAAACATTACAAAAGAGTGAAATGTTCTTATATATGAATTCAATGTAAAATTAATGATAATTACATACATTGTCATATAATATTAAAAAATATTTTATTTATAATTTAAAACCATTAAATAATCAATATTAACCATATAAATTATTTTGATGAAAAAATTGGTTTTCAATTAAAATTTAGTGTATTTTTACTATTCATCAAAATATGAAAGTAATCAAAAAATTATCCAAAATTCCTCCAAGGTAATATTTTATATCTCACTTCTAAATAAGAAGAATATTTTGTCAAATTAATCCTATAAATGTTTAAAAACTAGATTTAAAATGGGTGCGCTATCAAAAGGCGGTAAAACTGCCTTTTCAATAAAAAAATTACTTCTTTTATTTGAAAAATTAATTTTTTTCACATATTGTGTTCTATAAAATAGGTAGGATAATTTATAATGATATAAAATTAAAAAATTGGTTAATTTTATTCATTACAGCTATATTATATCCCAGTAAATAATAATATTTTAATAATATATCATTGTTTTTTGAAACTTGGTGTCTGGTACAACGCAAGCTATCGAGGAAGGATGGTCTTGTGTGTAACATTGGGAAAGTCAGAATTGTGTAGAGTTTAATTATCATTTGGTTCTATTTATAACATAATACAAAGATAGTACACTTATACATTGAAAAAAAAACCTATAATCATTGTTTTTTGAATTAAATTGTATCAAAAAAATTGAAATTTTTTGCAACACAAGCCATGAACATTGTTGCATATACTGCTAACTAATACAGTGTTTCATATAGCACAATCTTTTATTGGTGTACTATAAAACACATGACATGAATAAAATTAAAAATAATCTATCTCATAAAATATTGTGGTGTTATATTGTACCCCCTTAAAATGAATTTATCCCTCAAAATTCATTGGGGTTATAAATTGTTTTCTAATTGAAAGTTTCTTTCATGGAATCCCACATCCTTAAAAGGGATACTAAAATATCACTTTAGAAATTATGGTTATAAAAGTAATGGTTACCCAAACCAACTCATCATTGGGTTTCCACAAAGGGGAACATAGGTGGGAAGTGAAAACATGCATATGAAAGAGAAATATAACCATCATGTTCTGATGGATATTGATAGAGGACATGGTTTGGAGAAAAATAACTACAAGAAATCCATATATATATGATTATTTAAGGGATCATCTGATTCATCAGATAATAAGTTACTAGAATCACAATGTTGGTTTTCCAGATCATTTTCCTAATGTTGATAATTTTTTTGAATTAGAAGAAATACTTACTTTATTTTCGTATTTTTGACTGTTCCCTAAACAATTTCCACTTCATCTATTTTTTAATGAAATGAAGTAGAATTTTTCCTTCCTGAAGTGTTAGCAGGTCGTGCGATAGAATGAAAGTTCATTCTATCTGTCTCAACAAAAAGGTTAAAACATGTTAACAAATATGCATATGTCCACCTACAGTGAGATAATACGTTAATATAATGAACACCAAAAAGAACATAACATATACTAACCATCCAAAAATTTAAAATATAAAACTATAGAAATAGGTGAACTTAATGGACTTAACATTTTTCTCCCATATCTCGTTCGTCAGTTCTTATTTCTCTCATTCCAAACATTTTAATACATGATTCATGTATTCTCATGAAACATGGTAATGACATTAATTACCATAGAACCATATTGAAAACATACACACATAAAAAATTATCTATTTTGACATATCAAAAAATTCTCTATACTCAAACCATGATATCACATTTCACATATATCAGTATGAGCTCATTAATATTATCAAACATTTCACTATCTCCCTATCCCTTCATTATGCACATATCATGTGTTTTCCAAAAATATTTCAATCAGTTTTCACAGTTACTGATACCATATAATTTTTCTAAACCACAATAAACCAATACACAGATATTCCAGTATTCCACAATAATATAAATGAGATTCCACAACACTATTTTGGAATCCCATTACATAAACACTTAATCATTCCACCACTTATTTTCACACTCATAATCACAAATAGTGATATCATGTGACATCCCTTTTTCTTTTATATGAAGAGTTTTTTTATGTTGATCATCATTAACCCTTGGATTAGAGCATTGGTTAGCATAATAGCCCATTTCCTTAGACTTGTAACATTGAATTGTTGGTGGTGTGTTCTCTGTAGTCTAATCTTTATTCACATCAGCCACAATCTTTTTCTCATTATGTTAGTACTAAACTTCTCAATGACCTTATTTTTCACACATGAATAATTTTCTAGTCACATTAATACAATCTCCATCATGCTTCTTTCCACACATTGAGCATAAGGAAACATTTACCTTCTTTTCCACATTGTTTTGATATTTTCCCATGAACTCCATATTTTATTTCTTGTCAAAACCATATGGTGGATATGTAACAACAACTTCTAGTTATATATTGATATCATAACACACAATATCTTCATAGCTACTGAAGTCTTATATAGCTAATTTCCTTCTATGTATTTGTTTTAAGCCCCTAAAGAATCGATCAGATTTACATTCAGGTTGGATGATAGAGCCAGAACCATACCATCCATGCCTTGTAAAATTTTCCTCATATGTACCAACAAATTAAATATCCTTTTTCTTAAACTCAGTGAACTCTTTTTCCATCTTTGTTTGAAGAATAATATAGAAGTACTAATTGAAAAATATTTTCTTTAACTTGGACCATTCCATGGATTCAATTTCATCTTGCTTCATTGTATTCTTAATTAGAGTCCACCATTGGTTTGCTTAACCTTATAAAAGATAGATAGCCAAAATAACCTTTTCATTTTCTGAATAGCGAAGGATGGAAAATATATTCTCAATGGTACTAATCCATTTTTCAACAACAAGTATATCAGAAGACCCACAGAAAGAAGGTGGATATTGCCTCGTGAAAGATATAGTAGAATATTTTTCGTTTATTTTCTCATTTGGATGTATAGAATGATTCATAGCTTGTGTAAATATAGAAATATGATTTTTAACTCCATCTCCAAAACTTTTGGTTGTTTCTGAGGAAAATCAATGTATTTCCCAATGAATTGATCATTATCATGGTTCCTTCGGTTTCTAGACATTATCAAAACCCCAAAAAAGAATAGTATGAGAGGAGAAAATAATACTAGGAAAACTTTATCATTGAGGAGTATTTTCAATATAAATGATCAAGTTTTTAAAACTAGGTTATTCATGATCGTTATCATAATTCTATAACTACAACCTACACATATACTTATCTTTGGAGACACCCCTATACAGTCCTTAGAAATTTCCTTAGGGATCTCAATAATGTTTTGGAATCCTAGATTCTAAAGGATGACTAAACCTTCGCTCTGATAAAACCTATAGAGACCCAATATTGAATTATATGGAGAATAAATTTCTATTGTGGAATACTTAATACCTGACACAAAAAGATGCTCAATGAATGTATAAGTTTAGTATCTTTGAAACTCATAACATAATCTTTTAACTTGGTGAAAGATCTTCAACATCTCCCATAAACATCTTCACTTTTTTTCCAACCTAAATCTTATATTTATTTCCTTGGTAAAAGAAAACATGAAATGTTTGATCTCAAATTCTCAGTAATATTAAACATGGACAAAATAAAACAAAACATGTTAATTTGAATGTAAAAACATGAACATTATGTTTAAATATCAAAATCCTTGGTCATAAACTATATCTTTGTAGTTCGTAAGGCATACATTATAAAAGAAAATTAACCATGATAGAATAAAATATGAATAAAACATGTTATTGTGGAACTAATAATAACACAATATTATTTCCATAGTACCCAAGGAATTGCTGCCAAGACCATCATAGTGGAAAAATTCTATTACTGAACCGGGTTTACTTTCCGTTCATTCCATTTATTACTGAACCAGATTTACATGTTATTCTAATAATGTCTATCACATTAGATATAACTCTTTAACCAATTAATTTTTGGGAGATATATGTCTCATCCGTCTCATTATGATATAATTCTTACATGTGCTAAAATACATAAATCGTTAATCATAACATAACCTATGAAATAAAATGGGATTCATAAAAATCATTTCATCATAACATAATCAATATAAGATAAATGGACTTAATATAAATAATTCTACAGATACACAATCAAATAAATGTAATAATAGGGAACGAAACATAATACTATGTCATCTTATATAGAAAATAGTTTTGATAAACCACTTGAACTTAGTTCTTCAAGAAAATATCTTTTCATCTTCACAAAAGTTTCATTTTATCATAATTCCATTCAATTTTAAAAGAAAATAATTTTTTTGAAAATAGAAATGAAATATTATATTGGAATCTTTTTGAAAACAAGGCATCGTGAAATTGTAAAAAACCATTCATTCCATATAATTTAAAGACACATTCTCCATGTACTTTTCTCGTAAAATTCAAAAAAAATGTTGTTTATGGTAAAAAAAAGAAAGATTCCATCCATAAAGTGTGCTAAAAATAAAAAATGGGTAAAAATTACTTTAAAAATACGTATAATAAATTTTTAAATATTATGAAAACATTTTTAGAAAACATGGACATGGATGATTAATGTATCCCTAGTAAATACCTATAAATAAACAGTCTCGGATAAAAATGAGACTGTAAATGTTATCCCATACCTTATGACTGATTAGCTTTCTGTATATCCAAACCAAGAGTATAATGATTAAAATAATGTTACTGACTTATTCCAAAACCATAATCATTTTTTATAACATTTATGATCACATTTTCATCTGTTTGTTAGTAACATTTCATTATTACTCATTATTAGGGTATGCATGTTTTAACGGATAAGTTATTAATCCAATTTTTAGGTAATAGTCATATAATTTACAACATGGTATTAGTATAATATTTATAATATATATTTATTAAATTCATTTATATAATAGTGGTTTAATGATGATTATGTAAGATGAATCATATCGCATCGTGGAGATGATTAGCCATATGTAGGCACGAGTAATGATATCATTCCGATAATTGTTGAATAGTATTGAATTGGCAGATTTATAGTATCTAAAAATTAGTATGATGTTATAATAATAATATATAATTATTATTTCTACCATTATTCCAATCCAAGTAAGGTGGTGGTGAGAAAACATATTATACCAAGACGTGGAGATGGTAAGTCGTACCTATGAACGTGTAGTGATTTCATTTTTCATAGCATGGATAGAATGTGAAATAGGGGGTTTCTCATATATAGAATTACATATCATTATATGAGTGATACTGATTATATTTCTTTATACTAAAGAAACTAATTAATTGTATGTAGAAGAAGAAAAAATTTGAATGAATCTGTAGGAGGGATTCCCTCTTCCTTGACATGCCTCTTTTAAATTTCTTCATAGGGAACTAGATTTGGTCCATTGAGAAGACCATAACCTATACAATGTAACTAGGGAAGTTGAGAAGATAAATTATAATGGTTTTTCTGAGCGTGAAGGCTCAACATGGAGTGAAGAAGAGAGTGAGGAGTTTCTCTTTTATAATTGAGTAAAGGGGCACTTTTGGAAACCTCAAGAAGATTAATGTATAATAAAATAAATCCGATATAAAATCTTTCAAAGATGACTCAATTTAGTTGATTACATGATATAGGGTTGTAATCCATTTAAATAATAAATTTTATATATTTTTTTCGGTCAATTTATGAATTATCATTTTAATTAACACATGGTTATTTTTTTAATTTTAATTCTGGTAATAACATTCTAAATTTTTAATGGTTATAAATATTTACAAATGTGGTGTTAATCGACCATAAAAATGTATTTCATTGAATTTTGGATCTCATACTTATATATTCTAAATTTTTAAATATATTTATGATTTTGGAATAATTTAATCGAAATATTATTTTCATAAAATATCAATATTGACAATTTTGACACAATTTTTTTATTTGACATTAAATAAATTTTTAAAAAAGATAAATTTGAAAAAAATATAATACACATCATACATGTAATATTTACCTATTAAATTTTTCAAAATCCACAATTAGTTTATATGAAATTTCTTTTAATATTTTTAAAACAATTTATTTGATATTTCATGTAATAAAACAATTTTTTTCATAACTATTCTTCCATCATTAATGATGATTAATTAATCCCCAAAAATTCTAAATAAATTCACATTATTTCGATAAATTAATTATATTTCTAGTTACTATTTATATTCAAACTTTAATTAAGCTTATCACTATATTAAAATTCTTACACTTATACGATATAAGAGAGATTCCTGTTGTTGATTTCTTTTGTTTTAATAATTATTTCATATTATTCCATAAAAATCCCATTAAATGAAAATATGATGACACATTGAAGGTATGGGTAAAATTATATTCATACAATAAAATTTTTCATGTTTTATTGTAGTTTTATAATATTATTTTTACCCCTAATTTCTAAATTTTCCTTTAACTATGGTTATAAAAATAATTACCAATATTATTATTCATAGTGCCCATAAAAATAAAAGTATCCCATTAACATAATTTAGATCTTTTGATTCAAAATATGGAATCAATTTTTTAAAATTTAAAACACAGATGAAGCATTAATTAGTTTAAAATTAATCTGGTTGTCAATAATTGGGTTTTTGTTTAAAAGATAAAACATTGTAAAAGATTGAAATGTTCTTACATATGAATTCAACGTAAATTTGATGAAAATGACATATCTTATCTTAAAATATAAAAATATGATCTATTCACACGTTAAAACCATTAAATAATATATTTTATCCATATAAATTATTTCATTGAAAATGTTCTTTTCAAATAAAATTTATTGTATTTTCATTATTCATCAAAATTTTAATGTTTTCAGAAAAATATCAAAAATTCATCCAAGGTAAAATTTTATATCTCGTTTCTAGAGAAGAAATTTATTTTTTCACATTTAACATATAAATGTGTCAAAAACTACATTTAATATGTGTTCTCTAACAAAAGGGCGCAAAACTGCATTTTTTGAAAAATAAATATTTTATCCGAAAAATAGATTTTGTTGGACTTATCATGTATTAATCATGTTTTAATGATCATAAATCCTATTAAAAAAAGATAAATCCTATAAATAATATCACAATAAAGTGTATTCATGTGTACTTTTTTAAGTTGTCTCATGATTTAAGAAGTGCCATTTAGGATTTTAATTCCTCTACATTCAGTTTAATTACATTATACTATTTTTGATCTACTCTAATAATACCATATTTGAAAAACTATTATGTCTGATCCATTAAATTATTATCATTTCTTATGTCTGATTACAGTTACTCGGAAAAGTCTGAGACACCGTATGTCTACTAATGGTTATGTATTTCTGGCATTGTGATATAGACACCGTGAAGCAAGACACCATGAAGAATCAGACATCGTGAATCAGACAACGTGAAGCAAGACAACGTGAAGAAGCATACACAGTGAATCAGACACAGTGAACAAGATTCTGTGACCACAAGACACTATGAACAAGACATTGTGACCACGTGACACCGTGACCACAAGACACCATGAACAAGACACCATGACCACGATACACTATGACCATAAGACAATGTGAAAAATACACTATGACCACGAGACACTGTGACCACGAGGCACTGAGATCAATCTAGACACTATGTTAAGGAGACATTATTTCTATGACTTACTGTGACACTGTTTCTTAAACTATTTTATCACCTTTCAATTTAATCTCTAACGGTCATATTTGATGATTTTAAATGCACTGACCTAATTAATGTTTTTTTGTAGACATATCATCTTAAAGTACAAGGTACGAGGTACGGTATCCATGAAACCTGTCGGCTCTAACACATGCATTTCAAATATAAAAGCGAAGTGTGACCAAGAATCAAGTAGTGTGATACTGAACGAAAAACAAGGCTGTGAGCACGACAACGATAAACACTGAGAGAATTTCTAATGGAAAGATTGTCAAATGAATGCAACAAAACTTTGATGAAGAACACACGAATCATATTTGAATCTTAGAGAACATCTTCTCACTTTCAAACCTCACGATGAACATAAGCTGAATCATGACACTCTCTTTTACAGTCGAGGACTCAAATTCTACATCTTCTTCATCTCAGAAGTCCAAATCTACAAAGACTAACACTCAGAGCACCTAAATCCATCTCCATATTTTAGCTCTGTTGTGTATCTTTTATTAACATTCGATCAGAGTGTGAATATAAATTGAAACACACTCTATCTATATCATTAAACTAATGGATACAAGATATCCTTACTCAAACATTCTTTTACTCTTGTGTATACCCACTGATAAGTGTGGAAGAGGTCCCTATGTGGCCTGGTAGTGTGTACCCATGTAGAACTGTGGAAGAGGTCCCTATGTGGCCTAGACAGTCTATGTACTATTGTAAACCCCAATCCATTGTGTGAATAAAAGTTTATTTATATAAACATTTTGATGGTAGGTGATCACCACATGGAGTGGATTAATTCTTGGATTGAGATTGAGCCACTTGTTTTATTTCCAATGTGTTGCTTGAATTAGCCTTCTGTATATTATTTATTTACTGTACAATTTAGAAATCACTAATTTCACTTTGATAGTTAGTCTTGGAAAGAAGTTATAACTGACTTGACTTAGGATAATAACTTCAAAAGTAATATTATTGAAAAAAATTATGATTTCTGATTATTAATCAATCTTCTATGAAGTTACTTAAACAGTAAATATCTTATAACAGTATAACCTTGATTAACTGGGTTGTATATAATATTTAGAGAAACATGTTTTAGGAATATGTTTTATAGATGTTTTTATAGTTACTCAATTCACCCCTCCCCTCTTGAGTAATATACTCCGACCAAAATTTGGTATCAAAGGTTGTTTATTAGCACTCTATGTAATCTTATTCTACTATGATTTTTTTTACTTTAATGATCTATAAATTCCTGTTAATTCTGAATTTCTAACCCTTTCTAAGTAATAATTTATTATGGATAATATATTCGAATGTGATGTAACCAATAGACCATAATTCTTTAATGGAACCAATTATACTCAATGAAAAATTAAAATGAAAATTCATTTAGAGAGTGTGAGTTTTGAAATTTGGTAATCCATTATATATGAATACAAAATTTTTGCTACTGAAAGATTCAAATGGGATGAACCAACTAAAACATCCTACAATAAAAATAGAAAATCTATGAATGCTTTATACTTATCCTTATGAGATGAAAAGTTTAATAGAATTTATTCTTGTAAAACTACCCATAAAATTTGGGATACCATGTCTGTCTCACATGAAGGAACATCAAGTGTAAAAGAAATGACACATAATACTTATACTATCATCTATGATAATGTTAAAATGAAACCTGATGAGAATATTTTTGACATCTATCTTAGGTTCAATGAGATTTTCAACACAATGATTTCTCATGGAATAGAAGTCACATCCAAGGAACAGAAAATGAATATTCTTAGATGTCTACCTGACCGAAGGAGGAGAACCTCCGTCTTTATTAGAGAATCATGCACCATCAGCAAGATACCTGTAGAATAAGTCATTGGAAAACTGATGATGTATGAATAAGAGATGAAAGTCAACAAGGAAGAAGAGGATGAACCAAAGAGGAAATTTGTTGCATTCAAGACCACCACCTCTAAGCACAAATTCAAAGAGAAACTGGACGCTTCTATAGAAATATCCACCAGCAAAAAATCATCACCTGACAGTGATGAGGAGATGGCTCAACTATCTAACAGATTCAGACGACATTACAAAAAGAAGAAATTTTTCATAAATCCAAACTTCAAGGGAAAATATGACCAGAAATGAAATTGGAAGAAGGACTGGAAAAGAAGTGACAAAACTGATGGAATTTTCTATTATGAATATAAGCACAAACGACATTACAAGTCTGACTTTCCAAAGATCAAGTTAAAAAAGAAATATGAGTACAAGGATTGGATGTATAAAAAGGTAATAAAAGCAACTTGGAGTGCTTTTGAGGTCAGTTCAAGGGACCCAGAGACATCACATGATAAACAGGCCAACAAAGTCAATATGTAATTTATGAAAAACACATTTGAGGTAACACTGGACTCCCCTATACATAATTAATACTATTATGAAGATGAAAGTGACTATAAAAAATTACTAATGATGAAATGTTTGAATACTATAACATGCTTGAGGAAACCTGCAATGAACTAAAATACTAATATAAATCATTGAAGAAACAACATTCTCTAACTCTGATTATCAAATCTGAACTCACAACTGAAAAATAAAAAAATGCTCCACTGCTCAATGAAAACAATGAATTTAAAATGTCTAATGTGGAAATAAAGAGTTACTTAAATAATTTACTAATTGAAAAAATACCCTTACCCAAATTCTAGGAAAAAAATGGCCCCAAAATAAAACACTGGAATTGGTTATCAACCTGGTAAAAGAAACCTTGGAAGAACAAATTTTGTTTCAAAATCTAGGAAAAATAGTTTTACTCCCAGTTCTGGACTCCAATCAACAAATTCAATCAATTATACATATTCTATTGTTTCATGTTTTTTTGGACCAAATATAGTTTATTATTCAAATACATTACATAATTATTATAGGAAACCTATGGGGAAAATATGTGTTCATAAAGCACTTATTATTAATATTACTGGACCCAAACAAGTATGGGTACGAAAATCTATTTTTGGTTAATTTATTAAAGGAAAGTTGCGCAAAGAGATCCTGAAAAACACTGTGGTACTTGGATAAAAGATGTTCATGGCACATGACAAGAGACTACTCATGCATCAAGAACATGATAAAATTAGATGGAGGTCATGTCACATTTGGTGACAATTCCAAGGGAATGATTATTGTCCCTAGATAAATTGATAACACTAACTCAGTTTTAATTTCTAAAGTACTGTTTTTATGGTTTAAAATATAATATGATTAGTATATCACTATTATTTGATGATGTATTTCATGTTAGATTTGAAAATGATTCATGTAATGTCTTTAATTCTAATGATGAATTAGTATTTTCTGCATTAAGAATTTAAAATGGTTATTCTGTTAATTCATATTCCGTAGCTTCTCAAAATTCATCATGATTAAGTGTATTTCATATTGAATTTTGGATTTGAAATAAGATACTCGGACACTGTAATGTTCTCTCCATTATAAAACTTACTAGAAAATGTCTAGTTAAAGACTTACTCAATCTTGAGTTTCAAAATGACAAACATGTGTAATCACTGTGAAAAGTGAAAACAACACAATGTTTCATTCAAACCAAAGAAAGAAGTGTAAACTTATCAACCTCTCAAACATGTTCACATGGATTTATTTGGACTATGTAATGTTTCTAGTTTAAATGGGAAGCACTATGTTTATTTTCTGGTAGATGACTTTTCTAGATATATTTGGACCTTCTTTATGGCTCACAATAGTGAAGCATGCTCTTATGTTAATAAATATTCCAATTCTGTAAAAAATCATAGGGGACTTAGAATTAAATCCTTAACAAGTGATCATGGTCGTGAGTTTGCAAATCAAAACTTTGAATCCTTTTGCTCATATAATTGATATAGTCAAAATTTCTATGCCCCTAGAAGACATCGGCAGAATAGAGTTATTGAGAGAAGAAATAAAACCCTCCAAGAAATTTCTAGAACAATGCTTAATGAATATGACCTAACTATTTATTTTTGGGATGAAGATGTTAATACAGTGTGCTACATTTTCGATAGAGTGTTTTTCAGACCTATTCTTAAGAAGACTCTTTATGAATTATGGAACAATAGATAACATAAGGATAGCTACTTCGGCATTATGGGTTGCAAATTCTATATTCTTAATACAAAATACAATCCTGAAAAATGGCATCCAAAAGTGATGAAGGTCTCTTTTTAAGATATTCCATGCCTAGTAAAGCCTATAGAGTGTTATATAGAAGAACTAAATGAGTGGAAGAATATGTTCAGGTCAAATTTGATGAAACTGATTCACATGAGCCTAAAACCATTCTAGAGAATCCGGAGGATGATTTATCAAATCTGAACATCAATTCAAAATTGAAAAATTCTTCTGTGAAAGAATCTTTGAAAATTTACAACTCTAGAAATTCCTTAGAATCAATTCATAATGAACACGAATCTATTGAGGAAACTGAAATCACTAGTCCCTCTTTTTCTAGAACTGTTAGAACCCTTAAGAAACATCCCTCAGACGCTATTGTAGGAGACTTAGACAAATGAACTCAAACTAGATATTCTCTTAGAAATCAGGTTGAACATCAATTCTTCTTATCATAACATTAACCAAAAAACATTTATGATGCTATCAATGATGAATTTTGGGTGATGGCTATTCAATAAGAAATTAATTAGTTTGAAAGAAACATAGATTGGATAGTTGTTGAAAGGCCCAAGGATACATTTATCATAGTCACTAAATGGTTCTTTATAAATAAGGTAGTTGAATCTAGTAACATAGTTAGAAACAAATATAGATTAGTTTCACAAGGATATAGTCAATAAGAATTAGTTGACTATGAGGAGACCTTTGCACAAGTATCCAGACTTGAAGCCATCAGAATCCTATTTTCCTCTATTGCACATATGAATTTCAAACTATATCAAATGGATGTTTAGTGTGCATTCTTTAATGCGTATATAGCTGGGGATGTTTTTGTTGAACAAAACCCTATATTTACAAACCCTCATTTTCCAAATCATATTTTGAAACTATCGAAAGCTTTATTTTGTTTAAAGAAATCTCTATGAGCTTGTTATGACAGATTGAGTACCTTTCATATTTCCAAAGGTTTTACAAAAGGAATAGTTAATGCTAGCGTTTTTATAAAATGGATTGTTCATGATGTTATAGTTGTTCAAATCCATGTAGATGGACATTTTTTGGTTCTTGATAAATTCTTTATGTGTTGATTTATCTAAAATGATGCACAAAGAATTTAAAATGAGTTTAATCTGTGAAATGAAATTCTTTCTTGGATTTAAAATATTTCAAAAATAATGATGGGATTTTTATAACTCAAAGTAAATATACATGAGATCTTCTCAAACGTTTTGGATTGGATAGCACTAAAAGTAGTGACACTCCCTGAGTACCACTTGTAAGTTAGATCTTGATGAAGATGAAAAATCTATTGATCAAACCACTTATAGTGGAATAATTGAAGTTTACTCTACTTAACTGCTAGTCATCCGGAATTTTTTTTATTGTGTGTATGTGTGATCATTTTCAAGCGAATCTAAAGGAATATCAATTAAAAGTTGTAAAAATAATTTTCAAATACCTCAAGCATACACCCAATCTAGTACTATTTTATCCTAAAGGACAATCAGTGGAGTTAATTAGTTATTTTGATGCTGAATTTGGTGGCTGTAAGTGAGATAGAAAAATAACATATAGAACATTTCACCTTTTAGGAATGTCACTAGTATCATGGTGTAGTAAGAAACAAAATTTTGTTGCATTATCTATTATATAAGCATAATATATAACTGCTGGTAGTTGTTGTGCATTAATTTTTTGGATGAAACACACATTACTAGATTATGGAGATCAATTCAGACATGTACCCATAAACTATGACAACATAGGTGATATTAACATCTCAAAAAATACCATTTCACATTCTAGGACAAATCATATTGATTTAAGACATCACTTTTTGAGTGATCATTATCAAAACGGAGATATCACATTGGAATTCATTAGTACTGAATATCATCTTGATGATATATTCACCAAACCCTTAAATTCTGAAAGAATAGACCACATCATACATGAACTGAGAATTATAAATCTAAAATATATATCTTACTTTTCATGTCTTAATGATTCGATATCATACAGTTTTTTACTTTATTGTTTCATGATTATGGTTTCTCACCTAGTGTTTCATGTTACTGTCTCACCGTAAATTTCTTGCTTACTGTCACACCGTAAAGTTCTCATTTACTGTCTCACCATAATTTTCTTGTTTATAATCTCACCGTAAATTTCTCATTTACTGTCTCACCATTATGTTTGTTCACTGTCTCACCGTATCGTGCATTTACTGTCTCACCATAATGAATAGACACCATCTCACCATAAAAACACTTTATAGTATTTTCAATAAAAAACCGTATCGCGGTAATTATTTTTCCCCTTATTTATTTTCCCATGTTTTTTGTGATGTTTGGTATTCCTAAATGATAAAATGAAGAATGTATCACTAGATTATTCACTCGGGGGTTCTTTTACTTACTCATTTTGAACCCTTCTACATCCCTAAAACCCCACTCTCTATCGAACCTTAGTGAAATCCAAGAAAGAAACATCCTTCATCTTCAACACCTGAGAAGCGCAGCTCGAAGAAGAAGAAGATTTCACCTAATTTAACACCCGACAGACCTCTAAATCTGAATTTGGTCAACCTCATTGTCATACCTAAGAATAATATTTTCCCCAAATGGATTCTGTCTAGTAAGTCTCTGGTATTGAAAGTGTTAGAATAGCAAGGTTGGTTAGAGTGGTCCTTGATGGAAGATAGACCAATCTACCCTAAGTCAGTGTCTCAGTTTTACCAGTATGTACAGTTCTCCTTTGATTCTGGTGATAGTTATGTTGTAAGAAGTAGGGTCAATGGCCAATGATGCTAATTCTCATCGAGGTTATGGGTTGCATGCCTTAAGATAACTCACGAAGGAATATGTGAGGATTATCAGAGATAACCTCCACCCTCAACCGAATTCATTGATTTAGAAGATGATTTGAAAGCCTTAACTGGAAATGGAACCTAGAGGAGAGCCATTGTTGTTGAACTAGATGGAGAATCAAGGCTTCTTTTCAAGTTTATACATAATTTGGTGAGTCCCCGAAATTGTGATTTTGCTATTTTGAAATATCAGGATGTGTTTCTGATCCACCTTATGAAAAATGGGCATAAGATCACCCTATGAATTTATATCATACACCATATGTGTGAGCTGATCAATGTCACATCCAAGCCAACATCCCAATTTTACTCTCATCTAATCTCATCCATACTTCTTGCCAAAGGTATGGTTGGAACTAATGAGGAAGTGATTAAGGATTGTGAATTCTTCCTCTCAAAAGACACTATCAAAAGAATTAAAAGAAATTGGAATCCTTGGAAAAAGGAATGGGTGGAATACGATGATATAATTTATGAGAAATTTTGTCCAGTGGAACAACCCTCGTGACTATAAAATATTTCTGATCCTAGTTTGGAACCAGATGAGATTGTTGAGTATCCTGAAGAAGAGGAAGATGAGGCTGAAGTGCCACCTAGGAGAGCTATTATTTTTGAGGAAGATAGGAATACTATTCCTCATGAAGTTCTTGAAGAAGAATCCCTGGATCCTAAAGAAGATGTTAATCTGGAAACTCATCTCGAGGCTGAAAGAGAATCTATTGCCAAAAAATCTGAAAAGCATGAAATGGAAGTACTTATAGTGGAAGAGATACCTGATATGTTAGAAGTAAATCTTGAGAAACAGCCAATGGAACAATCTGTTCCTGAAATCATCCCTTCGTATGAAGAATGAATGGAGCTAGATTTTCAGATGGCTAGACAGGAAATGAGTGATGACCTTTGAGCAGGGTATGTGGATGTAACAGCCCGATATTTTATTAGAAATATTATTTTTAATTACTTTGATGTCTTGTGTTGTACGCTACACAAAGATTAGCTTGTACTATAAGCAACACCGTATTAGCTTGTAGTATACGCAACACTATTCTTGGCTAGTGTTACACACAATTTGAAGTTCGTTTTGTGGAAATTATTCTACGCAACATTAATTATAGATTTTGATTAATGAATAAATGAAATATGTTTTGATTATGTTATACGCAACACAAAATGGAGATTTCACAACACGCAGCCCTGACTTGGCTTGCATTACATGCAATCAAGACCTTCTTCGATAGCGTGTGTAGTACGCAATACCAAGTTTCACTAAACAAAATATTATTATAATATTATTATGAACTAGCCATTATGTATAGTAATACCTACTTTTTGAAATTTTATCTTTTGAAATGGACTTCATTTTTGGATTCAGAATATCGAAATTAGCGTAGCGTGAAATTTTGGTATTTTTCTAAAAACATTCAATTTTTGATGAATAGAGAAAATGTTGGGTTACTATTTAAAAACTGACTTTTTATTTAAATAATTATTTATTTTATTTAACTTTATTTTAGGTAAAAATTGATACATAATTCCAGTATAAGTTCATTATAATTCATTGGAATCATTTTATAATAATTTTATATATATAAAAATTTTATTGAACTTTTCATCGTCTTTTACCCACCTCCTAGAACAATTTGCAAATTTACATAAAACATAAATTTACCACTTCTGTGAATGTAATTTCAAAAGTTTGAGAGACACGGTTGATGTTAGTAAGCAAAATTTGGTTCAATGGGATAAAAATATTTTTTGGTGAATTGTAACTTTTTTAATTTTATTTACCACGGTTAAAAGTAAATAGGGTTATTAAGGGTAAAAGTGATATTATTATTACCCTAACACATGTCCTAATTCTATTGGATAAGTTTAATTCGACCAAAAACAACTATATGCATAAAATATGACTATTTAGGCCCACTTGGATTAGATTAGGACATTTTTTATTAATTTATTTAAAGAAGGGTTAAAATAGTTAAAATCAACGTTTAATAACTATATCATTTTTAATATAGGGTTATACCAATGATAAATTAGACTATAAATATTAATTATAAAGATAAAAATATTTCCTACATAATGGTATTTTATTTTTAATATTTTGACATTATCTAATGTAATTTATTTGTGTCACAATGATGATGCAGTAATTATCTTATTAATGAAATATTGACATAATTGATGTTATAAATACCAAAATAAATGTAATTCGATACTTTTTATGAATTAAACTAATTTTATTGGTTAATATGTCATTGTTTCCTCACGGATTACGGGGATGACCTCCTGGACAGGAGATTCAAACGTTCCGATCGGTTTCTAGCGGGTTTGTTCGTAGAACCGGAAACATCCAATGATTCCACATCCGTTTGGACCTACTTTCCAAAGGCAGGCGCTCATTAGCTTGTGGACTGATGAGGCTTAGGAATTTGCATTGGTCGAGAGGATGGGAGGTCGGACTCATCACACCTTTTTTAGGGGAATTATTGTCTACTCCGGGACTCTCTTTATAGATTTAAGTTATGTTCGTGAATCCTTATTATATTACCAAGTATAGAATGAGCATTCCTTTAGTTTTAACAATCAATGATTTAAATATGCAAGAAATTTAGAGAATCTTTTATATGTATTCGAGGTTCTTCATCAATAGAGAATCATCCATATCTGTTTAGAGATTCTTGGTTAATGGTATCCTTCAAAACATTTATATAAAAGTCTCTTGGTCATTATGATGACCAGGCTGGTTTTAAAGCCACTCAGTGGGGCACTTGAAGTTTATCGTCATTCCGAAGGACGTAGATTATTTCAAAGTTGGGATCCAACCCATAAATGGGCTACCTACGTATCCTTTGTTTTGGAAAAGGAATCAGAACCCACGTAGTTCGAGGAATGGGGTATGATGCTTATGATTGATGGCTCAAAGATGAATGTCATAATTACTTTTACACTCTAAGCTCACGTGAGTCATGCTCGGTGTGAGAAACAAGAGGTATTGGTAAAATTTTAGACAATTGTGCCATGAACGATGCAATCATAAGAATTTGTTTGGGGCTTATGTATGGATGACTGCCCAGATAGATGAAGGTTTAGGATTTACTTTTAGGGAGAAAATCCATGAACAGGGTCCACAAAGTTATATGTGCTTCATGGAGATTTGAATACTCTAATCTTGGGGCTTACTCCTAAGGAGGATGCCCAAGTTAGGAGGGTACTTATGATTGGGTTTTACTCCTGAAAAGGAAACCCAGATCAAAGGTAAATTATGACTGGTTAAGAGAAGGTTAAGGGGACTTGGGGCTTATTCCTGAAAAAGAAGCCCAAGGTTATGACTGAGTCTTATTCCTGAAAAGGAGACCCAGGTTTAAGGGACTTGGGGCTTACTCCTAAAAAGGAAGCCCAAGGTTATGACTGAGTCTTATTCCTGAAAAGGAGACCCAGGTTAGGGATTAAGGTTTGGGGCTTACTCCTGAAGAGGATGCCCATATTTGAGATTGAGGCTTATTCTTAAGAAAGATGCTCAAGAATAGAGGACTTGATTGGGGCTTACTCCTGAGGAAGATGCCCAGATCAAAGGTTTTATAACTGGGGATTATTCCTGAAAAGGAGACCCAAGTTAGGATTTTCTCATCTTAAAGGATGAGGTTGAATGAATGAACTCCCCGTATTTTAGTGACATAAGGATATTTAAATCACTAGACTTTGAGAGAGATTTCACAGAATTCCTTTCAGATAAGAAAGTCAAATCAAGAATTCATGCCATAAAATGGTTTTGAAGAGTGTCTTGAAGACTGAATCTTGAATAGGAAATGTGAAATGGCTTAAGAGGGGTAAAATGGGCAAGATGGGCACCCAAAAAGATAGGGGCGTGCAAGTCTTGAAAGGCACGCAAGTCCTGCGGCGGCGCGCAAGTATTGGTCGCGCAAGTATACTTGCGCGACATATGGTGTACTTGCGCGATTTTCAACCAGCATTGAAATGCTTGAGCGACTCTTTAGAAAACCCTTTACAATCCTCTTGAGGTTCTTCCAGAGAAGGGACGCGCAAGTTATAATGAAGGAATTAAGTCGGCGCCCAAGTGTTTGATAAGTTTCAACACATAGGCCTTCCTTCTTCTCTTTAGATCTTCCGTTCTAGGTAAGAAATTACCTTAGAAGTGTTCCGAAAGCTTTGAGAAGAGACTTGGGCGTCGGGAGCTTTAATCTGAGTTTCTGGAAAAAGATCCTCTCAAATGGGGGGCCCACAGGGTCTATTTATAGGCAAAAGAAGACCACGGGCGGTTACCGGGCGGTTACCAGTTAGGTCGCGCAAGTCACTTGCGCGACCAAGGGTGTCGCGCAAGTGTACTTGCGCGGCAGTGATAAAACTTGCGCGGTTCAATTGCTGTCGATCCTTTGTTCATGCCTTTGTCTATTTTTGATGTTTTATTCAAAGGTTGAATCACTTTGAGCTCAGATATTCCCTTTTCCGATCTTTAGATTCTGTGATTAAAGGAGCGTCAACAAAAGTCCCCCCTCAGAGTTGGATCCGGAGAGAAATGAGGATTTGACTCTGAGGAAATCGAATTCCGCCAACGGAAAAGGGAGGGCGCGCAAGTCTTTCAGTGCGCAGAGGGTGGCGCGCAAGTCTGCGTCGCGCAGGCCTTGAGCGCTCTGGGTGTGGCGCGCAGGTAGGCTTCCTGGCCTATAAATATACGGCCTCACCTCCGTACAAGTATCTGGATTTCCGGATTTCTCGAGCTCTCGCCGCGCAAGTCTTCGTCGCCGCGCAAGTCTCATGTTTTCACTGTTTCCTCGCTGCCGCGCTACTCTCAAGGTAATAAGGCTTGCGCGGAAATACTTGCGCGACGAAAACTTGCGCGGCACATGTATCACTTGCGCGACGTCTCCATACTTGCGCGCCTTAATGCCTTGGCCAATTTTTTCCAAATTTTTTCACAAATTTTATGAAAAATAAACCCACTTAAGAGTTTAATTTTTTCAACTCCTGTGCAGATTCAATGGCTCTTAGACCTGGATTAATTGATGAACTGGCTAGCAAGCGGATAGATGATATGATGAATATCATTGGCCCTGATTACTATACTGTCAAAGACAGTACTCTTCCAGATTTGGCTAAGTATCTGAAGAAATATCATCGCGACTTTCCTCACTGCACTTATCTACCTTTGTATAGTCATGGTCATCTGCAAGAAGTCATTATTCCAGAAGTAAAGAATTATCTTCTATTTTCTTGGTTTCAGAATTATACAAATTTTGCTTCAGCAAATATTTCAGGCGGAGGAGTATTTCAAAATGCTGGAACAGTGGAGAAGGATTATGTGATGCATCATAGCCCTTGCACACCAGATCTGAAAAAACATACACCTGAGCTTCAACCACATTGTCATCCTTCAATCTTCTGAAATGCTCAGATGGATCAATCCAAAGGCTGGAAGAAAAGTTGGGATTTCCATCCTGGGGGAGGTGTGAAGCCAACTTGGATGTGGGTATACTGGGTGCAACAGACTTGCGCAGAGTTTATTGAGGATCTGAAGAGAGCTGCAATATATGAGGCTGTTTGGGTTGGGCAAACATATATTTACAGACATGATAACTTCGTGCCAGAGATACTCAGCCACTGGAGCCCAGCGACTAATTCTTTCCATTTGACTCATGGAGAAGTAGGTATCAGTTTGTGGGATGTCCACAAGATTTCAGGAGCTCCAATCTTGGGCGATATGTATGATGAATTCATTCCTCCCAAGGTGACTTGGAATGATCCAGAGAAGACTCCTGCTTTGGCTCGAGAATTATTTAAAATCTTTCACAGGCTCAAGAGTTCAGAGACCTCATTAACTCATTTTAGAAAAGATATTCATCCGGAAGAATGGATGAATGTGTTTCTTACTGAGAAGAAAGGGATGGAGCCAAAAGAAAAAGGATACAAGAAAAAGAAATCCAAGGATACCCGGCCCAGACGTCCTACCACTTGACCAAAACCTGAGAAGAGAGGAGCTCCTGGCACATTCTGGCCAACTCTAGAAGCAGGAGAGTTTGAAAAATGGGGCTAGGAAGTGAATCAAAGAATTCCAAAGAAAACTCGTCTGGAGGGTTTCTTGGCAATGTGGCTCAGTGTTTATCTCTTGCCGGTCAGGGATTCGAAGGGAGGCGTTAGGCCAGGGACCTTCGTTATTGCGGCCAAATTGGCTGAGGGAAAAATGGTTGGGTTAGCTACCCCCATTTTAGCAAAGATTCACAGGAGTTTACTTCACGTCTTCCAGGGTAAATCTCCTTTAAGAATAGTGGGACCATTCCAGGTTTTGTGGGGATGGATCGCCACTCACTTCAGGACTTACAATGTACAGAATGGATTACAAATTCCTAGAATCTCTTTCAGACCATCAGTGCAAGAATTCTCTGGAATTGCTCCATTAGATGTTAATGGTTATGACATGAAAGTAAGACTAAGCATGTATAAGGAATTCAACTTCTTTCCTTATGGAAGTCCGCCATCTGGGCGGTTTGTTGATGATGGGAAAGCCCATTTGGATTTGAGGGCATACATGCTAGCTTGCAGGGATAGCGTGTTAGTAGCCAGGATTGATGGAGAAATCATATGCGAGGCCTATGCTCCATATAGATTTTCACGCCAATTCAAATGTTTTCAACAGATTGTTGTATCCCCTCCAGTACATGTCAGGGTAGAGCAACATCCGATGGTTGCTCGACAACTATGGTTGCTGACATCAAGAGAGAAGACTGGGGCAGTATTTGATCTACCAGTTGAAAAAGCGGCACATTATCTGACTACATTTTATGCTGAACACTGGATAGCATCATACCCTAAAGGGATATTGAATCACCCAGTATATCAAGTGGGAAAGAGGAAGAGGACTGTAGAGAAAGAAACTCTTCCTCATGAAGGTGACGCTTCTCCTCCTGAAATAGGTTCAACAGACTCCTCTTCCAGAACTGATTCATCGGATTATCACGATGGGGATGATGAGGCACAACCGGCAGCAAAGCGGTTTCGTGCACGATATAATCCTCCGTCCAGAGTTAAAAGACCCACTCCATCAGCTCCTGGTGAGTTATTTGATTGTAATAACTTCAATCACTGCTACTTTATAAAGTAATAAGTCTCATTTTCTTATTCTCTATCTGTAGTTGCAGGAGTCGGGAAGAAATTAAAATCAAAAATTGTAGGACCATCCTCACAGCCTTTATATCTAAGACCAGACGCTGTTCAGCTATGGCAGAGCTTATATTGTGATACTGAGACCACCTGGCTGGATTTGTGTGAGGGCCTACAACTTCCTGGAATAGGATATCATCTAGATTCTAAAGACCTTCAATACGGAGATAACCCCAATGAAGTGAGAGCTTACATCAGAGAGATGGAAATGTTCATATATGCCACTGATAATTCGGTTCCTATCACCAGGCGGGTGAAGGAAATGATTGATCGTGGCACCACTGAGGGGGCTGGTGGTTCTGGAGATGAGGAATGGCAAGAGTACGTGGCTCCTGAAGATGTAAGTTTTCTTATTTTCTTTGCAACTTGATTTTAGTTGAAGCTTTGTTTACTTAAGGAAGTTATTTTCTTCATCTTGCAGCTTGCAACGAAAGGAACCGGGGTTCCTTCGCCACAATATAGCCCTGGTGGTACTGCTATCAGGGCTGCTTCTGATTCTCCTCGCGAACCAGGCGAGATATCTCCAGGCCAGCAGGCCATGAATGATGCATTAGACATAGCTTTTCATTCTCCAATCCAAGTGCCAATAAGGGAGACTACTGATACTCCGAAAAAACAAAAGAAGCCAAGGCAACGAAGGAGGAAATCCATAGCTAAACGTTTCATTAGCAGTGGTAAGTCCTTCGAACAATCATGATTTTATACCCATAATCATATGGTTACTCATATTTCTGAGGATTGCAGGGGCTTCTTCAATTTCCCCTTTGAGGGAAGGGACTGATCCTTCTTCAAAGGTCGTGGAGGGTGCTGTAGAACAATCACAAACTCAGGCTGACTTGGTTGCTCCTGAAGAAGAACTACCATCCATTCCCAGTATCCCTCCTATCGCTGAAGATGCTGTCCAGGGTCAGGGGTTGCAGGACATAAGTCGGCAAGCAGACGTAGCAAATGCTCCCACTGGTGAGACTAATCAAGATTCTGAAGTATCATTGGATGAAATGATGAATCAAGGAATGACTTTTGAAGAATTTTATGATCATGCTAAGTTGTCATATGATTTAGAAGACCTTGGGCGTGAGTGTTACCCTTCGCCCAAATTTTTCTTTTAAAAAATATACTTCTAACCATGATGTAAAATAATATGCAGTTTCTTCCGTAGAAGCCGCTGAACTGTCAATTCCCGAAGAGGGTGTGGACACTGATGTCAACCCTATCATTGCAGAAACATTAGCTCAAGTAGAGCTAAATTCAATAAACTCTCATGAGACTCATCTTGAAAATCTTGTTGAAACTGGGAAAGATAGAGAGAAGTCTTCTCAGGTTGCTGAACCACCATTGGGTAATAGATAACAATATTTGTGATTGTACTTTATTCGCAAGACAATCCATTCTTTTGTTATCCTTTGAAGCTGACTAAACCTTTCAATTAATCATACAGGACCATCAACTGCAATAATTAGATCCGAAGATGAGGCCTCAGCCTCTGCCCCAACGGGAATTGAAAGTGAAGAAGCACAAGTCAGGGGGGAAAGAGCAGGACAAGGCACCTCCCTAAGTGCGCTAATTCCAGATTACATACCCCCTTCTGACGATGATATTGAATCAGATCCAGATATGCTTAAAGCATTCAGCTTTTCACGACGTAAGGCATGGAATAACATATGGAATATCATATCGGGGGTGCCTTTAGAAGAGCTACCATCAAAAATTTCCCGATTGTCATCCCAATTTGTTATAATGGGACTTGGTGGTTTTGGGTATGAAAAGATCCATGCTGCGGTGAAACAGATCATTTTCAGGAGGGAGCAAATGCAGACAAGTCGCGAAGATTTGACCAGAGTGAAATTGTCAGTCAACATAGGTGAATTTGAGGCTGCGATATCCCAGGATGAAGCTGATTATGCGGTCAAGATGAAGGATCTGAAGCAAAAAATCAAAGAAAAGGTCGTTCAGCAGGTGCAACTCCAACAACAGTTAGATGCTGTTACTGGGGAACTTGATCAGCTTAATAAATCATTGGATGAAACTTATATGAATGGCATGAAAGCCATTACAGATGCTAAGAAGGCACTTCAGCAAGCTGAAAAGAGTGAAGCTGGTCAAGTGCACGAGCTTCAAGTAACTGTTGATAAGGCTCAGGATGCTATACATCAAATGAAGACTTATGTTGACAATCTTCTGTAATTCTTGAAAAAGAGAAGAGATTCCAGTCTGTGGATGTCCTTCTAACTCTTGTGTATCAATGAAAAACACTTTCGTCTCCAATCATTTGTACCTGCATTCGTTCATTACCTGCTTCAAATTTACTTAAGCCAATGGGCCCAGTAAGCATAGTTTGATTTTTACTAGGATTATTACAAATAACCCTACAAACTTTGAATCTTTTAACTGCTCAATATTACCTAAATCATACAAAAAAATGTATATTTAGTGAGCTGGAACTTGACTTTTATTCAGAGTTCCTTTGTATTTTGTGTGGGCAGTTTAAAGTCATGCACGCCGGACATAAAGGGGCTAATGTTTAAGGTCTAAATAGCTTTGACCGAAAATGGATTAAAAAAATTGGATTCAATTCCTTGACAATTTATCTGAAAACATATTACCATACTCAAGTATGAGGGAAAAAATGTAAACTATGGCTTAAGAATATTTGAATCGGAGGAATGATATGAAAAAGAGATAAAAGGCATTAGAAGAAGTAGTTTCCAGGAATGAAGTTACTATTATTTAACAAAACCCGTTAGGGGGTTGAAATATGCAGGGCCACCTATGGGCATTGGCTGCATAGTCAAATAAAATAGCATCTTTTGGCTGACAAGTCTGTTATGTGGACTGTTTATGCAAGGCCACCTATGGGCACGTGCTGCATAGTCAGGCAAAAGAACTCCCAGAAATTTACTTTCCAAGTGCTAAAAGCTAGTGAAAGTTTATGGAGATTCAAATTTTCTAAAGCATAGAGTTTGTTGTATGGAAAGAGGTACTTGAATATGGAGAAGATATTTCCAAACAATAATATCGAAGAACTGGATGAACATCACTCCTACGAAGGTCTGACCGAAACGTAGGGAAGAAGAATAATCCATAGACTTGAATACTTTCAAATCATGAAAAAGGATATGGGACAAATACGTTAAGGATGGCTATTTTTGCGGATCCCTACATACTGTCGTTTAAGACAAATAAGGACAAAAGAGGCATTCTTCCCAAGAATGAAGTTACTATTATTTAACAAAACCCGTTAGGGGGTTGAAATATGCAGGGCCACCTATGGGCATTGGCTGCATAGTCAAATAAAATAACATCTTTTGGCTGACAAGTCTGTTATGTGGACTGTTTATGCAAGGCCACCTATGGGCACGTGCTGCATAGTTAGGCAAAAGAATTCTCAGAAGTTTGACATTTTTGTGACTAGAAGTCATGAAAAGGGTTATGAAGATCTGAAAATATTTAAGGTTAGGATTATAATACATAAAGATGGGTATTGTCCAATGTATATAGAGATACATAGGTCAATGAAAACCATAATCATGCTGTGGCTGGGTCCTAAATTGAAATTTTAACGTCGTGCAGGACGAAAGTATGAGTGATCTTAGTTTAGGGTCATAGAATTCGGACCATAATAATGAATACACAGTGTGTGTTTTCATGAGGACTTTTCAGCCAAGGGATTGAAAGTGAAATTTGGGGTTAGGCCCAAAAGACTTGGGACTGGATTCGAGGGACACTCGAATGTTCCTACGTATCCCATAAGGATGGGAATCAAGTCCACGTAGTTCTAGAACTACCCTTTGTACAAATTTGGTTCGTACATGTGAAGGGTGAAAGGGGACTTTAGTGCAATGATGTTTTAACCTGAGAAAAAAAATTTAGGCATTACCATGTATGCACGTAGTCTTTTTGAAATGAAACATGATTGAAAAATCAATGTCAATAATAGTTCTCTCTCAAGTGAGGAGATCAAAGAATATTGTAGTTTATTGTCGTACCGGAAAAAAGTGTTGTATAGTTTAACGTCATATAACAAGGACGAAAGTGAATCAATGTAAAGATATTGATTCCAGGGGCGGTTTCACGAATCAACATCATATGAGATGGTGGTGAACCGATGTGAAGAGATTGTTTTTGGGATTGAACCCTGGGAGGTTGCCGACATACCCAGCCTGGAGGGCAAGGATCAAAGTCCGTGTAGTTCAATTAAAGAATGAATCAATGATCAAGTTATTCTTGGGGACAATGATCTAATAAAAAATGTTGTTGGGACTTACACATGGTTAGTGGCCCAAGGGGAGTGTTATGGTTGATGTTCGCTCTAAGCTCACGTGAGTCATACTCGGTGTGAGAAACAAGAGGTAATAACAACCTTAACGATGCACAGTTTAATGTCATGTAGGACATAAAAAAGGGACTATGCAGTTTAAAGTCTTGCAGTTAGGACTATTGGTGCTGCACAGTTTAGTGTCATGTAGCAGGGACAAAATAACAGTTCAATGTTATGTAGGACATATCAAGGAATTTCTATACAGTTTAGCTTCATGTAGTTAGGACGATGAGGACAATATAGTTTAACGTCATATTGGACGAAAAAGGGGGACTGTGCAGTTTAATGTCATGCAGTAAGGACAAAAGAGTGTACCATTTTAACGTCATGTCGGACGAAAGTGCGAATAGTTTAAGGTCATATGCATGGACCATGGATGGTGCAGTTTAATGTCATGTTGGACCTTTGATGATTATATAGTTTTAACGTCTTTCTGGACGTGAGGGACTTTTATACAGTTTAGCGTCATGTAGTTAGGACGTCACAGTTTAATGTCTTGCTGGACATAAGGGATTTTCAAATAGATTATGGTCATATACATGGACCAGGGATGATGCAGTTTAAGGTCATGCCGGACGGTTTAGAGAACTTTTTCACAGTTTAATGTCGTGTGGGACGAAGTTGCAGTTTAAGGTCATACTGGACCATTACTGTACAGTTTAAAGTCATGTAGCTAGGACTAAAATAATATAGTTTAATGTCATCTCGGACATATACAGTTTAGTGTCATGTAGGACATATTTGCAGTTTAAGGTCATACTGGACCATTGCTGTATGAACCAATTGTAAGAGTCTTGGTTCTAGGAATAATATTTTGTGTTTATACAAAATACTTCTTCAGAAATCTGGCATTAGTTGGAGTCGTGATGTGTTCTCCATCCATTGAGATCAGAGAATACGCTCCATTGGAGTAGACCTTATGTATTGAATAAGGTCCTTCCCATTTTGGTTCAAGCTTGGGAGGCTTCTTTCCTGGTATCATTGGTGCTCTGAGAACCAATACCAATTCTCCCTGAATGAATGAACGAAGACGAACTTTTTTGTTAAAAGCTCGTGCTATCCGATTCTGATAGATTTCCAAGTGGTGCAAAGTGCACAATCTCTTCTCATCTAACTGTTCCAATTCATTAAACCGTTTTTGGGATTGCTCATCTGTTGATAACTGATCACAAATGGCTATTCTGAGTGAGGGAAATTGAACTTCAATTGGCAAGACTGCTTCTGTTCCATATACCAATGAATATGGAGTAGACCGCGTTGCATTGCAAGTGGTAGTCCGATAAGCCCATAAAGCATGATAGAGTTTATCAGGCCATGACCTCTTATCTTTATCTACCATCTTTTGCAGTATATTTGAAAGAGTCTTGTTGAAGGCCTCTATCTGGCCATTAGCCGCTGCATGATATCGAGATGAATGGTTGAACTTAATGTTGTATTCTTGATACAATTTCTTTACCTCAGAAGAACAGAAGTTGGTGCCGTTGTCCATCAATATGGTATGAGGGACACCAAATCTAGTAATGATGTTAGACTTGATGAATCTAACAATGCATTTAGAACTGACTTCTTTGAGAGGTACTGCCTCTGCCCATTTGGAAAGGAAATCAGTAGCAGTAAGAATGTACTTAAACTGCTTGGCCGTAGCTGAAGGGTAAGGTCCCACCACATCCATTCCCCATGTGGAAAATGGCCATGAGTATTTAGCTGTATGAAGCAACTCTGGAGGTTGATGAATGAAGTTGGCATATATTTGGCATGAATGACACTTCTTTGTGAACTTAACACAATCTTGTATCATTGAAGGACAGAAGTATCCAAACCTTCGAATTTGATCAGACAATCTATGTCCAGACTGGTGGGCACCACAGACTCCTGCATGCACTTCTTTTATGACAGCCATTGTCTCTTCACCATCAATACATCTGAAGAGAACTCCATCAAAACCACGTTTGTAGAGAATTTTCTCGAGGTGGTTTGGACCATCATAAAGAGTAAAATTGACCACACGTCGCCGAATTTGTTCTTTCTCGGCTCTATCAGGTGGAAGTGTTCCATTTTGAAGGTATTCCTTGATAGGTGACATCCATCCTGTAGTATGACCATACGGTTCAGGAATGGGACTAATTTCATTAATTTCCTCTGTTCTGACTTGAACATAAGGTGAAATTGCACGACGGTGGGCAATACTGATGGTTGTCTCATCTTGATTTGGATCTACTAAAGCTGTGGCTATATTAGCCAGTGCATCAGCTTGAGCATTTTGTGATCTTGGGACATAAGAAAATGTCGGTTCTGAAGGGAATTCCGACATTAACTCTCTGACGTAATCATACAAAGGGATTAATTCTTCTTTTCTGATGGCATAATCCCCATTGACTTGTTTGATTACCAGGTCTGAATCACCTTTCACCTTTAAGTGATTCACTTGTGCTTGAAGTGCTAACTCCAAGCCTGCAATGAGAGCTTGGTATTCAGCTTCATTATTGGTACCACCTTCCCACAACAAAAAGGAATAAGGTAACACTGCCTTATCTGGAGAAATGAGCACAATTCCTAAACCAACTTTGTTGAATTTAGGATTTTCCATTTTCTTCCCTGTTGGACTTCTAGAAGCACCATCAAAATACATTTCCCATGTTTGAGGACTCTCTTGAATAGAAATAACTTCCTCATCAGGGAGTTCGATATCTGAATACGTGTCTTCCACTGAAGGGTGTTCAGCCAGGAAATCAGCCAGAGCTTGGCCCTTAATTGCCTTTTGAGACACATACTGGATGTCGAACTGCTGTAGAATAACCGCCCACCTTGCCAGACGTCCTGTAAGCATTGGACGACTAAGGATGAATTTGAGTGGATTATTACGAGATACCAATTGGACCTCGTGATGTTGCGGGTAGTGTCTCAGCTTCTGAACTGCAAAGATTAATGCTAGGCAGCACTTTTCAATACTCGAATACCGGGTTTCTGCTTCAAGCATAGTTCTACTGAGATAGTAGAGACTATTTTCATTCCCATCATCATTCTTTTGAGCGAGAAAGGCACCCAATGATCGCTCTAAAGCTGTCACATAGAGGATAAGAGGCCTACCCTCAACAGGTGGCATGAGTACTGGTGGACTCAAGAGGTATTTCTTGAGAACATCAAATGCTTCTTGACATTCTTTAGTCCACTGGTAAGTGACTCCTTTCTTCAATAATTTGGTAAAGGGTAATCTTTTTCCTGCCCAATTGGCGATGAAACGCCGAATATAGGCTAAGTGTCCTTGAAGTCCTCTTAATTCTTTCAAATTCTGAGGAGGTGACATACCAAGGATTGATTTGGTCTTCTCAGGATCGACTTCAATACCACGATGGCGTACAACAAAGCCGAGGAATTTTCCTGAGGTTACCCCAAAAGCACATTTTAAGGGGTTCATCTTCAAATTATGTTGTCGAAGCTTGTGGAATATGACTTCCAAATCAGCCAAGTGATCAAAACGTTGTTTGGATTTAACCACCAAATCATCTACATAGCATTCAACAAATTTCCCTAGAAAAGGTTTGAAGATACGATGCATGGCGCGTTGATATGTTGCACCTGCATTCTTCAAACCAAAGGGCATCACCCGGTAACAAAACACTCCTTGAGGAGCTCTGAAGGCTGTATATTCCTCATCTTCTGGGGCCATTCGGATCTGATTATATCCAGAATATCCATCCATGAAAGAAAGTACTTCATAGCCAGCCGTCGCATCAATTAAGAGTTCTGTAATCGGAACTGGAAAATCATCTTTGGGACAATATCGATTAAGATCTCTGAAATCGATGAAAACCCTAATTTTTCTGTTCTTTTTCTTTACAGGGACAATATTAGCCAACCACTTGGGATATTGAACTTCTCTGACGAAGTTAGCTTTGATAAGCTTATCCACTTCAGCCTCGATTTTGGAAGCATATGTTGGGTGTGTTCTTCTCGCGGCTTGCTTGAATCCTCGATGTTCTTTTGGCAAACCCAAATGATGGGTGGCAACATCAGGATCAAGGCCAGGAATCTCTGTATAATTCCAAGCAAAAATATCTTTATTTTTCTTTAGAAAAGAAATATACATCTCTTGTTCTTCAAGGGTCATGGCCGCACTAATTAAAGTGGGGTGTGGATCTTTCTCTGTACCCAGATTTACTTCTCTGAGTTCATCCACAGTGGTAGAGATACCCTCTTCAAATGCTGGAGGAGCATCTCTAAGATCTTCCTCTTCCTCTTCATCATGTGTTATTTCTTCCATTTCTACTTGCAAAGTAAATGAAAAAATGAAATTCTCATGACCATAAGCGATGTCAAAATTTTCACATTTTGAAGAAGAAGCTTCCATTTCCGACCCTATTGATGATAAAGGGTCTTCATTGGGAATTAAAGAGGAGATGATGGATTGAGAATCGACATCAATATTCACCTCTGGTGTTGCTATAACTTCTTCTGGCCTGATTAGCGAAGTATAGACTTGTTGGATTTCAGCAGACGAAATGAAAACATCACCACTTATGCTTTCATTACTGCTTGGTAAGTTACCAATTTCTCCCATGATGTCTGGCTCGATTGCCGTAATTGACATTATGGATCTTTCCATAAGAGTATTTTGATTTGGGCCTATTCTGTCAATTGGACTGATAGGTAACACATAATCTGTACTCACATGTGAAAATGGATTTATTGGAATTTTTTCCAAACCATATGGAGCATTAACTTTGGTAATTTCCTTCATTGTAGATTTTTCTCTTCCCTTCATGTGATAAAATTCCGCCTCAATGTATTGAGACTCACATGTCTTGAACGGGGCCTTATCACCATACAATGTTCCAACTTGACCATCGAAACAGTATTTGAGACATTGATGGTATGATGATGGAATAGCTGCATGCTGATGTAGCCAGGGTCTTCCAAGCAAGATATTGAAAGCTGAGTCCTGAACAACAATCATAAAATCCGAATTGGAAACAAGTTCTCCAAACTGAGTTCTGAGTGTAACTTCTCCCAGTGGTTCTTGTTCATTTTTATCATATCCTTGCAACATCATGGTAGAAGGAGATAAATCAGATTCCGTGAGGCCCAATCGACGAAGTGTGCGAATGGGCATGAGGTTGACTCCTGAACCATTGTCAATAAAAGCTCTTCGAACATCTACACCATTTACTTTTCCAGATAAGTACAAAGGTTTTATGTGCCCATGCACAACATCATCTTCATCTTTATCAGTAAAAGATATCACTGCAAGGCATTCTGCAGGATTATTCTCTATGTGATAAATTTCAGCTGCAGTAATTTCAGCTTCAAACTCCTGAGGACTTGACAAAGCTTCGATGAGTGCTTCCCGAAGATCTCTTGATAGATTCAAAGCATCCAAAATTGATAATTTGGCTGGTACTTGGGCCAACTGTTTCAATATATCATACTTTTGATCTAGAGGTCTGCGTTTCCCAATAGGAATATTTGGTTTAGCAGGTACCTTGGAAGTAGATGCTTTGTAAGCTGATGCATCTTGTATTGAAGTTGGCAACATCCTTGGTTTTGGAAGATTAGACTGATTAGATCCATTTACTTTCTGAGATAAATAAGATGGAACCTTTAATCGATCTTCCAAAATAACTGTGCCGAAGCTGAGTTGGCCATTGGCAGAAGAACTTGCTTGTTCTTTTTGAGCTCGCTGAAGGGCTCTACCACGAGTTTCTGCTGCGTATACAGTGCTAGCAGGGGTATAATTAGAGTAGTGGCTTCGGAAAGATCCACGTCTTCCCCTATATCCTGAACCTCTAGAACTTCCTTGGGTTCCCTTATTTGATACAGGGAATTCCGGCTCATCAAGACTGGAATATGAATCTGTTAATTGAATCATATTAACAGAACCAAAGATTAACTCTTCGTCTGATAAAGACTCTGCCTGGTTAGCCTGTTTAGGCTGTGCCGTTTGGTGGGACGGTGCCCGTTGCTTTGAAGTAGATGGCATGAAATCTGCCAGAGTCAAAGACAATTTAGGCTTTGATGCATACTCATCTTCTCCTGATTCCTCTTTCTTCTTTGAATTGTGCTGCCCTTTTGAGGATTTGTCCTTTGATGGAGGCTTTACTGCAGCTTTTGTAGGAGACACAATTGGCTTCTTCAATTGTGTTCGCAAAATGGAATGGGTCCGATTGATTGTCTTTCTGACCATCCAATCATCATATTTTTTCGCAGTTTTGCTTTTGACTTCCTTCCACTCGCCTACTTCTTCTGGATCTGTAGCGGTAATACACGCTACATGAGCTGAAGAACCCTTCAATTTGACTTGTCCCAAGTCGACCATCTTTTGAAGGAGGTCTTTAAAGACAAAACACTCCTGGATGGGATGCCCCAACATTTGATGAAAGGGAAAATAATTGAGACGGTCTTCATCTCCTTCCTTGTTTGGCCTCTTGGGCACTGGTAATTGAACCAAATTATTTTCCAGAGCTGAAATGAAGTAACCAGGAACTTGCTCATTTCGGAAAGAGTATGTTTTACTCTTCATATCCTCAAATTGTTTTCGTCGTTGATCTTTTTGATCATTTGGACGAAATAGCCTTTGTTGTTGGCGTTCAGGAGGTGGAGCTCTTCGAGAAGATGACGGTTTTGAAGTAGAAATAGGTATAGGTGCCTGTTTAAGCATAACTGTAGCAGTTTCTTCTTTACCCATTCTTCTTCCTGGAGCTGATGGAATTATACGATATTTAACCTTAGCCTGTATAAGGGAATCTTCAATCTGTTGAGCGATTGAAGTAAGGTCTCGAAACCCTCCTGTGTATTTCACAGGGATCAATGACGTGCGTAATTCGTCACGCAAATTTGCCACATAGATTGGCAACAATTCCTCCTGAGGGAGTGATAAACTCAAGGAATATGTTAATCCCTTCCAACGAGCAATGAAATCAGAGACTCTTTCATTCTCCCTTTGCTTGCAGTTTGTAAGATCGAAAACTGTCGTTTTTGGAAAAGTTGAGCTAAACTGAAGAAGGAATTTTTGACGAAGATCCTCCCATCCGATGACTGACCGGGATTTCAAGCTTGTATACCAGACAAAAGCTGGTCCTTGCAAGGTTCGCACGAAGCATCTGAGTTTCACTGCTTCTTGCTGCTCTGGAGTTCCCATCATAGGATCACAACAAGATACGTAATGCGTCAAATGTTGTTCAGGGTCGCCTGATCCATTGAAAGTAGGGAAAATAGGGTTTCTAAAACTGGATGGAGGAGAAATTTAATCTACCCATTCAGGGTAAACTTTCTTTTCAGGTTGAACTTGCCCTCGTTTCCCTTCCATAGTTTCTAACCGAGCTGTTAATGACTCAATAGTAGTTATTAACTTTTGAGAAACGTCAGGTTGAACTTGGTTTTGGGTAGGTGCAATGAATGGAGCTTGGACAGACGTGGTGGTTGGTGCGGCAACTGATGGTAGTGCTGCCAACCGTTGTTGCGTTTGACCCGTAGGATTAGACCTCTGTGGGTGTACTGACAAAGGAGGATATTCTTGATCCATCTCAGTAGTTACAACAAATTCCTTCGGCTGTCGGACTTCAGCATTCTTAAGAAGAAGACTACTCTGAAGTAGTTCTGCATTCAACCTTCTTAATTCTTTCATTTCTTCCTCCTGTTGTGCAAATCTTTGCTCTAATGAGAGCGATTGACCTCCTTCAGAGTAAGGGTGAGAAGTAACCTGATTCTTTCCTTTCCCCTTATTGGATCCTTTTTGGAGAGGGGGAAGTGGGTTACTTGAAGGAATACCCAGATTTTGGGTAAGCCTTTGATTACGTGTGCGCACACCTTCTTCATCTAGGTCTGTGTGCGCGACTTCTTGAGCAGAAACCTCTTCGTCTGATCCCTCTGATTGAGCCTCATCTGGTTAATCAGCAGCAACGGCATTGATGACATTAATGGATGCATATTGCATGGAATCCTTTCTATCAGCATTTCTGTGATATTGTCTCTTTCTATGTCCATGATGAGACATGGAATTCCGTTGACTTGATCCCTCAGGAATTTCTTGGAGAACCGTCACTTGGAGAGAATCTCCTGACATCTTGGCTCTTCGTTCCTCTTGAGGCTTATTCCCTAATCGAGAGAATACTGACTTTCTCTGAGGGAGGGATTGAAGATTTGAAAAAGTCCCCAGTCCAGTGGACTGGGGGTGTTCCTGTTGCTTCCGCTCAACTCCTCGAATCCCATTCGTTGACTCTGAGGGTTGGGTTAGAGAAGTCCCCAGTCTGGCAAGCTGGGGTGTCTCTTGACATGCTATGTCTGAGATCGTCTTGAAATCTCTTTTGATCTTGCGAATCTTAGTTCGGAAATTAGCTGGATGCATTAACCTGTATCCACTTTTATCACCTGGTTCAACAGACCGTTGGATGATTTCCGAAACTTCTGTCATTTGATGACGTGTTTTCTCCAGACGAGAGGCTTGTGAAATATTCTCGCCTGCTTGATGTAGGAGCAATTCAACAACATTTTCTCTATATACTTGATTTTGAGAGGAACTAGTTGAAGCTTGATCTCGAGCAAGCTTTTGATTATGAACAAATCCCATTGACTGTGGCCGGCCATGGGCAATAACATTGCATGAGACCATTTTCGGCGGGCTTTGCTGACCGGAAAGCACTGTGAAATGTAGTGCTCCGTGAACACCCCATCCTCTGATATGAACATTAGATGGAGCATTGGAAATTAACTGACGCAATCTTCTTAGTGCGCCAAGGCATGAACGTTGAAGGGTTCTCTGTTGCTTTTCAGCCTTCGGATACCGAGAGACTGATAGAGATGCCAAATCAATCTGGCATTGTAACCCTTCTATTATCTTAAGATGATTTTCATATTCATCGTAAGATAATAACTTCTTCTTTAATTGACAAAGAGTTTTCCATATGTTGAGACGAATATCATGGATTCCATCATCCGTCAACATCTTTGGAATGTCGTACTGGGAATCAGCCAAAGGCCAAAACATGACTGGTACTTCACCTTTTGCCAGTTTTTTCCTCATGTTCAGCATTTCCTCTTTATCATTAAATGAAGATTCTTCTACCTGTTTGGACCAGAGTTGGTGTTTCCTTGTTGCTTCATCAGATTCAACAAGATTGGTAGAGAAATCACTATTCATGATGGAAGATGAATGACCCAGGGAAGGTTCGGAGAATAACCTGAACCCCAGGCTATCTTCTGATGGAGAAAGAGTGTCACCTGCCAATAGTAAAGCATCAGACATGACTGGTTTTACGTTTGCAAGTGCCTCGAGATAGGAGGGATTTCTCGTCACTACATTGCCTTTTGAAGAATTTTCGAGACAACGTGAATCACTACTGCGGAGAGGACTTTCGCAGCGAAGTTCATCACCATGAGGAGGACCGTCATGATGGGTTACATCAAAAGATGAAATCTCTTGCTCCTTGGCCTTCTGACCACACATAGGGTTCCTGTGGCTCTCATCTGAAGAAGAAACTTCAAGATTGACCGAATTTTCATGAAGCAAGTCTTCATGAGGAAGTGTCTGTTGAAGACCTTCAAAATTAATGTTCCCGTTATTGGGAACTGAGGGAGTATAATCTTGAATTCCGACAGATAAATGTCTGAGGGCTTCAAGAACTCCAGCATCGAGCAAGGCCTTGTTGCAGATTGGCCTTTGATCTCCTGACTGTGCTGGGCGGATCTTTTTCTTAGATGCCTTCTTACTCGCTTTAGAAACCACTTGATGACGAAAGTGATTGCTCTGAGCAGGTGTATGTGCCTGATCAGGAAAGATGGTCAGGTTAGGCTGACGATCATCGCTCAAATCAGGTGTATGTGCCTGACTTGGTTGTCCGTATGATATGGGGGAGTATGCCTCATAACCCTCTTGGACTGGAACAGATGTGTGTGTCTGTTCCGGAGTGAATCGTTGATGTGTCACTCCATTGCTAGGGATAGATTTATGTGTCTGTCCCTGAGATGATGCTGAAGCTGTTATGATATCCTAGCAAGCATCCAGAATATGAGCAGGAATTTGCTTCTGCTCTTTCACCATTGACAAAATATGTTTGGTGACTTCAGCCGCCGGAACAGGGATATACGTCCATTCCGGGCTTGGAGTAGGTGTATGTGCCTGCTCCTGTCCTCCTTTTTCTGTCAGTGAATCCTGACAGTACTCAAGTGTGGAGGCAGAGAGTTTAGTCTGCCTCCTGTTTGTCGTCGGGGCTTTCCGACTGACTTCTCCGTGCGCTACCAAGCGAGACTGTTGGTAGGCTTGATTAGTATTAGCAGGTGTATGTGCCTGCTGATTACACATTGCCAAACGCGGTTGACGAGATCCATCATATGTAGTCAGACGAGCCTGCTGACTAACTGATGATGTATAAGCAGGTGTATGCTCCTGTCTATGGTACTCCGCCGGAATTTCCTGGCGGGATCGGCTTGATGCTGTCAGACGAGCCTGCTGGACAGCTGAATTAAAACGGGAAGGTGTGTATTTCTGCTCGTTGTTTGCCACCAAGATAGGTTGGTGGACTTCTCCGGAGATGGCAGGGATGACAACCTGCCTATTGTTAACCGGATTCCATCTCTGGCGGTTCATCTTGCCTGCTCGGGTTCGAGGAACCTGAGCTGAATGCCTGGAGTCGGTACCCTCATCATGTTGAGGGCGCACTACCGCACGAGTCTGGTGGCGATTGTTGATGGGAGCCCTCGGGAAGGACTCCTGTCTTTTTGAATTAAGGCCCCGAGGGACCTGCTCATTCACTTCCTCGGAGTAAGGGAGTGAATGTAAATTGTGTTCCGAGGATAACGACCCGAAACGGTTGGAGACGGTAGTCAGCACCGCCTGCTTCTTGATTGCTGGCCGCCGTTGTCCGGACGACCAGGTAGAGTTGTTAACTTGGAGGGCTTGACGAGCGGCCTCCAGAGTTGGGATAGTACCGTTGCGACGGTACTCCTTAACCAGTGCATTAGAAACACAGCGTTGAAGACGCTGAGTTGGTGATTTCATCCTCAGAGCGGATGACGTTCCAGCAGGAGTAGCAGTATTGGTTTTCACAGCAGCAGACCTCACAGTAGAGGTGTTCACAGCAGCAGTATTCACTGGGGTGAATTTAAGGAAAGCGATTTTTGCAGAAGATCTTGAAAAAAGAGTGCCTGTTCCATGTAACAAACATTATCAAGATGAATCTGGCCACTGCATCTTTTGGAAGAGCATATGTCAATGATTGCTTTGTTGGCCCAAGGGGCCTAACAAATAAGAAGAACATCACTTTAACTTGGTTAAGGATTCACGTCGGGTTCACCATTTTTGTTTCCTCACGGATTACGGGGATGACCTCCTGGACAGGAGATTCAAACGTTCCGATCGGTTTCTAGCGGGTTTGTTCGTAGAACCGGAAACATCCAATGATTCCACATCCGTTTGGACCTACTTTCCAAAGGCAGGCTCTCATTAGCTTGTGGACTGATGAGGCTTAGGAATTTGCATTGGTCGAGAGGATGGGAGGTCGGACTCATCACACCTTTTTTAGGGGAATTATTGTCTACTCCGGGACTCTCTTTATAGATTTAAGTTATGTTCGTGAATCCTTATTATATTACCAAGTATAGAATGATCTTTCCTTTAGTTTTAACAATCAATGATTTAAATATGCAAGAAATTTAGAGAATCTTTTATATGTATTCGAGGTTCTTCATCAATAGAGAATCATCCATATCTGTTTAGAGATTCTTGGTTAATGGTATCCTTCAAAACATTTATATAAAAGTCTCTTGGTCATTATGATGACCAGGCTGGTTTTAAAGCCACTCAGTGGGGCACTTGAAGTTTATCGTCATTCAGAAGGACATAGATTATTTCAAAGTTGGGATCGAACCCATAAATGGGCTACCTACGTATCCTTTGTTTTGGAAAAGGAATCAGAACCCACGTAGTTCGAGGAATGGGGTATGATGTTTATGATTGATGGCTCAAAGATGAATGTCATAATTACTTTTACACTCTAAGCTCACGTGAGTCATGCTCGGTGTGAGAAACAAGAGGTATTGGTAAAATTTTAGACAATTGTGCCATGAAAGATGCAATCATAAGAATTTGTTTGGGGCTTATGTATGGATGACTGCCCAGATAGATGAAGGTTTAGGATTTACTTTTAGGGAGAAAATCCATGAACAGGGTCCACAAAGTTATATGTGCTTCATGGAGATTTGAATACTCTAATCTTGGGGCTTACTCCTAAGGAGGATGCCCAAGTTAGGAGGGGACTTATGATTGGGTTTTACTCCTGAAAAGGAAACCCAGATCAAAGGTAAATTATGACTGGTTAAGAGAAGTTTAAGGGGACTTGGGGCTTATTCCTGAAAAGGAAGCCCAAGGTTATGACTGAGTCTTATTCCTGAAAAGGAGACCCAGGTTATGACTGAGTCTTATTCCTGAAAAGGAGACCCAGGTTTAAGGGACTTGGGGCTTACTCTTGAAAAGGAAGCCCAAGGTTATGACTGAGTCTTATTCTTGAAAAGGAGACCCAGGTTAGGGATTAAGGTTTGGGGCTTACTCTTGAAGAGGATGCCCATATTTGAGATTGAGGCTTATTCTTAGGAAAGATGCTCAAGATTAGAGGACTTGATTGGGGCTTACTCCTGAGGAAGATGCCCAGATCAAAGGTTTTATAACTGGGGATTATTCCTGAAAAGGAGACCCAAGTTTGGATTTTCTCATCTTAAAGGATGAGGTTGAATGAATGAACTCCCCGTATTTTAGTGACATAAGGATATTTAAATCACTAGACTTTGAGAGAGATTTCACAGAATTCCTTTCAGATAAGAAAGTCAAATCAAGAATTCATTCCATAAAATGGTTTTGAAGAGTGTCTTGAAGACTGAATCTTGAATAGGAAATGTGAAATGGCTTAAGAGGGGTAAAATGGGCAAGATGGGCACCCAAAAAGATAGGGGCGCGCAAGTCTTGAAAGGCGCGCAAGTCCTGCGGCGGCGCGCAAGTATTGGTCGCGCAAGTATACTTGCGCGACATATGGTGTACTTGCGCGATTTTCAACCAGCATTGAAATGCTTGAGCGACTCTTTAGAAAACCATTTACAATCCTCTTGTGGTTCTTCCAGAGAAGGGACGCGCAAGTTATAATGAAGGAATTAAGTCAGCGCGCAAGTGTTTCATAAGTTTCAACACTTAGGCCTTCCTTCTTCTCTTTAGATCTTCCATTCTATGTAAGAAATTACCTTAGAAGTGTTCCGGAAGCTTTGAGAAGAGACTTGGGCGTCAGGAGCTTTAATCCGAGTTTCTAGAAAAAGATCCTCTCGAATGGGGGGCCCACAGGGTCTATTTATAGGCAAAAGAAGACCACGAGCGGTTACCGGGTGGTTACCACTTAGGTCGCGCAAGTCACGTGCGCGACCAAGGGTGTCGTGCAAGTGTACTTGCGCGGCAGTGATAAAACTTGCGCGGTTCAATTGCTGTCGATCCTTTGTTCATGCCTTTGTCGATTTTTGATGTTTTCTTCAAAGGTTGAATCACTTTGAGCTCAGATATTCCCTTTTCCGATCTTTAGATTCTGTGACGAAAGGAGCGTCAACAGTCATGTTAGTATTGATTAAGTTAACTTTTTTCTAACTAATCATTCTGTTATGATATTCAAAATAATCAATTACCAAATAGTATCAAAATTGACATAAAATAGTTTTTAAAACAAATATTATATTATTAATTGTTATTTTATTCCTAAAAATCGAAGGTTCAGACAAATGACTTAGATAATGTTATATATGTTAATAGTAAACATAATGGGGTTCGTTTGCCTTGTTATAGTAATTTTATTAATCATATAGTGTAAGGAAACAATAAGACATGGTAAAAGAAAAATTAATTAACTTCAAGTTAAATCTAAATGATAAGGTTAAAATAGAACCCTAAACTTGTCTAAATTCTATTGGATGATAAGATTTCGACCCGTCCCCACCTGATCTTCGAAATAAATCAATTTGGAGCTATTAAAAACCGAATATGAATTTATAATAAAATAATATTTTGAGTTTTTCCAAAGGTGCCCCTCTCCTCCCTTATAAAAGGACACCTCCTCCATCTCTTCCTCACACCACTTTGAGCCTTCATTCTCGGCCAACCCCTGCCAAATTCCCTTATACACTTCCCTAGAAACATCCTAGAGGTCCTGGTCTTCTTTAGAGGCCAATTTTAGTGCCCTAAGAGGAGGTCTCAAAGAGGCGCTTCAAAGAAGAGGTAATGACCGTTACCGATTCTTTCAACATTATTTCTTCTTCCACTTCTTATTCTTTAGTTGTTTCATTATGAAGTAATAATATCAGTATCACTCATATACTGATATGTTATTATAATTATGAAACTACCCTATTTCACCATCTATCCATCTTACGGATAACAAAATCACCGCACGTGCGTACGTACTGAGTACCGTCTCCACGCCGTGGTGTAATCTATTTTTCCAACACCACCATACTTGGATGGGTATAATGGTGTAAAGAATAAATATACATAGTTATTATAACATCATAATGATTCTGATATATTGTATCATCCACTCCAATTCAATTCAAAAATTATGGGAACGATATCATCGCTCGTGCGTACGTACGGACTACTGTCTCCACGACGCGATGAGATTCATTTTGAATGATTAACCATTCATGAATGATTATAAAGTATATATAATAAGTCATCATGAAATATATGAAATAATAATTATACTGTATTTATGTATATATATATATCTCTATGTTATCTATTTAGTTACATTCAATTCCATAAGGAAAAGAAAACAGCGTTTATGCGTACGTACGGCCTACCGTCTCCATTAACGGTGTATTTCATTCCTTTTATCGATCTATAACATATATCTGTATATGATGAATATATATTATATATAAATCATTTTTTACATTCTGGGAATATGTAAATCAGGATATAAGTAATAATATCAAGAACAACAAGTCGAAACACATATGATAAATGAAATGATTTTACCCAAAATGCTGCTTTAACATGAAATTTACAGAAGAACGAGTAATATAAAGTCATAATTGAAACATATATGATATCATAACAATGAATATGACTATTTAATAAGTCAATGAAATTATTTAAATCATTATACAGGAGGTTTGGATCCATACGAGGCATATCAGACCAAAGGTAAGGGATAATTATTCCAATCTAATTCTTATCCGAGATTGTTTTTTCGTAAGTATTTACCGGGATTATGATTATTATCCATGTCCATATGTTCTAAAAATGTTTTCATAAAATGTTTACTTTTCTTCCGTTTATTTTTAAATTCATTTTTACCCTTTTCTACTTTTACCACATCGTATGGAATGAATCTTTTTTTTACGAGGTACTTTTTTGACTTTTCCAGCAAAAGTAAGAGAAGAATGTTTTTAACATATACAGCATGAATGGATTTTTACGGTTTTATAAAGCCTTATTTTCATGAAGATTCCTCCATAATATTTCATGACTATTTTCAAAAAAATATCCTTTTCTTTTAAAATTTTCATGGCATTTTGTGAAAAGAAAATTATTTTGAATAAGAAAGGATATTTTCCTCAAGAATTAATTTCAAGTGTTTTATCAAAACCATTTTCAATCTAAGATGAAATTAATTTATATTTGTATGTTTCAAGTATAATGTCTCTATGATTTACATTGTTTCACTTTTCTTATGATGAAATGATATCCATTATTTTTGTATGGATTATGTTATTATGGGATGATGTTTATGAAACCCATTTTATTCTTTGGATTATGATGAATGATTGTTGTTTATGTTGGGGAACAATTAATAATGATTTCATTATGAGATGGGTGGGACCTATATCTCCCTCCAATGCATTGGGTAAAGATTTCTATATCATGGGATAAACATGGCTGTAATGGTATGTTAATCTGGTTCAGTGTTACAGGACTGAAACGAGGAGTGAACTCGATTCAGAAAGGGACTTTGTCCACTAAGATGGTCTTGGCAGCAATGCCTTGGCTACAATGGAAGTCATAACAAGTGCTGAATGTTTTCCACAATTATATGTTTTATTACCATGCTAGTTTATCATGATTAATGTTCCCTTATGATCTATTCTTTATGTTCGTCCATGATTTATGTCTTTTCTCAAGATTTTGATGTTTATATTTTATGTTCATGTTTTTGCATTCAAATGTTTATGGATTATTTTATGTTCTCTATGCTTACCCTTACTGATCATTTGAACTCACCCTTATTATATTTTCTTTTCCACAGGATTTAATGAAATTTTTTAGTTAAGAAAACATATGGGGAAGATCTTTACGGGAGATGTTGAAGATATTTCACCAAGATAAGAAGATTATGTTCCGAGTTTCTAAAGACACTAAACTATTACAGTCCTTTGGTGTTTTTTATTATGTATTAAGTATCCCACAAAAATAATGCATCGTCCATGTACGTCAAGCTTCAAGCCACTACAGTTGGTATCAAAGGAAAGGTTTAGTCAACCTTTAGAAACTAGGATGCGAAAACGTTAGTGAGATCCCTAGATATATTTCTATGTTTTGTCTAGGGATGTCACTAAGGATAAGTATACGTATATGATATAGTCATAGAATTACGGTAAAAATATTATAATTAAACCTAAGATGTTAGATGTCGAAGGTACTCCCCCATGATTATTTTATATTCCTTGTATGATTTTTTCCTCTCACATAATTCTTTTTGTGTTTTATTCAATGGAGGGAACCATAAGGAGTTCTTTTAACATTGAATCCAATAGAAAAATTGGTGACTATGAGCAACAAAATTGTGTAATGCCTAGAGAGAAATATATTGTGATTATGCCAAATCAGTCATCGCGATATATGATTGAGAAGGTGAAATTTAGTGGTATGCCTAATTCATCAAATAAGAGTAAGATAGACTTTTATGCATGTTCGCATGCTGGGGAGCATAAGGAAAGGAAGATTGAGATTTCTAAAGAAGGGAAGAAGAACCTTGAGGAATACCTCAAATGGAGGGACATACGTTATCTGTGTGGAGAAAATGTTCAGAGATTGATAGACTGTTATGGAGTTCAATGTCTTATTTTTGGAGAACATGGGTATTACCCAACTCAATGCCCGGACCTAAAAAGTTTCTTCTAAATCAAAGAAGGACTTATTCCAGGAAAATCATTGAAGATGATGGATTAAAGTGGTTATGTATTGGTATTCAAGAATAATGTTGTTAAGGTACTTTTATGGTGTATTATAATATTTTTTGTATTAGTCTATTGTGGTTTTCAATAATTTTATGGTACCTGTAGCCATGAAAAGTGATTCAAATATTTTAGAAAGCAGATGATATGCACATACTGAAGGGATAAAGAGAAAATGAAATGTTTGACAGTATTCATGAGCTCATGATTGATATAAGGACTAAGTGATATCATGGTTTGAGTATATAAAATTTTGAGGATTTTGGTATGTGGAAAGTGTTAAATTTTAATTGCATTCAGGATTTCACTAAGGTTCAATGGGTATTCATTTTTTTCAAGAGAATGCATGATTAAAGCCTTCAAATGTTTGGAATGTGACCAAAAAGACATATATTATGATATATGGAGATCAACGATGGTATTAACATGATTGGTATATGAACTCTTTGGTAATCGTATTCACTATAATAGGAGATTAGACAACAGTATTTTGGATAAGCTTAGAGATTGGAATGGATTATGTTGGACATAAGTTAGTGTTGTTTAAGGCTAGAACTTTTTCAATATTATTGATGGAATGTTATAAATTTTTTTAGAAAAAAAGGACAACCTGCAGAACGGGCGACACCCCGTCACGTCGAACAAGGTTGTGGGAATTGAACCCACAACCGAAGTGTGACAGGCCTTTATTTCCAACCACTGGCCTACAGGAAGTCCCTGGTTAGTAGAAACTAGTTTAATTTTATAAATCGGTAAGATAAATAAGGTAAAAGTCCATTTTTGGAACCATATTCGATTAATCTCACCATAAGATAGACTTATAACTTTTTCTAACATTATGTTTGAAACGGATGGAATGACCCATCATTTTGTAACATGATCTGCTAACGCTTCACAAATAACAAATTCAACTTCATTTTTTTAAGAGATGTACTGTAAATTGTTCAATTCACGAACAACAGTGAGATTGTACCAAAATCATGTACGTATTTTTTAAATTCATCAACTTTAGGGAAATGATCTTGAAAATCATAAATTTTGTCCTAGTGCCCTTATATCCGATGAATCAGATGATACCCTAGATCATCACAAATTTATGGCTTTGTGATTTTTGTCTTTTTCATGGCCATGTTCTCTACCACTCTCCATCGGAACATGACAGTTAGATTTCTCTTCCATATCCATATTTTCACCTATGTTCTCCTATGTGGAAACCCAGTGATGAGTTAATCTGGGTAACCATTACATTTCTAATGTTCCTTTTTAAAATGATTTTTTAGTAATCTTTCTTTTACGATGTGAGTTTCTATGAAAGAAACTTTCAAGTAGTAAACCATTTACAACCCCGATGAATTTCCAGGGCGAAATTCATTTTAAGGGGGCTAGAATGTAACAGCCTGAGATTTTATAAGAAATATTATTTTTAATTACGCTGATGTCTTGTGTTGTACGCTACACCATGTTTAGCTTGTACTATACACAAAACTGTATTAGCTGGAAGTATACACAACACTATTCTTGGCTAGTGTTACACACTATTTGAAGTTCGTTTTGTGGAAATTATTCTACGCAACATTAAGTATAGATTTTGTTTAATATATAAATGAAATAAGTTTTGATTATGTTATACGCAACACCAAACGGAGATTTCACTACACGCAGCCCTGACATGGCTTGCATTACACGCAATCAAGACCTTCTTCGATAGCGTGTGTAGTACGCAATACCAAGTTTCACTAAACGAGATATTATTATAATATTATTATGAACTAGCCGTTATGAATAATAATACCCACTTTTTAAAATTTTATCTTTCAAAATGGACTTCATTTTGGGATTCAGAATATCGAAATTTTCTTAGGGTGAAATTTTGGTATTTTTTTGAAAACATTCAATTTTTGATGAATAGTGAAAACACAGGGTTACTATTTAAAAACCGACTTTTTATTTAAATAGTTATTTATTTTATTTAACTTTATTTTACATAAAAATTGATACATATTACCAATATAAGTTCAATGTAATTCCTTGGAGTCATTTTATAATAATTTTAGATATATAAAAATTTTATTGAACTTTTCACCGTCTTTTACCCACCTCCTTGGAAAATTTGCAAATTTACATAAAACATAATTTTTCTGCTTCTTTGAATAGAATTTCAAAAATCCGAGAGACACGGTTGATGTTATTATGTAAAATTTGGTTCAATGAGATAAAAATAATTTTTGGTGAATAGTAAGTTTTTACTTTTATTTACCACGGTGAAAAGTGAATAGGGTAATAAAGGGTAAAAATGATATTATTATTACCCTAACACATGTCCTAATTCTATTAGATAAGTTTAATTCGGCCAAAAACAAACGTAGTCATAAAATATGACCATTTAGGCCAACTTGGATTAGATTAGGACATATATTATTAATTTATTTAAAGAAGGGTTAAAATAGTTTAAATCAAAGTTTCATAAATAAATCATTTTTAATATAGGGTTATGCATAAGATAAATTAGAATATAAATATTCATTAAAAATCTATAAATATTTCATACATAATGGTATTTTATTTTTAATTTTTATACATTATCTATTTTAATTTATTTATGACACAATGATGATGTAGTAATTATCTTATTAATGAAATATTGACATAATTGATGTTATAAATACCCAAATAAATGTAATTTGAGACTTTTTATGAATTAAAAAAATTTTAAAGGTTAATATGACTTGTTATTATTGATTAAGTTAACATTTTTTGAACTAATAATTCTGTTATGATTTTTAAAAAAAACAATTACAAAATAGTATCAAAATTGACATAAAACAGTTTTTAAAACAAATATTATATTATTAATTGTTATATTATTCCTCAAAATCTAAGGATCGGCCAAATGACTTATATAAGGTTATATAAATTAATATCAGTCAACATGGGGTTCGATTGGCTTTTTATAGTAAGTTTATTAACATTATAGTGTAAGGAAACAAGAAGACACGGTAAAAGAAAAATTAATTAACATAAAGTTAAATCTAAATGATAAGGTTAAAATAGAACACTAAACTTGTCTAAATTTTATTTTATGAGATTATTTCAACCCATCCCTACCTTATCTTTGAAATAAATCAATTTGGAGCTATTAAAAACCGAATATGACTTTATAATAAAATACTATTTTCAGTTTTTCCAAAGGTTCCCCTCTCCTCCCTTATAAAAGGACACCTCCTCCCTCTCTTTTTCACACCACTTTGAGCCTTAAATATAGGCCAAACCCTGCCAAATTCTCTTCTAAACTTTCCTAGAAACATCCTAGAGTCCTGGTTTTCTTCAAGGACCAATTTTAGTGCCCTAAGAGGAGGTCTCAAAGAGGCGCTTCAAAGAAGAGGTAATGTCTGTTACCGATTCGTTCAACTTTATTTCTTATTCCACATATTCTTCTTTAGTTGTTTCATTATGAAGTAATACAATTATTATCACTCATATACTGATATGTTATTATAAGTATGAAGCAATCCTATTTCACCATCTATCCATCCTACGGAAAACAAAATCATCGCACGTGTGTACGTACGGAATACCGTCTCCACGCCGTGGTGTAATCTGTTTTTCCAACACCACCTTACTTGGATTGGTATAATGGTGTAAAGAATAATTATACATAGTTATTATAACATCATACTGATTCTGATATATTGTATCATCCACTCCAATTCAATTCAATAATTATTGTAACGATATCATCGCTCGTGCGTACGTACGGACTACCGTCTCCACGACGAGATGAGATTCATTCTCAATGATTAACCATTCATGAATGATTATAAAGAATATATAATAAGTAATCATGAAATAAATGACATAATAATTATACTGGATTTTTTTATATATATGTATTTCATCTATTTAGTTTCATTCAATTCAATAAGGAAATGAAAATAGCATTCATGCGTACGTACGGCCTACCGTCTCCTTGAACGGTGTATTTCATTCCTTTTATCAATCTATAATATATATGTATATGATTAATATGTATTATATATAAATAATTTTTTACATTCTTGAATTATGTAAATCCGGATATAAGTAATAATATCAAGAACGACTAGTTGAAATATATATTATAAATGAAAAGATTTTACCGAAAACACTGTTTAACATAGAATTTACAACAGAACGAGTAATATAAAGTCATAAGTGAAACATATATGATGTCATAACAATGAATATGATTATGTAATAAGTCAATGAAATTATTTAAATCATTATACAAGAGGTTCAAATCTATACGAGGCATATCATATCTAAGGTAAGGGATAATTATTCAAATCTCATTCTTATCTGAGATTGTTTATTCGTAAGTGTTTACTGGGGTTATGATTATTATCCATGTCCATATATTCTCAAAATGTTGTCATAAAATGTTTAATTTTCTTCCATGTATGTTTAAAGTAATTTTTACCCTTTTCTACTTTTACCACATCGTATGGAAGGAATCTTTCTTTTACGAGGTACTTTTATGAATTTTCCGGCAAAAGTACGAGAAGTATGTTTTTAAGTTATACAGCATGAAAGGATTTTTACGGTTTTATAAAACCTTATTTTCAAGAAGATTACTCCAAAATATGTCATGACTATTTTCAAAAAAAATACTTTTCTTTTATAATTTGCATGGAATTTAGTGAAAAGAAAATTATTTTGAACAATAAAGGATATTTTTCTCAAGAATTAATTACAATTGTTTTATCAAAACCATATTCCATCTAAGATGAAATTATTTCATATGTGTATGTTTCAAGTATAATGTCTCTATGATTTATATTGCTTCACTTTTCTTATGATGAAATGATATCCATTATTTTTTTATGGATTATGTTATTATGGGATGATGTTTATGAAACCCATTTTATTCTTTGGGTTATGATGAATGATTTATGTTTATGTTGTGGCACAAGTAAAAATGATTTCATTATCAGATGGGTGGGACCTATAACTCCCTCAAATAAATTGGGTAAAGATTTAAATATCATGAGATAAACATGGCTAAAATGGTAAGTTATTCTGGTTCACTGTTATTGGACTGAAACGAGGAGTGAACTCGATTCAGAAAGGGACTTTGTCTACTAAGATGATCTTGGCAGCAATTCCTTGGATACTATGGAAATCATAACAAGTGCTGAATGGTTGCCATAATTACATGTTTTATTCCCATGCTAGTTTATCATGATTAATGTTCCTTTATGATCTATGCTTTATGTACATCCATGATTTATGTCTTTGGTCAAGATTTTGATGTTTATATTTTATGTTCATGTATTTGCTTTCAAATGTTTATGGATTATTTTATGTTCACTATTCTTACCCTTACTGAGTATTTGAGGTAACCCTTTATATGTTTTCTTCTCCATAGGATTTAAAAAAAGTTTAATGTTAAGAAAACAAAGGAGAAGATCTTTATGGGAGATGTTGAAGATCTTTCACCAAGATTAGAAGATTACATTCCGAGTTTCCAAATACACTAAACTATTACAATCCTTTGGTGTTTTTTTATTATGAATTAAGTATCCAACAAAAGTAATGTATCGTCCATGTACATCAAGCTTTGGGCCTCTACAGTTTAATTGGACTGAGAGCCTAAGCCTCTAAGTCCTAAGAAAGAGGCAACTGTTGAGGGGGAGAAACCCCCAAATATTAAGTCTATTAAAGCTTCACATCTAACTGAGTCAAATATTGTAGAAACTCAGTATATGTTCTCTAGTTTTTTGATGTTGATGACTTTCAGCAGTTTCCAACAACCAGAATTGATCATTCATCTATATTCCAGTTTCGATGAGTATTCAATATCACACGTGAGAAGGAACCTGAGCCTATTCAAGTCCCTATTCTTGAATTAGTATCTAAACAGCAATATTTTGTGAGTAAGGATGATCTGACTGAATTTGGTGCTACCCTCTTTTGTAGATTTGAGTATGTCATGAATACCCAACCTCTTCTTGAAACCAATCTATGTGACAGAGATGCCAAACTATTATTGGAGAATGTAATTTGGAAAATAAAACCTAAAATTTTTCATGAGGTTCAATAAGTAAGATTTGAAAATAATCTTCTCAGTAATGAAGTGAATACCCTATTAAGTATGGTTGAAGAAATGCAGAGAGAGCTGCATTCGAGATCAGGGCTTGTTGCTCTTCCTATAGAACATGTTCTTCCTCAAACTCCACAGGTTGATGTGTCTCATATTCAACCTTAACTAGCTTCCATAGATGAAAAGATCGCTGAAGGCACAAACAGATTGTAAAGGAAATGAGAGATCTTGTTTTCAATCTTAATAAACTCACTGGTGAGTATACAAGATGTCTTCAAAATGTGGAAAATCGACTCAAATATCTGACCACAGCTGTCAATGCCTATAGGGAATCTGGTCAATATTATAATCCTTCCTTAGATAGTGATCTGCTCAAGACTATAGTCAATTTAGTTCTTCAATATATACTCAGTGGATTCAATATGGCTTCTCATTATGAAGTTTTCAAGAATAGTGATATAGTTCTTGACCTAGTACAAATGCACTCAAAAATTAATATTGATGCTCAGCAAGAGATTTACAAAAAAATTGATTTCTACTTCAATAGAATATTTTCCAATATATATATGACAAATCATTTCATGTATCTTTTAGAAAATCTGCAGATTCCTCCTAGGACTCAAGCTTTCAAGACCGAATTCTAAATGCTCACGGAGTTTACTCGATTGTTGGAAAAGTTTATGGAGAACAAGGATGATTTTGAGAAAGCCATGCAGTATGGTGGAGGGATCATTATAGATTTCATCAAAATCCTAAGGCCCTATCTTCATGTCCAGAGTACAACCATTATTCTTCCAGCAGCTGCACCTCTAAGACCTGGGCTGCCTACCTTCACTTATTCCCTGGCCTCCACCACTTTGTCAGTCAGATAAGCACTAAGTCAGATCAGGCCTGTGATTATTGATCAAAAAATTCCTATATCTTCAATTTCTCTTACATTGGCTCCATAAGTCTTTGAAGTTATTCTTTTACCCTCTTTATCAACCACCTAACTCCCTTATTCTACCTCAATCATTGCTCTTATAGCTTTCTCTTTTGCTACTGATAAAGGAAAAGAGAAGGCCAGCCTTTGAAGAAGAACATTTATTACTCTTTTTTGATAGAAATAATGTTTTTTCTTCTATTTTACATTTCTACTGAACCTTATTTGTTGTTAATGGAATGTGCACTTTGGATTTCTCTTATTCTATCTTTTTTATAATCTCAAAATGGGGATAAATTTATATATGTTATCCATTTATCTCTATAGTTGAATCTAATAAAAACATTGACTTTAATTGATTTCTGATCATTAAAAGGGGGGATATTGGTGGACTACTCATGTATTATGCATGTTTTAATGATAAAAAATCATATCAATCCTAGTTAAATCTTGTAAATAATATGACAATCATGTGTATTCATGTGTATTTATGTTTAAGTAGTCTCAGGCTTTAAGAAGATACATTAATGATCTTAATTTCCCTACATTCAGTTTAATTACATTATAATATCTTTCATATAATCTCATAATACCTTATTTAAAAAACACTTAAGTCTAATCCATTCTATTATCATCATTTCTTATGTCTGAATTAATTTACTTTGAAATTTCTGAGACACTATAAGTCTACTAGTGGTTATGTCTTTCTGACACTGTGAAGCAGACACCGTGAAGCAAGACACCATGAAGAATCAGACACCATGATGTAGACACCGTGAAGTAAGACACTATGGAGAATCAGACACCATGAATCAAACACCATGAAGGAGACACCGTGACCACAAGACACCATGAACAAGACACTATGACCATGAGACATCGCGACCACAAGACACCATGAACAAGACACAGTGACCACAAGTCACTGTGACCACAAGACACCATGAACAAGACACTGTGACCACATGACACCGTGATAAATCTAGAAACCGTGTGAAGAAGACACCATTTCCATGATTTACTGTGACACCGTTTATTAAACTATTTTGTTGTCTTTCAATTTAATCTCTAACGGTCATATTTCAAGATTTTAAATGCACTGACATAATTAATTTTTCTTTGTAGACATATCATCTAACAGTATGAGGTACAAAATGCGGTATCCATGAAACATGTCAACTCGAATATATTCATTTCAAACATAAAAGCTAAGTGTGACCAAGAATCAAGAAGCATGATACTGAACGAAAAAGATGGTTGTGAGCATGACAACAAAGAACACCGAGAGAATTTATAATGGAAATATTGTCACATGCATGCATCCAGACTCTACTGAAGAACACACGAATCATATTTGAATCTTAGAGAACATCTACGCTCTATCAAACCTCACGAATAACACACCCTGAATCGCGACACACAGTTTTACAAACAAGGACTCGAATTCTGCATTTGCTTCATCTCAGAAGTCCAAAGCTTCAATGACTAACACTTAGAGCACTTCTAAACTCATCCACATATTTTTTGCACCATTGTGTAGCTTTTATTTACTTTCAAGAAGATTTTGCAAAGATATTGCAACACACTATGTCTCACGCATTAAACTAAAGGATACAAGATATCTTTACTCAAACATTACTTTACTCTTGTGTATACCCACTGATAAGTGTGGAAGAGTTTCCAGTGTAACCTCATATTTTGTACACACAAAGAACTGTGGAAGTGGTCCCTGTGTGGCATCGATGGTCTTTGTACTGTAGTTAACCCCGATCTAGGGTGTGGATCAATGTTTATTTATACAAACTTCTCTGTGCTAGGTGATCACCATATTGAGTGGATTAGGTCTCGGCTTGAGACTGAAACACATGTTTCTTTTCTACTATGCTACTTTAATTAGTTTTATCTCTTTTATTGCATTACTATTCAATTCATAAATCACTAATTTCACAGTGATAGTTAGTCTTGGAATGAAATTATAACTAGATTTCCTTAGTATAATAACTTCAAAAGTAATATTAATTACCAAAATTAAGATTACTGAGAATTAATCAACCTTCTATAATGTTACTTAAACAGTCATATTCTTATAACAGTATAACCTTGATTAACTAGGATCTATTTAATCAGTAGGGAATCCTATTTTAGAAATATTTTTACAGAATGTTTTATAGTAACTCAATTCACCACTCCACTCTTGAGTAATCTACTCCGACCAAAAAAAATTCTCGTATTGTTTACCAAATTTTTTTTAGATTAATGATTATGATATAATATTTAAATTTGGATAATTATATTTGTAACAGCTACTTTATATTTCATTAAATGATAATATTTCAAAAATATATCATTGTTTAGTGAAACTTGGTATCGTGTATAATGCAACTATCAAGGATGGTCTCTCTTGTGTGTAACGCAAGCCAAGATAGCGTTGCGTGTAGAGTATGATTCCTATGGTGTTGCGTATAACATAATCTAATCATATTTCATTTATAAATTGAAAAAATTATATACTAATTGTTTCATGAATTAAATTATATCCAAAGAACATGAAATTGTGTGCAACACTAGCCAATAATATTGTTGCGTATATTACAATCTAATATGGTGTTGTGTATAGAACAAGATAATCTTGGTGTAGCATTAAACACAAGACATCAAAGAAATTAAAAATAAAATATCTTATAAAATAATAGGGTCATAAAGATTATATCACTAATGACCTTCCTAAGGATAAGCATCTTAATAATGACATCTTTACACAGGATGAGGTTAAATAACAAGTAGCGATTGAGGATCAAGAGATGGTAGATGATGAAATTGATGGATCTCCTAAATCTTGTAGTATGAAGGATTACACATCATACATGAATCATCATGTTGCTGCTTGGAAAGCTTATAATAAATGTATGAGTGGTCAATTCCTGGGAGCTTTGGGTGTTCCATGTGGAAGAGGTTGTAGGTAGACAAAAATGATTTATCTTCCTAGGGTTTATAGTGATAAAATGTGTAAAAACATTTTATCTAGAAACTGTATTATATCTTTTTACATTTATCTTCTTTAATAAATTTTTGAGGCCATGGGTCTAACCCAGAGCATAATCCATTCTTGATATCCATGATTTTGAAAAAAATAATTTTTTTAACATTCATCCAAATGATTTATTTAATGATTGTCCAATTGTTTACTTTAATTTTTTTTCTTAAAATGAATATTTATGTTGTTTTTTTAAAAATAAGGCTACTTTGTCTATTATCAAATGTGTGAACATAATAATTGTATTTACATGTAGGTAATTTTACAACGTCATAAGCACTCAATGTTTAAAAATTAAATTATATCTTTACAATGTTAATTTCAAAGAAATTAATTTTAAAAAAATTATATTTTAAAAATGTTTTTTTCAAAGTGGAAATTATATTTTCTACATGAAATGTTCAATGTGATTTTTAAAAATCATATTCCAATAAATATGTAATCCTTTGATGTTACTTATGATTTATGGGGAATATGGTCCTAATATACCATATTTATTATTTCCCTAGATATATGATTACTTATTAAGAACAGATGTTTATGAAACCCTTTTTCTTTTAATGGGTTATACTATCATGAATTTTTAATGGAATCGATCCCATTTAATTAGGTTATGATATGATTACTATTTTATGATATTATGGCACAAAAATGCATGGATTATGTGATGAGTGGGACCTATATATCCCTCAAAATCATTTTACAAACATGGATTACTCAGGAGTAAATATAATATTTATTAATTTGATTACATTTTCACAATGTTATTCACATACTTGGTGACATGTTAATAATGTTATGCATGAACCTAATTATATGTTCACAATATTATGTGTAGACCTAGATTTCAGGTCTATAAGGTTTTTCATGGACCTAGTTTCATGTTTATAAGTTTATACAAGGGACTTATTTCATGTCTTTTTCTTAATTAGTAAATTTTTTATCTTTTTATACAAGTTAGCAGTGTTATAAGCTTATGTGTATGGAATAAATCTATGTCTTATGCCAATACTATGTTTTCATGGGTCATATTCATTTATTTGTTATAATTCATATCTTATGAACATCCAATTTTTATTCCATGATAAAAGATTTTAATCTTTTATAATAAGGTTTTAGTTAACCTATGGTATGCTTATTGGAACTGAGGTTGTTCTTTGCTATTAATGGTGTACGGTTTGTTTTTGTTGACAATATACAATGGTTTGATCAAGGATTTTTCATGGAATATAGTCTTATGATTATGGATGAAAGCGGTATAGAAGGTGGTGCCGTTTCCTAGAATTTTCCAAATTATTAGGTCTCAAAATCAAGAGTTTTGTTTTTTTTTGAAAGGATGATTTTCCAAAAATGAAGTACAAATAATGGAATTTTTTAGACTAGTTCGTGAATCATGAAATATGATACATGGAATAGAGAACCGTGAACCACGATGTGGGAATGGTTCTAGGAATGGATAACGGTACACAGACTACATAGAATGAATGATTCATGGAGCGGAGGAGGTTCTCTAGAAGGACAAGAATTTCTTAAAGGAAAATGGTTCATGGGATGGTGTGTCATTCATGAAAATGGGGTGGAGATTTGTGAAGCTGTGAAGGGTGTTGTTTACAAAAACAAGGTGGTCATTTTTATCATCGTGTAGGGAGAATTTAAGTGTACATACCATGTAGGAAATATTTTTTTCCTGATATACACAATATATAATAAAGGATGGGTCATTTTGAAGATTTGGTAAATCATAATTTAGAAGAATATGTAGATATATTTTCCTATATAAGTATCCTTAGCCAACTAATTAAAAAAGGAGACTGAGATTAAAAAACTCAAACAATTTTTGTGAAGTCTAGATTTGTTCACATGATGAGAATGCCACAAAGGTGTTACTGATTTGAAATTCAAATAAATTTGGTGAAGTGTCAAGTGGTCTACAGGAAGACAAGTCCGCCTATGAGAGGAAGTATACATAATAAGAACGCGGTACGTGGTTCTCTTGTAGTACACGACGAATAATAGTCTGTAGAAGGAAGGGGATCTATATAGGAGAAACGGTACACAGAAGCAATGACAGTTCGTGAAGCAGATTCTATACTTGGATAAAGAACAAGATCTATGGTTCTCTTAAAATATGTGGAGAAAGTGAGGAGGTACATGAATTAAGGTAGTATGTAAAGGAATGATATACATGATAAAAGATGAAACAGCCGTACATTAATGTAGTTGGTGATGGTGATACATTGAGGTATTTTGTAGAGGTAGAACACAGAAGTGGTATGTAGAGATTAGAAATTCAAAAATGAACCACTCACATTATGTGGTGCATTATGGTATGGGAAAGAAGAAGGAAAGATCGTGGAGGAAAAGTTAACAAAATAATAGTACATGGAATAGTATATTACATCTAAAGGGGAGAAAATGACTTCAATAGTGGATCTATCTATAATTGAGGATACATGATTTAAAGCCAACCCATTGAAGTGACCTTCAAATTGATAAAATGTGTTAATATTATTCCCAATATAGTGATCAAGGGTTAGTTAGACGAAGTGATTTGCGGGAAGTATAGTGTTATCCCTAAAACCTTGTAAAGGATGTGAACCTAGAACATAGTGAATGTCCTAAAATTTTGTATCGCACAACTAGTGCATATTAGTGGACATTGTTATGACCAACAAAATGTCATCACATGAACCTTTGACGTAGCCCTTAGTGATTAACCATGTAAAATTTTTCTGTTTCCCTTTGCATTTGATTGTTTTTTTCACATTCACATCAAAAAATTTTAATAGGTTCCTACAAACATAAAAACAAGATCTATCTATTTAAAAGAAAAATATATCATCATAATTCCCCACTCCCCTCTCATGGTTTTTTGGGGTCCTTCAATTCTCATGTTTTCATAACCTTATTCTAACTTTGTGCTTACTATTTCCCAAATTTAACTTTACTGAGTATATGGTCTCATCCTTTATTTTGTTTTATTTCACATGTCATGAAGTAATATTTTGAATAGGGAATATTTTTTTAAAGGTATAGAAGCATAAGATATTTATGTGTTATATCTAATATAATTTTCTATATAATTATATTATGTATCTAGTCTTTAATGGAACTAAACCGTTATAGTCCATGTGAGTTTATTGGTGAAATGTAATGAATATTTTTCTATAATGATGTGATATATATGTATGGGAAGTTCTGTTTTCTTCCTTAATTTTATAAAATAACATTTCTTATGGTTCTATAATTTAATTAAAATATTTTCCTAAAAAATGTAATAGAAATATTTTTTCGAAGAGAAATCATCTTTTTCTGAATAAGATGATATTATGAAAAAATGATAGATTATATACTAAGAACAAATCAATACATTTATATTGAAAATAACCTTTATAATTTTTTTATAGAGTAATTAATTTAATTCATAACCATCAGTCTAATGGTTATTTTATAGTGGTTATATTTTAATAACAATATTTCAAGGTTTATTTATGCTCAGTGTTGTGAATAGTACACACTAATGAACACAGTTTTGTTTTAAAATTTTCAGGGAATTAAATACATTCACTAAAATGATGAATATATAATGATCATTGTATATAATTATTTATAAAAATTATCCTCTTGTAATATATATGGTCCTATATATCATAAAATGGTTGAAAATAGAATAATTTACTTGGTTCTCTCAATCAATTCTTATTTACAGGGAATGCTAGGAAATTATGTTGAGGAACTAAGACACTACATTACCTACTTTATTTAAAATTTGATGTATTTATAAAACCCATATATTTTTAAAACCAGCAAAAAAATATATTATCCACTACTCTCACACACTTTACGATCAAATTTATTTTTTCTGTGTTGTTTCCATGATCATCATGAATAACATGTGAGTTTACACTGGGGTGATTTACCAATTCAAATCCACAATAATACAACGATAAATACCATGAGCCTCTAGTTAGAACACCAATATAATCTCCTTTATCTCGAGTAGTTTTTTAATTCCTCCTATCTATTTTTTATTTCTATTTTTTGAGTCTCTCTATAATGTTTATTCTTTATTTATTAAGCTAATTTTACTTTTAAATATATATCCCATATCTCTAGATGATCACATTGTTTTAGTTTTTATATACATTTAATCCACTAATGATGAGGGGGTAAATTATCTAAATTTACTATTTAATTTTTATTCATGGTCCCCTATTAACTACCTAAAATTACCACTTAAAAGACAAGACATTTAATTTTGATGGCGTGGTGACTTGACTTCATCACAGTGCGAGCATTACTGTCACTATGTAACATAGAATCAATGTCCAGATCAACCAATTTCACTCCATATATACTATTTCATTCTTCCTTATATCCTGTAATTGATATTCTAATCCATTTAAATCCATGAATTAGCCAATGTGCATCACTATGATTCAAGGTCAAAATCTTACCTCTATATAACTATTGAAATATATCATATTATTTTAATAGTGAGAACTTTATTCTTTATAGTTTTATCACTTATAGTCAAAAAAACCAATTATTTAATATTATACATTCACTGAACATCACTTCCTCTATTTCACAACCTTCAAATGGATAATGCTATGATAATTCACTCTATCACCATTGTAGTATGGCCATAATCATCATAGTGAAAGAACTTCTCCTCCATGAAACCATGAAAGGGAATAAAATTATATACCACATGAAGAGTCTTATGAGATACTCAATGACTCTTAAAATATTCACCCAATGAGTCTTATTGAGATGCAGAAATTGACAATTTCCAACCAAAACTCCATTCATGTAATGATTTGAACATTTAAATCATGATCGCCAAATCATCTCGACTAAAAAACACACAAAAACCATTAACCAAATAATTCTCCCTAAGAAACAATTATCAAAAAATTATATTATGTATCCTAATCATGGTTATGGTGTGACCACATTTGTCAAGAAATGAGTAATATTCTCTTTCCAATGAAAAAGTACAATGACATATGATTTATAATAAAACATATAATCTTAAAAAATAATCTTTTCAGTTTCAAAATGATTTTTACATTATTTAGAGTATTTCTTTTCCATTTTCACTTTTTGGAAATATATATTCATGATATGTCATAGTTATTCAGGGAGTGGATTTTTTTCTATCTATAAAACTCATTTCCCAAAATTCAAAGACTCTTTAATTAAATCCCTTCATGTTGTTAATTTCTTTTTCAATTCAAAACAAACACAGTTGTTAAAAAATAAAAAAAAGTGATTAAATAATTATTCTACTAAATATAACCCCCTTTGGGTATTTTGAAAATTAATCCAAAATAATATATTTCAAAATAATCATAGTAAATTAAAAACATGACATCTGATTGTTGTACCCCACACTCTTTGATTTTCATGATCACAATCACTTTCATATATGTTTAACTTTGTTTTTAAGTGTTGTGGATGATAGGAAAAAGATTGCCAAAAGATTGGCCCAAGAATGGACAAGAAATGGACAGAAATTCAGTCCACCGGCCAACCGGTGTGATAGCACCGGCCAGCCGGTGGAACTGGCAGAGGCATTGCCCACTGCCAGGTTCCACCGGTCGACCGGTGGCTCTGTCACCGGTCGACCTATGGCATCCAGCCCAAATAGTGTTTGCTACTGTCTCCCCACCGGCCAGCCGGTGGCTCCTCCACCGGTCAGCCGGTGGTGCCTGGAAAAGAAGAATCAGCTACTGCAAAGCCACCGGCCAACCGGTGGCCCATCCACCGGTCAGCCGGTGGAGCCAAGTCTCGAAATCTCCCAATTTCCTCAAGCACCGGCCAGCCGGTGGGACTGTACCGGCCAGCCGGTGGAGCCAGTCAAACTAGCCGTTGCAGTTTGACCAGGCTGGCCCACTTGGCTCCCAACGGCTCTTTAAGCCTCTCCAACGGCTCCAAAGGCCTCCAACGGCCATATGAGGGTTCCCCCTCTATAAATAAAGGACCTTGATCCCCCGGAAGCCTAAGGAACATTGCCGGAACTATACGGAAGCCCACGGACACCTTGTTGATCATTCGGCGTACCTCCGGCGCATTCCTCCAAGGGAACCCCAATAGCTCCAACAACTTCCACATCCAAGGAGCATCACCAAAGAAGCTTGGGAGTGCACGTCTTCAACTCCAATCATCCATTGGCGCCCAAGGCTTCTCCAAATACGGGTTTTATTGTTTTATTTTTTATTAAGCTTTAAATTTGGGTTTGTGCCTACAAACCCCAAACTTTTCTCATCCCCTCTTTCTTTTGGGTTTCACATCACCATTAAGGTGTGAAGAGGTTTCTTCAAGCCTTTCCTTTTAAAAGGCTTGTGTCACCGGTGAGCTAGCCTTCACCCGTTAAAAAGGCTAGTGGGTTCTTACTCAACCATTAAAAGTAAGTGGGTTCTTGCTCAACCAATAAAAGCAAGCTGTAATAGGTCCTAGTGCTACCTCAAAGCCTAGTGGGTTTCTTGCTAAAACCATTGAAAATCAAGCGGTAGGAATCTCTCAACGGTTGAGTTGGGAGCGGAGACGTAGGCCGGGTTTTGGCCGAACTCCGTTAACAATTTCTTGTGTGATTGCCTCTTTATTTCCGCTGCACTTTCAACTCTGATTTTAATTTGTTAATCTTTTTTTAAAAAGGCAATTCACCCCCCTCTTGCCATCACTCCCCTGCTTTCTCCGCCCAACAATTGGTATCAGAGCGAGTATTTGAATAATTCCCTAACCGGTTTCAAATTAACGATCCTTTTTGATGGCTTCTACCCCTTCTTCCTCTCAATCCCCCGAAGGACATTCTTTGGATCGTGCTCCATTCTTTGATGGAGCCGATTATACTTTTTGGAAAACCCGCATGTCCACTTTTCTTAAAAGCATTGGTTATCCAATTTTTAGAATTGTTATGCATGGTTTTACCCTCACTTCTTCCGATGAGTCTAAGTGGACCACCATAGATATTAAGAATTTCGAGCTTGATGGCAAAGCCATGAATGCTCTACATTGTGGGCTTGACCGAAATGTATTTAATTGTATTTCTTCTTGCACATCTTCTCATGATATTTGGAAATTGTTAGAACTAACCTATGAAGGTACTATCAAGGCTCCAAAGCAAGAACCCGCTCAAGAGCAAGAACTCGACGAAAAATCCGTACCCGCTTGCCCACTTCACAGGAAAAGGGCCAAGAAAAAGAAGGGAAAGAAGAAGGCTTCAAAGGCTTCTTAGAGTGATAGCTCCTCCTCCTCCTCTTCCTCCTCGAGCGACCAAGGTACAAAATGCCTAATGGCATGTAATGAGGTAACATCTTCCGACTCTTCTTCCTCGTCTTCTAGTTCTTCTAATTCTTTCAATCATTTGTCATATGAAGAACTCCAACACGTTAGAGATCAATTAGAAAATGGTTTTCATGAACTTTCTTCAAAATTTGTCGCTTTGAAATAGAATTTCAAAAAACTTTCCTCCGAAAAAGAACAACTTCTTAAAGAGAAGGAGGAACTCTCCCTTAAAATCCAAAATTTTCCCAATTTTGATTCCATGGAATCAACTATCAAAGACTTAAGGGAATCCCTAGCCAAGTTCACCCAAGGGGAACAAAATTTGAATAATTTTCTTGGTTCCCAACGAATTTCAAGAACCACCCAAGGGCTAGGATATACCAATATAGCTTCCTCCTCCCATGCACCCACTATTTTTGTAAGGGGGAGCTCTAGTTTTAAATTTTGTAACTATTGCAAAAAACCCGGGCACCTTATTTATGAATGTAGTTGTAAAAACGCCCGGTACGGTCAACCCAAAAGTTTTTTCTTTTCCGATGAATTTTATAGGAGAAGACCCGCCATGAGACAAGTTTGGATTGAAAAATCCCTTCTAGCGAGTCTCTCCGGGCCTAAAATTGTTTCTTTTCAAAATCCCTCTCCCTGGTGATTTATTGCTTTATTTAGGGGGAGTTAGGTTTGTTATTGTCTTATTCAAATTTTTTTCAAACTTTCAATTTCAACATTTGGTTTCAAATTTTCAATTTTCAAAAGTCAATTTTCTTCAAAACTTTCAATTCAAACTGTTATCCAAAATTTCAATTGTTTTTCAATTCTCAAATCTTGTTTTTCAAATCAATCCCTCAATCAAGTTTTATGCCCCGAGCTATTTTGATAATCACAAAGGGGGAGAATTTATTGATTGATTGGGGGAGAATCTTTTCTCTCATTCTTAGTATTTATTTTCAATTTATCATTTAGGCATGCCTTTCATTTAAGTTTTTACATTGCTTTGATAAGTGATTGTGATCATCAAAATAGGGGGAGATTGTTGTACCCCACACTCTTTAATTTTCATGATCACAATCACTTTCATATATGTTTAACTTTGTTTTTAAGTGTTGTGGATGATAGGAAAAAGATTGCCAAAGGATTGGCCCAAGAATGGACAAGAAATGGACTGAAATTCAGTCCACCGGCCAACCGGTGTGATAGCACCGGCCAGCCGGTGGAACTGGCAGAGGCATTGCCCACTGCCAGGTTCCACCAGTCGACCGGTGGCTCTGTCACCGGTCGACCTGTGGCATCCAGCCCAAATAGTGTTTGCTACTGTCTCCCCACCGGCCAGCCGGTGGCTCCTCCACCGGTCAGCCGGTGGTGCCTGGAAAAGAAGAATCAGCTACTGCAAAGCCACCGGCCAACCGGTGGCCCATCCACCGGTCAGCCGGTGGAGCCAAGTCTCGAAATCTCCCAATTTCCTCAAGCACCGGCCAGCCGGTGGGACTGTACCGGCCAGCCGGTGGAGCCAGTCAAACTAGCCGTTGCAGTTTGACCAGGCTGGCCCACTTGGCTCCCAACGGCTCTTTAGGCCTCTCCAACGGCTCCAAAGGCCTCCAACGGCCATATGAGGGTTCCCCCTCTATAAATAAAGGACCTTGATCCCCCGGAAGCCTAAGGAACATTGCCGGAACTATACGGAAGCCCACGGACACCTTGTTGATCATTCGGCGTACCTCCGGCGCATTCCTCCAAGGGAACCCCAATAGCTCCAACAACTTCCACATCCAAGGAGCATCACCAAAGAAGCTTGGGAGTGCACGTCTTCAACTCCAATCATCCATTGGCGCCCAAGGCTTCTCCAAATACGGGTTTTATTGTTTTATTTTTTATTAAGCTTTAAATTTGGGTTTGTGCCTACAAACCCCAAACATTTCTCATCCCCTCTTTCTTTTGGGTTTCACATCACCATTAAGGTGTGAAGAGGTTTCTTCAAGCCTCTTCTTTTAAAAGGCTTGTGTCACCGGTGAGCTAGCCTTCACCCGCTAAAAAGGCTAGTGGGTTCTTACTCAACCATTAAAAGTAAGTGGGTTCTTGCTCAACCAATAAAAGCAAGCTGTAATAGGTCCTAGTGCTACCTCAAAGCCTAGTGGGTTTCTTGCTAAAACCATTGAAAAGCAAGCGGTAGGAATCTCTCAACGGTTGAGTTGGGAGCGGAGACATAGGCCGGGTTTTGGCCGAACTCCGTTAACAATTTCTTGTGTGATTGCCTCTTTATTTCCGCTGCACTTTCAACTCTGATTTTAATTTGTTAATCTTTTTTTAAAAAGGCAATTCACCCCCCTCTTGCCATCACTCCCCTTCTTTCTCCGCCCAACACTGATAACTCCAAACCCAATCTAATAAATTAAATGCAATGTCCATTCATCATATTCTGAATTTATTATTCACTAATATAAAACACTATGAAAAACACTTTCCAAATTCATTGTGAGCAAAAAATGGTCAAATGAGATGTTCTTGATGAAAATAGACGTTCCCTTGGATGTTTGATTATATATTTTTATAATTAAACATGTCAATGTTCATGTTATAATGAGAATGGAGTAATTGTTAATGGAATTATAATCCATCCTATAAAGAAAATTAGAATCTACACATGTATTATGGCTAATAAAAACTATATTTTTCTAAAGAAAATTATAGATATAGATATAAATGAAGAGTTTGATGATATGTGAAGAACCCCATAAATAAGTCTACCTTTTATTTTAGTGCTCATGTTAATGAAATTTAATGAATCTTTGAGTGTTTTCAATTACACTTATAATAATTATTAAGAGATAGTTGGGTGGAAGGATAATAATGTGGTTCAATACAATAATCAATTCTATATATAATGGTCTATTCCAGAATAAAATTTGTAGAGAAGCGGTACCTATTATTATTTTGAACAATGGATAATTATCATATAGGAATAAATAAAAAGGATTAAATTTTCTGAATAGAGCAGTCTAAATAAAATATTTAAAGGTATTGGAGTTTAAATAAATAATCCAGCTTGAGTTTATAAGTCACAAGACCTTGTAAATGTTGTTTAGATTATTTAACCAAGCATGGTGTAATCCGAAATATGTTTTGAATATATTATATAATAGCTGAGCATATCAATATAGGCTTTGAATTCATTTTAACAAAATATATAAAATTTGTATGGCCAAAATATTTCCACAAAGAGGATGTTTCCTAGCATATAGCTATATGGGTGATCTATTTGTAGGGATTAAAGAAAATGTAATCAATATTTATTTATTATAATAGATGATCTTATCTAAATCTAGTTCCCATAGGGATGACATCTATAAATATGAGTAGATCCATAAGGATCTTTATTGTAATAAAAAATATTCTATAATGATTTATTGCATAAGGATAATATTTTAGATGATTTTGGGATATTCATTGTCAAAATCATGATCATGTAATCATGAACCTAAAAACATGATCCATTGAGTATTAGTTTACCCATTTGAAAAGTCTTGTTTTGCTAGAATTTAATGATTTTGAATGAAACCAATATTATGATTCTTGGACTTATTTTCATATATCAAAAATCTCAAAATTAATGTGATAAACTACCTAAATGGTATATATAATGGCCTTATAATTAATATAATAAAATATTAATATAAAAGTGATTTTGAGACACTTTTTATATCTTAAAAACATGAGATTCCCAAATTTATTAATTCTAACTAAATAAAAAATGGTGTCTGATTTTATTATTAATGTTTAAATCATCATGGAATGTTGAGATTCAATATGAATCACTGAGGAAATAAAAATAAAATTTTGGTCAAATTTTATATATATAAAATTATCCCGGAGCTGAAATTATATATTAATTTAATATTTAAATCAAATCATAATGAGATTGAGAATTGATATATATTGAAAATATAAAAAATGATTTTTGATACATAATAATAAAAAAAATGTTGATTTATGGGGATTAGATAACATCAGTGGTGGATCCTATTAATAAATGTTTATTTCAATGAAATTAAGGCCACATGTGAAATCCCCTTGAAATAAATGTATTTTAGGTATTATTTGTCATATATCCATGGAAGAGGATGATATATAGATTACATTGATGTATTCTTATAAGAAATTGAGGAGAAACCTTTTATTACTTGAGATATCTATAATATTTTCATGTAATTGAGGGAAATGAAGAAGAAATAAAAATTATAGGAAGTCCTATAAATGTACAATTGATATATGTTTAGGGGAAATTATGACAATGAAAATCATAGGTGCACTCACATGTATAGTAAAATGTGAGAAATGTGAATTTGGATCATGATATTTGAAATTATTTTGTTATTATCTATATTTTAAATATAGAATACATTTATTAGAGGCCAATATATATAGAAAATTAATGAGTGAATATTTGTTCATGATCTGCAATTATGATTTGTAAGATGAGAAGAAAAACTAAAACCAATTAAATGTGAAATATGTGGATCTAATATTGAGATAGAGGTAATATCACTTGGTAATTGAACTTGATTGAATAAGAGGAATCTTAACATCAATGTGTGAACTGATCAAGAAATCTAAACTATTGTGAGAACAAAAGGAGTTGAGAAGAGATAAACTTACTATAAATGTTCCTAATAATTTGTGTCAACGATCTTAGTATATGAGTACATTCATGATTTGGGACGATCATATGATCTTCAGTCGCACATGAAATTTCAAGGTGAAAATATTATGGTGAAAAGGTGTAAAATGATTTTAATTAGTGATAATGTTACTTTATTTACTATTGAATAAATATTGTAATTTTAATACTCTATTAAGTATAGTAATACCATATTTTTTGTTGTAAAAGAATCATGGGATTCATTTTTAACAGAATTTAAATATAATATAAATGAAAAAACACATGTATACATGCTTAGAATCTATGGAAACTATGTGACTTGTTGTATAAAATAATAATACAGTGTGAATCTATGATTTTCATGTGAATATGATTTTTTGGAAATCAGATGAGTATGAAAAATTTGCATGAACATTAAGACACTTTGATGATGTGTGCTAAACCAATACATGGTTAGATATTTATTATAGTATAAAATCCATTTTTGGTTTGAATAACCAATAATGAAAATTAATAGGTTCCCACATCAGGATAGAACCTCATAAAAAATAACTTACAACTTCCAATTCCTTACTTTCGAAGTGTTTTTTGTGATTTTTTAGTAAAATGTTAAATGATTAAATTTTGTAAATGATAAATATAGGTTCATAATAAAATTGTATTAATGTTTTAAAGATGTTTTCTAAATTATTTTATAGAAACTAATATACCCTGAGTAACACCCCCCCCACGTGTCTACATCAATCCTAAGTGGAATTTCAATCAGTATAATTGTATTAGTTCCCTCTTATACGATTTAATTTATATTATAAATATTATTTTTTAAAAAAATTAAGAATTTTCTATTTGAGTTATTTTATTATGAATTTAAACAGTATAATTATTTTGATACTCTATTTTAATTATAAATTATAATTTAGGATAATAAATAAAAAATAGTGGAAAAAATAGGTAAATAAGCTAATAAATTTATCAATGTTCAAGAAGTAATCACCACTTGCATAAAGAAATATGAGTTCTATTTTCCTAGATAAATCATGGAATTATTTATTCTTGTGGTAAGAAACTACCTTATAAAATTGTATAATGAAATTAAAATATTAATATACTTCTTCTCTAATGTTTCTAATTATTTAAATAATTTTCTTACAGATTTTTTTATTATATTGAAAATTTTATCAATAACAATTTGATGAAAAATCATAGTATAAAAAGAAATTTGATTCTATGGAAGTGTATTTTTTTTAAAAGGTAACCATATGAAATAACCATAGAAAATTAGTGATAGAAATGGTTCAAATTTAAAACGTTTTGTGACAATATTTTAATATTGTTAATTACATGTAAATAATATTTTATGAGAATGTTTTTTTAGATTCTAAGGCCACTGATGTAATCTTTTCATTGTCAAAATATATATATTCATAATGAATTTATAGGATTCAACACATAAAATGAATGATAAAATGTTGAAGATCATGAAATTTTACTATAATATATAACTAATATGCATGATGAACGAAATAATATGTTGAAGAGAGACTAGTAAGAGGCATTAAAATCGGTGGAGGTGGTTAAATATGTTGGACTCGCTAGTTTTTATAATCCCAAATCATGTTTTATTTATATAAATCATCTTGTTTCTCTTATAGGAAAATGATTTGTTAGAAAATATTGTTTATATGAAAGTAATTACTATGTACTTTTAATCTAACTGCTCTCTATTTTAAGCTCAAAGTGCACAATTTATCTAACTGCATATGTCACTAATGCATGGTCACCGATGCAAAGGTCACCATTTCAAGGTCACTGATGCATGGTCACCGATGCATGGTCACTGGTGCAAGGTCACCATTGTAAGGTCACTGATCCAATGGTCACCATTGCATGGTCATCAATTCAAAGGACATTGTTTCAAGGTCACTGATGCAATGTCCTCATTGTAAGGACATCGATGCATGTTCACTGATGCAATGGTCACCAATGCATGGTCATCAATGCAATGGTCACCGTTTCAAGGTGATTGTTGGAAGGCTACAGTTGGGGAGGTTACCACTAAAGGATACAATTGGAAGGTTACCGATGGAGTGTTATCGATAGAAGGATACCAATGGAAGGTTACTGATTGAGAGTTATCAATGGAAGGTTACCATTGGAAAGGTGACCAAGGTTTTCTCTTGATGTTCACTTACTGTGGAAGCCTACCATTGTGCAGGCTACAATTAGCAGTCTACCATACTCTTCAACTCTATACATTTTCAAATTCTTATGATTATTCAAACATTCATATTTTATAAATTAAATTTATCTGACATTAATTAATGATGATTGTAGACATATCAAGAGAACATATCTGGGGACAATATGAGGTTTTGAGAAATATCGCTTGTGATGTAATTATTCAAATTGTCTTACCTCAAATATAAAAAAAGATTAGGTTAAAGATGAAAAACAAAAAATAAAAGAGATGAATGATAAGCCCAAGTGTAGAAGTTAAAAATGGACTGTATAAGAAATAACATACTGGAGAACAAGGAAGAACCATTCGAGAACTTTCATTGTGAACCCAATAACTTCAAGAAGATCATTTCAAGAGAACAATTTCAAGGGATTATTTTGTGTCTCATCAACTCTATATCAACACAATAAGTAGAACAGACAATTCATGAAAGATAGAACATTGAGTTGTGACACTCTGTTTTGCAAAAAAAATCCAGAGAAAGACTCGATCAATAAATTCTTCACACCAAGGTGTCAAGAGATGAACCGCAAGAAAATAGAGCTTTCTAAACATAGACATATAATCTTACCTCTATTGTGATCCTTCATTTTACATTTCTATGAAGTGTTTGTCTGTCTGTTACCCACACTAACTCATGTGCTTGAACTAGAGGATACCGAATATCCTCACATCAATGTTCACTTACATGTTGTTTCCCACGTATAACTGTGGAAGGGATCGTGTGTCGTATGTATTGTTTTTTTCCCCTGAAGAACTGTGGTAGAGGTTGTGAACCCTGGATAGTTTATGAAAACTGTTTTAAATCCCGATAAATGTTTTGTATTAATTTTATTGTTAATATAAACTTCTTGATGGAAAGTGATCTTTAAGTGGAAGGGATTAAGTCTCTAATTGAGAATGAACCTCTTGTTTTTTTCCATTGTGCTCTGTATTTTTAGTTGTACTCTGTTTTATCTATATTTTGCAATTTATAATTTCTACAACATAAAACTGTTTTTCATTCACCTGGATAGTTAGTTTTAGTGAATGTGTGTATGTGTTTAATTAAGTAAACTTGTTTCAATAGTTAAAGATGTGTTTTACACTAATTCAACTGAGAACTAATCTCCCTTAGAGAAACATGTTGACTAATTAGACATCAATATCTCTACTACCTTAATTAACTAGGCTGTTTTAAATTTTGGGGGATCTCTAATATAATGTTTTTAATAGAAATTTTATGTAGGAACTCAATTCACCCTTTTTGTAGATTCCACTCTGAACAAAATTTGGTATTAGAGGACTTGTTTAGTTTTTATTATTATTACATGAACTGTTGTGGAATTTGTCAAATTATTTAACTATGATTTTGGTTGTTTCATAAAGATATTAAAATTTCTATCTTATCTAAATTTTCAGTTCTTTACAATTCTAATTAACATTGGAAAATAGATTTTAGGGTGTTTCTTCTAACAGGCCACATGTCTTTAATGGTAATAACAATGCTTAGTGGAAATTAAAAATGAAAATGTATCTAGAGATCATGAGACCAGAAATCTAGGACATAATTGAATAAAAACAAGTATTTCTTACTACTGTTAGGGACACATGGCCTCTGTTGACTAAAGCTACATATAATAATTATAAATCCATGAATGCATTGTATTGTTCTCAAGATAAGGATGAATTCAATATAATATCTTCTTGTAAAACTTTATATGAAATTTGGGATACATTATCTATTTATCATGAGGGAACAATCAATGTTAAATAAATTAGATTAAATACCTATACTATTAAATATGATAATTTTAAAATGAATCATGATGAACCTATCTGTAAAATGTATCTCAGGTTCAATGAAATAGGGAAAACCATGAGTCTTCCTGGGAAATTGGTGGATAGCAAGGATCAAAATATGAGATTGCTTTGATGCCTACAAGAAAGATGGAGAGGAACTTCTGTTTCTCTCTTAGAAACTTATGACATAGGCAAGATACAAGTGAATGAACTAATTAAAAAGCATATTATGTATGAAAAACAACTCTTGGTATACCAAGAAGGAGATAAAGAACCAAGAAATAAATTTGTATCATTCAAAATAGCTACCTCAAAGAATAAAGAAAAAGAAAAATCTCAAACTTTTAAAGACACTTCCACCAATGAAGACTCGGATTCAAATAGTGATAATGAGATGGCTCATCTTGCAAGGAGATTGAATAAGTTCTACCATAAGAAAAAGTTATTTAGATAATCAAACTATTAAAGAATGTATGATAATAAAGGATAGTGGAAACGGATTGAAAATGAAATGATAACAAAAATGAGATAGTCTGTTATGAGTGTAAACTAAACGGCCTTGGGAAAACTGATTTCCCCAAGATAAAATTTAAGAATAAGTATGAATACAAGGTAAAAGGATATAAAAAAGTATATGAATGCTACATGGAGTGCCTTATAAGATAACTCAAGTGGATCTGAAACATATGATATCGAAAAGAACAAACATGGATACATGTGTTTCATGACAGAAACATCTGAGGTAACACCCAATTCTCCTGTACATAATGATTACTATTATGTAAATGAAAGTGAATCAAACAATGATGATAATATGTCTACGGTTGAACTATTTGAATACTGTGGAATGCGTTAGGACACCTTTAATGAATTCAAGGATAAATATAAATTATTGAAAATACCGTATGCTATAAATACCAATTATAAGTCTGATATGGATATTGAAAAAAAAATTCTCCACTGTTAAAAGAAAATACTAAACATAAATTATCCAATGAGCAATTAAAAGAATATCTTGTGATGTTTATTGCAATTATATATACCTTGACTCAGTTTCTTGGAAAGAAAATTTCTCCAAAATACACAACTGGTATAGTGTATCAACCAGGATATAGAAGGATTATTAAAACTAAACTTATTCCAGAATCTGGATAGTCCAGTGCTAGTTCAGGTTCATGACCATATTTTGATAAAAAAATCCTCTAAAGGACTAAGTAGAGTGTTCCTGTCTCAAAACATATCTACTGATTTTTGGAAACCTATGATACAAGTATCGGCTCCAAAATCTTCACTTGCTAACCTCTCTAGACCAATTAAAATATTGGTTCCAATATTACCCTACACTTAATCTATTTTGTAGGAAAACTATTTAATGATATTGTTTAAATCTCTATAGTACGTGGAAAGTGGATGGTCAAGCCACATGAAAGGAGAGTACTCTTTTTTCAGGAGACTAATTGAAGTTGATGGTTGAAATGTTACGTTTGGTGACAATGAAAAAAGGGAAGATCATCAGACTAATCCAAATTGGTAACCCTAATACTATATTAATTGAAAAAGTAAATTTTTATTGGTTAAAGTACATTTTACTATGTATCTCTCAGTTATGTGTTGATGGTTTTAATGATAAATTTGGAAATGATGCCTACAATGTTTTTAATTCTAAAAATGATTTAATATTCACTACTCTTAGAAATAAAAATTTTATGCTATTTATTTAAATTATTTATCTATGAAAAATGTTTCATGTTTAAATTATTTTTATAAGAAATCCTGGTTATGGTACCGAAGAATAGGACACTACAATGTACTCACACTTTGGAAACATACTAAGAATGGTTTAGTTAGAGACTTACCTAAATTGTAATTCCCACTTAACAAGGTTTGTAATACATTTCCAAATGGAAAACAACAGAAAGTTTCTTTCAAAAAAAAAGAACCTTCTACTTCTCAACAACTTGAGTTGGTTCACATGGATTTGTTTGGACCATCTAGAGATTCAATTTAAAATGGGAAACACTATGTTTATGTTATTGTAGATGATTTTTTTTAGATATACATGGGTATACTTTCTTTCTCCCAAAAGGGAACCATGTTCATACATCATTATATATTTCAGGTCTGTAGAAAATCATAGTGGACTTATAATTAAGACCTTAAGAAGTGATCAAGGTTGTGAGTTTGAAAATAAAGAATTTGAATATTTTTTATCACAAAATAATTATACTCAAAATTCCTCTTCTCCTAGAACAACTAAAAAAATGTAATTATAGAAATATGAAATAGGACACTTCAAGAGATTGCTCGGACTATGCTAAATGTGTATAATCTACTAATCTATTTTTTGGATGAATCTATTTATAGAGCGTAATAAATTATCAATAGTGTCTTTATTAGACTTGTTTTTAAGAATACTCCTTTTGAGCTCTGGAATAATAGGAATCCTATGGTTAATTATTTTAGAGTTTTTGGTTGCAAAGTCCTCATCCATAACACTAAGTACAATCTTGATAGGTTTTCATCCAAAAGTTATGAACGAATTTTCCTAATTTACTCAGTGACTAGTAATGCTTATATAATATTTAATAAGAGAAAAAAATGTGTAGAAGATTCAGTTCATGTCCAATTTGATGAGACTGATCCATATGAACACAAAACCTTTGTTGAACTCTTTGAGGAAGTTATGTCAATTCGGGACCTCAATGATTAAGACGGTGAGCCCTTAGTGAAAAAACCAGTTTTGGAAATTTCCCAAAATCAATGCATGGTGAATTTGGACCAATATAAATTCATGAGGAGTCTATTTTAACTCTTTATATAGTTATGATAACTCTCAAGAATTATCATTTTAATGTTGTAGTAGGTTATTTAAATAGAGGAACAAAAACTGAAGATTCTATGAGAAACTAGGTTGAACATCAAGCCTTTATTTAACAGCTTGAACCTAAATATATTGATGATGCATTAAATGATGAATTATGGGTAATAATTATTCAAGAATAATTAAATTAGTTGGAATGAAACAATGTTTGGGAATTAGTAGAAAGACCTAAAAAAATATTGACTATAAGCACTAAATGGGTGTTCTGAAATAATGATGATGAATCTGGAAATGTAGTTATAAACAAAGCTAGAATAGTTTCACAAGGATATAGTCTATAAGAAGTAATATATTATGAAGAAACCTTTGCACCTACATCTATACTAGAATCCATTATGATACTACTTTCTTATGCAGCTCATCTGAATTTCAAACATCAAAAAATGGATGTCCAAAGTTCAATTTTAAATGGGTACAATATTGAAGATGTATTTTCTAAACAACAACCTGGTTTTACAAATTCCTATTTTTCAAATCATGTTTTCAAACTTTCAAAAGTACTATATGGTTTGAAACAAGCTCCTAGAGCTGGATATGATAGAATTCGTTCTTTCTTTATTTCAAAAGGTTTTACTGAAGGAATAGCTGATCCTTATGTTTTTATTTAGAGTATTTTCCATGATGTTTTAATAGTAAATAATTATGTAGATGACATTATTATGGGATCTTCTAAAAATTATTTATGTACTAATTTTTCAAAAATGATGAAAGATGATTTTGATATGAATTTAATGGGGGAACATAAATTTTTTTTTAGATTTTATCTTTTTCAACATAAAAAAGGTATTGTTTTTAATAAAAGTAAATATACCAAGGATCTTTTGAAGCATTTTGGTTTGAACTACTATAAAGGTTTTGATACACCTATGAGTACCACCTGTAAGTCAGATGCTAATGAAAATGGAAAACCAATGGATCTAAACAACTACAGAGGTATGATGGGATGTTTCCATTATCTTATTACTGGCTGACCGGATATTATGTTCTGTGTATGAATGTGTGCTCGCTTTCAATCCAGTCCTAAAGAGTATCACTTAACCACTGTTAAAAATATTTTGAAATATCTCAAGTATACTACATACATAGGACTATTTTACCTAAGAGGACAATCATTTGATTTAACAAGTTATACAGATGCTGATTTTTCTATTTGAGAGTTAGATTGAAAGAGCACCTCTAGAACATGTCACATTTTAGACCTTTCACTAGTATTATGGTGTAGTAATAAACAGAATTCTGTTGCGTTATCTACTAAAAAAGCTAAATATATAGTTATTGGGAGTTGTTGTGGTCAAATTGTGTGGATAAACACACTTTACTAGACTATGGATATCTATTTAAAAATGTATCTATAAAATATGATAATACAGCTGTTATTAACATCTTTAAAAACAAAGTAACTCATGGTAGGACAAAGAACATTGATGTGAGAAATCACTTCTTGGTATATCATTATTAAATATGTGATATTACTTTTTAATTCATTAGTAGTGAACACTAATTGGATGATATATTCACAAATTTTTTGAATTCTGAGAGGTAAAATTATATCAAACATGAGTTATGTGTGATAAACTTTTAAAGGGTTAGAAACCTCAACGTTGGGAACCTCACCATTGGACTTCACCATTAGAAACCTCACTGTTAGAAACCTCACCTTTGGAAACCTCACCATTATAAACCTCCCCATTCAAAATTTCACTATTAGAAACCTCATCGTTTGGAACCTCTCCATTTGAAACCTCCCTGTTAAAAACCACACTGTTAGATACCTCACCATTAAAAACATCATTGTTATAAACCTCATCATTAGAAACCTCACTATTATGAAACACAAAATTAGAAACATCACCGTTAGAAACATCGCCATTAGAAACCTCGCCATTAGAAACCTCTCTATTACAATCCTTGTTGTTAGGAACCTCACAATTAGGAACCTCACTGTTGGACCTCACCGTTCGGAACCTCACAATTGGACCTCACCATTAGAAACCTCACTATTAGAAACATGGCCATTAGAAACCTCACCATTAGAAATATCACCATTAAGAAACCTCACTATTATAAACCTCGTCGTTGTTACCTTACTGATAGTCGATGTTTTCGAGACATAGTTTTTTCTCTACAAGAATCTAAATTTTTTTCTGCATTACTTATTTCCTTTATCTGATTTTTTTCTAAGTGATATCATTAATGTATATACTACATTTCAATCGACCTCATACTCTCTCCAGAATCACTTTCTTCCTATCCTTAGAACCTGACCATCTTATGGAACCCTCTAACCACTTCAGATCGAATGGAAAGAGTGAAGAGAACATTTTTTAGTGATTAAGGGGATGCACAAAATCAAAATATTCCTCAATCTGAGTTGAGTAGTGGAAGTATGTCAGTGGAATAGCTGATCAACCCTCATCTATCGAAGAGGGAAATTGTAGTAGAAAAAGAGGTCAGTTCTGAATGGTTGCTGACAAGATGATCTTTAGTGTTGAAGGCACTTGAAGCCCAATGCTGGGATAAATGGTTTGTGAACAAAAATGGACCCTATTACCTGAAGTTATTGAAGTATTTTAATGAGATTTTGAAATTTTAAAAGGTTGAGGATGAGAACATAATGACTTCAAGGGTGAATGTAATGAGTTTGAGTTTTACCTTTGTTAAATGGGATGAGTGTCTGAGAGTACCACTTGAAGGGACCTATGATTACTACTCATGAGTGGTTCCTCCCACTACTGAGTTATTCAATTATGAAGATGCCATCGCCGAACTGACTGGGAGTGGGATCCCTAAGAAATTCATTGCTGCTGAGATGGAAGGAGAAGATAAGCTAATATTTATGTTTTTCCAGCATGTCTTGAGTTCCATGAGAGGGGAATTTGCTACATTGAAATTTCAGGATGTATTTCTTTTATATCTATTTAAACATGGAAATAAGATAAACACGTTAAGGCTGTTTAAGATTCAATCAGAGGAAATGAAAAATACTAGTTCCAAATCCAATGCCTTATCTCATGCTATATTGATATCCTTGATGTTGAAGGAGAAAGGAGTTGAAACCCTAAGGAGGAAACAGTTGTATTAAGGGACAATTTCTACATTATAATGGTAATTTTCATGTTGATGATGATAAATTGGAAACTATAGAAAATAAGATGGGTATATATTGAGGATAAGCTATATGTGGAATTCAACCCTGTCACTCATCCTACTAGGGCTAAGGATAAGAGAGATCCTGGTTTACAACTTAATGACGTAGACACTGCATATTCAGATGAACAAGGAGAAGTAGTTGTTCTAGAAATAGAGGATTCCTATATAGATGATAGGAATGATATAAACCTTTCCTCCAATCCTCTTTCCAATACTGTATCCTTTGGAAATCCTAGTACACTAAATAGATTTCCTATAAGGTAGACATTCCTAAGGGAAAGTGATGATGAAGAGAATTGTGAGGAAGAAGGGGCATTAAATTTCTTAAGAGACACTAGAGAGACCTCTGATGAGGATGAGGACACCAAATCTAGTCAGGATGACTTTGAGACAACTGCTGATACAAATGAAGAGGGATGTCTTAGTCTCAAACCCTTGATAGGGTATACAGAATTGGTTGAAAGTGTAGATGAAGAGGTTGTTGATTCAGTAAAAGAAGGAATTGTTTCAGAAGCTATTGATGATTCGGTGGAGGAAGTGGCAGTGGACCCTTCTATTAATGTAGTTTTTCAACGAGGTATGGTAGAGCAGAATGTGGTTGATTAGGAGAATCCTCCAAGTGAGGGGGGGGGGGGCTATTGCCACAAGTTAAATTATTATAGCTCGTGTAATAGTGGATTGGTCAGAAGACCCTAGATTTGTGGTCTTAGGTTTAGATTATGGAGACTCTGATGATGAATAGCCTATCAAAAGTCTTTCAATTCCTACTATTTTAGAAACTACTATTGTGCAGATTGTGGTTCTTTATCCTCGTGACTATGTGATGAATGATGATTTTGATTTAGTGAAATCAGATATGAAGAGCCACTTTTATAAGAGATTTATTGGTTTAGATAGGTCTATGACTCGCAATCTAGAAGATTTCACTTCAACAGTGGAAAGGCTAGTTTCTTCTTATCACCCTATCCTACTATAGGAGATAAAGGACTTTCATAATTAGATTATATCCTTGGAAGAGTCCATAAAATCAATGAAGCAGTCTATTTCAAGATTAGACTCATACATGGTTTCAAGGGTTCTGGTGGAAGAAGATCATCAATATGTTAAATTGTTGTTTGGAAAATGGTCACTATGTTTGATGACTTTAAGAAGTCTACGAAGACATTTGTGAGTGGCCAAGATGATGATGTGAAGAGGCAGATCAGTGGACTGACTAAATCTTTTAAAGAGATAGTGGTTTTCAAAATGGAACCTTTGTCAACATCTACTTCATCTTCAGCCTCTCCTACTGTTGATCTAGAAGCCTTCGGGTCAGTTGTTAGAGTTGAAGTTGAGAAGTTCTCTGGTACCAGTACCTCGTATCCTCAGTCTATGATTCAAGTTATTTCCACAACCAGATAAATTCATAATCATGTGGGAAATTATTTACAGGAATCTTCTCAAGATAAGAAGTCCATCAAAGAGAAAGTTTATTTCTACTACAAGAGGGTATATACTAAAAATTATATGGATTGTCACTTCATGTTGTTGTTGGATAACATGATTATTCCACCTTTCACTCAGGTTTTTATGGATCAGGTAAGTAGGGAAAAATATTTGACTCCTTCCTTGGAGAAATTGATGGAGAATAAGGGTGATTTTATATAAGCCATAGAGAGAAGAGGAAGTATTATTATTGATTTCATAAATCTTTGTTTACCCTTCCTCGATGTGGGCTTCACTTCCATCATTATTCCTCTGGCCTTGCCTTTTACCTCAGCTGCTTTAGGATCTACCAGTGCATCACTAATGATGACACATGCACAGACCATAAAAATTTTGACCCCTATTATTTTTCAGATATCTACGCTCTACAGGTCTACTGATGCTTCTGTTGTTATTCCTCCAACCCCACTAACTTCCATCCCTCGGCCTATCCATCCATCTTCTGAACATGCCTCATCAACTCTGAAAGACAAATCTCACTTGTTTGTCTCTAATGTGGACTGACTATAGGCTGTCATAGTTGATAGGGATGTTTGTAAAATGTATTTATATTATAATTTTTCTTCATTACTCGAGAGTCCTATTTTTTTCTTTTTTTCCTCCCGTATTTTTGTTAATCAGAAAGGGGGATAAATATTTAATCATGAATATCAATGTTACCCAAAGGGGGAGAAAAATTTAAGTTAACTATAATTTTTTCATATATATTACATCTACTTCTCCATAATACATTTGGTTAAATTCTTTGAATACATAACTCTGAATAAATTAGAAAAGCTGATTAACCCTAATTCAGAAAATACTGACAAAATTTGGGATTGTTAAAAAGTAAAATATTGTTGGACTCAACTATTTTGATAATCCCAAATCATGTTTTATTTATGTAAAGAATCTTTTTTCTATTACAGAATAATAATTTATGTGAAAATATTATTTATATCAAATTAATAATTATATACATTTAATCTCCCTGCTCTCTTTTTTATGCTCACAATGTAAAATTCTTCTACCAGCATAGGTCACTAATGCTTGGTCACCGATGCAAAGATCAGCATTGCTTGTTCACTGATGCATGGTCACTGATGCATGGTCACCGATGCAAGGTAACTGTTGCAAGGTCACCGAGGGAAAGGTTAGTGAGGCATGGTCACCGATACAAAGTTCACCATTTCAAGGTCACCGATGCAAGGTCACCATTGCAAGGAAACTAATGCATGGTCACTGATGCAATGTTCACTGATGCAAGGTCACCGATGCAAAGATCACCATAGCAAGGTCACCGATGCAAGTATACTGTTGAGAAGTTTATTTTTGAAGGCTACAAATGGAAGCTTACAGATGAAGATTTATCGAGGGAAGGCTTCCCATTAAAGGTTACCGATGGAGAGTTATCGATGGAAGGTTACCGTTGGAAAGGTTACTGATAAATGCTAGTGATGTGAACTTATTGTTAAAGCCAACCATTGTGAAATCTATCTTTACTAGTCTACCATACTCTTATACTTCCTACTTTTTACAATACCTAATATTATTCTAATGGTCATATTTGATAAATTAAATTCTTCTAACATTAATTGATGATAACTGTAGATATATCACGAGAATGTATTTGGGGACAGTACGAGATTCGAGAAAGATCCCACATGAGGTACTTATTCATATTGTCAGACCTCAAATATAAAAAAGAGAAGACTGAGGAATAAAAATAAAATATAACAGAGATGAATAAGAATAACATGTCAAGATATTAAAAAATAGGAATTCATGAGAAATAACATACTATAGAACAAGGAAGAACCATTTGAAGACCTTCATTGTGAACCTAATAACTTCAAGAATATCATTTCGGGAGAACAATTTTAGGGCTGCCTTTTGTGTCTCATGAACTCTCAATCAATACAAAAAGTAGAACACACAATTCTTGAAAGCTCTAACATGGATTTGGGACACTAGGTTTTGGAGACAACATAAAAATAATGACTCGAACAAAAAATTATTCACTCCAAGTAGTCAATTGTTGAACTACAAACAAATAGAGCTTTCTAAACTCAAAATGATAATTTTATATCTATTGTGTTCTTTCATTTTACATTTCTGAGAAGTGTTTATCTATCTGGTAGACACATTTCCTTCTGTTCATGAATAAGGGGATACATAATATTCTCACATAAAACTTCACTTGCATCTTGTTTCCAATGAATAACTGTGGAAGATATCATGTGTAGTCTCTAATGTTTTTTTTCCTAATGAAGATCTGTGGTAGATGGTGTGATCCATGTACAGTTTTTAGAAACTATTGTAAATCCTGATATTAGTTGTGTATCAATTTTATTGTTAGTATAAACTACTTAGTGGCATGTGATCACCAAGTGGAGAGGATTAAGCCTCATCTTGAGACTAAACCTCTTATTTTACTCCACTGTGCAAGGAATTTTGTCTTGTACTCTTTTGTATCGATTTTTTACTACTTATAATTTATAAAACATAAAACAATTATTCTTTCACATTGATAATTAGTATTGGTGAGTGTTTATAAGTGTTTAATTAGAAAAACTTGTTTCAAAAGATGAAGAAGTTTCTTAAATTGATTAAACTGAGGACAAATCACCCTGAAACAAACATGTTGACCAATTAGACATCTATATCTCTACTGCCTTAATTAACGGGGCCGTTTCAAAATTTGTGGAATCTTAAATATAAATTTTTTAACAGAAAGTTTATGTAGGAACTCAAATCTCACTCTCTACAGATTCCACTAAGACCGACAAAATATTACCTCAATTTTAAATTTCAAAAGAATGAGGTAAATTTGATGAATATGGAAATTACACAAACTAGGTCTTCCCATGATGGTGAAAAGAAGTTGATTTCTGCAAATAATTCATTGATGTTTTTTGATTAAAAAGGGATTCATACTTGTGGTAAATATATCCTATGGGAATGAGGAGAATCCTCTACCTCATTCGCAAAGAAAATAGTCTCCAAAATTCATAATGAATTTACATTCCCAAAATATGGCTTAATTACTAGTATTAAATTAAAATAAAAATATAGAAAAAATATAGGGGAAAATGTTGGTAAACCCAAAAAAATATGAATATTTGATGTGATTATGAGTAAGAGTTGAATCCCCAAAATTATATCCCAATAACATAAGGTTCCAAACCATAATATAGACACATAATAAATATTTATTGCTTTAAACAAAAGAAAAAAAAAGCTATTTATAGGCCATTGATGTTGGAACTTCTATATTGTGTATTTTTACATTCTTTTACAGTAAAATATATCCATAAATGAAATAAGTATAGGGTGGAAAATCATGGGAAAAATTTATAATGCAAATAGAAAAAATGCTAATGAAGAAAATCTTGTATATAAAAGTGAGAACATACTATGTGATAAAAAAATATTCACTTGATAACTATTTTATAAAATATAATGTATAAGGATACTATTATGAGGAATATTGGAATATAACAACCCAATATGACTCATTTTTTAATGTGAATATTATGATACTATTGAAGAATTTGGTGACAAATAGAAGTGAATCAACCGTCAAATATAAATCAATGAAAAAATTTGTTCATCATGCCACTTAGAAGATTAGGCTGAATATATCTAATGATAAGGATGTTTTCATAGATATAATTTTCTCTTATTGTGGTGGTATAATACATACCATAAACCATTTCAAGCTGCACAGAAATTTCAATAAATAAGAGAGAATGATAAAACCCAAAGTGGAGGCATTCAATGAAATGAACCATAAGATTGTAATGGAGGAAGAAACACATGATTATGAGTGTGATAAGTATATATAAAAGGGTGATCCAAATATTGTTAATGTGTTACTTCAAAGTTGAAATATAGTTGTACTCACTCCAAAAAAATGAATGATATCACTGCTTATTTAGATGGGTTTTGTAATGATATACCGAAAAGAACCAGGGGTTTAAATATTTAAATATATTTCAAGAAATATGAACACCAAAAATATATGACAATAAGATCAGCCACCTAATGTTTTTTGGATTATATGTACTTATAATTTCTAAAAGGATTAAACACATTTAATGATTAAAATAACAAGATTTCACTAATTTCTCATGTTTCAAAGCCTATTCTTATAAATTAGAAAGATGAATATAAAGAGACAAATAATATTTACCAATGTAGATAGATTTTAAAACTAAAAAATTAATCATGATTTATGAAATAAAGATACATTTTAGCTATAATGAATATTGATGATGGGTTTATAAATAATTCTCATCCCAAGTGTGATAATTAAGTAGATGATATAAGTCTAACATGTTTATGTACATAATGATTTGGTATTTATAAAAATGAGAAAATAGTTATTGAATGAAATTATAAAATGAATATTGTTTTTCATTATAGTTGTAAATACACATATATCAAGGTTTATATCACAAACAGTATCATGATATATTATTACATAAAAAACTATTGGTTTTTTAATTTATATCACTTAGAAATTAGTATAAAATGTTCATAGATTATGTATATTGAAGAAAAAACAACCATGGTGATGAATTGAGATTGTTCTATAATGTAGAGATAACTAATGGAGTGATGATTCCTAGTAATTAGATATATTTTAAAAAAAAGTATAATTTTGGATGGACATCAAAATTTCAGAATATTGAGGTAGGATTTCTACTCTATAATGTGTGTTTTATTTTAATATTTATATATTAAAATGGGGGTGACTATTTAACAAAATGGGGAAGAAAATATTTTCACATGAATGTTTTTATGTGTTTTTTTGAAGTTGACTATATGATTTTAGAAAAAATTGAAAATATATTTTATACCCCCAATATAAATTAATTTCATATTTGGAAATAATTTGACAAATGTATTTTTATATATTTGATTCTTGGGTAAAATCATTCTTTTTTTCTATACATGGATACCCTACATCAACTTAGAGTTGACTAACCTATATTGCATTACTAAAAATATAGTGGATACATACTTCTCTCAAAATGGTACAGAACATCAATAGGATATGATTTTATTTCAAGTTAAGGCATGATGTAGAATAAATTTCCTCATATTTATATTTGGAACAATTGGGAGTAGAAAAAATATCGTCATTTGTATTTATTTCAATTAAGGGGAAGAGAAATTTTAACATAACATGTTTTAATAAAAAAAATAATTATTTTCATATTATAAATTCAATTTATCAATAATTCTATATTAGAAATTATAGTAACAAAAAAATTTTAAATGAATAATAATATATAAAATATATAATGATGAAATAATAAAAATTATAAATTAATATTTTTACTAGATGATAATAGTTAAAATCTATTTTAATATATTCAAATTTCTTAAATTATTAAATTATTAACCTGAAATAATAGAAAACGTTTTTAATAGTGAATTATAAGGAACTTTTATTTAACATTTAAAATAAAATTAATATAAATACTTAAAATCATAAAAATCAATTTTATTTTGTAACATTGTATTTAGAATTTTATAATTATATATATAACATTTTAAAACATTGGTAATCTTATAAAACACTTAAATGATAAGATTAATTAAGGAAAACATAATTTATAAGACTATTCTTGAAAATATAAATATATATAAATATATATGACTATTATTTTAGATTTTAAATAAAATTTTTAATATATTACATTATAAATAATTGTGAAAATTCTTTTTAGGATTACAACTATTGTATATATATTGTTAAAAAACTATATACTATTTTTATAAAATGATGAATAATGAATCTAAATAATTATATATAATATAAATTAAATAATTACAATAAATAAATAAAAATGATTAATATATATATATATATAATGATGAAAATTATTTTAAGGGGTTATTTTTTGGTTTATCATTTTGGGAGTCTATGGGAAGATGAGAGATAGGTTATTGGGAAGGTTTGAGCACGTGGTGAGTCTTCGACTGTCAGATGAAGTTTGTCCAAGTAGAGGGGTGGACTGAGAACTCTTTGAAGCACAATAATCTTCAATGAAGGATACCAAAGAGAAGATTGAGGTCTTGGATGAATGTGGATTCAAGGACAAAGAGATCGATTTCAATCTGTTTTAAAATTTTTAGTGTATAGTTGTGGTTTGATGCATCGTGAAGAAGTATATACTAGTTACAATCAATATGTAATCTTTTTTGGATTTTTGTTTTTTCGAATTCTTTATATATCTATTAATTGTATATAGTAATATACAAACCATACATATCATTAACATACCATTTAATGAAGTGGTTTTTTTCAATATTCAATGAATCCATTCAGTGAACCTACTATTTAGAAATATTTATATATACGATTGTTTTTTATTCATTTATTAATTCTTCCATCATCTTAAATTACATAAAACAAATCCTTCATATAATTTTTTTATATAGTTCATTAAGTCAATAAATAGTGAGTTTTTTTCAATGTTTTCATAATTACTTATATATATTTTAGTTAGGGAAACAATTATTTTGTTTAACTATTTACCCATTTCAAGTGTTGGAAAATTAATCGACATTTTTTAGAAAAAATTATTTATTTTTTAATTTAAAACTATTTAAATAACATTTATAACTTTTTATGAGATCTATATTTAGTCAATGTTTTAAAAATTATTAAGTGAAATTTTATAAGGGATTTAATTTATATATACATAATATTTAATTTTTATGTAAGGGAGTTTAATTATTATTTTTATTTAATGTCATTAGATTTATAATTATTGGAGACACTCATTTAAAAATCATCATTTCACTTAGAATTTATTTGATTAAAAGATCTATTATCGTATATATTTCAAAAGGTATTTCGTTTTTATTTATATATTCATAATTTTTATTAATTATATATTTTGAAATATTATTTCAAAGTTATGAGATTATTATTTTTCGATGAAAAAATGATCCTATATATGTAACATTATTACTAATGTTTACATGAAAATAAAATCTCTTAATTTATGATATCATTTTATATTTATAAAAATAATATCATTTTTTGTGTGAAAATCATTTAAACATTCATGAAATTCAATTATATTATAAGAAATGACCATTGTTTATAATTTGGGACATTTCACACACGTACCTGTTCAATTTTAATTAGCCTTTCTTTTATGTTTATGTAGTTCATATGTATTTATATAAAAGTGTACTTTATTAAACATGTTACTCAAAAGAGAATTTTTAATTATGAATTTGTAGAATAATTAATTCAATGTAAATAATAATATATTTTTCCATGTTATTCAATTTTTATAATATTAATTTCTCCAAAAAAAATATGAAAAAAATTAATTATCTAATTTTGAGAAAATATATTTAATTTCTTTTATAAAAATAATTTATGCAGGTTTTTAAATGATATAAAGAATCGATATTGTTAAAACTGAATCCCAAAAAAATTCTTAAATTTTTGAATTGGAAATTGGGTATTTGTGAGGAATGGGAAGTGAAACCAGGGCATCATGGAATGGTTTTACACTAGTGATATTCCTTGTGGATATATGGGTTTTCATAGGATCTACTTAATATCAAAATAGTCCAATTTTTTTTAATTTTCCAAATTTTTTAAAGGAGAAATCCATGTGATTAAAATGAACTATTTTTTAAAATAATTTTCAAATTAACTATTTTAAAAAAAAATTTGTATATATAATATTAATATTTTATTTAAGGTATTTTTAAATGACTTTTATTTTATGTTTTACACTGATTTTTGACAACACTTACAAGGTAATTTAGTACTCATCCCACAATGGTTTTAAAAATATGTTTATACGTGTTTTAGAAGTTCTAATTTAGAAATTTTCACTTTTGGAGTAATAAATCATGAAGTGAAGTAGGCATATTATTTTATTTTAGCTCATCTCTTATGAATTCCATGATTTTTTCTAATTCTCCAGACCTTAGACTGGAAAATGGACTCTATTGTATTTTTTTTTGTAGTTATCTTTTAATAAAAAATACACAACATATTATGAACAAAATATGGAAGTGTATGTTTGGGGTGTTATAATTGTTATCAGAGGAATGGTCAATAAAACATTAGCGATTATATGTTATCTATTGGGGAAAAAATTTTACACCCTTTTATATTAAACTTATAAGAAATCAACTCCCATTAAGAATTTTTGTTTTTCTCAAATTCTGAAGATAGAAATTCATAATTTTATCAAATCCAACGAATGAATAGAAAAGGCACAATTCATTTAAAGGGGAGAATGTAACATCACGAGCTTTGATAAAAGGACTAATTTATTTTAATGTTAGAATTTTAATTAAATAATAATTAAATTTTACTAATAATAATAAAATAAAATTGAAAATGAATATTAAATTATAAAATAAATAAATAAGTCATAATAACAAGAAATTAAATAAATTTTTTCTTACAGTCAATAGTTAAAATATGTATTAATGTAGTCTAATTTATTTGTTTAATAATATTTTATTATAAAATAATATAAAAACATTTTTTTAAAAAATAAATTTAGGGATTTATAATTTATCATTTAAAATAAAATGATTATAAATAATTAATTTTAAAAAAATTCATTTTAATAACTATCTCTATAATTAAAATTTTATACAAATATATATAACAATTTAGAAAATTGGTAAAGTAATAAAACACATAAAACCTAATAATAATTAATGATGACATAATTTATAATAAATTTATAAATAGTTATAAAAATATATATCAGTATTATATTAGATTATTAAAAATATGTATTATATTATATTATAAATAAATAGTGAAATTGATTTTTCCATATTTCAATTATTATATATATATTAAAACAATAAACTATTTTTATAAAATGAATGAATAATGAATCATATTAAAGATAATTTGTTTTAATTTAAGAGTTAAATTAAATTCATTAAAATTACTAAATATATAAATATATATATAAATGAGAAAACAATTTTAAGGGATTTGTTTTGGGTTTATCATTTCGAATGTTTGGGGAAGATAATAGATAATTTCTCAGTAGGGTTCGAGTGTGCGGTGATTCTTTGACCATTAGAAGAATTTCTACTAAGGAGACAAAAGGGCTGAGATATCCATGAATCACAAAAATCATCAACGAAGGATATCCTAAATCAGATCGACGATGGGGCCAAATGAAGAGTCGCATTCAAGAAGATCGAATATAGTTGATCTTCTTCATATATTTAATGAAATATGATTCTGTTAAAGGAGACTTCAGGGGTGGATACCGAATTTTATCTTCCTTATATCTTTATGTATATATTTTTTTAATAAACAGATCTTTTGAAATCAGCTTCTCAATGCCTAGTTTTTTAATTTTAGCCTATCATTTCTGTCATCGAAATATGATTTCCTTGTTTTTGTTATGAATGTAAAGACCCAGAATTTTTGTGGAATATTTCTTTTCTTAAATACATGGGAAATGAATGGGTCTGCAGTTTCTGATGGAACTTGATTCCGAGCCCCGTGTGCCCGGAATCAAATTTTGAAGATTGTTTGGGCACGTTTAGTAAACTTACGTTCGCAATTTTATTACTTTTGAATCGATGATCGGAATTGAAATTTGAGGGCACCATTGAACTCGCAGCATCAGTGATTGCTTAGTGAGACCTTCACCGTAGTTGTGTTTTATCAATAGTACAAGTTAGTTTTTGGGGGTTTTTAGATAAATTGAATAAAGTTAATGATTTAACTTTATTTCTATGTTGGTGGTTAAAACCTCAAAGGGGAGGTTGGAGGTGGAGACCACCACACAATAACCTCCCATGGGAGGATTATTAGGTGGGGCCCACCCATCCTCTCTAACTCCCCTTTAACCCCCTCGAACCACCAATTAATTTAGGTAAAACTTTCTATAATGTGGGGGAGCCTCTCAACCTTCCCCCACCATTTCATTGCCAACTCTCCACCCATTACTTAATTGAATGGTTTCTTTTAATTCATATCTTTTTGAATTATTTTTCCAACAATTAAATAATGGGTTGGCTTAACCCATTATTTTGGGTGGAAATTCTTTTGGGTGGAAACTTGAGAAAGAATGTCATCCTCTCAACAAAGAACGCAAAGAACGCTCCTTCCACTGAAAATCAACATTGTCTTCTTCTTCTTTCAACAAAGGCAAGGAAAGGGAAGAGATGCCCACGAGGAGCGCAGACATCGTCTTCGACTTCGTCACCGACGAATGCTCGTCCGCCAATGACGAGTACCTCTTTTCATATTCCGACGTTGAAGGAATGATGTCGCCTTCCTGCGACTCCATCAAATGACACCGACAAGCAAGGTAGGGTTCGATTTTCCTTGTTTCTATTCCACGTCGTTCAATATTTTGGTTTACATTATGCCAAATGTTATCAACATAACATGGGGAGTTCAGACCGCACTAACATGGACGACCCTTCCCCTTTGATCTTGTTTACTGTTGATGATGGAAGAAGACAATGTCGGCTGATGTTGGGCTGGCCGAGAGGAAACCGGCGGCGCAAAACCACTAGAACACTAGAAAGGCGTGGCACCCCCGAGCCACATGGAGGAAATGAGAGTTACAGCCACGTTGGGCCGCGGCAGAGGCGCGCAGCGCTGTCACACTGTGCGGAGGGCAGTAGGAGGCAGCGGCCAAGGCAGGCCATGGCAGAGGGGCGCGACGATGACACGTCGCGCTAGTGGTGCAAGACCACGGCCAGGTCGGGTCGTCAGTGAACGCCAGGCGGGACCCTTCGGGTCCCACGGTTACAAGAATTGGCACCTTGCACTGTCCGTTTCGGGAGCACAGGGGGTCTAACACCCCCCATTTATGCGGTCAGCTGGCCACCCGGGCCAACCAGCTGGGCCCGGCCACATGACTAGTGGGGCGCCACACAGCAAGCCAGGCACCACACGGCCAGTCGGGCCGAGCCGCACAGCCTTCCGGGCCAAACCACATGGCCATCCGGGCCATGCACCACAACCATATGGGCTTCACACGACCAGCCGGGCCAGGCCACATGGCTAGCTAACCATGACGGGCCGCACCTTTGGGCCAGGCCGCCCCTTTGGGCCCAGTCGTGCCTTCGGTTCAGGTCGTTCCTTCGGGTCGAGCCGCGCCTTCGGGTGGGGTTGCGCCTTCGGGTTGGACAACCCCTTCGAGTCGGGCAGCCACTCTAGACATGGTCGGACTCATGAATCGGGTCAGACCCCGTTCATGACCTAGGTTAGGTCGGGTCGGTCTGACTAGGTCGGACTGGACTTCGACCCATCAAACCCGAATACACCTATTCTCCCATAACACAGGCGACGAGCGTCTTTTTGAGGAACTGTCAGCGGTGCTGATATACTGGGAATGAAGACGTCCCTTTGAGAATAACCCACGGGAATTCAGGGTATAGTTAAGATATAGTCAGGTTGGTTCATGGACGAAACCAAACAGGCCCCCAAGACTTAAAGGCTAATACCTCACAGACCGGGTGTATGATTGATGTTCCATATGTTGCAATGAGAACCCTATGACGTGGTGGTCCTTTGAGATACTTCAACGTGAGACTTCATGACACTTGGAGTATTGACCAATAGCTCGTGGGTCAGATCCTCTCATAGATGAGTAGACAGAGTGCAAAGACCTAGTAGCTAACAAACCTGACGACTTCTTGACCGATTCGACTCAGAGTGACGTGACTAGCCCAGTGGGGAGCGCCTATTATTTGGCAGCAGACCCATGGAAGAATGAGAACCTAGTAGTTGGTAGCAGACATGTGGTACTCAACAGGAGAAGTACCTCTGTAGGCTATTAGGGGGAGCGCCCAGTATTTGGCAGGAGACTCACAGCGAACAGAGAACCTGGTAGTTGGCAGTAGACCCGTGGTACTAAACCGGAGGGGTACCTCAGTAGTCTATGGTTAGTGAGAAGCACCTCAATGTTGTGGCAGGCCCACTGTACATGACGGAAAAGGAGTTCTCTAGTAGCTGTAGTTTCAATAATAAAAATCCTGGTTTTGATCTAAGACAATGACCTTTTTGTTTTCCTCATTATTGTGATTGGTTACCTTATAACGTAGGTATATGTATGGGAATATACCTAATTAATGGTTATCCGTTGATTTCATACTTTTTGGTTTATCCTTGTTGGATTTAGTGAGACCTTGAGGGTCTCGGGGTCCCTACTGAGTATTGTTATACTCAGCCCTACACGGGCTATTCCCCCACCTCGTTGTATTGGATGCAGACGACGGAGAGCACTAACCGAGGGGAAGTGTGTGCGAGTATTGGATAGTACCTGATGGTGGACCTCATGATGAGATGGTACCCAGTGGAGAGGGACGGACGTGGAGCACTGAGGAGTCTATCTATACATACCCTTCAGGTAGGATCTATGGGGGACGATCCATGAGCTGCTAGACACCTTCCAGCTATTTGTCTTTTAGTTGTACATGTTTTGTCTTTTAATTGTACTTTACTATTAGGATTGTATTTCCGGCCCCTTTTACATTTTAGAACATCATTTTGATATAGTTTTACTTACTATTTGCTTCCGCATGTACTCTTGTTGTATGTGTTTACTTTTTATAAAGGCAATGACACCTTAGTTATAGGGATTTACGCCTTCAGTGCTAGTCTCCAGCCCTTGGCCAATGCAATGCAAGCTTGGGGTAGTCACGATACAAGCCCCATGGGTCTGGTCGTGACAAATTGGTATCTAAGGAGTCGGTTCTACTGTAGAATGTAGGACTCTGATATTTCCTTTCGTTGAAGAAATAGTGTTAAGGGTATCGAGTGTGGTTTTCAGTTCAGGGAGTCTAGTGTTGGTGTGGCGGCTGACGTATCCATACACCAGGACCCTGACTACAGATTTCTGATATAGTACACGAAAACACTGATTCCGTGTGTGTTTTCAAAAAAAAATTCATTAAGTCAGCTCAAACTAGGATAGCTCACCAGGTATAGTCTTTTGACTATTTTGCATCTGTTTCAATAAAAATGAATCCCCACGGACGACCTGTTAGAGCCCCGAGAGTTATACGTACTGACAGCCCGCCGAGCGATGAGGCATCATCATAGGGACCTCCTCTAGTTGAGTCACCAGCGGAGGCACCAGTGGTAGTACTTTCTATTGGGCCACCGATGCCACCAGCCCCAACATTATATGATGCATGTCACTTGAGCGCATTTCCTGAGTTCCAGCACCAGAGTCCACCCAGTTTCCAAGGAGTGATGGACCCGCAGGCGGCATAGGATTGGATGGAGGTTGTGGTGAGAGTCTTCAGGCTAGTAGGGACACCATCGGACTTCATGGAGATCCTTGCTGCCAGCATATTTCAAGCAGCATCAGGCATATGGTGGAGCCTAATGCTCCAGATGCTTGATGAGGAGAAACTTCAATGGTAAGACTTCGAGAGCCTGATCCGGGTAGAGTTTCTACCAGCCACCATTCGAGCGGTATGGATACATGAGTTATTTCATCTATAGTAGGGAAGTATGGAAATTGTGTAGTACTCAGTGAGGTTCACTGACCTATCGCGCTACTCTACTGATATGGTACGAGACCCAGTCTTCTAGGCCCGAACCATTGAGCAGGGACTCAAGTGAGAGATCAGATCATTAGTTATCTCTCACAGCATCCTGACATAGGAGGGATTGTGAGATCAAGCCCTCCTAGTGGAGAGTTTCCTTACTGAGCAGTCTCCAGCAGTGAGACCCAACACAAGTTGACTTGCAGCGTAGTTTTCTGTAGCTGGAAGTAGACAGATGATGCCGAGGTCCAAGAGGACCGGACCCACAAGTGGTCGACTTCATGACTCATGATCGGTTGTGCAGGGCACCCAGAGTAGAGACAATGCCAGGCATACCCAGAGCGAACAATGTTACTCATGCGGCAGGCAGGGTCACATGGTACTTGACTATCTGACCCGCCGTACAAATGACCAGGAGTCAGTTGAGGGACCTCTCAGGCAGAGAAAAAGGTTCAATCGAGGCAATATGTCGGGCAGAGGTGGATGTGGCAGAGGAGTTGGACGTACAGATGTTGGTGGACGACGATACGAGATGCTACCACCACCACCACCAGGAGGTCCACCCCGACCACAGGAAGCATGTGGATATGGGAGAGCTCAGCTTCAGGCAGTTGAAACCTATGACCATGGTGCTCCAGAGATGATATAAGGTATTATTTGTGTCTACGCCACCTTATTTGCAGTTCTCATAGACACAGGTTCCTGTCACTCTTTCATTGAAACTGCCCTTGTTCAGATCTCAGAGATTTCGACATAGCCGTTGGCTCGATCGTTATGCTTGTAGACTCTTACAAGAGAAGACTCGATGGTTACACACTGGTGCTGGCAGTGGTAGATTACTCTAGGAGGCGAGAGCTTCAACTGAGATCTCCTCATAGTGGCATCGAAGCCTTATGACATCATCTTGGGTACAGAATTGTTATCTACAGTCCATCCTTCGATTAACTATATTATGTGCAAAGTGTGGTGTGTCCACACGGATGTTACCAGGTTCACCTTCATCGGTGATAAGGGAACTTTTGCAGTGTAGTACGAACTTACTCAGAGGAGGGTGCAGCCGATCACTCACCAGTTGGCTTGCCTTACCCTCGGAGTAGTAGATTTGGAGAGTCCGACATATACTTTAGTGGTGGACCAGTACACGGATGTTTTCCCTGACGATGTTCCCGGACTACCTTTTCGCGGAGAGGTGGACTTCAACATTGGCATGTACCCGGGGATGAAACCAATATCTACTCCAGCATATCAGATGGCTCCCGCTGAGCATCAAGAGCGGAGGGTTCAGCTAGGAGACTTGAAGGGAAAGGGATTCATCCGGCCTAGTGTTTATCCCTAGGCAGCCCTGATTCTATTCACCAAGAAGGCGGATGGGAGCATGAGGCTCTGTGTCGACTATAGTCACCAAAACCAGGTGACTGTGTATAACACGTACCCACTCCCGTGGATTGACAACCTCTTTGACCAACTCAAGAAATCACGATGGTTCTCGAAGATAGACCTAAGATCAGGCTATCACAGGCTCAGAGTTCAAGAAGAGGATGTGCAGAAGTCATCCTTCGGGTGTCGGTACAGCCATTACGAGTTCTTGGTTATGCCCTTTGGCTTAACCAATGCTCCAGAAGTGTTCATGAGTCTCATGAATAGGATCTTTCAGCCGTACCTCAATCTATTTGTTGTAGTCTTCATCGATGACATTATGATTTACTCGACTACTATGGAGGAGCATGCCTACCATTTTTGGGTAGTAATGGACACACTCTAAGAGCCTCGACATTATGGTAAGCTCTTGATGTGCTTGTTTTGGATTCGAGAGGTTCACTTCATGGGACACGTCATCTCAGTGGTTGGAGTTACAGTGGATCCAGCGAAGATTGAGGAAGCGCTTTCTTGGGATCCACCCAAGAGTGTGATAGAGGTTCGGAGTTTCATGGGGTTGGACGGATACTATCGGAGGTTTGTTCTAGATTTCTCTAGAGTTGAAACACCATTATCAGCCTTGATGAAGAAGGGGAAACCCTTAGTATGGTTGGATAGATTCCAGCAGAGCTTTCAGGAGATAAGGCAGAGGCTGACTACTGCCCCCATATTGAGTCTTCCAGAGGAGGGCGTAGGGTTCGTAGTTTACTCTGAAGCATCAGGTACCTGACTTGGGTGTGTCCTGATGTAGGAGCAAGCAGTGATCGGCTATTGTTCTCAGTAGTTGAGATAACACTAGCAGAATTATACTACCCATGACCTGGAGTTTGTACTAGTGGTCTTCACCTTGAAGACGTGGTGGCACTATCTGATGGGCGAACGTTTTACCGTGTACTTTGATCACAATAGTTTCAGGTATATCCTCTCATAGAAGGACCTGAACCAGAGAGAGTGACGATTCCTAGAGTTCCTCCAGGACTATGACTTCGAGATATTCTATACTTCCGGGAAGGGGAACATTGTTGCGGATGCGCTCAGTAGGAGGAATGGCATTCAGCTGCTAGGAGAGGTGACAAAGCAGTCGACCGCCTTATAGATATCCTTTGTGGATAGAGATGGTTCAGCCTATCTTCAGTCTCTTACAGTCACTCCTCCACATAATCAGAGAGTCAGGTAGGCGCAACCTGCAGACGCTGACTGCAAAATGCGATGTGCTCAGACATCAACAGGGCATGCACCAGATAGATTTTCTGAAGGTGGGGAGCATGTCATCCTCTTTAGAGGATGTACCCTGGTACCAGTTTCACATTGGGAAGAAGTGTTGAGGGAGTTCCACACATCCCCTCTAGCATTACACCAGGTAATGGTGAATATGTACAAGAACCTTAGACAACAGCTCTGGTGGCCAAGAATGAAGAATTTAGTATCAGAGTTTCTCTAATGATGCCTCACTTGTCAGCAAGTGACGGTGGAGAACCATGTACCAGAAGGCTTGGATTAGTCCTTAGAGGCCCCAGAGTTGAAGTGGGATGGGATAACCATGGACTTCGTGATGGGTCTTCCAAGTATATCCAAGAGTCACAACTCGATTAGTTTGACCATTGAATGACTCACCATGTCGGCCCACTTCCTACTGATCAGATAGTAGGGCTCAGTAGAGAGCTTGGGACGCCTCTACGTGAAAGATATTGTGTGTTTTCATGGAGTTACTACTTATATTTTCTCTGACCATGAAACATGATTTACTTCCCAAATATGGAAGGGTTGTAGGAAGCTTCTGGGACATAGCTTCACATGAGCACCACCTTCCATCCTAAGACAGATGGCCAAACCGAGAGAACCATCCAGACCCTCGAGGATATGCTCCCTGCATGTGTCCTCGACTTCGGTTATAGCTGGTAGGATCACTTGCCTTCGGTGGAGTTTTCCTACAACAGCAGCTATCACTTTACCATATGTGTGGAACCTTTTGAGGTATTGTACGAATGACCTTGCAGATCACCACTATGCTGGACAGATCCAGGGGAGTCAATACTAGTCGGACTAGAGATGGAATGAGCTTCCACATAGAAGGTGATATCATCCAGGAGCGGATTAAGACTTCACAGAGCAGGCATATGTCTTATGCTGAAAGGAGACTAAGACCTATGGAGTTCTAGGATGGTGACCACGTCTTCCTACGGGTCTCACCTCAACGAGGTCTACGAAGATCTGGCTGAGGTAGAAATTTATCTTCATGATTCATCAAACCATTCCAGGTCCTCGGCAGAGTAGGTGAGGTGGCTTAACTCTTGGATCTTCCACCGCAGTTTCATTGGGTGCACGACATCTTCCACATATCGGAACTGAGGAGATACGTGCATGACCCATCCCACATCATCGACCACGGGGAGCTATACATCGATGACATGGTGAATTTCACAGAGGATCCAGTGGATATTGAGGATCGACAGGAGAAAGTCCTACATGGACTGTCGATACCTCTAATGTGTTTTCGCTAGTAGCATGGGAACCTCCAGGAGGGCACATGAGACAAGGAGGCTCTGATGCATGCTCAGTACCCCCATTTTCCCTTAGTTCGAGTTATAGCTTACATGGACGTAATGCCCTGAGGTGCGGAGAATGTAAAGACCCTTCATTTCCAGGAATTTTTTTTCCTAATTACATGAGAATTTTACTGGTCCTCAGTTTATGACAGCGCTTAATTAGGAGGCCTGGTGTGCCCGGAATCAAATTTAGATGTTTTCTCGGGTACATTTAGTAAACGTACGTTTATAATTTTATAACTTTTGAACCAGTGCTCAGAATTGAAATCTGAGGGAACTGTTGAACTCGCAGTGTCAGTGATTTCTTAGTGAGACCTTCACCGTAGTTGAGTTTTATCGAGTGTAGAAGTTAGTTTTTGGGGGTTTTAGTTAAATTGAATAAAGATAAGCATTTAACATTATTTTAATGTTTGTGGTTAAAACCTCCAAGAGGAAGTTGGAGGTGGGGGCCACCACAACATAACCACCCTTGGGAGGATTATTAGGTGGTTCCCACCTGACCTCTCTAACTCCCCTTTAACCCCTCGAACCCCCAATTAATTATGGTAAAACTCTCCATAAAGTGGGGAAGCCTCTCCACCTTCCCCCACTATTTAATTGACAGCCCTCCACCCATTAATCAAGTGAATAGTTTCTTTTAATTCAATTTTTTTTTTTGAATTATTTTGCCAAAAATTAAATAATGGGTTGGCTTAACCCATTATTTTGGTTGGAAATTCTTTTGGGTGGAAACTTGAGAGAGAAAATCATCCTCTCAACAAAGAACTCAAAGAATGCTCCTTCAACCGAGGCAAGGAAAGGTAAGTGACACCCACAAGGAACATTGACATCATCTTTGACTTCGTCACCTTAGAATGCATATCCTCCAATGAAGAGTACCTCTCTTCATCTTATGACGTTGACGGAACAACGCTGCCTTCCCGTGACTCCATCAAACGACACCAATAAGCAAGGTAGGGGTTTGAGTTGCCTTGTTTCCATTCCACCTCATTCAATATTTTGGTATACGTTATGCCAAATGTTTTCAACATAAAATGGTTAGTTCATACCGCACCAACATGGCCGACCCTTCTCCTTTGATCTTGTTTATTATTGACGACAGAAGCGGAAAACGAAGGCCGGTGTCAGGCCAACCGCAAAAAAACCGGCGATGCAAGACTGCCAGAACACCGGAAAGGCACGGTACCGACATGCCACACATAGGAACGGATAGCCGCGGCCGCGTCGTCCGTGGTGGAGGGGTGTGGAGCCGTCACTCCGTGCCGACGAAGACCCGTGGCCTAAGGTCGCAGTGGACATGGGAGGGTGGTCGGCTACCGGTGGGAACCAGGCGGGACCCTTCAGGTCTCGCGGTTATAAGAGTCGGTGCCTTGCGCCGGCCGTTTTGGGAGATCATTGGGGGGTGTAACACCCCCCATTATGTTGAAGGATGGCCATCTAGGTCAGCCATCCGGTTCAGGCCACATGGCAATTCAGGCACCACACGGCCAGTCGGGCGCCACACGGCCGTCCGGGCCGACCCACACGGCCAGCCGGGCCGAGCCACATGGCCAGCAGGGCTAGGCCCCATGGCCAGCCAGGTGCCACACGGCCATACGGGCCGTGCCACATGGCCATCCAACCGGGTTGGGATGCCCCTTCAGTATAGTTCGTGCCTTCGGGCCAGGTCGTGCCTTCGGGCCTGGCCGTGCCTTCGGGCCGGGCCGCACCTTCGGGTCGGGCTGCGCCTTCTGCCTGGGCTACCTGTTCAAGTCGGGCCACCCCTTCAGACCGGGTCAGACTCACTGACCAGGTCGAAACCCAGTCCAGACCCGGGTCAGGTCGGGTCGGTCCGACTGGGTCGGACCGAACCCGGACCCGTCAGACCTAAATAGACCTATTCACCCATAACTCGGCCTACAGGTGTCTGTTTGACTAACCATCAGTGGAACCAATATTCATGGAATGAATCCATCCCTTTAAGAATACCCCATGGGAGTTTGGGATATTGTTGAGATACGGTCAACTTGGTTCGTGCCCGAAAGAAATCGGGCCCCGAGACTAAAAGGCTAATAACTCTCAGATCGGGCGTCCGATTGACGCGATGTCTGTTGCATTGAGACCCCTATGACGTGGTTATCCTTTGAGATACATCTATGTGAGACTTCGAGACACATGGAGTATTGACCAGTAGCACATGGAATGAATCCTTTCGGAGATGAGCAGACAGAGTGCGGAGACCTAGTAGCTGACAGACATGATGACAGCTTGACCGAATCAACTTGGAGTTACTCGACTAGCCCAGTGGGGAGCACCTTGTATTTGGTGGTAGAACCATTGAGGACGGAGAGGCTGGTAGTTGGAAGTAGACCTGTGGTACTCGACAGGAGGAGTACCTCTATAGGCTATAAGAGGGAGCACCCAGTATTTGGCGGTAGACCCACAACGGAAGGAGTGTCTGGTAGTTGGAAGAAGACCCGAAGTACTCGACAGGAGGAGTATCTCAGCTATCTAAGGTTAGTGAGAAGCGACTCGATGTCGCGAGAGGCCCAATGTATGTGACAAAGGAGGATTTCACCAGTAACTTTGGTTTCGATAATAAAAATCATAGTTTGAGCTAAGTCAATGACCTTTGTGTTTTCCTCATGATTGGGATGGGTTACTTGATAACTTAGGTATATATATGGACATATACCTATGTAATGGTTATCTATTGATTTCATACTTTGTGTTTTATCCTCGTTGGATTTTATGACACCTTGAGGGTCTCGGGGTCCCTACTGAGTATCATTATACTCACCCCTGCTTAGGCTATGACCGTACCTCATTTTGTTGGATGCAGACGACGGACAACGCTGACTGAGGTGGAGTGTGTACAAGGACTAGATGGTACCCGGAGGTAGACCTCACGACCAGAAAATACCTGGAGGAGATGAATGGACGTGGAGCACTGAGGAGGCTATCTGTACCAACCCTTCAGGTAGGATCTGTGGTGGACGATTCACGAGATGCTAGACACCTTCAAGCTATTTCTCTTTTAGTTGTACCAGTTTTTTCTTTTCATTGTACTTTAATGTTTGGCTTGTATTTCCGGCCCATTTTACATTCCAGAACATCATTTTTTATACAGTTTTTAATTAGTTTTTTTTCCACTTGTACTACGGTTGTATGTGTTTACATTTTATAAAGGTAATGTCTTCCCAGTTATAGGGTTTTATGACTTTGGTGCTAGTCGCCAATACATGGCCTATGGAATGGAGGCTTGCTGTAGTCACGATACGAGCCCCAGGGGACAGGTCGTGACACTGAAATTCTCTAACACAGTATCAGTGATTTTGATGGTTTTTTTTGATTTTTCTTAAACTATATTTATTCAAAATTATATAATTTTTTAATTCTGTTTGTGTTGATTTTTCATCAGTTTTGGTATATTTTAATTTTTTTTGTTTGTGGTTGGATGTATCACGAAGAATTATATTCCTGTTCGAATCAATATTTGATCTATTCTGGATTTTTAATTAATTGATTTCATTATGTGTCTATAACCTGCATATAAAAAATATAAAAAACAAATATAATTTTAAAATACAATTTATTTAAGTATTTAAAAAAATCAACAAATCAATTAAGTGAACCTACTATTTTCATATATTAAGATATATATATTTATTCAGGATTCAATTATCAATCATTCATTCATCTTAAATAACATAAACCGAATCCTTCATATAATATCTTATCTATATAGTTCATTAAGACTACATGTTGGGAATTTTATCAAAATTTTCATAATTATTTATATAAATTTTAGTAAGGGAAATAATTATTTTGTTTAATTATATTTTACTTCAAGAGTTCGAAAATTATTCCACATTGTTTGAAAACAATTATTTTATTATTAATTTCATACTATTTTGATGCCATTTTAAAACATTTTATGATATCTATAATAATGTAATGTTTTCAAAACATTCATGTTCAATTTTAAAAAGAATATTTTATAAATTTAAGTCATAATTATTCATATTTATGGGATTTTAATTCTTATTTTTAATTATAAAAAAATTATAATTATGGGAAACTCTCATTTACAAATATTTATTTGTTTATTGATTTATTTGTTTTAAAATTTTATTATTATACATATTTCAAAATGGATTTCATTTTTATTTATATATCATTTATTTCAATGAAATACGATTGTTATTTAATTTTTTTTAAATTTTGGATTTTTGTTTGAAATAAAAATAATGATCCCTTATATGAATCATTATTATTGATTTTTACTTCAAAAAGAAATCATTTTACTTTATGATTTCATTTTATGTTTATAATAAATACTATCATGTTGTGTATTAAGAATCGTGTATAAACTCATGGATGTAATTTACATTATAGGAAATGGTCATCGTTCATTGTTTGTGATATTTCATGCATGTATGAGTTCAATTTTAATGATGTATTGTTTTATGTGTATGTAATAGGTATAAATTTATATGAAATATTAACTTATCAAAAATGGTTCTCAAAATCAATTTTTTTAAAATGTGTTAACGAATTTTTTCTATGAAATTTTTAAAATATTTTTCCATGTTATTCATTACCTAAAATATGGATTTATCTTACTAAAACTCTAAAAAACTAATTTATGAAAGTCTATGAATGTATAATTATTTTCATTTTGAAAATAATTTATGTATGTTTTAACATGTTTTATTTTATTGATATTGAGAAAAGTAAATCCTGAAAAAAATTATTAAAATTTGATCTGGCCCTTGGGCGTTATACGAGAAAATGGAGAATTGGGAGTGAACCCACAACCCCACGTAACGAAATTCCACTAGTAAAATTTTTATTGGCCATATAGGTTATCACAAGATCTTACATGTATTACAAAAAAATGATAAATAAAGTATTATTTTTTAAATGATTTTAAAACAGAGATATAAATTTTTTAAATGAACTAATTTTGATATTAATTTTCAATATAGGGGTTTTTGAATATTTTTTTACATATCAAATATTTATATTTAATATTAATAATTTTTAAAATAGTTATATATAAAAAATTACACTTATTTTAATAATCCCTTACGTGGAATTTAAGGCTCATCCCATGTTTTATTTAAAAAAATTTCAAAGGTATCTTAGAATCATTAATTCAGACATATTATCATTAGTAGTTATCATGCATGAAGGGAAGTGGGTGTTTTTTTAAATTTAAACTATGAGAAATAGTTAGATGTTTTCTAATTATTCAAAAACAATACTTAAAAAGGAATTATATTGTATAAAGAGTTGTGTATTATTGATGATATCTTTTATATGAATACACATACATTTAAACACCGATCCTTGAAGGGTTGGATTGGGTTGTTATAGAAAAAGTGTACTTAAAACTGATTATTATCATGCATCTCATTTTTTGAATGTCTAATGTATTTACAAAAAAATCCAACTTGATGTTTGAAATTTGTGTCTAATAATATTTTTTATTATTGAAGAATGATAGTATACATGTTTCAATGATCATTGAGTAATGGGTGATATAAATCCACTAAATAAAGAATGTGAGAAGATTTTCATGTGTTATAGGAAAATTAAATTGGAGTTTCTTAATATAATATTATGCTACCATATGTACAACCCCAGTAACAAGCAAATTTTTTGTTTTGGTTATCGTGTGAAAGGATTGTAATGAATCATTACGTGTATTCTACTACATTTTGACGAATATTTAATATCTGGCAGGGTTAAGTGTTCTGAGAGATATTACATGCTAAGTGAAAATCTTGACGAAATGAGTGATTATAGAGAAAATGTGATGGTGAATCCATCAATGTTACTATTTTGTAAAATAGATTCATATATCCACTAAAAGACATAGTTAGATGATGTTTTTTGAAGAGATATAAGAGAGCATAAAATTAAGAGGGATTTGAATTGAATGAATTACTAATACTTAATATTATAACTAGTATGATATCGAGAAAGATAAAAATATCATTTGTATATGTTATTTATATTATCATTGGTGCCTTGAAGAGATTTCAGATATCCTGAGTTGGTATGAAGTGGATCTAATGTCATTTGAATGAAATCTAAAAAAATGGGTTGGTCTACAAGTTTATTTAAAGATAAATCTATATGGCTTATAGATGTAAAATTGATTAGTATATAAGTATGAATTCAGGCATAAGGATGATTTACCCATAAAAATGGATGATATCAAAAGGATTAAGTGGCCATAAAAGTTAATGAAAAATAGATTAGGAGAGACGTATGCGTCAACATCAAAAGAATTAGGTATCCAAAATAAATAATCATATATGTATGATTATAATAAACACAGAAGGTTTTCATTCTCATAATAATTATATCATTACCATTATCCCATAATAATAAAGATATCATTTTTATTTTACCCATATGATTTTTTTATAATATAATGTTTTTTAGGAATTGATAATGGTGTTTCATGGACTGATTTTCATAGATAAAAACATCAAAAAATAAATTTGATAAAAGAAGTTATTTATTATATGAACTGGAATTTAAATTCGGAAAAGATAATATCAAAATAAGAGTTATTTTGATTAACTTTTTATAATATGAAAAAATTGATATTTTTTATTTTTATAATAATAATAAAATTAAATCAGATGGTTCTCGATGTGATTTTTTATGTTAACATTATTAAGAAAAGTTGAAATTTATTCTTCTTCACTGAGAAATTAATTCTCAATTACATGTATAATTTAGTAGGTATAAATTGTGTCTTCTGTTGTAATTATATATTTTCTATATATTTAAATTGAATATATATGAATCTCATGTTTTGATTTGTGTTATAAATACCAGAAAATATTATTCACTAAATTGGATAATGAAGATATGTTGAAGATGTGTTCCTTAATTATTTAAACAGTAGAGTTGAAACTGTGAATTTTAGTTTAGAGACATTTAATATGTAATAAAAGCTCCCATATAGGAAATGTTATTTTTATATGATTTTTCAAACATTCATAGAGATAATGTGATGTATAATTCATGAATTATATTAATAACATGAGGAAGAACTCAAGAATTATAGATCTAAATAGAGAAGTTTTACTGGACTGAATTTAATTATGTTGAATAAAAAAGAAAAATAAATCTATTAATTTTATAGGAGACTGTAGTTGTGGAGAAAAAAAAAAGGAAATTTGGATCGTGGGATCACTCCCAGGTATAGAAAAATATGTCAAAATATGAATGATGTATGTTGGAAAATAATAAACTGATTGTATTATATATATTTATTATATAAATAATATTTTTCTAGTTCCTTACATATAACCATAATAAATGGATAGATCTTATATTTTTTAATCTTCAAGTAAGAGCTACAATGTGATAATAAAACTAGGAACCTATTGAATATGTGGAAGATATATCATATACTAAGTTGATGGTTAAAACACAAGGGTATCAATAAAAAAGGAATTATAGGAATATAGCCATAAATTCTTGAATAAATCATGTGAGATGAAAAACAAATAAAAAAGGTGTTTTGGATATATCATTATGTTGTGTATTTTCTTGGCCATTAGTGTTTAGTTTACTCGTATATATTGATATATAGGATTCATAATGACCATATGAACTTGAGTTTTATATGATATTTCTTGGTGATCAGATTCAATTGTTGAGATATGAATTTATAGACCCAAACATTATATACATTTTATTAAATTATTTTTAACATTAATATCCAATTAATTCAAACTGGGAATCATGAGGCCTAATTAATTTATAATACTATGTATATAAAACAACAACATGACACCAAAGTTAAAACTTTTTATTTTTATATCTTTAATGAGATTGTAAAATACTTTTATCTCTTAAAATATTATAAGATAAGATTTGGGATATATAAATGTATAGGTTGGTTTATAAAGCCTAGTAAGAGAATAAATATATTAAAAAATATATCATATACGGAATAAGTCATAACATGATCACCTAAAAGTAACTACTAATGCATAATAAAATATAAGAAGTGAAAAAAAGAACATTGAATCATATGATCAATGAAACATAGAAAATTTGTATAAAAACATGAAATAAACATAAGTCAAGGATAAGAACCAATAAAACATCAGTTGGTGGAAAGAGCCCCATCATAGATAAGGTTAACTCTCTAATTCTATACATGTAATATTATGAGGAAAAATGATTTCTAATGCATTTCAATGCAATTCGGGATCCCCTAGAAACACATTTACCTACCTATGTGTTCAAAAAAGGAAATCAATGTTAATAAATCAACATAACGTACCAATGGAAAAATGTGGGGTGCATAATGTTTCCTTATATCATAGTCAAATTATACTTCATAAGGTTTCTAAAGAGAATAAGGAGTTATATATTATAAATGTTCGTATATTAGTTGATAATAATATGTATAATATTATAGTGGTAATTTTTGAATAAACATATTAAATGATCATTACATAAAATGATTATTGTACAGAATGGTTACCCTTAATCAAGTGTGATTTTTTTAGAGAAGAAATTTCGGGAATAGAGTTAATGCATGTATATTCCATCATAAGAAATAAAGACAATCTAGTTATATAGTTTAGAGAAATATATTAGTACTTTATTATTATTATATAACATTGAAGAAATAATGAAACTGCGTTGGATATTGAATGGTCATAAAAAAATGGGTGGTTTAGAGGGATACATTACCTTAGGTTCCAAAATATCTTTTCACATTTTGTTATGTTCATTTATAACAAATTCCTTGACACGTAATATTTCAATTTTTACTCCTAAAAGATTTTTTCATTGTTCGAAGGTTGGATCACTTGATTATAATTATTGATGTTATTTTAAATTGATTATATAACTATAAAAGTGAAATGAAAAAATATTCATGACATTGAAAAAAATTAAATAGTCCAAAAAACTCATTTGTGTTCCAAAAAAGGGAATATTATTTTAGTAAAAATGTTTTCAATACACTGTTTGTTCTTTTGGGTAATTTTACTAATGGTCATAAACATGATTTGTATTATTTAATTAAATGAATATTAAAAAACCAAAAAAAAAATTAAGTTATATTTAAAATATTATCATCATATTTTTCCACAAAAATTTATAATCATTTTTCAAGGTGGTGGGGAGAAACATAGCATGTTGTTAACGGAAGTGGTCGATAAACAATATTGTAAAACACATTTTCATTTCGTAACCTGAATAAGGGAGGATAGAAGGTGGATATTCCATTATAAAAATAATATTAGAGTATATTTATAATATCTAGGTATTTATCTCATGTTGTATGTTGGAGAAAAGGATATGGTCAATGAATAAAATAATTAAGAAGAGAAGATTAATGAATATTACCACATAAATGTTGTCTCTGTAAATACTCCATAACGAACATTGGTATTATACTTTTAGAGTAGTAAGTACTTTATGAAAATGTTTAGGGAGGTGAATATATTTTCTGGAATAAATTTGGAAATTTTTTTGGCTCAGAATGTGTAAGGATAAGGGGTGGTATTTATTAATGGAGAAGAGGGGATTTTTAAATATTACATTCATTGGATTATTATTTTGGATCAAGAATACCATTAGAATTTAATATTACTACTATATAAAGTAAATATATCAGGTATGTTTTAATTAATGGGTGCTTCTGTAAGAAATTACACAAAAATTCATGTATTTATCTTATAATTTCAAATATTGTAATATGTCTTATTTCGCTATTCAGTAAAAACTCATCTTCTTTTGAAAAGATCAAAACATTCACCCTAAAAATGTTCAATGTGTATACTTAGAAAATTTAATTCATTTTATGAAAAAAAGTATGAAATATGAGAAATTATATTTTTATATAAATTCCTTATCTATTTGAAAAAAATAATAATATTATGACCAATTTCTAATGCTTTTAAAAATTTCTAATGGTCTCATAAAATTATATTATCTATGTAATAAAACATAATAATAATTTATAAATTTTTCAGTAAAACCCTGATTTATTTTAATATTATATATAGAGTAAAATGTTTTCATTAAAACATTAATATTTTACAAAGATACACAGGCATAAATTATTATTTTTGAAACATTTATTTACTTGTACCATGATATAAATATATAACATAAAATATTTTTAAAATAACTATATATGATTTTTATAGTTTTATATATGAGGATATTATTCTAAGAGTGAAATATATATTCCTATCAATCATATTATGTTATGCCCTAACCCAAGTTACCCAGTGTTATTACATTATAACATAACATTGACATGATCACAAGAGATCATTTCCCGAATGAATGATCAACTTAGTAGCCTTGTAAGTACTAAATACATACTTTAGTTGTACATTACATTTTGAAATGAAAAAAAAATCGTTTCCTTTTAACAGCCTCATATCGCTTAGCATATCCTTTTAGGTCATTTATAAAATACTTCTTCACATCCTGGGAAAAATAAAACATAATATTGGAGTGATCTCAGATGCTCAATAAAGAAAACAATATAGTGCAAATCTATCATAAATAATCATAAACATTTAAGCCAATGTATAAGACTAAAAAACTATACTTTTTAACCTTAACATAAGAATAATATGACAAAGTTAAGTAAAATAATTCCATTTACATGTTAACATGGATATTATATTAGAGGAATAACAACATGTAATATCAATAGCTAAATCTCATAATGATGGAACGCATAATGTCGGACATCATAACCACAAATTCAAGGCCTCATTCAAAGACCCTAAATAAAAAATTTGTCATGGCCTTGTACTAAGACACTAGTTTTTCTCATGAGACATATCAATATATCAAGGGGCTCTATCAGGACCCACCCATCACTCACTAATTCCAATTCATTCCTTATATGAAAAGGGTGAAACAAAACATAGACGTTTTTATGAAAACTACCATAAAAATGTCAACAATTTAACCATAAACCATGAATGATATAGAAATCGAACATCCACATTCAATCATGTCATAAAACTATAAATACAATATGGAATATTGTATCATAATTAATCAACTTCATTTGAACATAAAATCCAATAACAGATGTTGATAGAGATTAAATCCATCCAAAAACAATTTGATAGAAATATCTCTTTCAAATTTGAAATCACATAAAAGTTTAATAATTAAAAAATAATACATTTGGTTTAAAAATATTCATATAATACTCAAGAGAAGCTTTTAAGGTGTTATAATGGTGGAAATATCCTCACTCGCTGTATAAGTTAAAAACATTCATTCCTTAATTTGTCTAAAATGAAATAAGGTACATTATTTGGAAAACGACAGGAAGAGTCCATTAAAAAAATATTATAAAAAGTAAAAATTGGTATAAATGACATTAACCCAGAGTCTAAGAAATAGTAAATATGTTTTTAAATACTTATATAAGAATCACAGATGTGGATGATAATGAATTCCCAGTAGATACATACGTATAAACAACCTCACATAATAAAGAGATTTTAAAATTAAGCATTACATTGTACTTATCCATATTCGAGGGTATGATAACCTCCTGTATAATAGTTCCATAATTTTTATTAAATTATTCAAGAACCACATACGTAAATAAGATATCTTATATGAACCTCTAATATTGATTTGTTAATAATATTTTAGTGGTATCATTGTTTTTGGTGACAACAGATTCATTTTTCATATTATGTTTTGTTACATAAGTCATGTTTGTTAAGTATAGGGTGTATTTGAATCATATCATTAAGTATATTATGTTAGAGAACTTTATTTTTTAATCATCAAATTAAAACTATTCATGAATGGTTATGACGGGGAATGAGATTTCATCACGTCGTGGAGACGGTAAGTTATACGTACGCACGAGTGACAATATCATTCAACTAATGGTTAAATATTATGTAATTGAGTGGTATATCATATATAAATAATAAATAGCATATTATATTTATTAATGAAATCAATTATACTGATTATTATACCCATCAAAATAATGATGTGTTGAATAACAAACTACACCATGACGTAGAGAAGGTAAGTCAAACGTACGCACGTATGGTGACTTTGTCATTAATGGGATAGATATAATAATTAATATGGTTGTACCATATTTATAATAACATAAAAGAATGTAAAAATGGATGGCGTTACTATTTTGGCATGGAAACATCAAATAAATAGAATGTGGAAGAATTAAAACACATTTAAACTGGTGATAAAATAATTTCCTCCTCTTCTGGTTCTTCCTTTAGATTTGAAAAAAATGTATCCTTATGTTGGATTTATAATAGATGTATGGACAATAGGATGAATTGACTGTAGTTATAAGGATATTTGAGCTGGGTTTTGTCCAAGACAAATGGATTTGTAGGTGTAAATTTAAGATAAGGGGAAGTACCCTTTTATAAGAGAGGTGAGGGACACTTTAAAAAAAAGTTGAAATAGTATTTTATTATAAATTTATTTTCGGTTTCTAATATCTCCAAATGTAATTATTTCAAGGCTATGATTGTGAGAGGTTGCAATACTCTAATTTAGTAGGTTGTTGACAAGTTTAGGTCACCATATTAACATTCTTTTTAGATTTAACTCTTTGTTAAATATTTTATATTTTTCCATGTCTTCTTGTATTTTTATACTACATGGTTAATATAGTTACTATATAATACCAAGAGAACCTAAAGTGGTTCATTAGTGGAATATCTAACATTATCTATGTTCTTTTATTCAAATATTTGATTTTTAAGAATATTATATCATTTAATAATATAGTATTTTTTAAATCATTTATGTCAATTTTGACACTATTTAGTATTGAATTTGTGTGGAAGTCATAAAAACGTAATTACATTGATAAAAATACATTGAATAAACCCTAACAGGTCACATTCACCTAGAATGTTTGTTTATGGCATTAAAAGTTTCAATTTAAATTTATTTAAATATTTATAAAATCAATTATTTTAATCATTCATTAATATGGTAATTACTCTATCATCATTGTTTCATAAAAAAATTTAATTATTTAATATCTAAAAATTATAAATAAAATACCATGATGTATGAAATTTTTTTAGATTTATAATTAATATTTATAGTCTAATTTATCTTATGTTTATTTATATATTTAAAATGGTTTAGTTATTAAACATTGAATTTAAAACTTTTAACACTTCCCTAAATAAAAGATAATAAATGTCCTAATATTACAGAAATGGATCAAAAGGTATATTATTTTTGTATAAATGTTTATTTTTCTCTAAAATAATTTATCTAATAAAATGAGGACATGTGTTGTTGTAAATTTATATTATTATAGCATTATTTCTACATTTAATTAACCTAATAACTTTTAATCATTGTAAATAAAATTCAAAAGTAATTATTAACCAAAAAATATATTCTCCCTAATGAACCACATTTTACCTAATTATAACAATCATGTATATTGTATTTTCAAAATTCAATTCACAGAAGTGGTAAAGATAGGTTTTATGCATATTTGAAATGTGCCTTGAAGGTTGGTAAAAGACGTTAAAAAGTTCAATAAAATTTTATATTTCTATTCTAATAATAAAATTACTCCAATGAATTACATTTGACTAATATAATTATTATGTATCTATTTTTACTTTAAAATTAATTTATATTAAAAATCATTATTTAATTAAAAAGTCGATTTTAAACAATAACGTAGTGTTTTCACTATTCATAAAAAATTGAAACTTTTCAGAAAAATACCAAAAATTCACCCTATGCTTATTTTGATATTACAATCTAAAAATGATGTACATTTTGAAAAATAAAATTTATAAAAATTCAAAAGGTGGGTATTAATTTTTATAACTACTTTTTAAACATCTAGTATGATTGGTCATGGTGTCCTAGAACTTGTATCTACGTACAACGCAAGTTGTTGTATTATTCATAGAGAAGCATACCATGGATTCTTTGGGTGATACATTCTCCCCTCCTTCAAATAATTTTTTCCTCGAAATTTCTATAATAATATAGCATTAAATGATTTGGGTGGATCTTCATCACATTCTCCTTAGGTCCCCATGTTTCCTCATCCATTTCATGGTTTTCCAAAAGAACATTTACTTGACGAGTTGTCAAGTTTCTCAACACTTGTTCTCTGGTAGCAAGAATCATTATAGGATCATCACAATAAGACAGATCTGGATCCAATTCAATTTCATCATTGGTGAGTACATGTGTTGTGTCAGGTAGGTGTTTTCCCAATAGTGATACGTGGAACACATCATAAACTTTGGAGAGACATGGTTGCTTTTCCAGATAGTAAGCTAAAAATTGAATTTGTTCTATAATTTTGAAATGAATGATTTACCTAAGACTTCACTTACCCTTCTTACAGAATCATATAACACCCTTCCAGGGAGATACCTTCAAGAAAACATGATATCCTACTTGAAATTCCAAATCCATTTTTTTATCAACAGAACTCTTTTTCCTACTTTGAGCTACTTTGATGTGGGTTTGTATAATCTTCACCTTTTCTATTTTTTCCTCTACAATTTATAGGCCTACGAATTTTCTTTCACCAACATCATCCCAACATGTTCTCGTGTGACATCTCATTCCATATAATGCATTATATAGTTATATTTTATTACATTAATTTAAGATATTATTATAGTAAAATTATACAAAAGGTACATACGGATCCCATATACCTTAAACGTCAAGTGAGAAAATATCTCAACATGTCCTTATGGTATGAATTCTCTGTTCGGATTGTCCATCAGTTATAGGTTGGTAGGCAGTGCTCAAACAAATATCAATATCTATGAATTTGTACAGACTTATCCAAAATCATGATTTATAATGGGGATTTGGATCAGAAACAATTGATAGAGGTATACCATGAAGTCTTACAACATCATTAATATATAGTGTTACTAAATTTTTCAGTGGTAAATCTTATCTTATAGGAAAAAATGTGCTGACTTGGTAAGATGATCAATAATAACCTATACTGAATCATTCCTTCATGGAGTCTTTGGGATCCCTAAGGAAATTTCCAATGTAATATCATCCCATTTCCACTCAAGTATTGGAATAGGTTTCATGACTCCTCTAGGATCATGTCTTCCATTCTTCTCCTGTTGAAAAAATGATACATCTTAACACATAATCATCAATCTTCTTCTTCATGTCATCTAACCAATAATGTTCCTTCTAATATGTATTCATCTGAGTGATACTGGGAGTTATAGAGAAATTGGAGCTATGATCATCATCCAACAATTCTATTTTTAGATCATGTTTTTCGGGAACACAAAGCCTCTTCTGAAATTTCAAAATTCTATATTCATATACGAAGTTAATCAGTCTCCCTTCATTCACTGCATTAATTTTTATCTAATACTCCCCTTCATCATTATGAGATCTTTTTATCCATTCTATTAAAGATGGTTTAGAAACCATTTGAATTTTTTTTGATGTTTCACCTTCTATGATTATTCCCATATCCAACTTTACTACATCCATGAACATAGGATCCCTTTAAACTCTGATATTGTTCAGAGCCCCATGATCCTTTTTTCTCAAAGAATCATCCACCTTATTTTCCATCACCATGTGGTTGTGTACTGTTCAGTCATAATCCTTGAGTAGTTCAATCCAACACCTTTGAATCATGTATACTTATTTATGTGATAAAATATACATCAAACTCTTGTGATCAGCATATATCTCACATTTTTCAACATAGTGATAGTGTCTTTATATCTTTATAGAATATATTACATCTGCTAAATCAAGATAATGATTATGATAGTTTTTTTCATGAATTTTATGTTGTCATTATTCATAGCCAATAAATCTATCATTCTTTATAAGGACAAAACCATGCCCTTTCTTTGATACATCGCTATAAATAACAAACCCATCATTCCCTGACAGTAGAGTCAAGGTAAGAGCATTGACTAATAGTTTTTCAATTCTTCAAAACATTCTTCACACACTTTTTCTATACAAATTTTACCCCTTTACTTGTGAGCTTGGTTAATGGGTTAGCCTATCAGGAAATATTCAAGACAAAAAAACGATAATAAACTTCTAAACCAATAAGACTATGTACCTCAGTTATACTCGTCGGTGCTTGACAGTGTTAGATTGCCCTAGTATTTGAAGGATCAATAGATATTCTATCCATTGACACAATATGTCCAAGAAAATAATTTTTCTAAAACAAAAATTCACACCTTTTAATCTTCCAAAATAATTCATTTCGTCAAAGAGTTTTCAAATTAGTGCACATTTGATTTTCATTATCTTAAAAGGTTTTGAGTATAACAAGATATCATCAATAAATACCACTACCAAGTCATGAATATAATCCTTGAAAACTTTATTCATTAGATCGATGAAAACATATGGTGTGTTAGTTAGTCCAAAAGGGATTAATGTAAACTCATAATGCCCATACCTGGTTCAAAATGATGTCTTTGGAATATCCTCCATCTTCACACAAAACTGATGATATCCAGATCGAAGTTCATTCATTGAAAAATAATGAGATCCCTGAATTTAATCAAATAAATCATTAATGATAGGTATGGGATACTTGTTCTTTATTGTTATAGCATTAATCTCCCTATATTCATTGCACAACCTCATAGATCCATCATTATTATTAACAAAAAGAACAGGGGCATCCCATGGAGAAACACTAAGGAGAATAAATACTTTATTACTCAATTACACTAGTTGTTTCTTTAGTTACACTATTTATATAGTAGAAATTATATTAGGGGTCTTTGATATGGTCCCTGAATCAGGAATTAAGTTAATGGAAAATACAATTTCATGTTCTAGAGGATTTCTAGGTAAATCCTCTAGAAAAACATCGACATATTATTTTACAATATGTACATCCTATATTTTAAAATTCCTTTCCTCGCCCATAGTTATTTCACTCCCCACATCCACAATAATTTAATTTATTAGTGCTATAGAGGGTGTATCTTGATGAAAAATAGATGGTGATGATTCTACTCTAAATATAAGTTGTTATTTATCATCATTAAAAATTGCAACATCCTTATTCTTATAATAATTTTTTGTATCATGTTATGAAATAAAATCCATAACAAGAATTATATAAAATTAAATCATGGGTGTGACAATAAGATCAGTATATAAACCACGTTTATATACCATAATGATAACTGACTGAAAAAACATTTTTCCTACGATACATCCTTTAAGAGTTTTGAATAATTACTCCCATAATAAGTCAAATTACAAATATATAATTTTCTTATAAAATTGGGATAATATGAAAGGATTCAATGATATAGGATCAAATAAAAATTTGGCTAATTTTTAGGAAACAATTAAAGAACCAACCACCATGCCATTTTGAACTTCAACATTAGCAGTTGTGATCACATAAGTTTGGCCTTACTCCATTGGCCTTTTCTTATTGTTTTCCTTCATGATTAGGACATTAATTTTCATAATTACCCATTTCATTAAAAATGCAGCATTGAACATTAAAATACTATTTCTTCCCCATGTAATCACGAACAATGTGGATTTTTCTTCACACTACAAAAAACTACCATCCCCTTTAAGCATGTAATGGGTGTTTATTCCCACAATTACTGCAGGATAGAAATTCAACTTTTCACTTCTTCCCTGTATTTATATTTCAAGAGTGTTCAGTATATCTATTCTTCTCTTGCTTCACTTTAAAGTAGCAAGACTTAGATAATACGTTTTCTTTCTTGATAGAACATGAGACTATATCTTTGTAAGGTGAGAGGATTTGGGAGAATACTTCTCGATGGAGAAATGTTTTTCACCGATCAATGAAATGATTAATATTACTTCTTGGGTTACATATATAATTTCCATCATGCCTTTCTTACTTGTAATTTTTTCCTCACACATTGTGACATTATCAACCTCTTTTTGACTCATAATCATAAATTTCCTTTCCATATCAGCTCGATGTTCACAAGGAATGTATTTTTCTAAGAAAATCTGTTTAACCTCCATTAATTACATATTTGATATATCTTCATTCTCTTTTTTTGTTTTGAATTAATGTCAACCATTGACCTGTATCTCCTGATAGAAGATAAGATTCCATGATAACCTTTTCCCTTTCGCTACTCCCCAAAGCCTAAAATATTATATCTAATGAACATATTCATTGCTCATATACAAATTGATTTGTAGTCCCATTGATTTTTGGCAGTCTCTGCCTCATGAAGTGGTCTCAAATTGATCATTTGTGTTGTGGATTTGGGTGCTCTATACGGGTATAGTTATTATTCATATCCTAAGTGAGTTGTCCATTGTTGTTATAAGTTATTCAGCACTAGTTGCATCACAAGATCCACTATAATGATCTTGAATATGGGGGAAATCTGTACACGTATTGTTTGTGTTGATAGAGTTTCCATTTCATCCCCAAGAAGCAATTTCTAAACAATGGCATAAACTATATTATTTCATTAGTTGCAATGCATAGTTCCAAACATTTAAAATACTTAACATAAATTTAATATTTATGAAAATAATCCATAATCATAAAAGTACATTCTTTGGGGGATTATTTACTCATCAATCCATCATTATTTTTTTAAATGAAAATTTCAATTATCCTATGAATATCCCTTAGGAGTGTTGAACCAAATGGACAGTAAAGCCTGTTGTTGTGTACCAAGATACCCTAGGTCAATCCCAAAACTCCTTGTAGGAGTTTTCACTCCTAGACACATCTATGCCCGAACCACTTCCACTTATAGAATGCAGACATGGATTTATTGTTTGGAAAACACGCATAATATCTACATTACAATTTTTTCTGATGTTTTTCTATACTAATCCTCAAAGGCTATCTTAGGGTAATGTTATGTAATCAGTATTTTTCTATATCTAGTTTCCAAGGTTTGTATTAAACATCCTCTAATAAAAACTGTAATGCCCCAACCCCAATTTTCTGGAGTCGGTGCATTATTACATAACATTGGCATGATCACAAGATATCAAGTCCTAGAAGATAGATCAGTTTAGTATCCTTGGAAGTCCTAGATACATACATAAGTTTTACACTACATTATGAAATGAAAAATAAACATTGTTCCTCCATTGAACACACTCGTATCCTTTAGCCTATCCCTGCAGTTCAGTCATAAAATACATATTCATGCCCTGAGAAAAATAAAACATAAGAAAGGTGTGAGTTCAGATGCTCAATAAGGATAACAATATTGCGAAAACTATAAAAAAAATTAGCATAACCATTTAAGTCAATGTATAAGACTAAAACACAATACTTTTTAAAATAAAATTTAGCATAATATGGAAAAGATAAATGAAGTAATGAAATTTAATTATTCACATGGTTGTTATACTTGATAAATAATCACATGTAATATCAATAGATTAATCTCATAATGATGGAATTCATAATACTTGACACCTTAAAAAAGAGTCAAGACCTCGTGTTGAGACCCAAAATATAAATTTCTTCAAGGCCTTATGCAGAGACACTAGTATTTCTCAAGAGACCTATAGATGCATCGAGGGGCTATAGCAGACCTCGCCCATCAATTATTGAGTCTAATGCATTCCTCATTTGAAAAGGGTAAAACATAACATAAACATTCATATCAAAACTTGCATATCAAATTTCAATACTTAAACAATAAAAAATGAATGGTATAACAATAGTACACCACATTCAAAAAAATCAAAATACTATTAATACAATATTGAATATTGTATCATAATTTATCAACTTTAGATAAACTTAAAATCCAACAATAGATGTCGACACAGATGAAATCAATCCAAATACTATTTGAGAGAATTATCTCTTTCTACATTGAAATAATTTAAAAGTTTCATAATTATAAAAGGAAAGATTTATGTTGAAAATATTCATATAAGATTCTAAGTGTATCTTTGATGGTGTTATAATGGCATAAAATAGCCGCACCCATCATATAAGTCCGAAAAAAACATTCTTTTCTTAGCTTTCATTAAAGGTCAGGGAGTACCTTATTTGGAAAACAATCGAAAGATTCCATTTAAATTTTTTTATAAAATGTCAAAAAGTGGTATAAATGACTTTAACCCATAGTCTAGGAAATAGAAAAATGTTTTGAAATAAATTTTTAGGAATCATGTATGTGGATGATAAAGAATTCATAGTAGATACTTACATATAAACAACCACAAATAATAAAGAGATTGTAAAAATACCATTTAACTTGTAACTTTCCATAGTAAATGGATTATAAACCTCCTATATTAATGTTAAATAATTTGTATTAAATAATTCATGATCCACATAGATAAATATGATATCATATATGATCATCTAATATTGCTTTGTTTATAATAGTTTTTTAGTATCATTGTTTCGGGTGTTAATTGATTTGTATTCCATTATATGTTTTGTTACATAAGTCATGTATGTTATAGATAGAATGAATTTTATTCATATATAGAATAATATTATGTTCCTAAAAATTATTTTTTAATCATAAAATAAAAATTATTCATTAATGGTTACGATGGAGAATGAAATCTCATTGTGATGTGGAGACGGTAATCCTTTCGTACACCCGAGCGGCAATATCATTCTACTGATGGTGAACTTGTATGTCACATAATGGTATATTATATGTACTGAATAATTAACATGTTATAGATATTATTTACCTCAATAATACTCATTATTATACAAATCCAAATAATTAGTGTTTAATAATAAACTACACAGTGACATGGAGATAGTAAGTCGTACATACACATGTATGGTGACTTTTATATTAATTGGATGGATGGAATAAATAATATAGTTGTACCATATTTATAAAAACGTCACCATATATAGAATATACTGGATTATTTATTTTGGTATGAAAACAAGAAAGAAAAGGGAAGTGAAAAAAGATATTAACTTTGAATGAGGTGATAAAATAATTACCTCCTCTTTGGGTGCTTTATTTTGATTTGAACAATAGGGATAATTTGTTTGGATTTATGATCAAATTAAGGCCACAAGGTAGAATTTCAGTTATTTGGGAAGATAATTTAGTAGTTTTTGGCTGAACTATATGGATTTTAAGGTGTGAATATAAGAGAAGGGGAAGTACCTTTTTATATGAGATGTGAGGTGCCCTTTAAGAAAAATGTGAAATATTAATTTATTATAAACTTATTTTAGGTTTCGAATAGCTCAAAATAGATTTATTTCGATTATATAGTGTATATGGGTAGCAATAATCTCAATAAATAGGTTTTAGATATGTTTACGCCAACATATTAACCTTATCCTTTAGATTTTACTCTTAGTTAAATAGTTTAACTTTTACCATGTCTTGTTGTATTTTTATATGACATGGTTAATATAGTTACTATAAAATTAAAATATAAATAATCAGGTATATTAATGACATATATAGCATTATCTATGTCCTTTGGATGAGTCCTATTTTTTAAAAATATTATATCATTTAATAATATATTATTTGTTTTAAAAACTCATTTATGTCAATTTTGACACAAATTTGTATTTTATTTCAGTGATATTCATAATAAAATGATTACTTCTAAAAACATACATTGAATAAATCCTAACATGTCATATTCACATATAAAATTAGTGTATTACATCAAAAGTTTCTATTTACATTTATTTTAATATTTAAAACATCAATTATTTTAATCATTCATTAATAAGGTAATTACTCCATCATCATTGTGTCATATTTAGTTATAATTATTTAATATATAAAAATTATAAAAAAATTACAATGATGCATGAAATAATTTTATATTTATAATGAATATTTAGAGTCAAATTTATCTTTTGTATAACCGAATATGAAAAACGGTTTAGTTATTAAACCTTGAATTCAACACTTTTAACTCTTCTTTAAATAAAATACAATAAATGTCTTACTCTATACCAAATGGATCAAAAAGGGTCTTATTTTTTTTTAATGTTTATTTTTGTCTAAAAAAATTTATCCAATAGAATTAGGACACGTGTTGGGTAATTTTATATCATTTTAGTATTATTTTTACATTTAATTGATGTATTTACTTTTATCCTTGGTAAATAAAATTAATAAGTTATTATTCTCAAAAAATTATTTTCATCTTATTGAATGAAATTTTTATTACTAATGACAACCTTGTCTATTAGATTTTTTAAATTTTATTCATCAAAGCTTTAAAATTATGTTTTATGTAGATTTTTAATTGTTTCTAGAATTTGGGTATAAGACATAAAAAATATAAATAAAATTTATTATGTCTGATATTATTATAAAATGACCCTAATAAATTACATTCGACTAATGTAGGTATTATTTATCTACATTGAATTTAAAATAAAGTTAAATTATAAATTATTATTTAAATAAAAAGTTGGTTTTAAACAATGACGTAGTGTCTTCACTATTCATCAAAAATTGAATGTTTTCATAAAGATATCTAAAATTCACCTTAAGCGAATTTTGATATTCCAATCACTAAAAATGTCCATTTTAAAAAAAATTTATAAAATTTCAAAAACTGGGTATTACTGTTCATAACTGATTTTTAAAAGGCTTGTTTGATTGGTTCTGGTGTGCTAGTCCTCAGAGCTGCGTACAGTGAAAACTATTGTATTATTCAAATAGAAGCGTACTGTGGAAGCTTGAGGTATTACATATTTCTATTCCAATGGCTAGGTTACTTTTCCTTCAATCATATTACTATTATAATGGCTATATTTTTAATGGCCATATGGTTCCTAATATTATACAATTCCTATCATTTCATTCAATATTCAGTCACAACTATTTTATCTAAATTTTATATATATTTTAATTTTCAGATTATTGTTTTCATTACTAATAATCTACTTCATTTCTGCATTATTTTTTGTGAGTGTGGTTATTCTGGTGGATCATTCATTATAACACCATGACCCCAGAATCCCAGAGTCAGTGCATTATTTTAATATATTGGCATAATTACAAGGAATCATGTCCCGAAATGTCGATCAGTTTCGATGTCTTGGAAAATAGATTCCATACATGAACGTCACATTTCATTGTCAAAAATATAACATATCATAAATGATTATTTGATAATTCCATTAATCCCCTAGCTTAACCCTACTTATCAATCATAATAGACTTTTTGGAATCCTGGGAAAATAAGATATAAGAAATGGGTGAGTTCAGATGCTCAGTAAGGATAATAATATAGCGAAAACGTTCCCAAATAAGCATAAACATTTAAGGAAATGTATAAAACTAAAACAAAATTATTTTAAAGTTAAACATCCGTATAATATGGTAAATATAAATCAAAAAATTCGAATTACTTAATCACATTGATATTCTACTAGTCGAATAATCACATATAATATCAATAGCTAATTTTATAATGATGGAATGCATAATGCCAGACTTCATAGCCACATAGTCCATGCCTTGTGCCAATACTACAAATAAGATTGTTTCAAGGCCTTCCCCCAAGACACTAGTTTGTCTTTGGAGACCTACTGATGCATTGAGGAGCTATAGTGGGATCCACCCGTCACTTACTAAGTTTAATGCATCCCCATATAAAAAGGTTTAAACATAACAAAAACATTCGTATTAAAACTTGCATATGAAATGTCAATAATTTATCCATAAACCTTGAGTGGTATAAAAATAACACATCCATATTCAAATATATCACAAAACCATAAATAAAATAGGGATGATTTGTATCATAATAAACCAACTTCAAACAAGTTTAAAATGCATCAAAAGATGTTGATATAGATGAAAATGATTTGTAAAACCCCTTGTGAGAAATATCAATTTTTCATAAAAACATTTAAAAGTCACACAATTTATAAATAAATGATTTTAAATACATTTTTGAATCAAATTTTCCCAAACTACATTTAAAATTTTAAAGGTAATTAACATTTTAAAAACATTCATGTCCATGTAAATAAATCTTTAAAAACCATTTGGAAAACAAGGACATTAATGAGAATGATTTAGAAGAAGAAATATTTAAAACACTTAAAATGATATTTTAGTAAATATTCCCTTAAAATCCCTTTGAAATATCTTTTATAAAACATTGACATGTATAATAAATATGTATTAGTATATAATTGCATAAAAAACCTCAGATAATAAAGAGATTGTGAAATTAACCCTTACCTTGAACTTTCTTTTGGTCAAGGGTATATTTAACCTCTGGTATAATGACCATAGTATGTTATTAAATTATAATAGAACCATATTCATATTTATTATATCATACATGATTCATTTATGACTTTATACTATCTATTTAATAATGATTTCCACGTTAAATTAACATTTTGGGTAATAATCGCTCTCTTTATCGTATGTGTTTTAACTTGTTATTCTTGATCGTATCATTTAGATCATGATATAAATACTTCCTGAATATAAACATTGATTTATATATCATATATATTTAGAATATAAATATTTATAATATATAGATATATGAAATTGAAGGAACCTTTTATGGAGATGGTAGGTCATACGTATGCATAAATATTGTTTCCATTTTCATATCTTATTGAACAGACGTAAGTGAACACGATATATATAAGTAGATATATATATATATATATCTAGTATCATAATAATGTCATATATTACATACTTATTAATAGTATATATTTTTATAATCATCATTGTATGGTTTACTTGGGAATGAATCTCATCGCATCGTGGAGACAGTAATCCGTACATACGCACGACTGACAATATCATTATATTGATGGTGAAACAATATGTAATTGGATGTTATATCATATATACAGAATAATTAACTTTTTATATCTATTATTTACATTATTTATATTAATTATTATACCCACCCAAATAATTAATTGTTTGAATATCAAACTACACCATGACATGGAGACAACAAGTCGTACGTACTCATATATGGTGACTTTGTCATTCATGTGATGGATAGAATAATGAATATTTTTATAAGATTTTTATAATAAAATCACATTATACATAATATAATGTATCGATTATTTTATAATGGAAAAATAAAAGAAAGAGTAAGTGGAAGAAGAAAAGAACTTGATAGATGTGATTTAATATTTACCTCTTCTCCAGGTTCTTTCTTTTGATTTGGTCAAAAGGGCTATATAGGGTTTTTTTTCTGACCAAAGTACGGCCTCTAGGATGAATTTAGGAATGTTGGGAGGGTATTTGGGTAGGGTTTGGCTGAGCCAAATGTCTATGGAGATGTGAAATTATGATAAGGGAACGTACACTTTTATAAGAGAGGTGAGGGACACTTTAGGAAAATCTTGAAATATTATTTTATAATAAAATCATTTTCAGTTTCTAATGGCTTTAAAATTATTTATTTAGAGGCTAGGGTGAAGATGGTTTGAGATACTCTCAACCTATAGGTTTTATAAAATTTTAGTTTTCCAATATAACTTTATCTATTAAATTTAACTCTTAGTTAAATAGTTTATCTTTTACCGTGTCTTCTTGTATTCTTACCATATATGGTTAATAAACATACACTAAATAGCCAAAAGAACCTAATGTGGTTAATTAATGACATATATTTTATCATTTATGTCCTTTGGTAGATTATTATCTTTTTAGGAATATTAAATCAACCAATAATATAGTATTTGTTTTAAAACATAATTTCTGTCAATTTTGACACTATTTGGTATTTCGTTTTCGTGAAAGACATAACAACATTATCATTTCAGGGAAAAAAATATCTAATAAACCCAAACATGTCATATTAATGTATAAAATTATTGTAATTCATCAGAAGTCACAATTTACATTTATTTGGAAATTTATAATATCAATTATTTTTATATTTCTTTAATCATGTAATTACTGCATCATCACTGTGTCATAAATAAATTAAATTATTTAATGTCTAAAAATAGTAAATTAAATATAATTATGTAGGAAATCTTTTTTTCTATCTAATAGATATTTATATTGAGTATATATTGTGTTCAACCCTATATTAAAAAATTTTAGTTATTAAACATTAAATTTAAGACTTTTAACTCTTCTTAAAATATAATACTAATAAATTTACTAATCTAATACAGGTGGAGAAAAAAGGATCATATTTTATTCATAATGTTTGTTTTTGTCAAATTACACTCATTGAATTGAATTAGTACCTGTGTTAGGGCAGTTATAATATCATTTTTAGCCTTAATTGCCTTATTTACTTTTAACTACAGTAAATAAAAGTCAAGAGTTACTATTCAACAAAAATTATATTCATCTTATTGAACAAATTTTTCCTTATTTATTTAAATGGCGTCTCTTAGATTTTTTAATTTAACTCAGAGAAGTCATAAAATTACGTTTTATAAAAATTTGCAAATGCTCCTAGAAGGTGTGTAAAAACGTTAAAAAGTTCAATAAAATTTTATACAATTAATTTTTTTATAAAATGACTCCAATGACGTAAATTTAACATATATAAGAATCATATATCTATTTTGTCTTAAAATAAATTTAAATAAAATAAATAAATATTTTAATAAAAAGTCGGTTTTAAATAATAACGTAGAGTTTTCACTATTCATCAAAAATAGAATGTTTTCATAAAAACAATTTTACCCTGAGATAATTTTCACAACAAGAATTAAAAAATGAAGTCTAGTTTACCAAATTCAATACATAAAAGTTGAATTTATTAATTTAAAACCCGATGTCAAAACCAAAAACGGGTTTTTAAAAAATTAAAAAACTATCAAATGATTGACAAGTATTTATGTCAAATTTAAGTATGAAATTACTTATAATAACCTGTATTGTATTAAATGATAAAAAAATAATATAATTATATTTCAAAACCATTCAAATGCATAATTTAACTCTAAAAATTATTTTGATTAAAAAAGTCGTTTTCAATTAAAACATAGTATTTTTCACTATTCATCAAAATATACAAGTTATCAGAAAAGTACCAAAAAATTTTATAAACTAAATTTTCATGTCCCACATCTAAATAAGAATTTAATTTCATTAAATTAAATATTTAAAATTATCAATTATTGGTTTTAAAAAGGGTTCACAATTCAAAGATGGTAAAATTGCATTTTTTTTAAAAACACTTCTTTTATATGAAAAAAATGTATTTGTTCTTATATTATATCTATGAATCACATAATATGGATTTTAAAAATATATATATTATATTAAATTTTACAATGCAGTTAATACAATTCATAACTGCTTTTTGAATGGCTAGTTTGGTAAGTTGTGGTGCACTCAAACTCGGTGTTGCGTGTAGACCAAGCTATTGAATTACATTAATAAGATAACGTACTATAAAATCTTGGGGTTTTACATTCTCCACTCCTTCAATAAATTTTTTCCTCGCAATTTAAAATTTTTCATCAAAAATTAAAGGTTAAAAATAGAAAAATACATTTTTGGAAAATCTATATCGGAAATTGGCTTTATAAAATATAGTCTTAATAAGAGGGAAAGGGAATAAAAATGTCACCACCAAATTATGACCTCGATTAAGAGAACATTGGTTGCAGTTTGAGATTCATCATTGGAGGAGATAACATAAATATTTATAGGGAGTGATTGAGGTCATAAATCACAAACAAGTGTAAAATTGAGGGCCTCAAATCCATCAATCTATGATGATTTAAAATATCGTTTGTCCTACACAACATAAGTTATTAGGATAACACATTTTTTGTTCTAATATCCCTTCCCAAAATATTAAGAATTAATTTATTCATAGAATCAGTGGAAAAAAATATACTTGACAAGTAGAGTTTTATCCTTTAACTAATTCTTACCATTAACTCATCTTTCACTTCAAAAGATAATAGAATTAAAAAATATTCTATTTATCCAAATCATATAGGGTTCTAAAAAAATTATAATTCATTTGTAAGAATATTTGAAAGAAATACATTATACAAACTACGACATCACATATGCCAGTGGTAGGTGATCCACCTTGTCTCCCTTCTGTAGACGGTTCATGTATCATGGCCTTGCCGGATGCGACGAGTTGTTGCCCGACCATTGGGTTGTCCTTTTTATGAAAATCCAATAATATTGTTTAAAAATGATTTAACCTTATCAACAGTATCCAATGTCAAACATAATTGATTCCATACTTTAGACATATACAAAATACTTTTTTCCAAAATCTCAGTCCAAATTTTATAGGGAAGGTAAACACAATGAAGATCCTTTTTTCATGTAATATAATGTGAATACCTTCAACATGTATTCTTTTAAAACACGATAACACCCTTAATTATCATATATCCATATTGATTAAATTAATTCTCCCTTATTCTTTATAGAATACTGGATATACTTTTTATATACGAAAATGTTTTAAACTCTAACAATGATGGAATATACAAATCATTAATCAGTTTCAATGTAGTCAAGAATATCCAATATAATTTATCCTAATCAATCGTATCTTTTTCCAAAATCACTACCTTATTATCAGAACTATATTAAGGTTTATCTTTCCTTCAACCATGTATTTTTCAAAAAAATTATCTTTATATTGAGTCACTTTTCTTGGAACCATATAATCTCAAATCTTTAATGAAATAGTACATCAATATAATCCTTTTATAATGTATAATTTTCATAACATGTACATCATTAATAAAATACTAAAATTACACAATACATTAAGAACAAAATAAGAAATCTAATCATTTATCTTCATCTTAGGTAGTATCATAAATTAATTATTATCCAATAGCATCATTTGAGGTACACTCTGATGATATGGACTTTTTTCTTGTAGTGTCGCAACTCCTTGTAGATGAAGCATTGTACATTTGAAACCTTTTTCTTGCACTTGAAATCACATACTTGGTGTCCTTTTTCTCGACACATATATCAAACTCACATTCCCTTTAAAAAAATTCCAAAATGATTTATTCCACAGTTATCACATATGAGAAAATACTTCTTTCCCCTCTTCCATTTATCCATCTTTCTCTCCTCCATAATTTTCTTCTCCTACTTCCCCTCAAAGCCATAGGACTCAATGAATTCATTACTTATCTTATTAAAACACGATACTATTTTTTCATATGATTATAATATGTGGGAGACTATTTCCCTTTTGAATGTTGGATTAATACCATGAATTATATGATCCTTCTTAATCTTTTGATCATGTGTATTGCTGGAATTCTCATTACACCTACTAGGTGACATTTCTAAACAATGGAAAACACTAGGTTAGTTTATGAATTTCAATGCATAATTCAAAACTTGTAAAATACCTAACGTAAATTGAAAATATTATGCACATAATCTATAATCAGAAAATGTTTTCTTTGAATAAATATTTAATTATAAATCCTTCATAATGGCTTGTAATGAAAATGTGAATTATCCGAAGCATATACCCCGAGAGAGTCATAACCAAAAGTGCAGCAAGGCCCACTGTCGTGTTCCAGGAAACCCCGAGCCAAGCCTGAAAATCCTTGTCATAGTTTTCATTCTTAGGTACATCTATCCTAGAGCAGCCTCTACTTGCTCATATCCAGACGGGGATGTATTGCTTGGAAGTTACACAAAATACCAAAATTAGAAAAATTCTAGAAAGTTCTTCTATACTGATCCTCAATGTCTATATTAGGGTAATGTTCTCCAATCATAGTTTATCTAAATCTATTTACGAGGTTATTTCTAAACATACTATGATACCAGCTATAACACCTCAACCCCAGAAGTGTAGAGTCAGTGCATTGTTTTAATACATTGGCATGATTACATGGAATAATGTCCTAAAATACTGATCAATTTAGTAGTCTTAAAAAATAGATTACATACATTAACGTTACATATCGCTTTAAAACATACTACACAACATTAATGATCCTTTGAGAATGCCATTAATTCCTTTGTATAAACCTTCTTATCAATCGTAATACACTTCTTGGAATCCTGGGAAAATAAAACATAAGAAAGTGGTGATCTCAAATGCTCGGTGAGGATAATAATATAGCGGAAACTTTCATAAATAAGCATAAACATTTAAGGCAATTTATAAAACCAAAACACAATCTGTTTAAACCTAAAATTCATCATAATATGGAAAATATAAATAAAAAAATTATATTTACTTAATAACATGGATATTTTACTTGTCGAATAATCAAATTTAATATCAATAGCTAACTTTATAACGATAGAATACATAATTCTAGATTTCATAACCACATATTCAAGGCCTTGTGCCAAAACTAAAAATAATATTTTGTCAAACACTTGTGCCAAGACACTATTTTGTCTCATTAGACCTACCGATGCATCGAGGAGCTATAGCATGCTCCACCCATCACATACTATGTCTATTGCATTCAACATAACAAAATGTCTAATCATAACAGAAACATTCATATTAAAACTAGAATACGAAATGTTAATACTTTATCCATAAACTATGAATGGTATAAAAATAACTCATCCACAGTCAAACATATCACAAAACCTTCAATACAATATGGAATATTTTTATCATAATAAATCAACTTCAAACATGTTAAAAATCCATCAAAGGATGTTGATATAGATGAAAATTATTTGTAAAACTCTTTTTAAGAAATTTCATTTTTTCATAAAAACATTTAAAAGTCACAAAATTTAGAAAGGAAGACATTTAAATTCATTTTTAATACAATTTTACCATTCAACTTTGAAAATTTTGAAAGTAATTAACATTTTAAAATCATTCATGTCAATAAAAATAAATCCTTAGAACCCATTTTGAAAATATGGACATTAATGAGAATGATTTAGTAGAATATATATTTTAAACAATTAAAATGAAATTTTATTAAAAATTAATTTAAAAATAATCCCTTCTAAAACTCTTTTATGTAACATGTACATGTATAATAAATATTTCTCAGTAGATACTTACATAAAAACATCTTCGGATAATAAAGATATTGTGAAATTAACCCTTACCTTGAACTTTTCGTTGGTTGAGGGTGTGTTTAACATCCTATATAATGACCATTATATGTTAATAAATTACACCAGACCATATTCATATTTATTATATCTTACATGATTCATTTATGACTTTATACTACCCATTTAATAATGATTTCCATGATAAAATTACATTTCGGGTAATAATCTTTTTTCTTAATCATGTGTGTTTTAAGTTGTTATTCGTGATCATATCATTTAGATGATGATTAAAATACAGCCAGAATATAAACCTTAATTTATATATCACATATATTTATAATATAAATATTTATAATAGATAGATATTTTAAATGGATGGCACCGTTTATGGAGACGGTAGGCCGTATGTACGCATAAACGTTGTTTCCATTTTCACATCGTATTGAACAAAAGTAAATGAATAAGATATATGTAAGTACATATATAAATATATATATATATATATCCAGTAGAATTATTATTTCATATATTACATACATATTAATAATATATATTTTTATAATTATCATTGAATGGTTAACGTGGGAATGAATCCCATCGCGTTGTGGAGACGGTAATCTGTATGTACGCACGAGCGACAATATCATTATATTGATGGTGAAATAATATTTAATTGGATGTTATATCATATATAATGAATCATTAACATGTTAAATTTATTATTTAAAATAGTTATATTCATTATTAAGCTTTTCCAAATAATGAAGTGTTTGAATTACAAATTACACCATGACGTCGAAACGATAAGTCGTATGTACGCATGTATGGTGACTTGGTCATTCATGTGATTGATAGAATATTTAACATGGTTGTAACATTTTTATAATAATATCACAGTATATAGATTATATTGGAGTTATTATTCTATAATGTAAACAAAAAAGAAAGTGGAAGTGGAAGAAAAAAAATGAAAGAAGTGATGAAATATTTATATCTTCTTGTGGTTCTTCCTTTTTATTTGATCAAAAGGGATCTTTAGGTTGAAATTATATCCAATGGAAGGTCTCTAAGATAAAGGGAGAAAATTTGGGAGGATATTTGGGTAGGGGTTGGCCGAGAAAAATGTCTTTGTAGGTGTCAATTTAATAAAAGGGGAAGTACCCTTTTATAAGAGAGGTATGGGTCACTTTTGGAAAAGGTTGAAATATTATTTTATAATAAAATAATTTTCAGTTTATAATGGCTCAAAAATTATTTTTATAGAATATAAGGTGGGTATTGGACAAAAAAAATTCAACTAATTGGTTTTAGACAAGTTTAGGTTACCATTCAAGCCTTATCATTAAGATTTAACTCTTAGTTAAATACTTTAACTTTTACCTTATCTTCTTGTATTCTTACACTATATGGTTAATAAACATACTCTAAACTTCCAACACAAACTGAAGTGGTTAATTAATGACATATATAATATTATTAAAGTCGTTTGGATGAGTCTTAGGTTTTTAAGAATATTATATCAACCAATAATATAGTATTTTTTTTAAATATTTATGTCAACTTTTACAGTATTTGGTATTTTGTTTTTGTGAAAGTAATAAAACCCATATCACATTAAAAAAATATCTAATCAACCCTATAATTTCATATTAACTTATTAAATAAGTATAATTCCTCATAAGTCTCAATTTACATTTATTTGAACATTTATAATATCAATTATTTTAATATTTTGTTAATAAGGTAATTACTACATCATCATTGTGTCATAAATAAATTAAATTATATTTTTTCATAAGATTATAAATATAATACCATTATGTAGAAAATATTTTTATATTTATAATGAATATTTATTGTGAATTTATATTCTTTTTAACCCAATTTAAAAAATGTTTTCGTTATGAAACATTGAATTTATCACTTTTAACACTACTTTAAATAAAATAATAATAAAGGTCCTAATCTAATCCATGTGGGCCAAAGAGGATCATATTTTATTCCTAAGTTCCCTTTTGTCTACTCCACTTACCCAATGGAATTATAACTTCGGTTAGGGTAATTATATTATCATTCGTAACCTTAATTACCCTATTTACTTTTAACCACGGTAAATAAAAGTCAAAAGTTACTATTCACCAAAAATTATTTTCATCTTATTGAACCACATTTTAAAAAATGATTTCAACATTTTATCTAGTATTTTTGAATTAATACTCAAAGAAGTGGTAAAATTACATTTTATGAAAATTTGAAAATGCTCCAAGAAGGTGAGTAAAAACGTTAAAAAGTTAAATAAAATTTTATACATCTAATTTTATTATAAAATGAATCCAATGAATTACATTGAAATTATATAGGTATCATAAGTCTATTTTGACTTAAAATAAATTTAAATAAAATAAATAATTATTTAAATAAAAAGATGGTTCTAAATAATAACGTAGTGTTTTCACTATTTATCAAAAATTCAATGTTTTCAGAAAAATACCAAAAACTTAACATAAGCTAATTTTGACATTATGAATGAAAAAATTAAGTCCATTTTAAAAAATTAAATACATAGAAGATTCATTTATTAATTTGAAATTAATTTTCATTGTCAAAACCAAAAAGCGGGTTTTTTAAAAAGTAAAACTATCAAAATATTGACATGCGTTTTAGTCAAATTTAAATGTGAAATTACATATAATGACATAAATTCTAGTAAATGATAAAATAATATTCTAATTATACATAAAATCCATTCAATTGAATAATTTAAAATAATAAATTATTTTCATTAAAAAAGTTGTTTTCAATTAAAAAATAGTATTTTTCACAATTCATCAAAATATAAAAGTTATCAGAAAAGTACCAAAAATTTATGAAATCTAACTTTTTATGTCCCTATTCTAAATAATATTTTAATTTAATTTAATTTAATATATAATAGTTTCAATTATTGGTTTTAAAAAGGGTTCTCCATTAAAATATCGTTAAATTTCATTTTTTGAAAATTAATTCTTTTATCTGAAAAAATAAATTTATTCTTATATTATGTATCAAAAATGGATAATATGGAAGTTAAAAATATATAGAGAATATATAATTTCAAATTTTAGTTAATACTATTCATAACCTCTGGTTAGTTTGGTAAGTTTTGGTGCGCTTGAACTCATTATTGTGTGTAACACAAGTTATTGAATAACTTTAATAAGATAATGTACTATGAAATCTTGGGGTGTTACAATCATATCAAAATTTACATATTGTATTTATTTTATTTTCTATTTTTAATCCATAGTAATATTTCAAATCCTTATGGACATTATGATTCAATAAATTTAATGTTGAAATTATAATAATAAAATATTTTTTTGGTTTTATAACATGGTGTGTGTAAATTATATAATATTATACTACTATGTATGAAACAATTACATATTAAGAATGGAAATTCCATTGATAAATATTGGTTCATTAAATCCATCCCCCATTAATAATTTTCATGCTTGAATTTTAATTTTACAATATAATTTCAAAACATGTGAGTGTACTTATACTTCAAGGATTCATCTGGTTCCCATATCACCACCTCGTACTTATGGTTTATCCATAGTACATTGTCTTGTTGAGTTTCATTTTGGGGTGAAATTGGTTTTTATGGACTAATATCTTTAACGTTGATCCTCCAACGAGTGACCATCTTCCAACTATACAACCAATGAATTTAGTAAATGTGTGGGATCTAATATGTAGTTCCTTACAAGGGATAGGTGGAACATTTTTAGTACTAAGAAAGGGTTGGTGTGACAACTAGGTGATAGGCCGCAACTCCAATTTTGTCGAGAAAATCAACAGGGTCGATTTTCCTAGGACATAGCTTTCCTTTAATCCCAAATCTAATGACTCTCTTTCCTAGTGATAGGAAGAGGAAAAATATATCTCTGACATCAAAATAAATTTCTAATTGTTGATTTTTAGTATAACTCTTCTTTTATCTTTGCAATTCCTTAATGTGATGTTTAATGGACTTGATAATTTCTATGATTTCATCAACCATTTCTGGTCCTAGATTTTTTCTTTCACTAACATCATCCAAAAACACATGTTTTCAACATTTATTCCAATAAATGGATTCTTATGATCCATTTAGATTCTTGATATAAAACTATAATACAATACAAACTCAAGAAAATGAAGATATTGATCCCACCCTTAATTTAATTCCATTATACATGGTCTCAAATTTCTTCAGGTGTCCAGATAGTCCCCTCATATTGGAAATAATAATTATGGTGATAAGATATAACATTGACAAATTCACTATTTAGGTCCTTTTTGTGTCTTTTCTAGAACATATAAGAAAATTTTAGATCTCAATCAAGAAGCATACAATAATGGGGTTCCATGAAGCCTCACCAATTCTCCGAGGTATATCCTCGAAATTTGATTGGATGATAATTCATATTTAATTGAAGTGAAATGATAAATACATTTTAGAAGTTACACTACATCAATTTACAATTATTTCCTCTTTATTTCATTTAAATACATGTTTCAAACCCCATAGGGAAGGTTTCCCATTTCCATGTAGGTATAGATAATGGTTTCATCATCTCATTACACTTTTTCATTTCAACCATGGCTATCTAACATACTAGGCACCACTATGTATATTACATGATCTCCTTCTCCATCTTTTCCCATCAATATTTTACTCAAAGATCACGATTCATATTGTTTTACCAAATAATTATGGCGAAGTTTTAGCTATGCGTTTAATTCAACAACTCATTCTTTATCTTCATATTTGATGGTACACCTAATCATAACCCAAACTATACAACTCCATAATCATGAATTTTTTGCATTGGTAATTTACATTTTCATATATCATCAACTGTATTATTTATTTTTATTTAAACTATTTAATCATAATTTATAATCTCTATAAAATATTTTTCAGAAATTTTTTTATAAAGGAATGATGATGTTCCTAGTTTTTGGATATCCATGTCCATAAATTACAAGTATAATTAATTTCGATGTGTATTATCTATCATGAATAATAATGTTGATATATTATTTTAACATATAATATCATCAAAATATTCTCCTTCCTATGATGGTGGTGGATAGAGCTTTCATAGTCCATGATCATAACTAAAAATCTTCACTGTCTCATATTAACCACATTCTATGACAATATATACATTTGGCTCTAAGGATCTTTAAATATCTCAATATTCCCCTCCATAAATATAGGTACACCATATTTGAAATGAACATTTCACTATAGAATAACCCATATAATGTTTTGGGTAGTTCTTCTCATTAGATTTTATCATCTGTGAGGCATAATCTATAACTTTTTTAATTTGCACAAGTACACAAACAAAGCCCTTTTTCAAATCATTATAGTATTCGAAGAATATTTTTCCCTATTAAAGGAAGTATATTTGGTAGTGTAGTTATATTATAAATTCTAAATTCCATGAATATATCTCTAAATTTAATATCCTAGAAAAAAACTCTTCCTTTTTAGTAATCCTTGTTATCAGGTTTGACAATCCTGACAATTTTCTCAAAAATCGTCTATAATATAATGCTAGTGCAAGGAAACAATGGATCTTCATTTAAATACTGGCACATTCCACCACATATTTTATTTTTTCATATAATGGGTCTAAATATATCCCTTTGATGGTGATAACTTACCCAAATAATTATATATCGTCAATCCATAACTCACATTTAATATACAATCATAAAACATCTCATTTCACAAAGTCATTAGGACATTATTAAAATTCTATTCATCATCATCCTTACTATTGGAATATATCATAATATCATCAATAATTACCACCCAAAAAATCAAGGTAATATCTAAAAACTCTATTCATTAAGCCCATATATATTATTGGGGCATTACTGAGCCTGAAGGGAATCACTACGAATTCATAATGTCCATATATTGTTCAAAAGAAAGTATTCAAATATCTTATTTCTTCACCTTTATGGGATCATATCCTAACTGAAGGTCAACCATAGTGAAATAATGGGACCCACATAGTTGATTTAAAAATTAATATATCTATAGATTGAGATATTATTTATTTATTCTTATATTATTTAATTCATAGTAATCAATTTAGAGGAGCGTATACAAACACTTCTTCTTGAAAAATAGGAATGTTTCACCCAAGATGAAGCACTCAGACATATAAAACACTTTTTTAATATTTCATTATAACTAAATATTTGTTTCTTATTACTCAATAGTGGATATTTTTTAATGTGTCTTGAATATTGTCATAGATCATCGTATATGTTTGTAATGACCCGACCCTTTGACAAGTGTATGAACTGTTAATTTTTCTATATAGATAACTTAAATGGTTATAATGTATTCTAATAATAATTATAATGAGGTCATGGATGTATCCTAGAATCTTATGTAGCATGGAGTTCCAAAAATGTTAAAGAAGACTCGGTCACACGGTTTGAATGCAACCGCGCGACCCAGGAACACGACCTTGATACTATTACAGTAGGGATCTACACAATATACACACAGTGAGTTAAATTATATGAATAGACAATATGAAGTGCCTAGTAAGGTACTGGAGTATACGGGGTTTGTGAATAGTTTCACTAATCGTGTTCTGGAACCGTGTGATACCGTTTTTTAGTCAAAATGGCTATTTTTTCCCACCCTCCTTTTAAATTCTAATATTCTTTTTTGCATCCCTTATGTGGCCAGAAACTACACACATCATTTCCGAGACACGCAAACCCCTTTCTCCTTAGATCCCTTTCTACTCCTACATTAAGAGACCAATTATCGATCTGAGAGAAGCATCAGATTGGACAAGATAAGCATAAAACTATATAGTCCTCCTTCCTTTATTAACCTCTCCATATGTTACACTATTTAGATGCAATAGCTTTCAACCTATTTTATAGGTGTTGGACTAAAACTCTATCTACTCAAACCAGATATGCATATAAGGCTGATATCCAGTGTGGCATCATTTATGTCCCCAAGAAAGGTTTCTATATAGTTTTCCATTTGAGTTTTGGTTGTTTGTTATTTATATAGTTCTTTCATGAGACGACCTTTGTTGAGATCCACAGTTGTGTTGATTCATTCATGTATAAATTATTGTAGATCCTTGACATAGTTTCATTAGGTTTTTATTAGGGTTTTTTATATCACCCTTCCTTTTTATTGATATACAATGTGTGTACCAGCTAAATTGGCAATTTCAGGCCAATTTCCAGAAAATGCCTAATTATGGTTTATAGCTCATGGAATGGTTTCTAATAAAATTGGACACTTTACTATGGGTATGTGGAGTGTACCAAGGTGACTTAATGGTTATTAGACCCTTCTAGTTAATAATTGGGTAAATGGGTATGAAAGGATTATAGGTAGACATATTGACCTTGACATATTTAGTTGAAATGGGTTTTCTATGTTATGAAAATTGGATTGTAGTATTTTTATGTGGGATAAGATGAGATTGACTAAAAATATGATTGATTTTGTCTAATAAATTGGTTTCAAGGGATGTAATGGTTTTCCCTTGTATTATTTTATAATTAATGGTATTGTATAATTGGTTTTCTTGTTTAATTTGAAATGATGTTAGATGGTTTTACTTACATTATACAATGTGAATGCTTATAAGATTCCTATGATTGTTACATAGAATGTGAATGTAAGTATGTGATGCCTTCACATGCCATGAAACTTATGATATGTATGGGTGGGAGGCATGTTTACCTCACACTATTGGTAACCTATACGTATCTATGGGCGGTAGGGATTCATACACTATGCTACTTATAATCTATATATGGATGGGACACATTTTTACCCCATGCCAGTAACATGTATGTATGGGAGGCATTATTACCCCATGAAAATATCATAAACTAGTGGGAGGTATTCTTAACCCACACCAGCTATGATATGTATGTATATATATATGGATAGATAAGAGGCATTCTTACCTAATGAGAGTGATAAACTATAACTATATAAGTATGGATCAGATGCATTCTTACCTCATTACAGTGATAACCTATATATATATATAGTGAGTTACTCATACATTCCATCATTGAGCTGAACTAGGTAGACTCTCCAGGTGTCCATTAGGAACTAAGCATGAGGTAAATCTTTTATTTGGCATTTCTTTACTTTCACGGTAATATTTGTCCCCTATTTACATATGAGTGGAACATGGATTACATGTATACACCGTTTTTTTGACCTACTAGTATTTATCTTACACCCAACTCAAGCCTCCTTTGGCACCATAGATGACCATTTTCATGCAGGTTTGGATAGGGGTTGACACCACTAATCTAGCTGTTAACACTTTTTCATAGTCAAAACATATGAGGAGAGGATGATACGTAGACTCTTGAAGTTATGGATCACCTGTTGGATTTTGATCAATTTTTTTTCTTTTTTATTAGTATTCATTCTTCCTGTATTCTATAACTCTTTTTCATGTCATGTCTTTCATGCATATATATATATATTAGACTCTACATATGAGGGTTTTTATATATTATCCTATCATCCACTATCTACTTCATATTTCTATATGTTTATGTTTCTGTTATTGTATGTTTATGGTATAACCACAGTGTACTCTAAATTGGGGGTATAGTCTCCCCCACTGATTTACCTTTACATCCTCACTGCTATTCAGAAGCCCCTCTCTTAAGGGGAGATGTGATAGGGGTCATGTGACCAACTAGGCATGGGGCACATGTTATGTGTCAGTCGTGTTAGGGATATCACAATGTGGTATTATAGGGGTTCTGTTATTGATGTACTATTTGGAGACAGTATTTTGGAGATTGGGAATGCTATGGACTTGGTCACAAACCATGGTTGGACATCACAAACCCATGTTGTGGTAAAGACTGAGACACTTAAATTATTATTGTTATTGATTCTACTATTACTGTTGATATCATTTAACCATTGTTTCTTTACGTGTGTTTTGATTTCATTGAGATTGATGATATTGGAATTGTGATTTCATTTTTCAGCCCGATGAAAATGGGGTTATGATTCAGAACATGCATCACGGAAGGCATAATATGGATAAGCTATTCATTTTTCCATGTCACATTTAAATTTTCAGTATGCACTGTCTGTTGCATTTTTTCGTTCCCTATTACTTATAAAAAATTGTTTTGACTCCTTTCTGTAGGATTTGGATTGTTATATAGTGTGATTTTAGTGGGTGATACTCTTTTATTTATATAGTTTATGGGCCCTTATGGATCTGAAAATTTCATCTAAACTAGATCAACCATTTTTAGAATGATATAATCACATGGATAAATAAAATTTAAATGAAAATGACATCCATGTGAGTGTTATCTTATTATTTATAAGGTGAATGAGCCCATATTGGATGGAAAATAAAATATCATTGTATTCAGCTAGTTGAAATTACATACAACAAGAGAACAATATTAGTGAACATGCCTAACATAGAAATTTGACCCGATGGCAACCTTAGTTGTGGGAACTGGGTGTTTCCCTATTTTTATGGCATTTTATGTTTTGTTCTAACATCTAGTCCTAGCTTTTGAAGTAGGCATAGAGCCATGTTCATTGATAATGGAATGGAGTATTTCATGTCTTAGTTTCATGAATGTCATCCCTTAAAATGAGTTATTCCCTTTTGAGACATTTGTTTGGAGTATTAGAAGTATTACACCATGAAATCCTTGTTTCGTGTTCCCTAAAGGAAATGAAGTTGTAGTCCATGATGTGGAGGGGCTAGATCCACTAGTTTCTCTTCCTGTCAAGCCATATGTGGATCCTCATCCTATACCTGAGTTAGGCATGGGTGCCCAATTTTGGGAGGGTTTCATACGCATGATGTTGAATATGTAAGGTGGAGTTCAACCTGCCCCATGCATGGAATAGTTGTCTTGCATGTTTCAGTTGAATAATCCTCCTAATTTCTCATCGGATGGAGGACCACTCGATGTGAAGTATTGGATCGATGTGATCATCTCTATCATAAAGAACTTAGATACACCTTTAGATCAGATGGTAAAACTACCTACTTAAATGCTATGAGACTCATCCAAGAGGTGGTGGGATGTCATCATCCTTGTAGGCCAACATGGATAGATTTTTTGAGCTGAAATCCAGGATATCTTTTGCAATGATTTCTTTCCCCAGATTCTATGTTCTAAAAAAGCAATAGATTTTATGAATATATAGTAAGGGATTATGTTACTAATGGATTAATCATATTGTTTCACTGAACTGTTGTGTTTTTCTCTTTCTCTTATTGTTGATGACCAGATGGTTGTTATACAGTTTAAAGATGGTATGTGTTACATCATCTGGTTTCAAGTGAATTTTTTCAGGCTGATAACTTTCTCAAAATTCAAAAACTATACTTTAATTACACAGACTAATTTGAGAGGTGTTGAGGGTGCAGGACAAGGTTGTTCAAAACCAAAGTATTGATGTACATCCTCTTATTGTTGAAATAGATGTTTTGGGGAATCTCATGGAGGTACTAGTGGATAGGATCCTTTTGTAGGTAGTTCTCTTATTTGTCACATGTGTGGGGTGACATGATATTTTAAGAGATAGTGTATGTTGAATCCAGTAGAGTGAATAGGTTGTGGTCGGATGGTCCATCTCCACCATTTCTACAAAACACTCCCACTATTTCCCATTGAGTATGGATCCACATATACTCCTCAATATAGAGATGGGTCGATAGGATCACAAGATAAAACAAGCTAGAATAGCACAGGTCTAACAGGCCATGATTGTGGTCGAGGAATATGCAACTAGGCTAATGATTCTCAGTTCTGGAAGAGGGGGCCTACTCAGGCCCTTCATGTAGTGACTCAGCTCCATGGTACTAGCTAGTTACATGTAGTCCATCCTACACCACAAGAGAAGATTGTCACACCATCTACTATATGAGGTGCTTTTCTAGAATCCTCCATTTTAGTTTCTACATTGTTTGATACAGGAGTATCTCAATTGTTCTTATCTGAGTAAATCATAGAGAGTTCTGTTCATAACATCGTGTACTATCATGGAATTATTACATTAGATACACTCTTAGGGGTCTATTCAGATGGAATTCTACACTATCATAATTTCCCCATAAGATAGGGGTTACCATTTTTGAGTGGAACATGTACATTCACAATATGATGAGTTTTAATGTAGTCATTGGGATGGACCGGTATGTTCCTTAAAGATACAATATTGACTATTATCATTGGAGGGTTAATTTTACATCACTAGAGGTCATTATGAACATGTATAGAGAAGACTGGGATCACAGTGCAACATGAGAAGGACCTTAAAAAATGAGGTTGGGTAGTGTTATGTAACATTTCCCAAATTTTTCTATGATGACCATGGGTTTAAAGTTGTTGTTTCTCATCCTTTAATGGAACACTTTTGATATGTTTTTTCTAATGACTTACCTAATCTACCTTTGGTGCAAGAGCTAGAGTTTGATGTTGTCCTTATGCTAGGAGTAGCACCTATATCTATTCCTCGATATATGTTGTAATTTAAGGAGCTTCTGGAGGTCATGTACTAGTTGGAGGATCTGGAAGAGAAAGGTTTTATATTCCCCAGAACATCTCCTTAGGGTTCACCTATCCAATTTTCCAAAATGGAAAATGGTAGCTTTAGGCTTTGTGGGTATTACCATCAGTTAAATCAGACAATTATCCAAAATCTGTATCATTTTCCTAGAATAGAAGACCTCTTTGATCGACATCAATGGATCAAAGGTGTTTTTAAATATAGATCTGTGGTCAGGCTATAATCATGTTAATTTTAGGACTTCACACTTACCTGACACAGCTTTCCAAGGAAGGTATGGTCACCACTATTGCCCAGTAATGCCATTTGAACTCATGAATTCACATGCTATATTCATGGAACTTATGAATCGAGTTTTCAACCCATATATGGATTCATTTTTTGTTAGCTTAATTGAACATGACCATGAAACCAATATTGTGATCATGATGAATACACTGAGAGACAATACAATATATGTAATGGCCGGTAACTACAACTTTTGGATCCATAAAGATCACCTCTAGGGTCAAGTCATCTCATAGTGAGGAGTTTTAGTTGAGTTATAGAATGTGAGGGCTATGATTTCATGGGACAAGACCAATAATTTCATTGATATTTAGTTTTTCTTCGGTATTTATAGATACTCTAGATTCTTTATTATGGATTTATCAAACCTTACTACACCACAAACAGGATTGACAATGAAGGGAGTGAGAAAATAATGGTTGGAATCTTGTGATGCGGCCTTTCAGGAATTGAAGGGAAGACTTAATTCGGCACCTATACTGAATCATATAGAGACAGGAATGGCTTATATGTCTATTGAAATGCATTAGGTATCCGGCATGATGATTTTATGATGTAGGATGAGTGAGTTATTATTTATGGTTACCTACAGTTGAGGCCTCATGATAATAATTACCTAATGCACAACCTCATGCTTGCAGTTGTGGTTCATGACATACGTATTGGAGAAACTATTTATCGAGAGTTAATTTTGTAGTATTAACATCCCAAAAAACCTCAAATATTTCTTCACTCAGTGGGATGTAAATCTCAGGTAGTGTAGGTCGGTGATGTACCTGTAATCCTTTCATTTCAAACATTCCTACACTCCAGGGAAAGTTAATTAAATAGCCGATGCTCTGAGCTGAAGGACTCAGACATAGAAAGTTTAGGAGACAGATGATGAATGGATGGTTATGGAATTATTCTCATAGAAAAACATCTATTTTCATGAGAACAGTGGTCATTCTATTCTCTTAGCCTTAGTAGTGACATCTACTCTTCGGGAATGAGAAAGTTTGTGGCATTTTTTAAATCATGAAGGCCCTATCCTATGGGAATGTTATTTAGATAACGAAATTTCTTCTAGATAAATTGTCAATGAAAGTGAAACTCTTCTATTCTGTGGTAGTATATGGGTCCCAAGATACATCAGAGAGGAGTTTTTGAGGGATTTCCATGCCTTTAAATTGGTATTTCACCATCATGTCACAAAAATGTATCAATATCTATGATGTCAATATAGATGGCCAAGTATGACGTTTCAGATAGTTGACTTAATCACTCGATTTTACAACTGTCAGCAGGGGAAGGTGGAACATCATTGTCTTGTAGGGATTCTTTATCTTTTGTCCTTTATTGAGTGTAACTGGGATGACATTTATATGGAATTTTGACTGCTTTTCCAAGATAACCTCATTTAAGTGATGTAGTGTGGGGTTTTTTGACCATCTAACGAAGTTCTCACACTTTCTTACATATGAGATAGAGATTTTATGTAGATAAATTGGGAAAATTGTATGTTGGATATGTGGAAAGTATTCATGGAGAAACTCATTCTATTGTTTCCTATAGGGACATTCATTTCACATCACAGTTCTGGTAGGGGTTATAAAAGACCTTGGGTACACATGTACTTTAAAGAATGGCCTATCACCCATAGACTGATGGACAGATAGAGCATAAAATAATTTTTTTTGACAATATTCATTATTTGTGCATACTTGAATTTGGGGGTTCCTAGGAGAAACATATTCCTCACATTGAGTTTGTGTATAAAAAAAATCCTTTAGGGTACCATCATGATGGCTACCTATGAAGACTTTTCTGGTAGGCCTTGTCGCTAGCCTATTTGTTGGTTGGAGGTTGGGGAAGCCGGAGTTCATAGGCCTTATCTTGTTTATGAGACTTAAGAGTAGGTCCAGCTGATCAGGAAGCACATGCTGATAGATCAGTCTAGATAGAAGTCTTATGCCAATAGATGTCGATGACCTCTTGAGTTTGAGGTCAGGGACTACGATTTCTTGAAATTCTCTCTCAGGATGGGGGCATAGACGTGTTAGAAATCAGGGAAAGCTTTTACTGAGAATAATTTGGCCCTTCGAGTTAGTGAAGAAGATCGGATTAGTGGCTTAACATTTGGAAATTCCATAAATATATTGGTCTATTCATGATATAATTCTTGTATCATAACTCCATTGATATTTTCTAGACCTATATCATGTCTTTCAGCCTAATGAGGTTGAGTTGGATATGGATGTTTCCTTCAAAGGGTATCCCGTTTGTATTGTTGATTAGAGTATGAAGAAACTCTAAGGCAGGTTTGTTCTTCTTTTTCGGGTGTTATGGCTACACAACCATATATTAGATGAGTCCTGGGAGTGGGAAGATGATATACAATCTTAGTTTTTGGAACTAATTACTAACAATACCTATTTAACCTCCTAAGAGATACTCAGGGATGATTTTCTATGAGGACGGGAGGATGTAATGAACATACTCTTTGAAAAATGTATAAATCATTATTATTTTTAGACAACATTAATTTTCCTAATGATGTACCGTAATAAGGATAATGAGGTAATGGGAGTTTCTATGGCACTTCTGTAGCCTGGATCTCTAGAAAGTTGAATTTAGAATGAGATGAAATGTTTTTCTACAACCGTACTGCCCAGGAACATAGCCATGTGGCTGTAGTAGTAGGGATATGCATGATATACACATGGATAGTGAAACCATATAAATAGATAATGTGATGTTCTTAGTTAGGTAGTGGAGTATGAAAGGTTTTCAAACGGTTTCACTAACTCTACGCAAAAACCATGTGAGCACATTTCTAAGGAAAAATGGAAATTTTCCCCTCCCTCCTTTAAGGATCAATTATTTTCTCCAACTTTATCTATTCAAAAACCACACACATACTTTCCTTTGAAGATCAAACCCCATTCTAATTGGATCACTTAGTACTCCTCCATCCACCAACCGATTCGTAATCTAAGAGAATCATCAGATATGCCATGGAAAGGCTAACCCTTCTAACTCTCCCTTACTTTCTTAATCATTATATCTATTGAGCCATTTATATGCAGGCTCATTCAACCTATTTTCAGGTCATTGGAATGAAACTACGATCTAATACAACCATCTCCATGTCTGTGGTGATATCAAGTGAGGAATCTTTCACGACCCTAAGGTAGGTAGTCGGGTAGTTTACCAGTTGAGTTTTGGAAATTTCATATTTATTTAGTCATTTCGTGAGCCGAACATTGCAAGATACTCTATTTTGTTGACTCCTTCATGTATAAATGACCCTTCAGTCTTGATATTGTTGAATTTTATTTATATTAGTTTTTTACAGATCCCCTGTGATTTGTATGGACACCCAAGGGGTGTGTCACCAAAATTTTCCATTTTAGTCCATTTATTCCAAAATTTCTAGTTATCATTCATAGCTCCCAGTATGTTTTATAATTGAATTGTCCATTTTACCATGTGTATTTTGAGTTTAAAAATGTGAATAAATATTAATTATAACCTTTTAGTTATTAATTACTTAAATGGGTGTGTGAGTATTTTACTTTGACATTTAGACATTGACACCTTGACTTGAAATGAATTTTACTTGTTAGGAAAATTTGATGGTTGGATTTGTAGGTTGGGTGGGATGAGTTATCCTAAAACTTATTAGTTATTTCGTTAAATAGAATTGTTTCAAGGGATGGTGTTCCTTTCCTTTTTCATGTTTTAATATTAAAGGCATTGAATAATTAGTTTTCTTGTTCAATTTGATATGAGGTACGATGGTTTTCATTACATTATACAATGTAAATTCTTTTGACATTTCTATCCATGTGACTTAAAATATGAATGTGTGGCTGATATGCATTCATACCCAATGCTAGTTATAAAATTTGTGTGTGGGAGACATGATTCCCTACACAATTGATAACCTATATATATAAAAATGGGAGAGAGTCATTTTTACCCTTTTCTGGTTATAACCTCTATACAAATGTAAATTATTCTTACCCCATGACAGTATCATGTGTGGATGGGAGTCATTCTTACCCCATACCAGTTTCTTATACATGGGAAGGAATTCTTACCCCACACCAACTATGATATATATATTTATAGTTGACATGCATTCTTACCTCGTGCCAGTGATAACCTATATATATATATATATATTGGCAACATGCATTCTTACGTCATTCCAGGGATAACCTATATCAATATCTATATATATATATATACCTATTGACTTATTCGAACATTACAATATAGAGATGAAGCAGGTAGAACTACCAGGTGTCATTTGGGAACCTGAGAAAGTGGTAAATTTTTTATTCAGTAATGTTTTACTTTTTTTCTATTAGTCTCACCATGTTTAGTTATGTGAACCACCCAGATTACACATAGGCACCGATGGTGGAGGCATAATGAGATTTATATCACACCCTACATGAGCTTCCTTTGGAATCTAAGAATACTATTTACCTAAGGGTCTGGATATAGGAAAACACCCTCATCTAATAATTTACTGTTGAATTAGTCGGAGCTAAGTAGTAGAAAATAGGGATTATTCTTGAGATGATAGGGAGTAACTTTTGGATTTTGATCTATTTTGTACTTCTATATTTGTATGCGAGATTCTTGTTTTCTTTACCTATTTTGTACTAGCATGTTAGGCACACATATCTATATCAGACACCTCCTATAAGGATTTTGTTATATTATTTAGTTTTCCACCATCTACCTCATCTTTTAATAAGTTTATGTTTCAACTATTGTGTGTTGTAGGTACATCTGTTGTGTACTGTGAAATTGGGGTATAGTATCCCCACTAATTTACCAACACAACCCCACTACTATTTGAAGGCCCCAATATTAAGGGGATATGTGCTAGCAATGAAGCGGCCAACTGAGTTCGGGCCATGAGTTATGTGGTAGCTAGGTCCAGTATGTCACAATGTTAAATTCAGTAATCAACCTCTCGGTTATGAGAAAGTCCTGAAAACTCTTCATGGAAAACATCATTGTACTCCCTCAAAATAAGAGATTATACAAGAATGATTTTGTCCATTGAATCAATCACTTGAGATAGATATTATTTTAAATAAGGAATTAACATAAACACATTAGTTGAAAATTCCAAATTATATTTATCCTCCTACTTAAACTGATATATAATTAAACTATTACATGGGATGTGAAGAGTGGTATAACTCTACTGAAATTTGATGTTTTCATTATATAAGGAACATCAATACACAATATATCATCAAAATACACTAATTTATTACAAGTTTTCTAGTCAGGTAAAATATAAAATTGTTGATCGGGGAGTTGTTATATACTATGGATGCAATAATTACCCCATTTTATGTTATCTTAGATAACTATAACACCATTTTTTGAGGAGGGGTTTGAAAAATTATTATATACATGGAAGATATAAAATTCTTTATAGTACTAGGATTAAAATTTGCATTTTCTTTTTTCGAATGAATAAAAACATATATATCACAACATCATTCTTGGGATCTGACTCATTAGTAGTGATAGAATATTCCCATCCATAATCTCAATAACATGGATGTTATTGTCATTCATTATCCATAAAAACCCCTGGAATAAAGAATTATCTCTCACAACATCAGTGTTTCTTTTAGTTGAAAATGGTTCATTAAGCCGAGTGTAGATAAGAACCATATTTTATTATTGCGCATTATCAGGCTTCTTCACTTCCCTTAGTCATTTATTATCCATTATCCCCTATTTTCCACACATTAATAATATATTGGTTCCCTTAAAATAGTTTTTAGGGTGTTTCTTCATACACTATTGACACATGGGATATTGGGTTTTCTTTTTATGAGGAAATTGATACATAGATACTAATAAATTATACTTTATATTATGATTTTTATGTCCATCTCCACAAGACCATAGAGATTCACTGATCACTGTCTCAAACATAAGGGAACAATATATAATATCATCCTAATTGTGATATTGTTGAATCAGAAAATCTTTTCATAAACTCAACGTTTTTCCCACAAAACATGTGGTTTACATTTAATTTAGTTTCTACAAAAAAACTATAGATGTTACATAAATGACTTGTGATGGTTTACTCATATAACATGGAAGACCCGCCTTAGTTTTAATTCAAAATGAGGAGCTCCATATCCATTTTAAGATAGTGATTTCATGGAAAGTATTTACTAAAAAAGATTTTACTGAGTCATTCACAATCCAGGGTATAAATATCCTCTTTGGACTACTTTTTCTTGATTAGTTTCTACCACTAATTTGTTCCCCCTTCAAGAAGATAAATACATAGTAAAAAGTTTTCTTTTTCCAAAAATTAGGAGATATAGATTATTGTTTCAATATAGTAGATACATTATTTTTTATATTAGGGGATAAAATATCCAAAAAATATAGGAGGAATTTATATAATAAATAAATCATCCACAAATATATCATTCTCATTAGAAGGAGATAGTTCTACATGATTCATGTTTTTATTCAAAGCAAGAGTCGGTTGATCTAGTACTAACATGATTTTCCCATATCCCACTCTCATTATGTTATTCATATCATCCAGAAAATACTTATATTTCCAATTACATTGGTTGTTAGCATTGTTCCTCTTATATAAGTCCATTAAATAAAATAAAGGGAGAACATGATGAGAATAAAATATATAATAAAAATATAAAAGGGGAAAAGAGACTAAAAGGAATAATTAATAAATGAAATGTTTATACTAACTTATGACCCTCTAGGATTAAATCTAGGTTATCCATACAAATTTTCCAATAACCATTTATATCCAAAAATTATACTCAATCCCTTCATAATAATTCGTAATGATTTTTTGAATTTTTCAAATATTATCCCCCAAGATTATGAAACTAGGTATGTGTAAATGACACTATCATGCACTAGGTGAAGATTTATCAAGTTCCCAATGTTCAATTTTCATGGTTATTACCCATCAGAACAACTATTAAAGATCCATATCTACATGAAATATCCATACAATGATATAATTTCATGGAATCCACTCTCTCTAGATGTCACCATAAATACATGATATTTTCCTATATATAGACATATACAATGGGTTATCAACAATTAATTTCAATCCTCATAACGAAAAATAACTACACTATACTATTATACTAAGTATATCATCCAAATCCATTAATACATATTATTACATAGTTCTTAATAAAAAAATCAAATAAATTCAGACAAATGATCTAGAGGATTAGTTTATTTTTATGTCTAGTTACACTGAATTTGAATATGAAATGAAAATGAAAATTAATTGTTTAAATGTTCATAATGATCTCTTAAATATATTGGATCTCCTAAAATTTAATATTATAACATTGGGAGTACATAAAAGGATGTGGTGAGATGTAAATTTCATTAAGGGAATAGAAATAATAATGAAACATATCATATGAGTTAGAAGTCATAACATGATATCACAAAATAAAAATAATGTGAAAAATCATATGGGGGAGTAACCTAGTGAATATGGAATCAGAAGATAATGACAAAATAGTAAACATGAAGGAACATAAAACATGTTATAAACATAAGTTAAAGATAACTTCCTGGAGAACATTATATTGTGGACAACATCCCATCGCAGAACAAGTTCTCTCCCTAATCCCATACATTTCATCTCATGAAGAAAAAATTATGTAAAATTCATTGGATTTCCATTTTGGAAAACCCATTAAAACCTCAAAATTCATACTTTTCCCATAAAATGAAATCAATGTTTAGTTATAAACAAACTAATTAATCACATAAATAAATTTTTTGCATAATATTTCCTCATATCAAATTCAAATGAGAACTTGTTAGGATTCAATAGAGAAGAAGTAATTATAAATTATGGATGTCCATACATGCATAAATAATCAATTTTTTTAGAAAATACCTCTAATCTTGGAAAAAATACATTATTTGAGAATTTTATAAAATGGTTAAGGGATAGAAATGTTCTCCTTAATCGGATGTGATTTTTTTGAATAATTAAATTAAGAAATGAAGATACGTCATGAAATACACATTCAAATGAAGGGAGTATATGCTACATATATATTAGCAAGATATATGATAATAATTTAAATTTCTTCCATAACATTAAAGAGATATAAAAAATATTTATAAGGAGAATGGTCATAACAAAATGAAAAAGGGAGGTTGGGAGATATCCCTTAAAATAGGTTCCAGAGTCACACTACAATTGATGTTAACATCCAAGATAATAAAATTAAATTCACTAATTAGATAATTAAGAATATTTTTCTTCCATTTTTTATTTTTTGTTGTTTTATTATGTTCATTTATAACTCTTTTCATGATATATGATGCTATATTTCTTTATTATAAGGGTATTCATCTCATTCTTCAACGGTCAGATTAGTAGATTACAATTATTAATGTTCCTATGAAATTAGAAATAAACAAAATAAGATTTTTTTATTTAAATTCCTTTATAATTAGAAATTTTCCTAAAAAATCTTCAGTGTTCCAACCAACTGATGATCCTTTTAGAAAAATCAATAGCATTATACGGTTAATACATTTAACTTGTTTTACAAACCATCAAGAACAAGAATGATTTTTAACTAAATTGTTATTGGATCATTATAAAGTTGAAATAAGTTATATTATACCTAAATTCATCATATATGACCATAACAACATTTTTATGACCATACATGTAGGTGGTGGGGATAAACAATATATGTAAATCATGGAGGTGGTGAACAAACCATATTGTAAACAATGTTTTCATTTTTTGTTTTCAGAGGGTACACGGTGGATATTACATTAACCCAATAATATTAAATTATATTAATATTACCATAGTCATTTTTTATGTTGGATGAGGGAGAAAATGATAAGGAAAAATCAATAAGTAAAAAAAGGCGAAGACTCATGAATATTACCACTTAAATATTTTCACTTAAAATTCTACTTAATGAACATTGGGAATGAAATATTAAAAGATAATGGAATTTAGGGACGTGTTGATAGAGTTGGGAAGAAATTTTTGAAGAAATAGGACATGTAACATGGTATAGAATGTGTTAGGAGAATGGGTGGTGAGGCATGACATTTATAAGTGGAGGAGAGGGGTAACTTTTACTATTATATTCATTTGTTTATTATTTTGGCTCAAGATTCCAAATAGTATTGATAATTTTTAATAAATATAGAAAATTGTTCATTAAATTTCAAAATATTTGTTTCTTACATAATCCATGATTCAAAAAATCATGTATATAGGTTATAATGCTAAATACTGTAATTTTCCATATTTCATTATTCCCCACAAATTCATCTATTTTAGAAAATACCAAAAATTCACAGTAACAATGTTTTAATGTGTATATATCAAAAATTTCATCCATTTTATGAAAATATTTTAAAAATATTATAAAATTAATATTTTATAAGAATAATCATTTATTTTAAATAATAAAAATTTTATATTATAATCAACTTGTTGAGCCATGGAAAAATTTCTTATGGTGATATAAAATTATCTTATCATTATAATGAATCATAATTTAAATTTATAAATACATTTTTATAAAAAAAATTATTTGGAATCATTATATTTATTATAAACTAATAGTTAAAACATTTATGTTGTACCAAAAGAGATAATTAATTTATCATTTTTAAAACATTTATATACTTGTACCATTAAATAAATATATCATATTTCAATTGTATAAGACACATAAATATTATTTTATACAATAATAGGTGATCATACTATTATAATGGTGAGGTTATTATTCTCAATAGTTAGATTAGTATTCTAATTGTCAAGTAACTATTCTAATGATCAGAAAACTATTTTAATGATCAGATGTTTAATGGTCATTTTTTACCTAGTTTCAATAATTAGATCTCTTTTAATTCATTATTCATTCACTTCGTGTTTATCTCATGGGTATATGTATTTTATTTTCCACACCCATGTTGTATTTATAATATTATTCATTATTTATTTACTTTTTTTTGATGAATGTGGTTATTCTAGTAGAACAGGGATATCTAACATTTCATATTTTAGTTATCTTATTTTCTATTTTCCAACCCATCATTATATTTTTAATTACTTTTCAAAAAACTTTAATTAAATATAATGTTGATATTTTTTAAAAAAAATATTTTTTATCACATGTTGTTTGTGTACTATATAATATCATATTAATAAGTATGATACGATTGTATATTATGAATGTAAATTCCATTGGTGGAATCATTGGTCATTTTACTAATGAATATATGAAACGGGGACAATGTTATGTTAATTGTGTTTAAAGAACATATTTTATTTTTTGAATATATTAAGAATAATGTGATTAGACTTCTTTATGATAAAGATTCCTAAGTATATTTTTTTATAATGTTCTGAAGGGATAGAAGGAATAAAACCCATATACACACAATAATATGTTATATATCCGATAAAACTCTAAGTATGGAATACCAATACACTTGGAAGTTATGATGTTACAGTGTAACTGAGTTAATGGATTTCTTACAGGATGAATGAATGTGTATAAATGGAGAAACAAAAAAAGTACCTAAACCACAAAACAGTTATAGTAATAGGCTAAAGTTCATAACTTGGTGAATAAATAATCACATTTATGAGTATGTTTCCCAAATCGAGGATAAAATCTATAAAAATTCCTTGTTTTTTCTTTACATGCATAGATTTCATGATATGTTTTTAGTGATTTATTGGCCGATTATATCATTTTTTATCTATATAAAATAGGAATATTTCTTCATAACCAAATGGTGTTAATGTTTTAATTAGGATAATAGGAATTTGGTGAAGAAATTATAACACAAATTTTAACCCCCTACTCCAAGGTGTATGCATTAATTTTAAGGTCAATTCAAAAACTACTTCTAGTATTTCGATGATCGTCAAAACATTTACAAGCTATTACACACCCAAAAAATAAATTAAGGAACTATCCAGCATTATAAAACAACTACATCAATTATATATCTTCATAGAAAAATTATTCCCTTTATTACATAAATAACTTATCAACCTTTTATGATGAACCCATAGATAACTTATATGGAAGTCCATAAAAGAAGGTTATATATTAAATCATTTAATAAAAAAGAGTGTTACAAAACATTTATATAAAATAAATTCCAAGGGAGGAGTGGGGGTTCATTATCTAAACCGAATATGTAGATAGATTTGGTTAGACTCTAAATGACAAGTAATTATTTTCAAAAATATATTTTTATAGTGCCTTCACCATGATATCTATAATTTGTTCTTATATTGACACATACTCTTACTCTTCCAACGCATGATAAACCGTTTACCAAATTAAATTTTATTTTATCAGGATATGCTTTGTCCAATAATTTATATATGAATAATATATGATGATTTATTACATTTTATTATAAATGATTATTTCACATCCATTTTGACCTCATAAAGTTATTTATCTATCTATGTAATATAGGAACATGATTGAGTAACCACTCTATATTTGACTTATATAGTGGTGTGTGAGATTAATTCTTATTTCATTCTAAATAAATAAATTATCAAATTCCCTAGATAAGAACAAATTTCGATATCACGTTTGGAAAATCCTATAAACCTTATCAATTTCCATATACAAATCACAATGAATACCAAGGTTCATTCCATTAATAAATCAACTGAAAAACTATTGTATTATTGTTTTAGTATATATATTGTTCATTTCTAAAATGTGGATCTCATTGAAATAGATTTGGATCAATATGTATTTGATTATATAATCCAAATTATATGTAGTATCAAATTCAAATAAAAGAGGCTTTTTGTAAACTATCTAATTCCCAATTATGTTGACATATTTCCATCATTATCTTCTAAAAACATCAATTGGGTAGAAGTTTTTTTCCTATTATCTAAAAAACCTCAATTTGATGTCTCTTGAGAACCACTTTAGCATATTTTAATTAGGGAAATAAAACTTCCATTTTTTTCTTCAGTTACATATAAACAGAGATCAATGTCTTAATCGCCAATCATAGACATATTACACCCACACAAAATATTTTACATTAATATCATAAATTCTTCATCTTATGATCCACCATGATTATATCATTGGAATATATGACTATAGGTTTTCCGTTTACAGGAAGTGCGGTATAGATGGAGCCCAATATTTCTTTTTTCCATAATCAATGATTAATCTAAGATCTATATTATGATGAACGTCGTGATCCATGGAATTGAATCAAAAAATGGGAAATGGATAGATAACCTAGAACGAAGAGAGAATTGATCAACACATGTTGTTTATAATTAATTAAATTGAATAAGAATTACCTCCATGGTTATTCTTTCTTCATTGAGTCGTTAGTTTAAAGATTTTTTGTGCCCCATTACTGTGTTGTGGAAATCAATGGTAAATTTATTCTAGAGGTGATCCACACGTGTTCCCCGAATATCCATATGTCACTGAAGTATTCTATGGGTGCTATCATGGAAGATCCTTGTTCTTTCAATGTTCACCTTCGATCACCATGAGAACAACTTCTAAAGAATACTCCTTGGATGGTGTAGGAGGATCTCCCTCGTTCTTTAGAGCATTCTTGGAGTGAGGTGAACTCTCTAATATTGTGATCTTTTCTCTAGTCTGTTTTGCACAATTATTTTTTTTGTAGGGTTATGAGAAAATAAGCATTATTATATATTTATATTACTAGGGATAAAATATCATATTTACATAGGTTACCTTATTTATTTTATTAATCATAGTGAGTCCCCATGTCAAATAATTATAGTATTACTATTATTATTATTTTCCACATGCTTTACATGAAAAATATAATATAATATTTTTAACAAAATAAGATTTAACATTATTATTTCTAACCTGACCCCCCATATAGTTCCTCAAATCCTGAACCATATTTATTAGATTTTGAATAATGTCTATTTATTTATTAAATAAATAAAACAACAACATTTTTTCCAATAAATATTTATATATTACATTCAATAATTCTAATAAATATTTATTTCTTATTCATTCCACAATAAATTCTCTTTATTGACTAGTGTCAAAATAAATGTGATTAGGAATCGATGAATAATTATTTATCCCCAACCAGAAATAATCTTTATTCAACATGATAAATAGTAAACAATATATATTATTTAGCTAAGATTATGGATACACATAGGGTGTGACCCTCTATGCCTCTTAATTAGTGGAATTAGGTGGAGTAGCCAAAATACAAAGTTTTGCATCTAGAAACATGATAAAGAACCCACAGATAAAGATGTTAATGCTGCAATGTCATGTCACATCATATGAATGCTTACCTTGTAATATAATCTCTTTGTACTAATATCCTTAATCAAGAGGGTTACATGATAGTGTCATCAACCCATGTGATCGATTTATCATTATTTGATTTCCCAGAAATTGAACTTTCTATATAACACCATATACATGGATTTATTTAGGCATTTTCATTTATATAAAAGGGCCTAAGACAAAAATTCAAGTTAAACAAAAAGAGGGGAAAATTCTTTCTCACATTATTCATTAAAGTATTATTACTCATGACACACCCAACATATCCTTGCTCACTACGAACATATATTGTCATTATTTTCATCAATATATCTATTTTTCGGCTCATAATACTCATTAATAACAATTCTAATATCTATGGACCAATACACTTGTCTGCATATAAGAACATCCAATGAATCAATGAAATGTAATTTTCTAACTAGTGGATCTCTTTCTCATAATATCCTCCTAGATATTACCAAGGGAGTACACCATGAGAAGGTGTCTCAAAGTCTTATAAAGTCTCCACCAATGATATCATGTATCATTTCTGTCCCTAAAATGATACCATCTAGATATAGAAAATATATTCAAGAATTGTGTCATATCACTTCTGCGTTAACATCATAGAAGGGATTTGCTATGATCCTTTACTGTTTCAGTTACTCTTAGCATATTATCACATACAGTTTCATGTAGAAGAACAATCATGATGTGATAAGGAATTTATTAATATTAACAACCATGAATATACGTTATGATAATGTATAAAAGAGGTTTGTTATAGGAAACCAACTCTAATAGACTCCCACATAAACTTGATCCAACTACTAACAACATTCAAATTGCTAAATATCACATGATATTCATGATTCTTCTAAGATTTGACATTCCTCCAGGGGTCTGACATATTCTAATCTACCGGTACTCTACTCACTACAACATCACCCCTATGACAAAAATCCAACTAGAGGTGACACTTTTAGAGTATGGTATTTTTCCAACAATGTAACCATGGATTGTTTTTTAGATCCACTGCTACTGTAATATAACAATACAATGTGAATGATTATTTACATCAAGTTACCACATAAATATCATAGAAAATGTTATGATTCCAAATGGATACCTTGACTATATAAGAAGATGATATATACTCAGACTCTACATTTGAATCTAACAAAATTGGCTGCATTGAACTCTAACAGCTCATTGCACCTCCGTTGAGAAAGAAAACATATCTTGATTGAAACTTTATATCATTATGATCAGTATAAAAATCATAATTGTCATAACTTATGATGATAAGATCCTCTCTTCTTTATATAGTAGGAACATTTCCTTATTTATTCCTATATACATAAGGATAATTTTCACAATAGTCTAATACAATTCTCCTCGATCTTTATAATATCTACAATTCATGATCTATGTAAAGGAAACATCAAGTCTAGTACACTACCTGAAATACATGATTGATATTATCCTTGAACCATATGGGATCATACTAATTCCATATTTCTCATATTGGATCTGTGCACACATTCTCATATAAATATGTAAACCATGTAACACAGGAACAAATCACCTGTTGAATTGTTCCATATTAAATATCTTTAGTATTTAGTCATTATATGTACTATATATTTGTCCTAGAAACCTCTTGAATATGTAATGAATGATCTTGATCCATGGAATGCATGATTCTTCTCTTAAATCATTTATAGATAATCCCCTGATCAACCATTCCGTAACTGACTTTAAGACTAGTATGTCATCTCTAATAAGTAATATGTCTCTAATATACACTACTAGGATAACAGATGCATTTCCATTAATCCTATTGTAAAAACATGGCTCAAATTCATTATTAATGAAACCAATTTCACTTAGGGCTTCATCGAATCAAATATTCCATGACTAGAATGATTTGTTCAATCCATAAATAGATCTCTATAGCTTGAAAACCCTTTCAGCATCACCTGGTGTCACAAAACCTTCTGATAGTATCATATTGACATCCTCTTAAAGTGTCTTATTAAGGAATGAAATTTTGAAATCCACCTTCCAAATCTCATAATCATGGAAAGTTGTTATGGAATGTATTGCTCTTATTGATTTAAAAATGTCAAATATTGAAAATTATTCATCATCTTCGATACCTTGATTCTATTTAAAACCTTTACCCACATGTATTTATTTATAATTACATACTTTACCTTCCATTTAATATTTTATCTCAAATATCCATTTAAACCCATATGGCTTTACATGAATTCGCACATCAACCAAAACCCAAACATGGGTTTGATACATGGAATCCATTTCAGAACTTATATCTTCTAGACATGTTGTAGATTATGTGATCTCTATAGCCTCTTCGTATGAGAGAGGTTCATAATTGTCCATCATTAATGAGTCCCCATCATCAGTGAATCAAAAACCATATCTCTTTGGTTCTATTACCTCCCTTACACTCCTATAAATCACTTGTGAATCATGAACTCCGTCATCCATAGGGACCATTAGAACTATTTCCTATACTAATTATTGAGTATCATGAGTATCATCTTCATCGAAGTCAATCTTTATCCCAACATCCCTTTTATGTTGGTTCTCCCTCTTAAGAAACACGGCGTTTTTTAGGACATTCACTTTATTATCTAAGTGGTTGTATATGTGGTATCGCTTTCTTTCCTTGGGATACCCTATAAAGATACACTTTGTGCCCTAGGTGATACTTTTTTGTCTGAGAATGAATGAAAAAATGCATCACAACCCCATACATGTGTATTTGATAAAAAAAAATTTCATTCCAATCCAAATCTCAAAGGGATTTTCAAATTTACACTTTATTTGCTACCCAGTTTAATGTGTATGTTGCAGTTTGTAATGAATATCCCCACAAGGATAATTGAATATATGCATGACTCATCATTGACCATACCATTTAAAACATGGTATCATTACTCTATTGACTAACACCTATCCAATATGGTGTATATGGTGGAGTCAGATTAGATTGAATCCCAAACTATAGTATAAATTCGATGAACTCATGGTTATGGTATTGACCACCACGATCTGTAAAAATCATCGGTATCTTCTTACCCATCTAATTATCTATTTCATTATTTAATTCATTGAATTTCTCAAAGGACTAAAACTTATACCTCATCATGTATATATATGCATATATACTAAATTCATCAGTAAAAGTTATGAAGTATGAATATCCACCTCTTGCTTCTTTTGGAAATGGTCCAAACATATTAGTCTGTACCAATACTAGAATTTCTATGGTTGTTTCACATTGTCTTCCAGAAAATGGTTTATTTATTTTTCCTTATAAACTAGCATAACATCAATCATGTGGTTTTATCTCAAAAGAGTCTAAATAACCTTCTTGACATAGATTTGTAAAACTCTTTCTGTTTACATGACCAAGATGGGGATGCCAAAGCTGGGTGTTAAATGAGTCATGTGAACTAGAATCATTATCAAGTTCCCCAACTTGGTTGTACTAATTTAGTACATACATACCATTATTTAAATGTTCCATACCATAATATATGTTTTCCGCATAAAATAAACAACTATTATTTCTAAAAATTAAAATAAACCCATTTGTTTTTAATCCCAATATAAAAAATATGTTCTTTATAAGAGTTGGTGAATAATAAAAATCACATCAATAAAAAATAATCCATTTTGATAATGAAAAGAGGTAGTCACCAATGGAAAGAGGAGTCGGCCTTACACCATCGGAAACTCATAAATCCACCTATCATTTAGCTATTTTCTGAAATCTACTTGGTTCCTACATTTGGATACAGATGATAGCCCCACAAGCTATATTTAATAACCAATGTGTGTAAATGGAAAGATTGATGTCAATAATGAAAACAAAATTAGCTTCCTCTTACTTTTGGGTATATTTCTTCTTCCAGTGGTTTGCCTTTCTATATGAAAAACATACTACCTCCTTTTCCTTTACTTACCTCTGGATATTCCCCTTCTTGGAAAGAGGGTGCTTAGGAGATTTAGACTCTTTATAGTTATTGGTCCCCTCTTTTTTGATATTAATTTTTTATATTAATTATAAGGAATGTAGGTTTTTCATGCCCCATGTACTTATCCATTTGGAAAATCATGGTTATAAATTTTAAAAGACAATTATCATTATTATTCATATTATAATTCAAAATAAAATTACATATCGTCTTGGGATGTGATAAATTGTGTGATCTGTAAGAAAATTTTCTTGGAATTCAATCCCTAATATGTCTAAGAATTCAATATTTCCAATAAACATGACTATATTAGGCACAGTTGGTACAGAATCACTATGCATAGAGGTAAAAAAATTGGAGATCTCATACCATTATTGTTTCACCTTATCCTTATAGAGATCCAGTAGGTGAGACATAATGTTGTAGGAATCTATACCCTCATGTTTCTTCAATAGCTCATTGGACATGGACAATAGCATGAAGTACTACTAATCATTTTTTCCCATTTTCATATGGCCGGTTTAAGGGGTTACCGGTACCCAAACACTATTTCACCACATCGAGTAACGTCACCACATCCAAAACAGAACCGCATTTCAAATTTTGAAAACAAATTCAAAATCCCTGCCATCCGCCTCGACCCGCGACCCAAGCGTCGACGTACGTGACAGGCCTCGAGCCATGCACCTGCCACAACAGTCCTTGTCTGCTCAGTATACACACCATGCGAAGTCCACGCAACCGCCCGAGTCCACCGTCATGCACCACCCTTCACCGGTGATGGAATCATCATCATCATCTCGAGCCGCGAGACTGCACCGCCTCGAGCCGCGTGTCTACACCAGGTTTGAAAGCACAACCGGATCGCTGGGGAGCTTCTACGGCCTCTGTCATCACCGCAACGCCATATTTCCTCTGACATCACCACTTAATCACCACTAGTGGAATCACAGTGGGAATTTTTACTCCCAAACCATCAACAACATCACCGGCAAGAACCAGCCACGTCGTCGCCATCGCCATCTCCAAATAAATCACCTCACCGAAGGCACCAAAAGACACATAAACGATTGAAAAACAAATCCTAACCACCAGAACATCCATACTTCACCTCACCAAGAAACGAAATGAAAGGAAGAATCAAAAAACCATTTACGAATGTTTAGTAATCACAGTAACACCGCCCAACCGCACAAGCAACGCCCTAAATCTGAATATCCCGCCGCCACCAACCAAAACGACTACTTCAGACATGATGAAACCCCACTGCACTCACCTGAGAAAGGTCGGGACCCCAAGCACTAACTACGCAAGAGCGCGACCATCAAACCCTGAGAAGCACACCGTAGGACACTAGCAAGCTACCGAGAATGAACCCAGGAGCGCTCCGAAGAGTATGTCGTCGACGGGGACCGGTCTTACACCCGCTGGACTGAACCAGCAACCACCGAAGCCCCAAGAAAATCTCCATAGCAAGGAAAGACCACGAAACTGCGTGATGCCGTAGAGAACTTGTCCGACTCACTGAGCTCGAGAGGAAACGATGTTCCATCCGTAGCGAAGGGGCGGCAGTGGTGAGAGGAAAACCCTAGCTCAGGAGCCCTTTACGGGTGCAAGTACTGAACATTTGTATTATCATTAAAGTGTTTCTTATTGAGAAAAATATCTTCATCATGTGACTCATTTCTAGGAACAACTGGTAAATGTTCATTCATCATATATAATTTCCTTTCATGGTGAAGGATGATGCATAAACACCTCTGATGTTTCTAGAAATTCATTTCGGTGAGAATTTATTACTGATCGAGTATGGATCATTGTGATACGTTTGATATAATTTTGAATGATGTTTCTAATAATAAGATAAGTAGAGATTTAGTCTATTATTTGATAAATTTAGATAAATAAATAAATATTATATTTATTAGTCTCCCATTACATTATCAAAAACCAATATTCATCACCATTGGCCATGGAATATCCTATTTCATGGACAATTTAGTGGAAATGATCTATATTTTCCTCATTACCCCAACATTTTGTGTTCAAGAATCTTGGCAGGTTTTAGGTAGTCATTCCATATTCCCCCTGCATTAACTTATAGTTCCTCGATCTATTTTTTGGACTCCCCAATCCTGAAATCCCAAAATTATATTTCCTCATCATTTGCCTCTCAGTTGCACCAAGTCCAACATTGGTAGTCGGCCCTTGATGTGACCCAAATCAAGTCAACCCAAAACCACATGTTAGAATTCTCACATCAACCAAAACCCAAACATGGGTTTGATACATGGAATCAATTTCAGAACTTATATCTTCTAGACATGTTGTAGCTTATGTGATCTCTATAGCCTCTTCGTATGAGAGAGGTTCATAATTTTCCATCATTAATGAGTCCCCATCATCAGTGAATCAAAAACCATATCTCTTTGGTTCTATTACCTCCCTTACACTCCTATAAATCACTTGTGAATCATGAACTCTGTCATCCATAGGGACCATTAGAACTGTTTCCTATACTAATTATTGAGTATCATGAGTATCATCTTCATCGAAGTCAATCTTTATCCCACCATCCCTTTTATGTTGGTTCTCCCTCTTAAGAAACACGACGTTTTTTAGGACATTCACTTTATTATCTAAGTGGTTGTATATGTGGTATCGCTTTCTTTCCTTGGGATACCCTATAAAGATACACTTTGTTCCCTAGGTGATACTTTTTTGTCTGAGAATGAATGAAAAAATGCATCACGACCCCATACATGTGTATGTGATAAAAAAAATTTCTTTCCAATCCATATCTCAAAGGGATTTTCATTTTTTCACTTTATTTGCTACCCAGTTTAATGTGTATGTTGTAGTTTGTAATGAATATCCCCACAAGGATAATTGAAGATATGCATGACTCATCATTGACCATACCATGTAAAACATGGTATCATTACTCTATTGACTAACACCTATCCAATATGGTGTATATGGTGGAGTCAGATTAGATTGAATCCCAAACTATAGTATAAATTCGATGAACTCTTGGTTATGGTATTGACCACCACGATCTGTAAAAATAATCTGTATCTTCTTACCCATCTAATTATCTATTTCATTATTTAATTCATTGAATTTCTCAAAGGACTGAAACTTATACCTCATCATGTATATATATGCATATATACTAAATTCATCAGTAAAAGTTATGAAGTATGAATATCCACCTCTTGCTTCTTTTGGAAATGGTCCAAACATATTAGTCTGTACCAATACTATAATTTCTATGGTTGTTTCACATTGTCTTCCAGAAAATGGTTTATTTATTTTTCCTTATAAACTAGCATAACATCAATCATGTGGTTTTATCTCAAAAGAGTCTAAATAACCTTCTTGACATAGATTTGTAAAACTCTATCTGTTTACATGACCAAGATGGGGATGCCAAAGCTGGGTGTTAAATGAGTCATGTGAACTAGAATCATTATCAAGTTCCCCAACATGGTTGTACTAATTTAGTACATACATACCATTATTTAAATGTTCCATACCATAATATATGTTTTCCGCATAAAATAAACAACTATTATTTCTGAAAATTAAAATAAACCCATTTGTATCTAATCCCAATATAAAACTTATGTTGTTTATAAGAGTTGGTGAATAATAAAAATCACATCAATAAAAAATAATCCATTTTGATAATGAAAAGAGGTAGTCACCAATGGAAAGAGGAGTCGGCCTTACACCATCGGAAACTCATAGATCCACCTATCCTTTAGCTATTTTCTGAAATCTACTTGGTTCCTACATTTGGATACAGATGATAGCCCCACAAGATATATTTAATAACCAATGTGTGTAAATGGAAATATTGATGTCAATAATGAAAACAAAATTAGCTTCCTCTTACTTTTGAGTATATTTCTTCTTCCAGTGGTTTGCCTTTCTATATGAAAAACATACTACCTCCTTTTCCTTTACTTACCTCTGGATATTCCCCTTCTTGGAAAGAGGGTGCTTAGGAGATTTAGGCTCTTTATAGTTATTGGTCCCCTCTTTTTTGATATTAATTTTTTATATTAATTATAAGGAATGTAGGTTTTTCATGCCCCATGTACTTATCCATTTGGAAAATCATGGTTATAAATTTTAAAAGACAATTATCATTATTATTCATATTATAATTCAATATAAAATTACATATCGTCTTGGGATGTGATAAATTGTGTGATCTGTAAGAAAATTTTCTTGGAATTGAATCCCTAATATGTCTAAGAATTCCATATTTCCAATAAACTTGACTATATTAGGCCCAGTTGGTACAGAATCACTATGCATAGAGGTAAAAAAATTGGAGATCTCATACCATTATTGTTTCACCTTATCTTTATAGAGATCCAGAAGGTGAGACATAATGTTGTAGGAATCTATACCCTCATGTTTCTTAAATAGCTCATTGGACATGGACAATAGCATGAAGTACTACTAATCATTTTTTTCCTATTTTCATGTGGCCGGTTTAAGGGGTTACCGGTACCCAAACACCATTTCACCACATCAAGTAACGTCACCACATCCAAAACAGAACCGCATTTCAAATTTTGAAAACAAATTCAAAATCCCTGCCATCCGCCTCGACCCGCGACCCAAGCGTCAACGTACGTGACAGGCCTCGAGCCATGCACCTGCCACAACAGTCCCTGTCTGCTCAGTATGCACACCATGCGAAGTCCACGCAACCTCCCGAGTCCACCGTCATGCACCACCCTTCACCGGTGATGGAATCATCATCATCATCTCGACCCGCGAGACTGCACCGCCTCGAGCCGCGTGTCTACACCTGGTTTGAAAGCACAACCGGATCGCTGGGGAGCTTCTACGGCCTCTGTCGTCACCGCAACACCATATTTCCTCTGACATCACCACTTAATCACCACTAGTGGAATCACAGTGGGAATTTTTACTCCCAAACCATCAACAACATCGCCGGCGAGAACCAACCACGCCGTCGCCATCGCCATCTCCAAATAAATCACCTCACCGAAGGCACCAAAAGACACATAAACGATTGAAAAACAAATCCTAAACACCAAAACATCCAAACTTCACCTCACCAAGAAACGAAATGAAAGGAAGAATCAAAAAACCATTTACGAATGTTTAGTAATCATAGTAACACCGCCCAACCGCACAAGCAACGCCCTAAATATGAAGATCCCGCCACCACCAACAAAAACGACTACTTCAGACATGATGAAACCCCACTGCACTCACCTGAGAAAGGTCGGGACCCCAAGCACTACCTACGCAAGAGCGCGACCGTCATACACTGAGAAGCACACCGCAGGACACTAGCAAGCTACCGAGAATGAACACAGGAGCGCTCCGAAGAGTATGTCGTCGACGGGGACCGGTCTTACACCCGTTGGACTGAACCAGCAACCACCGAAGCCCCAAGAAAAACTCCATAGCAAGGAAATACCACGAAACCGCGTGATGCCGTAGAGAACCTGGCCGACTCACCGAGCTCGAGAGGAAACGATGTTCCGTCCGTAGCGAAGGGGCGGCAGTGGTGAGAGGAAAAACCTAGCTCAGGAGCCCTTTACGGGCGCAAGTACTGAACATTTGTATTATCATTAAAGTGTTTCTTATTGAGAAAAATATCTTCATCATGTGACTCATTTCTAGGAACTACTGGTAAATGTTCATTCATCATATATAATTTCCTTTCATGGTGAAGGATGATGCATAAACACCTCTGATGTTTCTAGAAATTCATTTCGGTGATAATTTATTACTGATCGAGTATGGATCATTGTGATACGTTTGATGTAATTTTGAATGATGTTTCTAATAATAAGATAAGTAGAGATTTATTCTATTATTTGATAAATTTAGATAAATAAATAAATATTATATTTATTAGTCTCCCATTACATTATCAAAAACCAATATTCATCACCATTGGCCATGGAATATCCTATTTCATGGACAATTTAGTGGAAATGATCTATATTTTCCTCATTACCCCAACATTTTGTGTTCAAGAATCTTGGCAGGTTTTAGGTAGTCATTCAATATTCCACCTGCATTAACTTATAGTTCCTCGATCTATTTTTTGGACTCCCCAATCCTGAAATCCCAAAATTATATTTCCTAATCCTTTGCCTATCAGTTGCACCAAGTCCAACATTGGTAGTCGGCCCTTGATGTGACCCAAATCAAGTAAACCCAAAACCACATGTTAGAATTCTCTAATAATTGGAAGCACCCGAACATCGTTTAGTCAATAATATGGAACTATAGTTTGATTCTCACCAAATTAATGGAAGAATATACTGACTGAATATTTTATTGAATGATTTTTTCCTTTATGGGTAAATTTATAATAATTATCTTTATCTCATTCATGTAAATATTATGTGGGATTACTTAAGTGATTAACCATTTACTACTTAATAATTACACATAATACATCTTATTTTAGTTCTATATTTCATTCTTGTTAATTAATTAATTATTTTGTTGTGAAAAAACATCCCTAATGAAATAACCATACAACTAAAAGAATTAAAATAAATGGTATAATCTCAATCTTATTTTAATGGTTAGTTTATCTAGTGGTTGATAAAATAACCACCGGCCTGGGAGAGAAATACCTTGAATCAATTATGGTTGTGTTTATAACTTTCCATATATACCTCTTTGTATCTCCTTGGATTGGATTCACCTCAACTCTGAACATGAACAGCCTCCACTAGCTTCTGACCTCCATACATTACATTTGAATTTATTCACATGTAGGTGAAAGGTAAAAGTGGGATTAAATAAAATAAACCGTGGTCACATAGAACCTACATATTAATGAGTAGATAAGAAACACAAGCCAACAATTTAATTTAACACTAAATTAAAATGCAACCAATAACATACAATGGTCTGGTATAGCTCATGTTTATCAACTATAATATAATGAATTACACATTTAATAAAACTAGAATTTGATTCTTCTTAATTCATATTTAATAAAAATTTCATTCAAATCAGTTAATTATTATCTTTAATTAATCAATACTTTTGTCTTAATACTTATCTAAATTCCCTTTATATTCTCATCCTTCTTAATTTTAAACAAATTAAATATATTTATTTAAAATAAACATTGTACATATCATGTACCTTGGAGGTAACCAAGTGAATACCCATCCAAATATACCCAAACATCTATTATACTTGTACAACCATTATTATGTATGACATATAGAATTCATGATATATCATGTACTTTTGTGATATGTACTTCATGGATCATTACATGAATTAGATGAATTTTCAATAACATGTCATGATTTAATGCATGTAGAATAATAATTGTAATACAGGTCATAAATATCATATGGATCATGAATGTTACACAGATATTAATTAAACATTTAAATATTAATGTATATTAAAACTTATAACATGGTATGTCCTATCTTTACGACCACATGCAAGTATATGTATCGAGGTTTACCTTTTAAAATAAATAAATTTTAAATCTTATTAATCTAGTAAAAGTACAAGACATATAGATCTTATCTACACAACATGTACAACCTTCACCATCTATACAATGTTCATTCCTATGGACTCGGCATCTGAGATGTACTCCAAAAATCTTGGAGTACACGGTTTGTATAGTGGGAACACACCAGGTTGACTTCGTGATACATGGTCCCCAATCAGGTAGGGAATGAATGAAATACAAGGCCCAACCCTAACCTGAAGAAACTACATGTAATTTCTAATAGGCCAGATGGATTATAGTCTATCTGAACCTGTTCTAGTTAATTATGGTTGACATGTGATTGTTCCAATGGTGTAATTAATTCCCAAATCAATGAAAAATATTGAATTTATTATAGAACCAATATTTTTGAGTTGAACATTACTACACAGTGTATAATTCCAATTACATGGAATGTAGACTAGAGTTGTATGGACCGAAAATATTGCACCTATGGATGAGTTCCTTAATTTTATTTTCATCATACACTTAACCATTTAAATTAGATCTATGAGAAATGATGGAGGAAGAAATAGATCTAATAATTCATATTTAAAGAATAGGTAAACGTGAATAGAAAAACTAGATTATGAATGCATGAATCATCAATGAATAAAAAAAATTATAAACAATGATGTTCCCTCTATGATACCACTTGTAGGTTATTGGGATAGTATAAGTGTGAGAGGGGAAGTTCCCAACTATTATTTTTTCCATAATAAATTAATAATATGATATATATACAATGATGAACATTGTGATCCATGAAATTTAATAAATGGAAAAGAAAGGGATAGATAACATTGAACCACAAGAGATTATATCAACACATGTTGGTAATTAATTAAATTAAATCAGAATTTCCTCTAAGGTTATTATTTCATCATTCGGGTTTCGATTCATAGATCTATAAAGCACCATCATGGTGATGTTGGAATCGTGAGTAAATTTCCTCTAGGAGTGATCCACACATATTCCAAGAGTCAGGGACATCTCCAACTATGTCTGTAGAGACCCAAAGCATGATGTGCATAGACATTACATTACTTTTTCAAAATACTTAATATATAAAAAAATAGACACATAAGGACCGTAATAGTTTAGTGTCTTTCAAACTCGGAATATTATCTTCTAATCGTGGTGAAAGATATTCAACATCTCTATTAATGATCTTCCCCTTTGTTTTCGTACCTAAAACCATTCTTTAAATCCTAGGGAAGAGAAAACATATAAAGGGTGAGCTAAAATGCTCAGTAGGGGAAAATATAGAGAACATAAAACAATCCATAAACATTTGAAAGAAAAAACTTGAACATGAAATTTGGACATCAAAATATTGAGAAAAGACATAAATTGTGGAAGTATGTATGGAATATATCATAATGAAACATCAACCATGATAAAATATAATCGGAATAAGACATGTAATTGTGAAAACCATTCATCACATGTTATGATTTCCATAGTAGCCAAGGCATTGCTGCCAAGACCATCTTAGTGGAAAAATTCTCTTTCTGAATCGAGTTCACCCCTCGTTTTAGTCCTGTAAAACTGAACCAGATTAACTTACCATTCCAGCCATGTCTATCTCATGAGATATAAATATTTACCCAATGCATTGGAGGGAGATATAGGTCCCTCCCATCTCATAATGAAATCATTCTTACTTGTGCCACAAAATAAACATACATCATTCATAATAACCCAACGAATAAAATGGGTTTCATAAACATCATCCCATCATCACATAATCCATATAAAATAAATGTATATCATTTAAAAATAAGAAAATTGAATCCATGTAAATCATAGAGACTTTATACTTGAAACATACACATATGAAATAATGTCATCTTAGATGGAAAATGGTTTTGATAAAACACTTAAAATCAATTCTTGAAGAAAATAACCTTTCTTCTTCAAAATCAATTTCTTTTCACAAAAGATTGTGAAATTTTAAAAGAAAAAGATTTTGTTGAAAATAGTCATGAAATATTATGGGGGAAGCTTCATGAAAATAAGGATTTATAAAACCGTAAAAATCCGTTCGTTCCGTATAAGTGAAAAAAAGCATTTTTCTCGTACTTTTGCTGGAAAAGTCAAAAAAATTACCTCGTAATGTAAACAAAAGAAAGATCCCTTACATTCCATGTAGTAAAAGTCAAAAAATGGGTAAAAATGACTTTAAACATACATGACAACACTTTTATACAACATGGACATGGATGACAGAAATAACCCCAGTAAATACATACGAATAAGCAATCTCAGATAAAAATGAGATTTGCAAAAGTATCCCTTACCTTAGGTCCGATATGCTTCGTATGAATCCTAACCTCCTGTATAATGATTTAAATAATTCCATTTACTTATTACACAATCATATTAATTGTTATTATATCATATATGTTTCACTTATGACTTTATATTACCTGTTTTTTTGTAAATTCCATGTTAAAGTAGAGTTTTGGGTAAAATCCGTTCATTTATCGTATCTGTTTCGACGTGTCGTTCTTGATATTATTACTTATATCCTGATTTAAATAATTCCAGAATGTAAAACATGATTTATTTTCATAATATACATATATATTATACATCGATAAAAGGAATGAAATACACCGTTTATGGAGACGGTAGGCCGTACGTACGCGTGAACGTTGTTTTCGTTTCCTTATTGAATTGAATGAAACTAAATAGATGACATACATATATATATATATATACATATATATATCCAGTAGCATTATTATTTCATATATTTCATTACTATTCATTATATAAACTTTATGATCATTCATGTATGGTTAACATGGAGAATGAATCTCATCGCGTCATCGAGACGGCAGTCCATACGTACGCACGAGCGATGATATCGTCACATAATTATATAATTGGAGTGGATGGTATAATATATAAAAATCAGTATGATGTTATAATAACAATATATAGTTATTTTTTACACCATTATACTCATCCATGTAAGGTGTTGGTGCCAAAACAGATTACACCACGGCGTGGAGACGGTATTCCGTATGTACGCACGTGCGGTGATTTTGTTTTCCATAGGATGGATAGCAGGTGAAATAGGGTTGTTTCATATTTATAATAACATATCAGTACATGAGGGATTCTAAATTTATTACTTTATAATGAAACAACTAAATAATATGGATTAGAAGAAGAATGGAACTTCAAGAAAACGGTAGAAGGTATTACCTCTTTCTTGATGTTCCTCCTTTAAACATTCTCTTTACGACACTAGAGTTTGTATTTTGGGAATACCGGTACCTCTAGTAGGTTTCTAATGAAGTGGGGTAGTGAAATGGGCAGGGTTTGGCCGAGCTTGAAGGCACAATGTGGTGTATCGAGGAGAGGGAGGAGGTGCCCTTTTATAAGGGAGGAGAGGGGCACCTTTGGAATCTGCAAAAATATTAGTTTAATGTAAATTAAAAACCCTCATAAAAACAACCAAAAATGACTAAATTAGAATATTAGATGATTTAGGGTTGTAATCTCAACAACCAATAAAATTTAGACATGTAGGGAATTTATTTTAAACCATATCAACTTGATTTATCCTTATTTAATCTATTAAATTTTATTTGTGGTAATAAGATTCAAATTTCTAAATTGTTATAAATAATTTCTTATGTTCTGTGAATTATCCATAATTAGTTAATTTATGAAATTTTCGACTATATAAATTTCAATTTATAATTTTTAAATATTTTTGTGGTTTTTAAAAAATTTAATAATATGTTATTTTTATAAAATAACAATAGTGTCAATTTGGACACTATCCATTTATTTGAATATAAATTAATTCCACACAAATGATATATTCAAAATAAAAAATTTAATAGGTTCCTAACATGTAATACTAATCTAGAAAATTAGTGGAGTACATTAAATAGTTCACATAATATTTAATTTAGTATTTTTAAAACCATTTATTTGGTATATATCTTTATAAAATAATTAGTACAACATTTTCTTATAATTATTTAATATACTTATTTGTTGCATAAAAATTAAAAATAAAATCCTTTGATGAATATAAATATCAAATATTCTATAATAATAATTTTACTAAAATTTATCATCTTAAAATAACAACATGTAAATTGTTATCTTTATTAAATTATGAAGGTGACAACTTTGGAATCATTTAAAATAAAATATCGTAAGTGTCATAATCGCCTTAATAAGGATCCAAATGGTCAAAAATTCAGCCAGTGGATGATTAGGATTTATATATACACTAATAATTTGTTTTGTTCAGATTTTTGGTCCTTTTGATATGTATTACTATTTTAATAAAAACTATATTATTGATTTTTCACTAAATAAATAATTTATGCATCATTAATTTATAAGATAATAAGGTAATTAAATAACTCTTAAAAATTACAAATAAATTACCATGATAAATAAACACATTTTATCATTCAAATGAGTATTTATAACGGAATTTCTATTCTGTATAAACTTGTATTAAAAATACATTAATTATTAAAGTTGAGTGAGACATATTTCACTTTCCATTAAATAAAATAAACTAAATGTCTTAATCACCTCCAAGTGGGTTCTAATGGATTCTATTTCGACCCAAATATGATTTAGGACGAAATATAATCATCCAAATGTATTAAGACAAGTGTTCGGGTAATTTTATAATATTATATTTACCTTTAATTTCCTGATTTAACTTTTACTATGGTAAATAAAATTTACCGTAGTTACTATTCATAATGCCCAAAAATAAAAAAGTAGTCTATTAATAAAAATTGGACCCACTGATTCCAAATATGGGATCCATTTTTCCAAATTCAATACATAGAAGTTGCAGAAATTAAATTAAAATTGTCACGTTGTCCAAAGAAAACAGGTTTTTGTTTAAAATATTGAAAAAGATTGAATTGATTTAACCTACGAATTCACGGTAAAATCAATGCTAATGACATATATTACATTAAATGGTAAAAATATATTCTATTTATATTTTAAAACCATTAAATATTATAATTTAGCCACATAAATTATTACGATGAAAAAAATTGTTTTTTAATTAAAATATAGCTTGTTTTTACTATTCATTAAAATATGAAAGTTATCAGAATAAGATGAAAAATTTATCGAAGGTATAATTTTATATCCTGATTCAAAAGAATAATTTTATTTTGTAAAATTGAACTTAAAAACATGTCAAAAATTAAATTTAAAATTGGTGCGCCATCAAATGATGACAAAACTGCATTTTTTTTAAAATACTTATTTTACCCGAAAAATTTATTTTGTTCTTATACCATTTTCTAGAAAATGAGTAAGATGAATAATAATGTTATAAAATTAAAATTTTAATTAATAATATTCATAACGGCTAGTTCATAATAATATTATAACCATATATCATTGTTTAGTGACACCCGGTATTGTGTACAACACACGCTATCGAGGAAGGTCGTGATTGCGTGTAATGTAAGCCAAGTCAGGGTTGCGTATACTGCAAGCTAATACAGTGTTGCATATAGTGCAAGATAATCTTGGTGTAGCATAAAATAGAAGACATCAATGAAATTAACAAGAATTTTTTTCATAAAATCTCGGGGTGTTACATTCTACCCCCTTAAAATGAATTTCGCCCTCGAAATTCGTTGGAGTTATAAATGGTTTACTAATCTAAATTTTTAATAGAAACCCACAGCGTAAAAAGGAATACAAAAACTTCATTTTAAAAAGTAAAGTATGAAACATATTGGTTTCCCAAATTAACTCATCATTGGGTTTCCACGTAGGAGAACATAGGTGAAAATATGGATATGGAAGAAAAATCTAACCATAAAGTTCTGATGGAGAGTGGTAGAAGACATGGCTATGAAAAAGCCAACAATCACAAAGCCATAGATATGTGATGATCTAAGGTACCATCTGATTAATCGGATATAAGTGCACTAGGAAAACATTTTTGGTTTTCAAAATCATTTCCCTAAAGTTGATGAATTAGAAGAAATACTTACATGATTTTGGTACAATCTCGTTGTTGTTCGTGAATTGAACAATTTACACTTCATATCTTAATGAAATGAAGTTTAATTTGTTATTCGTGAAGCGTTAGCAGATCATGTGATAGAATGATGGGTCATTCCATATTTTTCAAAAGGTTAGCAAAAGTTATAAGTCCATCTTATGGTGAGATTAATGGTATGTGGTTCCAAAAATGGACTTAGACTTTATTTATCATACCACTTAATAAAATAAAACTACTTTACACTAACCACAGACTTCCTGTAGGCCAGTGGTAGGCGATAAAGGCCTGTCGCACTTCGGTTGTGGGTTCTATTTCCACAGCCTTTTCCAACGCGACGGGTTGTCGCCCGTCTTTCAGGTTGTCCCTTTTTCTAAATCTACATTATAATAACATTACTGAAATAATATCGAAAAAAAGTCTTAGCCTTAAACAATACTACCTGATGTCTGACATAACCCTTTCCAATCTTTAGACTTATCCAAAATACATCTGTCCATTCTCATAATGTATAGAAAATGATTACTAGAAAGGTAACATAACAAGAACCTGAATAACATCATTTTATCATACGGTATATCTTGTTGGTCACATTCCAAACATGTAAATTTCTTAATCACGTGTTCTCTTGAAATAGAAACTACCATAGAACCTTAGTGAAAACATGAATGCTGTCAAAAGTTAACTCTTTCCACATACCAAAATCCCAAAATATATATATACTCAAACCAAGATATCACTTTGTCCTTATATTAGTAATGAGCTCATGAATACAATCAAACATCTCATTATCTTCTTATCCCTTCATTATGTGCATATCATCTACTTTCCAAAAATATTTCAATCACTTTTCATGGTTACTGATGCCATATTCTTATGGAAAACCAAAATGGACCAATACATAGATATTCCAATATACCATAAAAGTACCTCAACAAAATTATTCTTGAATACCAATAAAAAACACTTCAATCCATCCTCTTCAGTGATTGTCATGGAATAATTCCTTCCTTGATTTAGAAGTAACTTCTTAGGTCAGGGCAAGGAGTTGGGCAATGCCCATGTTCTTCGTAGATAAGACAATGGACTCCATAACAGTCTGTCACTCTATTACCCTTTTCTCCACATAGATAACATCTGCCCCTCCATTTGAGGTATTCCTCAAGGTTCTTCATCCCTTCTTTAGAAATCTCAATATTCCATTGTCTAGGCTCCTCACCATGCGTACATGCATAAAATTCCATCTTCCTCTTATTTTATAACTTAGGAATACAACTACAGTTCACCTTGCTAATCATATATCAATATGACTGATTCAACATAATCACGATATATTTCTCTCCAAGCATTACTTAATTTTGTTGATCATAGTCACCAATTTTTCCATTGTAATCAATGTTAATCGAATTCCTTCTCATTCCATCCATTGACTAAGACCAGAAACCATAGTGTAAGAAAAGTTAAAATAACGATGAACCACATAATCATAAAATGTAGCTTATGGGATGTCAAAATTATCAAAAAATTATTTAATCCATGACACCTTAGGTTCACCCTAGGTTATCACGATTGGAAACATAATTTTTAGGACTCTAACCTCTACTTATACTTAACCATAGGGACATCCCTAGACATACCTTTGAAATATCTCTAGGGATTTCACTAATGTTTTTCGCATCCTAGTTTCCAAACGTTGACTAAACCTTTCCTCTGATACCAACTGTAGAGACCCAAATCTTGACGTACATGGAAATTACTTTACTTTTTTAGAATACATAATACATAACAAAAACAGACACACAAGGACTGTAATAGTTTAGTGTCTTTGGAATCTCGGAATATTATCTTCTAATCGTGGTGAAAGATCTTCAACATCTACATTAATGATCGTACCCTTTGTTTTCTTACCTAAAACCTTTCTTTAAATCCCGGGGAAGAGAAAACATATAAAGGGTGAGCTCAAATGCTCAGTAAGGGAAAACATAGAGAACCTAAAACAATCCATAAACATTTGAATGCAAAAACTTGAACATGAAATTTAAACATCAAAATATTGAGCAAAGACAAAAATCATGGAAGTAGGTATGGAATATATCATAATGGAACATGAACCATGATAAAATATAATGGGAATAAAACATGTAATTGTGGAAACCATTCAGCACATGTTATGATTTCCATAGTAGCCAAGGCATTGCTGCCAAGACCATCTTAGTGGACAAAGTCCCTTTTTGAATCGAGTTCACTCCTCGTTTTAGTCATGTAACACTGAACCGGATTAACTTACCATTCCAGCCATGTCTATCTCATGAGATATAAATCATTTTCCAATGAATTGGAGGGGGATATAGGTACCACCCATCTTATAATGAAATCATTCTTACTTGTTCCACAAAATAAACATACATCATTTATAATAACCCAACGAATAAAATGGGTTTCATAAACATCATCCCATCATCCCATAATCCATATAAAAGAAATGGATATCATTTCATAATAAGAAAATTGAATCCATGTAAATCATAGAGACTTTATACTTGAAACACACACATATGAAATAATGTCATCTTATATGGAAAATGGTTTTGATAAAACACTAGAAATGAATTCTTGAGGAAAATATCCTTTCTTATCCAAAATCAATTTCTTTTCACAAAACATCATGAAATTTTAGAGAAAAAATATTTTGTTGAAAATAGTCATGAAATCTTTTGGAGGAATCTTCATGAAAATAAGGCCTTATAAAACCGTAAAGATCCGTTCGTTCCGTATAAGTTAAAAAAAGAATTCTTCCCGTACTTTTGCCGAAAAAGTCAAAAAAGTACCTCGTAACGTAAACAAAAGAAAGATTCCTTACATACCATGTAGTAAAATTCAAAAAATGGGTAAAAAGGAATTTAAACATACATGAAAACACTTTTATAAAACAAGGACATGGACGATAGAAATAACTCCAGTAAATACTTACGAATAAGCAATCTCAGATAAAAATGAGATTTGCAAAATTATCCCTTTCCTTAGGTCTGATATGCTTCATATGAATTTGAACTTCCTGTATAATGATTTAAATTATGTCATTGAATTATTGCATAATCATATTCAATTTTATGATATCCTATATGTTTCACTTATGACTTTATATTACCCGTTTTTTTGTAAATTCCATGTGAAAGTAGCGTTTTGGGTAAAATCATTTCATTTATCGTATGTGTTTTGACATGTCGTTCTTGATATTGTTACTTATATCCTGATTTAAATAATTCCAGAATGTAAAACATGATTTATATTTATCATATACATATATATTATAGATCGATAAAAGGAATGAAATACACCATTCATGGAGACGGTAGGTCGTACATACGCATGAACGCTGTTTTCGGTCCTTATTGAATTGAATGAAACTAAATAGATGACATACATATATATATACATAAATAAATTAGCATTATAATTTCATATATTTCATTATTATTCATTATATAAACTTTATGATCATTCATTTATGGTTAACATGGAGAATGAATCTCATCGTGTCATGGAGACGGCAGTCCGTACGTACGCACGACTGATGATATCGTTCCCATAATTATATAATTGGAGTGGATGATATAATATATCAGAATCAGTATGATGTTATAATAACCATATATAGTTATTCTTTACACCATTATACCCATCCATGTAAGCTGTTGGTGGAAAAATAGATTACACCACGGCGTGGAGACGGTATTCCGTACGTACGCAGGCGCGGTGATTTTGTTTTCCGTAGGATGGATAGAAGGTGAAATAGGGTTGTTGAATATTTATAATAACATATCAGTACCTGGGGGATACTAATTTTATTACTTCATAATGAAACAAATAAATAATAGGGAGTAGAAGAATAATGGAACTTGAAGAAAACGGTAAAAGGTATTACCTCTTTTTCAAAGTGCCTCCTTTAAACTTTCTCTTTAAGGCACTAGAGTTGGTATTTTGAGAAGACCCGTACATCTAGTAGCTTTATAAGGAAGTGGGGAAGTAAAATGGGAAGGGTTTGGCTGATCTTGAAGGCTCAATGTGGTGTATGGAGGAGAGGGAGGAGGTGCTCTTTTATAGGGGTGGAGAGGGGTACCTATGAATCCTCAAAAATATTAGTTTAATATAAATTAAAACCCCTCATAAAAACCTCAAAAAATGACTCAATTTTAAGATTAGATGATATAGGGTTGTAATCGAATCAACCAATAAAATTTTTACATGTAGGAAATTTATTTTAAACATTATCAACTTGATTTATCCTTATTTAATCTATTAAATTTTATTTGTGGCAATAAGAATCTAAATTTTAAATTGTTATAAATAATTACTTATGTGCTATGAATTAAAAATAATTAGATCATTTATGACATTTTAGACTATATAAATTTCAATTTATAATTTTTAAATATTTTTGTGATTTTTAAACAATTTAATAATTTGTTATTTTTATAAAATAACAATAGTGTCAATTTTGACACTATCCATTTATTTAAATTAAAATTAAATCCACACAAATGATATATTCAAAATAAATAATTTAAGAGGTTCCTAACATGTCATAGTAATCTAGAAAATTAGTTTAGTACATTAAATAGTTCATATGATATTTATTTTAATATTTTTTAAAACCATTTATTTGGTATATATCTTAATAAAATAATTAGTACATCATTTTTTTATAATTACTTAATATACGTATTTGTTGCATAAAAATTAAAAATAATATCCTTTGATGAATATAAATATCAAATATTCTATAATAATAATTTCACTAAAATTTATCATCTTAAAATAACATTATGTAAATTGTTATCTTTATTAAATTATGGAGGTGACAACTTTAGAATCATTTAAAATAAAATATTGTAAGTGTCATAATGACCTTAATAAGGATCCAAATGGTCCAAAATTCGGTAGGTGGATGATTAGGGTTTATATATACACTACTAATAAGTTTTGTGCAGATTTTTGGGGCTTTTGATATGTATTAATTTTTCAATAAAAACTATGTTATTTATTTTTCTCTAAATAAATAATTTATGCATCATTAATGTATAAGATAATAAGGTAAATAAATAACTCTTAAAAATTAAAAATTAATTACCATGATAAATAAAAACATATTATATTTCAAATGAGTATTTATAACCGAATTTATATTCTGTATAAACATGTATTAAAAATACTTTAATTATTAAAGTTGAGTGAGACATATTTCACTTTCCTTTAAATAAAATAAACTAAAAGTCTAAATCACCTCCAAGTGGGTTCTAATGGATTCCACTTCGAACCAAATATGACTTAGGACTAAATATAATCATCCAATTGTATTAAGAAAAGTGTTAGGTTAATTTTATAATATTATATTTACCCTTAATTACCCGATTTACCATTTACTATGTTAAATAAAATTTACCATAGTTACTATTCACAATGCCCAAAAATAAAAATTATTCTATTAATATAATTTTTACCCACAGATTCCAAATATGTGATCCATTTTTTCAAATTCAATACATAGAATTTTGAAGAAATTATATTAAAATTAGTCCTGTTGTCGAAAGAAAACGTGTTTTTGTTTAAAACATAGTAAAAGATTGAATTTATTTTACATATGAATTCAAGGTAAAATCAATGCTAATGACATAAATTACATTAAATTGTAAAAATATATTCTCTTTATATTTTAAAACAATTAAATATTATAATTTAACCTCATAAATTATTACGATGAAAAAAGTTGTTTTTAATTAAAATATAGCGTGTTTTTACTATTCATTAAAATATGAAAGTTATCAGAATAAGATGAAAAATTTATCCAAGGTAAAATTTTATATCCTGATTCCAAAGAATAATTTTATTTTCTAAAATTTAACTTATAAACATGTCAAAAAATGAATTTAAAATGGGTGCGCCATCAAAAGGCGGTTAAACTGCATTTTTTTAAAAATACTTATTTTACCCAAAACAATTATTTTGTTCTTATACCATGTTCTAGAAAATGTGTAAGACGAATAATAATGTTAGAAAATTCAAAATTTAATTAATACTATTCATAACGGCTAGTTCATAATAATATTATAACTATATATCATTGTTTAGTGAAACTCGGTATTGCGTACAACACACGCTATCGAGGAAGGTCGTGATTGCATGTAATGTAAGCCAAGTCAAGGTTGCGTATACTGCAAGCTAATACCGTGTTGTGTATAGTGCAAGATAATCTTGGTGTAGCGTACAGTAGAATACATCAATGAAATTAAAAAAAATATTTTCCATAAAATCTCGGGGTGTTACAATGTCTCTGGGTTCTAGTGTAGAAGATCCTTAAACATTTTATGTCCGCCATTCATCACCATGAAAATCACATCCAAAGTGTTCTCCATGATCCAATGGAGTAGGAACTATCTCATTCTTGATAGTGTTCTTGGAGAGGGATGAAATCTCTAAGATTGATAAAATTTCTCCAATCATTTGTGCACAAATATTTTCTAGGAAATTTTACGAGAAAATAATCATAATTAGGTATTTATATTGCTATTAATAAAATAATATAATTTCAAACGTTCCCTTATTCATTTTATTATTCCCAACGAAAGCCCTTGTGAAATAATAATAGTATTATTAATATCATTTATTGACACACACGTAACTAGAAAATGATAATTAAATATTATTTAATAAAATAATATTTAACATTTTTATTTATCATTGGACCCTTCAAATATCTCCGCAAATAATGCACCGTATTTATTTTAATTTTAATAGTAATTATTTATTTATTAAATAAATATCATTTCATTATTTCCAATAAATATATAAATATAATAATCACTGAATATAAAATAAATTTTTTTAAATATTCTTCTGACTATATATTTTATTAAATAGATAGTGTTAAAATAAATGAAATTAGGCACCCATGAATAATAACTAAACCATAATCAGGAATAATATTTATTCATCTTGTTAAATAATAAAAAATATATATTATTTAACTGAGATTCTAAATAAACATAGAGTGTGACCCTTTAGGCCTATTTCTCAATGGGATTAGGTGACGTAGCCTAAATCCCTCCATTAGTGTCTAAAAGATACAAAGGAACCCATAATGAAAGAATTTAATTCCACAATAGAATGTCACCTCATACAAATTCATACCATGTAATATAATATCTTTGTTTCAATATCTCTAATCAAGTTGGTTGAATGCTAGTGACATCAACCCATTTTCTCGATTTCTCATTATTTGATTTCCTAGAAATTGAACTTACCTATTGACCACCGAGGCCATGGATTTATTTAGTATATATAGTTTACATCAAAGGGCCTAAGACATCAACTTATATTAAAGAACATAAGGGACAAATCCTTTCTCACATTATTTATAAATATAGCAGTGCTCGTGACACACCCAACATATCATACCTCACCATGACCATATGTCGATATTGTTTTCATCAATACACATAAGTGTGTGACTAATAATACTCATTAATACTAATCCTAAATTCTAAGGACCAATACAAACATCCATATATAAGAACATCCAACGACACATAGAATTGATGATTTCTTACCAGCAGGTCATATTCTCATAATATCTTCCTAGACCTTACCTGTGGAATTCACTAAGAGAAGTTACCTCAATGTCCTATGTGTATGTTCCCCTGATAGCCTATATCATTTGTGTCCCAAAAATGATATTATCTAGCTATAAAAAATATATTAAAGAATATTTTCATAACACTTCTAGGTTGTAATCATAGTAGGGATCCACTAAGACATTTTAGTGTGAAAGTTACTCTGAGGACATTATCACATACATTGTCATGCAGAATAAAAATCAGGATGTGATAAGGAATTTTTTAATATTAAAAACCATTAATATATGTTATAATTATGTACAAAAAAATTGATTCTAATGTCACCAACTCCAATAATGAGAACCAAAAAACATTGATCATTTTCTATGATATGGTATACATTATGATCGATTTTCACTCATATAAATCATTTCATTCTCAAATATTGATCAAGAATAGAGTATGAATCCCTCGATGCTTTTTTCATTCTGTATGACACCTTATTAAATCGGAACAAATTTTTGTCATATTCATCTATAATGTACCAAACTAGTTTTTCAATGGACACTTCCTCCTCAAGGACTCTATTTTGGAATGATGGGTTGACATTCTATTTTTACAAATTCAAAATTTATTTTCACTGGCATAGCTAATAACATTTGAATAGCCTCCAGTCACTCGATGAGTGTAAATGTTTCATAAAAATCTACACCTTAAATTTAGTAAAACCCCATTCACTCAACTCTTTCCTTTTTCTGATTGACCTTTCAATCCTCATTGATTTTATTATGGATCACCCACATGGTTCCTATTAAATTTATACCTTCCAATACTAGAACAATTTCCCATGATTGATTCATTTAATTTTTTTCATGTTCATGATTTAAGACCTAAAATAAATTGATATACATTTAATAATATTAATAAAACATATCCTCTGTTTGAGATAACATTATGTTTTTATGTATATTCATTATTCTATATGTTTTCACTGGTGATTTCATATCTTCAATGATATTATGTTTAATTATTTAATCTATTTTAATTCAAATAATAGTAACTAATTTTTTCAGATTCCACATCATTGGTAACATATTATATGTATTTTATAGGTCCATGTACTCCACTTAGTGTCTTCACATTAGTTTCACACTCCTTTGACAGATCCTCACTGGCATGTTGTGATATCTTCTATCCAGATTGAATATTATGATTCTTTAACACAACTATTAAATCTTGACATTAAATGATTTTTCCTATAATTTTTTAATAGAATATTTTTGTATTTATTTTATATTAGTATACAATGAAAATTCCATCATCCGCATTATCATCAAACTTTAATTTATCCTCCTTGATCAAAAGATATTATTTACTTCAAATAATAAAAAATATCATCAAAGTTTGATTATTCCAGTACCACATCTCATATATAGTATTCTCTACAGTCAAACATAGAGAAGAATTTTTTATATATATAAGCATCTATAGGTGCAACTTCCTTCCAATATTTATTTGGTAAATCCATTTATGTGAGAATTGTTTGAGTTAAGTAGTTAAAAATTTAGTTCCTCTAAACAATGAATTTGTTTTATTAATTTTCCCTAACAATTGAAAAATGATTTATTATCAAATACATATATAGATAATCCTACACTTTGTTTTCTATTAATTATGTATCTTAATCACTCTATAATTTTTCTATCTTTTACAACAGAATCTATAATGTCATGGACCTCGCAGATCAATTCTTTTGCTAAAATCTGGTGTTTGAGGTGTTTGAGGAAGTGAAGATGACTTATCCCCAACACTGCCAAATTTTCATTTTTCTGAATAGTGTGTCCAAAACTGTATCATTTCCGGTTACAAATATATGAAATAGTGGCACAGAACTAGTGTCACATGAGGGGTGACACAAAAATGGTGGCACTGAAATAGTGTCACCGGAATGTTGGCATAAAAACTGTGGCACTAAAACGGTGGCACCAAAACGGTTTCATTGAAATGGTGGCCGGAAAATGTTGTCTATAAAATGGTGGAACATAAAAGATGGCACAAAAACAATGGGACATAAATGGTGACACTGAAATAGTGTCATGAAAAGTGCTTCTAGAACTGTGTTATTTCATATGTCAAATTTTTAGATATTTCTTGATTTCCTACAGTTTTTCCCATTTGACATTTCATTTGACATAAAATGAATTCAAATTTAGGTTTTAAGGTATTTCAGGACAATTCAAACCCCATAACTCCAAAACTAATTTTTTATAATAGTTGGGAATTTTTTACAATGTCGAAACATGTGGTCTTTGAGAGATCCAATCTTAATGGAAAATAAAGTGTATCTTAAACTGCAGCTTCATTAAATCTTCAAAATATGCAAGATATCTTCCTCTATTGTTCATTCCTATTGTACCCTCACGGGAGATGCTTGAATCTTTACTTCCAACCCCTATAATTCATGTGTAGTGTTGTAGCCTTGGATTGTGTCTTCCATATAGTTTCTTCATACTACATGCGCACCTCCCATATTGATGAAACCAGGAAGTGTCGATTCATATTTTATATAAGGTATGTTCTACCACATTTCTTCTAGGTTACCCTCATACCATTCCACTTTTCCAGGTTATTTAATGTGATCTCCATGTTTCTTCAATATTTTTTCTGGTTATTGGTTGGTGTGCTGGTGTCTCTACATTCTCGGGTGGATGAAGTCTTCCAAGAGAGGTGATCGTGATCTGTTGTATTGGTTGTTCCCATGAAAAGTACTTATAAAAACTTTTTATGTAGGGGATTCATGGATCCTTTATTATTTTATGATCAACTATAACGTTATCATGTTTCATCCCACTAGATCACAATGGAATTGATGCAATAAATATTTGAACCGGATAAATAAATTTTTTTATCCTATTTTTTTGCCTCATGTTTTTTCTATATATGGTAATATATATGATTCATTTTTTTAGAATGTCATTCTTGATGGAAATTGGTAATGATCATAATGTTAGGATTAATTTTAAATTAAGTTGATAAAGATAAAGAGGAATGTTTTTGAATCATGTTTTTGTTGTAGAAAAATTTTGTTAATCAACTAGATGAAGTTATGAATTTATAAATGAACTAGCTAATTCAAGATTGATTAAATAATAATTTTTTTGATAAAATATATTTCAGGATAGGGTTCTGAGTAACCCGCCTTCTTGAAATGGCCAAGAGACTTATGCTTTGAGCTATGAGTTCTCGTTGTGGGTGAATGTGAGATACCTTACTTGGGGCCATGAGGCTAGTTCCTTGGTGATTATTTTTTCATTGTTTGTGTTAAGGTATGGGTGGGGGTGGTTGAGCTTATGAGGAGGTTGTTGTATGGGGGGTAGGGATTCCTAGGGGTTGGGGTAGTAGTTGATGCCTAGAGTGGTGAGACGGATTGGTTTAAGCATCTGGGTGTCAGGGAGGACACCATAGATGATGAAACGGGTTGGTTATGAATGTTGAATGATTTTTGAATCTTGTTGGTTATTTATATTCTTTTATTTCCCCACTACATAAGGCAGCTGGTCTTGTTTACCCAAATTTTAAATGTGGATAAGACATACGGGTCATGCCATATTCTTCTTGTGTATAGATTCTCTAGGATGGATGGGTCTATGCTCCTTCTATTGGTGGAAAAGGCATGATGGGTAGTCCATCTACTCATTGTTTTGATCCCCATGTGTTTGGTAGCTTGGGTTTTCTTTTCTAGAGTTCCTTTAATTTTTGGAAAGTAATAATTTTATTAAAAATTATTGAATAAATGATGTTAACACCTGGGGTTGGATATTGTTAGGATGTATTTTTGAGGTAGTATTTTATAGATGATTTGGAAATGTTTTGGTTATTCCTGGAAGGCATCAAACTTAGTGTGATTCTAAAGAAATTTAATATGAAATTAATAATGGTTAATAAATGGTTAAATAATTAATTACGTAATTTGACAGTCATAAAAATTTATAAGTAGCTTAATATCTCTCTTTAAATTGTTATATGCCTATTGGATATCTAGTCTTAGTAATGGCAGCTAGGAGTTTGAGAGAAGATGGCTGGAATTGAGTCTAAGACTAGGATATTCCCATAGTGTGGTTGTGAGATTTATTATAATCTATAATTTTTGTGTTTCTATACACTACTCCACTCTATAGGTTTAGGAAACTGACACATTGGGGATTCTAAGCCCTGGGGTGTTTTCCCCAACATTTTTATTGGAGGGTGGATGGATGACTACCCCCTTTGGCCACATTCTTTTCTCATGGTAATTACATGTTATGGTAGGCATGGTAGTCAGTTTTCCCAATAAATGTGTGCAGAGGGCTATAATTTCTTATTAATATTAAGACACATATATTCTTGATATAGTTTTTATAGACAACTATAGATGTGACATGTATAGGTTGTGATGGCTTGATGATCCTTACTCGACATATGGGCTTAATGGCATGTGTTATAATTCCAGGTGTATGATACATGTTATGCGAGCTATGGTCGATCCTAGAAACTACTTATTTACTTTGGTTACTTGTATGTAGTGGTGGAGATGCATGAGGTTCATTTTTTGTTGCTTCACCCGAGTGTCTTCGTGAAATTCTTTTTTGGAGAGAGATTCTTAGGACTTGAAATATTGGGGAAAATCAGAAAACTAGTGGGGAAGTTGTAATTGGGTGCCCTTGATATTATTTATTATATTATATACTCTCATATGTGATACATAGTGAGTGTGGACATGGTGAGGATTGGAACATAATATACATGTTTAGGTCTCGATTCAGTTTCACTTGTTGTTCACTGTGCTTTAGAATTATTTCTTTACTTTGTAATGAGAGGATCCGAGAAGAATCTATCTTATAATACTATTATAATCACCCTATTTATATATATAATATTTTTCAGGTCACTTTCTGTAGGTTGGATACTAGGTTGGTTTCTACTAGATTGGTGTTGGAGGAACTGTTCGGGATTCATGGTCCTTACTGTTTTACTTCCTTTTGGTACTTGCAGTTTTCCCTTGTCAATTTTAGTAAACATTTCATGAAATTACATATGTGTACATGGGTTTCATTTTATATTGAAGTATGATTTGCATTTTTTTTGTCTCTGTCTTATCTATCTCTTTATCATGTTTACTCTTTGGGGGTAATGCATCCCACCTCTTTGATTATTATACCCTAGTGCTAATTAGAAACTTGGGGCCTACAAGAGTTAGGAATCGAGTGTCACTATATCTTTTATCACATTGTTGTCCTAGGAGGGGTCCACTTTGTGGGGAGGGGGTCATGATAGAGTGGTATCAGAGGTCTAGTTGAGGGATAAGATGGATTTTAGAGTTAGGTACTGCTGAGGTTGCATGGGTTGGTAGGGAAACATTGTCAGTTATTTTTAGCAAGTGTTCTAAATAATATATACCTATTGAGAAACGAGTATTTAGAGACCTGGGGTCTAATTCATTGACCATTAAGTTTACAATGGCTACATAAGAAGTTGATACTTGTTTCCTGATATAGACCTAGGAAAGGATCATTTCTCATTCTTATCTTCACCTGTGTTTGAATGGGTAGACCACAGGATATGTTAACCTAAAATGAATATATGTAAATAATTAATTAATGATAAGTATTTTATATTCTTGATTTATGAGCTCTAATTGTTTTTTACTTTGCGTATATGGCTCCAGGTCGATGTCCTCATCAGGTTATCACAAAATTTGTCTAGTAGACAGCACCACCATATCATCGTAGAGTGGAGGTCGACGATGACAACACATGGAGGGGGAAACTATAAGAGTTATAGCGGCATAGTATACAAAATTATGAGGCATCCATTTCAAATTCAGTCACTAAAAACTAGTTGGATGAGGTTGAGATATCTTTTAACATAATCTGTTCCCATAATGAGTATTGGTTATGATGGATTGTAACAATGTTTCATGGGGAAACTAGGTAGTGGTGATTCTTGTTCCTAAGAGATCACAAGGAGTAATATATATCATGGTTGGAGTTCCGAGGAATGTTTAGATTCAAGTTTCGTTCTTCAACCATGAAGGTGTTTGGTCTCCTAGAGCTACTAACCCTTCGACATGGGAGATCCAGTGTGACCGAGTTTGGAATTTGTTTTAGGAGCCAATTAGGATATTCTCCAAACCTATTTCTAGATGAGGAGGCTAGCGTGTGAAATTTTAAGGAGGTTTTTCATCCAAATATACTGCACAAGGCCACCCCTTTTATACTGAAGACATGTCTTGAGTTGTTTTAAATGGAACAGTTCATTGATAGAATGTTATCTAGAACCATATTATCATGAGATGGGAGTGTTCAAGATTCCTTATGAAGCAGATATTTTGTTTTGGATTCTCAATTTTCAACGAATAAGTGTTTTTGTTCATCCAATGGTTGGTCCCAGCCCTCAGTATCAAATTTCTCTGGGAGAGGAGGCTCTCAGGCCTATACCATGAGATTAGATGCTTGTTTTACTTTTGTACGCTGAGGTCACCAGCAGCGAGGGTGCCTGACCATTCAAAGCATTCAGTGTACAATAGGTGTTCTCGTCTAGGTTCTTCCATTTAGGTAGTTCCATCCAAGGCATCAGTAGCAGGTTCCAATATCTTTGGATCAGCAGAGAGCATATGGGGTAGGTAGAAGAAATTCATGAGATACTCCCAATCCTCTGAGAGAAGATTGAGGTTGTGGTGGTTTTTTTCATCAGGGTTAGGGAGGCTGTAGATTATTTCATGTTCATCATTGTGCTTTCGTGTTTCTAGCTCCAGGCATGATAGATATTGTTTGAGGTCCCTGTTTCTTGTTTTCTACTTGGGTGTATGTCAGGAGTTTGAGTATCTTACAGTACCCTTGGTGTTGACTATTCTAGTTGGAGGTTGACCTGACTAATTTAAAGTATATAGAGACTATGGGATAGTGCTAGGGAAGCACCTCTCTTGGGGATATTATCTTGGTTTTTTTATAAAACCACATTATTTTATCCTCAATAAGGATTGGTTGTATTCGATGAATGATATTGTGGATTAATTTTGGTGGCAGGTTGTGTTATTCAATGTTGATAGTGATCCAGTAGTGTTTGTTGTCATGAAATACCCTCGAATGGGTCATAGGAGTGGTCCTTCAATTCCATCCTTGATGGATGAAATAATGTTGAGTTCATCTTAGGTTCATTAGTCGATGTTTCATAGGGTCTTTGATGAGTACACTGATGTCATTCTAGAATTGGTTGTAGAATTACCCCCTCGATCAGATATAGATTTCGGGGTTGAGCTACATCCATTAGCATTTATTATATCTATATATTTATATAGGATATACCCTTCTATGTTATGAGATAAAAGTATATAGATCGATGGTCTATTGCAGTGTAGTTTTTTCTAGCCGAGGGTGTTAATGTTGGATCCACTAGTTCTATTCATGTAGAAGGATCATGACAGGTTGTGATTGTGTATCAATTATCGTCACATGAACAATGTCACTGTGAAGAATCTATATCCTCTTCCACATATTAATGATTTATTCGATGATGTAAAGGGTTATACATGGTTCCCAAAGATCGATTTTTTGTCTGGTTATCATCAGATGCATGTGAATGATGAGGATATTCCAAAGACCACTTTTTCTGTTGTCATGGGCATTACGAGTTCTGGGTTATGCCGTTCATTTTGAAAAATGCTCTAGATATATTGATGGGGTTGATAAAATTTGTGTTTATTGAGTTCCTAGATATGTTCATGGTGGTATTAATTAACAACATCTATATGTACTCTACATATGAGGAGGAGCATGCATAGCATCTTCATACCATTTTTGGAGTACTATGTAGACAGTAGCTATTTGGGAAGCTGTCTAAGTGTGATTTTTGGGCTCAAGAAGTCATTTTTGTGGGGAATATTTTAGCCTATCTAGGAGTATCAATGGATCAATTGAAGATAGAAGCAGTTGTGTCTTGGGCATCCCCCAATATAGTGGCAGAGGATAGAAGCTTCCTAAGTCGGGAAGGATATTATAGGTGTTTTTTGGATGATTTATCTTAGGTTGCAACTCCTCTGAAAGTGTTGACTATGATGGATTTGACATTTTTGAGGACATATTAAGGTCAGGAATTTTTCAAGTATCTAATGTAGAATTTGGTTAGCGCTCCAGTTCTTTTTCTGCCAGTAGAGGAAGTTCAATTTGAATTTTTCTGTAATGCCTCACCTCTTGGGTTAAGTAGTGTTCTGATGTAGCAAAGATCATTCATTTACTATGGCATCAAAAATTGAGTTCTCAGGAACATAACTATACCATCAACAATCTTGAGTTGGAGGAAGTAGTGTTCGTTTTGAATTTGTGGAGATATTACCTCATCAACGAGTGTTTTTTTGGTTTTCACCTTTTATAAGAGATTGAGGTATGTTTTCTCCCAAAATGACATGAACATGTGGAAGCGTTGGTTGATGGATTTCATAAAGGATTAAGACTTTGAAATTTCTTATACACTTGTTAAATGGAATTTTATATCCAATGCATTGGTCAGGATGTCACATAGTGATGTGGTGCATGAATTTGGTGATTCATGGAGAGTGATAGAAGATATTTCTACATTTCATCTGAATATGGGTGAAATCAGGGGTAGAGGTTGTCTTTTCTATATGACGGTGCATCCATATTTGGTGATGTAGGAAGGAGAGTACCAACTAGGGGATAACGAGTTAGAGTTATGGAGAGACCCATTTGTTTGTGGTGACGCCCATGATGGTTGGTTTGATTAGGAATAACACCAAGTGTTATTTTAGGTAAGTATTTCTTCCCTTTGATGACGCATGATATGGTTCTCATGTAGTTCAATGTTTACCCTTATCAGTACATCCTTAAATTATGAAAATGTATCATGCCCTTAGGATTCACTCTTAGTGTCTTGGGTTGAAGCATGTGGTTATAGAGTTTGTGTCTTGTTGATTGGCATGCCCAAAGTTAAAGGTCGAGAACCAGGTTCCTGGTTGGTTTCTCCCACTATTTGATGTTCCTTAGTGGAAGTGGGAGGAAATATTAATGAAAATTATTAAAATTTTACCTTGAGCATAGATATTTTATGATGTTATAAGGGTGGTATTGGATTTCATGAATAAATCATTCCACATTATAGTGATCAAGAATATGAACTTTGTAGATATTTTGTTAAGGTAGTATCTGGTGGAGGTGGTGAGACTTCAGAGAGTTCTGAGGAAAATAAATTCTAATCGAGACCCCCATTTCACCTCTAGGGTGTGGAGAGGTCTCTATTATTCTTTCAGTTGTCAACTATGAATTAACACTGCTTTTCATCCGCAGACAGGCAGTCAGAGAGAGCATACCCTCCAGACTCAGGAAGACATGTTGCACTCTTATGTTCTGGATTATAGAGGTGTGTGGATGAGGTACCTTCCCTTAGTATTGTTTTCTTATAACAATATTATCTAGTCCTCTATTAGTATAGTGCCATTTGAAGCCTTTTATGGATGACCTTTCTATTATCCATTGTGTTGGATTTGTTTCTGAGTTTTGGTAATTCTTAGAATAGAGCTAGTACAGAAAATAATGGAGATGGTTCGGGTAATTCATGAGGGGATGAAAGAAGAACAAGATCATTAGAATTATTATGATTATCATGGGATGAGACCTCTAGAGTTTGATTTTTTGGATCACGTATTTCAAAAGGTTAATCCCCATTGTGGGTAGCGAGGGTTTGTTCGTGGGAGTAATCTTTCCCCCCAGTTTTTGGGCCTTTCATGGTGTAAGATCATATTGGATCAATGGTGTATCTGGTAGAACTTCCCCCACATATGAGATGGATACATTATGTTTTTCATGTGATCCATCATCTTTGTTATCTTCAGCATGACTCTTATGTCATCTATTGTGATGATATTTCTATTGACGTTGATGTGACCTTTGAGGAGTGACCTTTGAAGATATATGACCACAGGTGGAAGGTGTTGTGTGGGAATGGTGTTCCCATGGTTTGTATCTTGTGGTGTAATAGTGTCTTAGAAGATATTACATGGAAACTTGATTCATAGATACACATGAACCCACATGATTACAATTAAATTATGGAACACCCCCATTGTTCTAAATTAATTTCAACCTTCGAGTACTCGAAAAAATTCCCATGATTTATCTATTTAAATTTTTCCATGTTCTTGATTCAAAACTTCGAACCAATTGACACACTTTGATGAATATTAAATCGTCATAGCCTCTATCTGAGAAAGCATTATGGTATTTGCTATAGTCATTATTCTCCATTGTTTCGCTGGTGCTTTACTATCATGAATGATATTATGTTCTGTGATTTAATCACTTTTCATTAATGTCCAAGTAACTAATTATTTTTTTTTAGATTCCTCATCATTTGTAACATATTCTATGTCTTTTAGAGCTTCATGTGATCCCCTTAGGTTTTTTACATTAGTTTTCCATTCCATTCAAGATTCCTTGCTAGCATGTTTTGATATCTTCTCTTTTGATTGATAATTATTCTAGTTTTACAAAACTGTTACATCTTGATATTTAATGCATTTCCCTATAATTTTTTAATAGTATATTTACATATTTATTTAAGATGTGTATCCTTGGAAAATTCCTTCATCCTCAAGATCATCAAACTAACATTTCTTCACTTTGATCAGAATAAATTATTTACGTATAAAAATTAAAAATTATTCAGAGGTAAGTTATTCTTGCACCACATCTTGTATAGAGTATTGTCTTCAATCAAATATTGAGATGATTTTTTGTATATATAAAAATTTATAACTGGTATTTCCTTTCAATATTTATTTGGTAAATCCATTTTTCCAAAAATTGTTTATGCTATGTAGTTATAAATTTGGTTCCTCTAATCATTGAATTTCTGTTATTAATTCTCCCTCTCGTCTAAAATATGATTTATTATCACATTTTTATATATATATTCCTTTTAATGATTTCCTTTTTATTTTGTAACATAGTTATTCTATATTTTTTGTTTTATTCATTGAATCTATAATTTTATGGAGCTCTCTGATCCATTCCATTGCTAAAATCTATTATTGGAGGTGTTCGAGGAGGTCAAGATGACTTATCCCCAACACTTTTCCAATTTTATTGGTCTTTGAAAAGTGTTTCTAGAATTGTATCATTTCCATTACCAAAATTCTTGAAATGGTGGCATAGTAACAGTGGATCCTAAATAGTGACACTGAAATGGTGGAACAAAAATGGTTGAATTAAAATTATGGCACGACAATAGTGGCACTGAAATGGTGGCACTGAAATGGTGGTACAGAAACGATGGCACTGACATGGTGTCATAGAAACTAAGTACAAAAATTGTGGAACCAAAACAATGGAATATAAACAGTGGAACTAAAATAGTTTCATGAATAGTGTTTCTAGAACTGTTTTATTTCCTTGGAAAACTTTCCATATATTTGTATATTTCCTTAAATTTCACATGTTTGACGTTTCCTTTGACATAAAATGACTTAATGTACTTTTTATGAGATTTCAGGCCGATTCAAACCCCATAACTCTTAAATAATTCTTTTAATAGTAGGGAATATTTTACTATGTCAAAACATGTGATCTTTTATAGATCTTATCTTAATGGAAAATAAATTACATCGTAAATTGATTATTTGTTAAATCTTCTAAATGGACAATATATCATTCTCCCTTGTTATTATTTATTGTTCCCTAGTGGTTGATTCTCGAACATTTCCTTCCATCCTATAGGAGTCATGTGACATGTTTTAGACATGGATTGGGTCTTCCCTGGAGTTTGTTCCTACTGCAGGCACACAACCTATACTGGTTCAACAAGAAAGTATCAATCCATCTTTGATATAAGATATGTTCTACTGTCGTTAATTTGGGAGAATCTCATTTCGTTCCTCCATGAAATGTTATGGAATGTGTTCTCCATGTTTCAAATTAGTTTTCATGGGTATTGGTTGGTGTGGTGGTGTCTCTGCATCCACAGGTGGATGCAGTCGTCTAGGTGAGTTGATTGTGATCTGTTGTTTTGGATGTTCTCATGCAAAGAATGTTTGAATCTTTTTGAGTTAGGGGATTCAAGGATTCTCTATTATTTTATATGAAACTATATATTTATCATGTTTTATCCCACTGAATCACAATGTAATTGAAATAATAAATATTTGAACCAGATAACTAAATTGGTATTGGTAGCATGTTGTGGCCCTTTATTATTACTAGATAGTGTGATATCTATGATTTATCTATTTATCTTTCCAATCTTGATGGAAATTGGTAATGAACATAAAGATGGGATTAATTGTAAATTAATTTGATAAATATAAAGAGTCATTTTTTTTAATATGGTTGTTGTTTTGGGAAATTTTTCATAATCGAATGGATGTAGTTATGCATGTTAAAACAAACTAGATAATTAAATATGGATTAAATAACCAATCTCTTGATAAATTATTTTTAATGGTAGGGTTATGATTTTCCCTCTTTCATGTAATGGCCATGAGCCTTATGATTTGAATCATGAGTTCCTGTTGTGTGTGAAGGCTAGATTCCTTTCTTGGGGTCAAGAGGCTAGTTGCTTGTTCATTGTTTTCCCACATACATGTGTTGAGGTGTGGGCCTGGGATGGAAAATCTTGTGAGGTTATTGTGGTATGTGGGGTAGGTAGGCACATGGTTTGGGGAAACAGTTGAAACCTATAGTAGAGATATGCATTTGTTTATGAATATGTGTGTCCGGGAGGACACCAGAGATGATGAAACGGGTTAGTTATGAATGTTGTGTTATTTTTGAATATTGATGGTTTTTTATCTTCTACAATCTCCCCCAGAACTAAAGGTAGATGGTCTTTTATACCCTACTTATAAAGGATTTTATGATGTGTGGGGTATACCATGTCCATTCCATGTTTATCTTCGCAGTGATGGTTGGGTCTATTCTCTTGAAATAGGTGTCAATGGATCAACGAGTAGACCATCTTCTCACCATGTTGATTTCCATGTGTTTTGTAGCTTAGTTTTTCTTTTCTAGACTGCATGGAATTATTGGTATGTTATAATGATGTTAATAAATGATTGAATAAATTAGGTTGTCCAATGGGTTGGAGCTTGTTGTCATGTAATGTTGATGTATTATTTTTGAGAAGTCGTGGTCTTGGTTTGGTTATGCCTGGAGGTCATGGAACATGGTGCGATGCTAATGAAATTTAATTTGGAATTAATAATGGTTAATAAATGGTTAAATAATTAATTACCTAATTTGGAAGTCATAAAAAGGTATAAGTAACATAATATCTCTCTTTAAATGTTTATATGCTTATAAGATATATAGTCTTTGCAATAGCTGTTGGGAGTCTGAGACGTTAGCAGTACTTGAGCCTAAGACAAGTATTTTACCATATTGTAGTAGTGAGATTTATTATAATCTATACTTTTGTGTTTCTATACACTAATCCACCCTATCAGTTATGAAAAATGGCACCCTAAGGATTCTGTGCCCTAGGGGTGTTTTTCTATACTTTTTGGTTAGAGGGTGGATGGATGACTACCCCCTTTGGCCCCGCTCTCTTGTCTTAGTAGTTACATGTGTTGGTAGGTATGATAATTAGTTTTTTCCAGATATTCATGTAAAGGGATGTAACAGTTTGGGGTTATTCAGACACATATATTCTGAATATAGTTTTCTATGGACTACTATAGGTGTAACATGTATAGAATGTGATGTCTTGAGGATACGTACTCAGTGTATAGGCTATAATGGATTGAGGTATAATTCCTGACGTATGATACACATTATGCAATATATGGTGGATCCTAGAAACTACCTTGTTACTTTGGTAACTTGGACATAGTTTTGGTGCTTCATGAGGTGCATGATGTAATGCTACACCGATGTGTCTGCAGGAAATCCTTTTGGAGAGAGATTCTTAGGACATGTGACGTTGGGGAAAATCAGAAAACCTATAGGGAAGATGGAATGGGGTACCCTTGATATTATTTATTATATTATATAAACTTACATGTGATACTTTTTGAGAATAGACATGGTGTGGATGAGAAATAGTATTCTTATTTAAATGTCGAGTTAGTTTAATTTGTTGTTCACTATGTTGTAACATGATTTCATTAGATTTTCACAAGAGTATATGGGGATGATCCAACTAAGTATACTTTTATACTAACTCTAGGTATATATAAATTGTTTTATAGTCACTTGGAGAAGGTTGGATACTAGGCTGGTTACTACTATCTTGGACTTGGATGAGTTGTTCGGGCTTCACGGTCGCTACCATTTTTCATTCTTTTGGTTCTTGTAAATTTCTATTTTCAATTGTAATAGAATTTACAAGAAATTACATATGTGTACTTGGTTTTCTTTTTATATTTCATTATTAGTTGTAGTTGGTTGGTGTATTTCATATCTATCTCTTTCTCATGTGTTTTTGTAGAGGGTAATGCCTCTCATCTATATGATTATTATACCCTCGCTGCTAGTCACCAACTCAAGGACTACTTGAGGCAGGACTCAGGTGTCACTATCTCCCTTATCACATTTCCATCCTAATAGGGGTGCACATTGTGGGTAGGGGTAATGATAGATTGGTATCAGAGTTTTCGTTGAGGGGTAGGATGGAGTTTGGAATTAGGAATAAGTGAGGTTGCATGGGTTAGTAGGGAAACTATATAAGTGAATTTTTGCAAGTGTTATAAACACTAGAGACCTATTGAGACATTTTTATTTAGTGAACAATATTGTCCGAACCACGTACCATTATGTTTACAGTGGCTACTAAATGAGGTGATACTTGTTACATGTTAGAGACCTAGGAAAGGATCATGAATAATTCTTATTTTCACCTAAGTTTGAATGGGTAGACCTTTAGTTAGGTTAACCTATAATGAAAATATAATAAAAATGAATTAATTTTTAGTATTCCATATTTAGGTTTTAGGAGATCAAAATATTTTTTATTTTGTAGGTATGGATCCAGGTCAATGTTCTCATCAGGTTCGTGTAGAAGATTTCCAGAAGGGTGCGCCGTCAGATCGTATTAGAGCAGAGGTTGATGACGATAGCACCTAGAGGGGGATACTCCAAGAGTTTTAGAGGCAGGTTACATAGAAATATGAGGGATACATTTAAAATAATGCCACATAATCCTTGTTAAAATAGGTTTAGATATATTTCATCTCAATCCGTTCTGGGAAGAAGCACTCGGTATCATCGGTTGTAATGATGTTGTGTGGGGAAACCATGTAGTGGTGATTCTTTTTACTAAGAGATCATAACAAGATGCCAATATCATGAGAGGATTTCTCAAAAAAGGTCATAATCAAGTTTTTTTCTTCAACCATGAATGCATGTAGTCTACCAGAGCATCTTACCCTTCAAGAGGGGAGATATTTTAGGAGAGAGTTTTGAATCTATTTTTGGATTCTTTTACGATATTCTTCACTTATCTAACCTTTCTGTATGCATGATATGGTGGATTAGATTGAAGTGATAATGAAAAATATTTTTATGGAAATGATTCATTCAAAATAATATGAAGATCAATATCATTGAAAATTATAATTTTATATGTGTGTCCATGTTTTCTTGAGACTATATCGGAGGCTATGGTTTTATTGTTTTGGTAAGGTACGAAACATATCTCCCTGGGACATGGACCTTTTATGATAATATAATGAATTGGTTATGAGGAATATCCATTTGATCTACCATAAATATTGAGCTATGTGCACAATGAAATTCATGCATCTCAATTAAAGATGTACCAGTCTAATCATGGTCATGTTTTTTAATAGGACCATGTTTAACGTGAGTTGGATGAATTGTTTTATTGACAAGACAAGATAGATTTTTTAGAGATATTAGAAGCTATTTTATGAAAAATTTATAAATTTGGTATGAATTGTATGGAACTATGATCCTTTTTAGGAATACCAGAGGGAATATGAAGACTTTATCTAGAAAATTGACCAAACAGTTTTCTGAACCAGGGATATCTAACATTTTAAGGAAAAAATACCAATATTGGGGATAATTTATAAAACCCTAATTCAGGTATTTTTCATTTTTTATTTATTTTTCTGTTATATAATACTTCGGATGAGTTTTTATTGTTTCTATAAATTTTTAGAGTGATTTATAAGGCTTTTATAGGGTGCACCATTTAAACAGTTTTAGTGGAAACCTTGCACTATATCTAAGAAACCGTGAACAGTGCTTTTGGAGTCACTAGGTAGGTGAATATTTAGGTCATGTTTTACCAAAACTATGCATATACCTATGATAAACCATGTAAAATGATAGTTTTTTGGACTTTAGAATATACAAGGTTGGATTATGGTTTAGAAACCCATGTAGCATAACTGTGAAATTTCATCGATATTTTATAGTAGAATGTACACATTTTAAAAAATTCAGCATCCAAAGAATGTGAATTAACATAAATTATTATAAAATCAATACTTAAATTAGTTTTATACCATAAAACAATCATTTTTATTCTCCTCTATTGTGAGCTCATCTGTAATTCTTTACTATGTGTTCTTGGTGATATATTTTTATCTGGATGAATGATTTATAGAATCATGGTGTGTTATATCCAAATAATTGATTGTAGTTCATCAATAATTCTTATTCCCCATATATATACTCATCATATCTCCCATAAATCCATATATTTAATTTGTATTAGATAGATATATCTCATATTACATGCATTTTGATAAGATCATCTTGGGATTTGTGAAAGGAATGTATATTAGGACTGAATATAGAGGTTTCTTGGTGTTATTATTTATTTTCATCACCTATTGAGAGGTAGGTGTCTTATTTATCTTCTAAACAAATTTTTCCACTTGAATAATCAGTTTCTATTAAATTTTTCATGGATTTATAAAGTAAATATTGAAATATTTCTATAAGGAAAATAGTTTTCATATTTAATTTTGAAACATAAGAATTTGAATATCTTTTGGGAAACTAATTTTGATTGATAATTTAAATTTGTGCTTTCAAAATATAGCTTTCATTCAACACAATAATGTTCATTTATAATATGTTTAAAAGAAAAGAAATGGTTATGGTGGAATGAGTACAAATATGCAATATTTTTTATAAATGCTTAGTATGGGTTCATCTACATTATTCCGGACCTTAAATAACAGGCATGCTCTATTGGGGAACATATAGTTTTGTGACCGTATGATGAAATGTTTTATAAAAAAAACCACTCATGATTATTGAACTATCACCTTGAATTAATTTTTGTGCGTGTGAAGAATGTATGGGTATGAAAATTGGAATGTAACGTTGAGAATGTAAAGATAGGAAATTGCATTTAGTTCAAGTGGTATGCTTTAATTTTCTTTATATAGAAAAATTATTCTACATTTAGTTTAAACCATCTTTAATTGAATAACTATTTTTATGTTACCCTTTTAATAAATGTTATGTTTTAAACTAAGAGTTAACATGTTATTGTCCCAGTGTCATGAGATGGGAATTCTATTTTAGAAATTCTACTAGGTATCACAACTCACCCCCTTCATAATAATTATTGTAAGTACGTTAATTTTTCTATTCATGACAAGGTTGATGGAAAGTAATCATATTTTTCAAGTGGTAAATCTTGATTATTGTTCTAGTTTTTTTGGATCTCTAAGTTCCCTCTTAGGTTCATTAGAGTTATTCCACAAAATTATTATTGTGTTAGTAAGTCCTTTAGTTTCTTCACGTATTCTTTTATTAATTTTATAATGGTACTCTAAAGTCATTGTTTATTTTTCTTTCATTTTATTTGAATTATTATTATAATTCATGTATCATATATATGGTTTGACTATTTTTATTTTATCTTGATGTGTTATTTTATTTTAAATATAAAATAACCCCCCATTGTTTACATAATTTATGAGAACCTATTGTTTCCTTTGGTGTCTTCGGGATATAACCAAATGTAATTGGAACCTCCATCCTAGTATATGACAATAGGTTTACCAGGTATGTTACAATGTTCATCAACATTAGGAATGATCACAAAAACATGGATGAAAATTAACAAATGGAACAATCAGGGGTAGAATAAATTTACATTAAAGAATCAGATTAAACTAGAATTTGGATTATTGAGAGTAAATACAATTCTCACATACTAGGAATTATATATCACAACATAGTAATTATGTATGACAATGAAGTTTTACATTTATTTAAAAATAATGAAGTCCTAATGATTTTTAGATTATGAAAAACACATGTTTTTGGGAAAACTTTTGATACATGTGGATATATTTATTTTTTCGTTTTATTAATCATAATATTTAAAGGTTTAGTCTACCATGTTACACAAGACGTGAAATAAAAATTCCTATGAAATTATATATCATAAAGTGAAAAGGTGATGCATATTTTTCAAGGGATTTTCATGAGGATAATCTATAATTTTTATGTGGGGAAAAAATATGATTTATATCAAAGGAAGAATAAAATAGGTTATAGTATAATAGGCTTGTATTTTTGATCCACCATAATTACAAGTACTCGTGAAGATTTACAGTTGTCAATATCTCTATATGATTTATTATAATTCTGAATGATGGTGTTATTCTTAAAAAATGGAAAGATTTCTTGAAATAATTAGAAGCTAAAAAAGAAAAATCCAACAAGAATTCTTGAATGGATTCATATTGATAATTTTGAATATATCATGGCAGTATCAATTGATACAAAGAGATATTATGTTATATTCATTTATTTTACACTACTATGTATTTGATAATTTCCATCACTCAGAATTCATAGGATTTTAGTATTATAGTACAATATTAAAGGATTGATGAATAGTTTCTTGGATATAAAACTTTAATTATAGGAACGAATAATGGGAACGAATTTATAAATATCCATGTAGAGGATTTTCTTGAGAATCATGGTATAAGACACCAAATATCAGTAGTGGGGAGACCACAAAAAATGGTGTAGTTTAGGGAAGAAAATATATCATGAACAACATGTCTCTACTAATTCTTACTAAGAAATTCCTACTAGAAATGTTTTTAAAATATCTAGAACAAATATCATTCTACATTTATTGTATATTTATATTTCATCCAATGTAATAGAAAAAACTACCTAATATACATAATGGAACGAATCTAACATAGTAGAAATTTTGAATCATTATAAGTGTTTCATTATAAATAAAGAGTACCATAAGAAGATGAATCCATTAGAGATGACGGTATATTCCTTCACTACTCAGGAAAAAGAAAATCATATAAATGATTAAATAAGTTATTGGTAATAGTTATTGAGAGATATGATGTGAATTAGGTATAAAATTATCAAAGTCATAGAAAATCAGTTATTGTATTTAAAAAGTTAGTGATGAAGAGTTTATAAACTAAAGATAATCATAATCCCATGAGGAAACATCAAAATAAGAAACATATTATGAAAAGTATGAATTCTAACCTAAATCTACACAAAAACTATAATTTTGAGCTAAAATATTTTCGTACAATATCATGGGGGATCAAAAAATAATAATTTAGATATTGAGAAATAAGTCTACAAAAAATCATTGTTTTCTATATTATACATAAAGTGCTTTGAATAATATTCTTTAGTCTATAATTGGTTTTAATCAATGGATGAATAGAATAATAAATTCAATAATAAAATTTCATCATTGATTTTTTTGTGGATAACTGATAAACAATTATCAAAATCAAATGAGTCTTCTATAACAACATGAATGAATATGTCATAGTGATTTGAAACAAATAATAACTCATATTAAAATGGTAATCCTATATTTATAGAATTGAGGTAGATGTGACATTTTGACAAATTTCATTGCTAGATACAATTCATAAATTTTATCTATTTTATAAAAACAATGTTCATGTTTTTTAGATGGATTTGATTTCATTAATTCTAAATAGAGTTGTTAAAAAATTATTATAATATTAAAATACATATGAATTTTTTAAGCATTAATTTGAGAAAAAACTTTTGTTGAATAAATTATGCTCTTCATGTGATAAAGAAATCACTGAGAGTATGGTGTTCAATACTTGATCAATAATTATAGAAGAAAATTTTCATTTTGGTAGAGTTGATTGTAATCTATCTGTTATCCATGAGTGTGATTAAATGATGTTGATTTAAGTGTATATAAACAACATAATATTTAGTCTATTAGATAAATCATGTTTCAAGTAGTTTTTATTGTTTATAAATAGAGAGTTTGAAATACTGATGCTTGGTAACTAGTACATTTTCATAGCGTGTAGGTGATACAATAGAGGTACAAGACACTAATATCACATTCCCAATAAACCAAATTGGTTTAGAGAGTATTTATAATGGAGTATTCCATTGAAATTTATACTCTAGTTTCTATCATGATAAAATTATTAAGGGATTATGAAGGTAATGAATTCAGTTTCATAGTATAAATGAATATCACTATATTCTTATATAACATAACGTCAATATGAACTAATATTTTATTTTTCACATGTCAGGTGGAATGGTAATATAGTAATCACATGTAGTAAAAAATTAGTACACTAAAAAATATTATTATTGTATATGAAAGGAATAGTGGATTCGAGTTTTTTGTAAATAAAAACATTTTGGTAAAAATTATTGGGATATACATATGTAGATTGGGCCAATGAAGTAGATGATAGAATGTCAACACCATGTGGTTCATTTTGTCTATTTAGTTTTTGTATTTGCTGGATAAGTAAGAAAAAAAACCACATTTCTATGCTCACTACAAAAGAAAATTTTTTTGGGGAAACTCAAGCCTTTATACTATTATTATCGATAAAATAACATCATGATGATAAGGGAGATAAAGTGAATTCCTCAATCTAATTTTTTTTAGAATTCAAGTAATATAAATGTTAGATAAAATCATTTTCATCCCATGAGAATAAGTAACATAGAAAGTATCATATAATCAGGCAAAAATTAGGGTAGTCATTGGTGATGTTTCACTATGTACCTATAAAACATGAGGTGTAAAACATTCGGACAAATTCCTTACCACAGAAATAATTTTAAAGGCATTACCTATCATCAATATATAATTTAGTAAGTATGATGGGAGAGTTTTTTCAAATTTAATTACATTAAATCTATCAAATAAATTAATACATATAATTAAATGAGTGACCAATATGATCATAGGTAAATACATTACAATATTTTGTTAAGTAACACTATGTGTTGAAATTTTTAACAATTTTGAATCGATCGTAAAAATCATTTCGTATCAACTTTGATGTCAATTAATATTAATAATAATTTGTATTACAGAATGATAAACTAGGTAGTATCAAGAATGAGGTTTTTCATTAATCATCTTCTCATTCTACTCTTGTTTCCCATGTTCTACATGGTGTGGTTTTGATTAGAGTACTTTTTGAGTGAATCATTCATCACTATTTGGTGTCATAGGACACAAATGATGGTTAGAGATAAAACTGATCAATTATTCTCAATACATTTATTATTTATGGTAATTATGAGTTTTAAAAAACCTAATTCATGTATTTTTGGTTAAAAATCAAACAATGTTACATTTAAATGTTTTTCGATTATCATGCTTGATGAATAAGTCAGTTCAAAATATAACAATGAATTGGTTAAAAGTGTTCCACAATCAAATAGAAATTAATATATTTATGAACTATGTATATGTAAATTATGGAAGGTTTCCAATAAGTTACTTTTATAAGTTGGTGTCATTTTATAGCGTCTTCCTAATTTTTGGGTCTTAAAATTTGTGGATGATAGATGATTATTCAGAAAAAAAATAAAGAATTTTTTGAAAAGTTAAAATTTATGTAAACATTTTAAAATAACAAATAGGGTGGGGGTTTTTGGATACCATATAAATGGTTACCAAAGGAAGTAGATCCAATGAAATTTTTCGAATTCATAGTATTTGGATTTTTACAAATGAAATTGAGTTCCTTGAACTTGCTAAATATAAAAGAAATTTTCTATGAATATGGTGAGTTATACATAAAAATTAATGATAAAGGAATAATATTTACTAGGAGAGACTTTTTTTAAAAAATATATTTGGTATTATTGATTTTGAATGAAAGGTCGTACATGCCTTTAAATAGGCCTATACCTCCATCATTTTGAGTGATAATGACTAAAATAAATCCCAAGGTTTTATTTTTGTATAAGACATGTATATAATTAAGTCTTATAAAAATTATTTATTTGACTATATATTATGTCATGAAATCAATTTTTACTTATAATAACATGTTAGTCTCCCAAAGTATTTTAAAAATTAAGAAATATAGGATTTCATGAAAAAATTGTAATATTTTTAGATAGTACAGATGTTGAATGAAGTGTGTGAACTAGTTATGCTAAATAAAAATCTACACATAATAGAGTATAATTTATTATAATTTCAATGGTGAATAGGATTTAATCATTTATATGATATAATATCTTCATGTCACATCAATTATGGTGTAATTTATGGAGGTACATTTTATCAATAGAAGACTAATAAGTAAAGAATGAGTTCTCTTCCGTAAAGACAGTAGTGAGATTTGAAAAGGTGAATAGTTTTAAACTATGAGGAGAGTGAATCCCCTATAAAAATTTTAAAAAATTATAATTCCATTTTATTTTAGTACATAAGAAAATTTCATCTATATTATCAATGGACTAGTCTGTGAATTATGAAACATATTAAATGTTTACATCTCATGCATTTTTTATTTCAACTCATATATTATTGTGGAAATTAAAGAGAAGGGTGACTTTTTTAATGAGGAAAAAATAAATTGAGGAGGAATTATTTTATCTAATATACCCTGATTCACACCTACCACCTATATTGTATTAAACCTAGTGGGGACAACACTAGGTTTAGCTTTTTTAAATTTTCATTAATGAAATAATTAATATTTAAAAATTAACCCTTTAAAAAATATTCTTCATATTTTTAATATATAAAAACCATAGAAACAATTATGTAAACCAATGATATTCTATATATGTGGTTAATATTAATTCCAAACATAACTACGGTCTCATATTTTCCATTTTATGAATATTTGAAAAATCATTATATTTATTGTCAACACATACATGAATGATAAATTTTCTATTAATTTTTAACAAGGACTTATTACTCTCAAAAATATATGTTATCTTAGAGAGAAATAAAAAACCACACAAAGAAGTTAACAAATACCTCATTAATTTTTTATGATCACTTCTTCAAGAGTAATTTTTTGATTTCATCCTAAGAAAAGTCTTAGAACATGAAAACTAAAAACCTAGTAATATCTGACAACAAAAATAATGGGTCACTATAAATAAATATTGTAATAATTTAAAATATCATAGAGTATAGAGTTTAACACATAAAATGTGACAACTTTTGATTGTCAAGGATGTTGTTATTAGATGCATGATTACATGTTATTGGAAGGATTCCGATATCTATTAAATGAAACCCAAACTAATGATGTGGTGTATTGAACCATTGAAAGAATTTATTTTTTTGTTATACTAAATTTATGATGAGCTCATGATACACTAACATATCTTAAATATATATGTTTTTTATTTTATTCATATAAGAACCACTGGGAATATTATTTTTTGATTATAATGAATCTTGATATATTACATATATTTTTACTTGGACAAGGATGAATGAAGATACTATCAATATCTCATGGTTTTCAGAGGATATTGAGGTTAAATTGTGTCATAAATAATGATATTGGAGAAAATTATAGATTATATATAATAGAAGATCTAAATTGGTCCCTTGTACTTGATATGTTGTATATGTTGTAGAATATCAAAAGTGGATCTATAATTTATGGATTCACTTAATAGTGGAGGTGATGGTATACCAAAAACCTATTACAATTACATAAGTGATAAAAATTCCACTCTGCAATGTTAATTATCATGGTAAATTATTATTTTGAATTATCTATATCTATTAATTGGTTTAAGGTGCCACTTTTTCATGGAATTTTTAATATGTAATTTAACAAAAGTCTTATTTGTGAAAAAAAATATCACATCACAACCTCATTTATTACACCATAATTATTATCATAAGACAACAATATTATCAGTTCCCAAATATAAAATTTATATACGTTGTATATTAATGATGTAATACATAGTCCAAATTGTTCGAAATCAATAGTCATATAGGTTGACTATGACTCAATTTTTTCAAAGATACAACATGATGAAAGATGTGGTGGTTTGAGACTCAGGGATTGATCAAGATTACTATTGGATATGTATCTAAATGAAATATCTCTATAAAAATATCATTTAGGGTATTATATTATGAGATTATGAGAATGAAATTGAAAATAATTGGAATAATAAATGAGAGAGGTCACCCATACAGGTCCGGATTGAGGAAATAAAATGGGTGAAAATCTAGTCCAAAGTATAGAAACATTCGAGGATGACCAAGGAAATATTTCACATGATTACGAACATTATTTTGGGTAATCAATTTTCCTTTTTCATTTTCTTTTTCATTATTGTATGAGTACAAGGTTTTCCATTTCCATCATCTACAAATTAATGTGTTATTGTTAATAAGATTGTGAATTGGTCATTTGAATGATAATTGGGTATTCACCAAGGATAAATCCAATTTTTTAAAAGAGTGTTTTGGAATATATAATCCCAATTTTCTATGTTTTTTCATTCTGTGAGCTCTGATCATAATCATCTTTTTCATATTCAGTATTGTCATTTCATCCATACTCTAAAAAGAAACATGATGAAAATATTTATGAATATATAAAATGGAAAAAATATTATATAGTATAAAAAATATTCATTAACCCCCCCCCCCCCATCTCAGTGGTCATCTATATTCCTTCTAGGGACAAAAAAATGGCATCAGATAAGGCTATCCCAAATGGATCATAATTCATACCACTCAGATATCCATAAATTAGTACATAAGTTAGTGCCTCTAATGAAATTACCAACACTATATATATTCAAATAAAAGGATACTTATTTTTATGTATGGATATTATATCTATAAGGATATAGTAATTTAATTGTTTTATTTTTATTCACCTATCGTTTAAATTATTTTGCATAATCTGTGACCTGATATGATGATAAAATGAAAATGAGTTTCTAGCTTAATTTTTATATGATGGATTTATTTGATATTTATTATTCTAGTAATATATTATGAAAACTAAAATCATTTTAATCTCTCATTGACCATGACACACAATTTTAATGAGCTTTACACTATCTTTACAAAGGTTGTTCTAAATTTAGAAGTTTATGCTACCCAAAACAAGGCATTGAGAAATAAATGGAAATTAAATGTCAATAATTTGAGGAAATTTATTTGTACCCAAAATAATTATTCAAGGACCATTTTAGAAGATTATAATTTGATTTAAAATAAAACAATTATAATCAAAATAATATTTTAATTATCAAGTCAAGGCATAAATTCGTTCATTTAGTTATATATTTCATGTGTATATATGCCTCACAAATTAAAGATGGAGTACATTACTACAAAACCTAATTGATGAATTTGTTTTCCATTATTGAAGGATTATGGAATTAAATCAATGAGGCTACAAAGAGTAGACATAATTCTATAAAATATGTGGCATACATGGATCACTCTAATAATATGTATAATAGTGATATGGATTTAAAATTGGAGACCAATTAACATTTCATTCTTATGCTACAGAATTAATTTCTTCATAAATTATAATAAAAATGAAACTCTTTCTATAATTGGTTATCTTAAGAGTAAATATCAAAAATAGAAGAAAATTACATCTATAATAAGGTCTTTTGGTTATACCATGGTGATTTTAAATTATGGACAATGTATCAAGGAAAGTGAGAGAAATTCAATTATAAACTCCCCAGTAAGAAAGAAACCAAATCTAAAATGGGTTTAAAAGAATAAAGAATTAACATTTATAAGAACCACAGATTATAGGTAATGTAATATTGTGAATATTTCTGTGAAATATATCCTATTAAAGAATAATGGGAAAGAATCAATAGGGTGTCCTCACCCATTTATATAAGAGTCCATTATGAAGATCATGTCCATATATAAATCATGTTTCTTTGTCATTGATGAATCTAATTTTTAACAAATGTTATACTATAATTCGTCATTTTAATCCCATTATATTGTTATTTTATAGGAAATTGTCACAATTTTATGTTTTTTTAGTAATTTGATCTTATTTTCTATGATTCCCTCCTTTTGGATTTTTAACCGTTTAAAATTACATTTTTATATTGCTCAACATATATACTATAATAACTAAAGTTATTAGATACCATTTTTATGCTTAAAAATATTCATATCTTAATTTAATTCCACTAGAACTAAATCTCAATCAAAAATATTGTGTCCCAAAACCATCTCAAAATCTAGGCCTCAAAACTATGCATAGAATGGATCACATTTTGTTAAGGGCCTATATCCCACCAATTGCCTCACTAATTGGTCATAAATTTCACAAGAATATAAAGAATATGTCCTGAAAAATATTAATTAACTACTCATAAGAAGCATTTTTCCTCCATAAATCTCATAAATATATGGTAATTTAGAGCATAATAATATTAAAAATCCCCAAAACAAAATTTTTTTAGGAAAATATTTAATAACCCCTTCATTATGTAATCCAATTAAAGTGAAAATTTTGGGGTGAAAGAGAAAGATAATTCTAAAAAAAAATTTACAAGGACTTATTTTGAAAATCATCCTTTTAATGTTCTAACCATGTTCAAAATTTTATAGGTTGAATTTAGAGGGAAATATGTCAACCCTTCTCCTTGTAAATTTGTACCTCCAATTGTACGTAAAATAGATTTTCCTTTAAAATGAGATAATGTTGAGTCAATATATTTTAATATTTATTTATATGTTCAATACATATTATATATCAATATTATCATTATTTTTTTCATATATTTTTTATTTTTTTCCCCACAGTAAATCTTTTTTCCACATGTTTGTAGAGAACAAACCCTCACACTTATTATATGGGGGGAAGTGGTGCTGTTTTGAGTTTGTTGTTATGTGTTGATTTCATAAGTTTTATTCTAGGATTACAGTAGTGGTTAAAATGATTGGGATTTTTGGTCTCCCATATATCTCCACTGCTAGATTCTTCCACCTCATTCACTCATGTTAATTCTTATTAATAGCCAATTCATTCAAATAGTGATGTTTGGAATAGGTAATGACACGGAAAGGATTACCTTGAAATGAAGATATATTAGGGTATTGTAGTAACATTTGAATGAGAGGATGTATAGTGATGTTTCATTATCTCTCCATTGAATAAAATAATGAGAAATATATTTTTTATAATGATGATATCATCACTATGAACCCCAGAGAGAAGTAGTTTTTATTTTCTAATTTCTTTGTGTACTTTCTTTTTTTTTATGTTCAAAATTTTTGTTAATATATTTTTATATTATATTCAAACTTGAACTACCCCCCATTTGTATATAAGTTTTATATATTCATTTGATTATAATAGAGACATTATAAATTTAATATGTTGTGGGAAGCCTCCACCAGATCAGACCTAGGTTGTGTCATATCAGTACATTCCTATAAAAATACGAATTTAATTTAATATTTGTTCATGATAACATGTTTTCCTAAATTTGGTATTGTTTTTAGGGTTTCCATGAGCTTAAACGTATATTTTTCAAAAAAATATAAGTTTTAAAAACCAAAAAATAAGAATTTCATTTCATATCATTATTTCATTATGTCAATTTATTTTTGTATAATAATAATTTTAGTATTATCCTTTTGATAAATTTTTTGTTGATTTCAGGAGGGAGTAGACATTGAAGAGTCAAATACATCAAATTTCATTATCATTCCAACCAAATTCCATGATTTTTTAAGAATATATAAATAAAATATTATTGATGGCCACCATTGTCGAAGAAGATAAATTTTTATGGATGGAAGAAACAACAAAAAACAAGTATAATATAATTAAATTACTATTGAATGATAATTTAAATAATAAATTTGAATGTTTTGAAAGATATTCAACAGCTAAGAATTATTTCCCATTCTCTCTACTTGGAAAATAAAGATCAACCCTATACTTTTTTACATTATCTATACCTAAGAAAAAAATAATTCTAGTTAAAACTTTTGAGGGATATTCAACACTAAGAATTATTATTATTATAAAATTATTAATTTTTAATTGAAAACTAATCTACCTTATAATGATTTTGTAGATTTAGTACCACTACTATAGGAGTTGGTTTAAGAATATAGATAATTTTATTATAATGATAAGTGAGGTGAAGATAATGTCAAGTTATACACTAGTTCATATGAATATGATGACAAAAATTAAGAAATAATTTTTGAATCAATTGTTGAACCCAAAATAGAAGATAATATATATCATATTATACTATCTCCACCACCATTGGACAGCTATCATTTATATAAACAAACTAAGGATCACCCATATACTTTTTTATCTCCCTAGTTCACATCAAATTTATTATTTTATCTCTTCTATGGGAGGGGATATTTTTCATATAATTGGGGTCCTCGCTCTTGGAATCTACTTTTGGATGTTGGGAGAAATAATATATGTTGGTTTATGAGAATGAAACTACACCAAACATCATAATGGTGATGCCCAATGGCGACTGCCTAACAAGGTGTAATAAAAACCTAATTCCCACATATGGGATCAAAACTAGGTTCTATCCACTTATCCCTTTATATTTATTTTTATATAATTATAATATTATTTATTTTTCTTGATTTTTTATGTTTAATTGGATGTTTATAAGAGCATAAATCAAGGTCATAATTGGAAAATAAAATCGACTTTTTTTATTCCTTCTCTTTAGATTTTCATATATTATCTTTTTATTTTTTTTGAGATGAAACAAATGGTATGGAAAAATATGTTGGGGAGTGTAAAGACCCGGAAATTTCAAGGAAATTTTTTTGTTAATTTTCTTTGGAATTTTACAAGAGCGTGGTTTCTGACGGCACCTGATTCCGAGGCCCGGAGTGCCCGGAATCAATTTCCGAAGTTTGGCTCGGGTACGTTCAGTGAACGAACGAGCGAGAATTCCTAACTTTTGATCTGGTGCTCGGAATTGAAATCCGAGGGCACCGATGAACTCGCAGCGCCGAAATTCGCTAAAAGAGACCTTTTCGGAAGTTGCGTTTGTTGCGGGTTGAAAGTTAGTTTTGGGGTTTTTAGTTTGAGTTAAATAAAATCTTGTGAAGAACAAATTTTATTATAACATGATAAAACCTACCAAAGGGGGGTTGGACGTGGGACCCACACCCACTTAACCTCCCTTGGGAGGATTAAGTGTGGTGGGGCCCACACGAACCCCTAAACCTCTCAACTTCCCCCTTAAACTCCCCTCTCTCCCTCTTAAATGTTTGTAAACTTAACACCTAATTAATTACAAATGACATGTTAATTAAATAAGTGTTATGTTTTGAAATTTGAAGTTTTGAATACCTTGGCTTGGTAAATAAAATAAGGAGGAACCTTATTTTATTTTGTTAGCCAACTTGTGTGGATTTCTTTTTGAGAGCTCCTCCTCCATCTTCTTCAACCTCGACGAAGAACACGAAGAACGTCGTTCTCCAACGAAGAACTTCTTCGCCGAAGAACACGGTTTTTCCGCGACGCCATATCCGCGACGTGACGTTCTTCTTCCGCATCATCTCTTCCGCGACGGTTTCCCGCGACGAACACCATCGACAATGACTCTTCCTCCGACATCAAAGGAATCGACACCGATATTCCACGACTACGTCAACGTACGACTATCGAGGAAGGGGTTCTTGAGTTCGTTGTTTTCTTTTTATTTTGACTTTCTTCAAGACGTGACGAAGAACGCTCATGTTCCGACGAAGAACGCCGCTCCGCTCTTCTTCGTCTTCCGTGTCAACGAGAGAGAACACTGCTTCTTCCTCGGACAACCTTCGTCGGCGTACAACATTTCGCCAACGACGTATCACATCGGACGCATCTCTTCGTCAACGGATTTGACGAACGACGACCGCGATGCCCGACCTCCGCGACGTTGTCTTCCGCGGACGTTGACGAATCCTCGAACTTATACCCAAGGTAGGGGTTGTTGATTATTGTTTAGTTATTCTATTTTTGATCATGAATTTTAGCAAGTCTAACGTGTGGCTTTGGATTATTTTAAGATGCGTTATTGCTTAATGTGAGGGGGTCGGACCTCATGAACACGGCTGAACCCCCGTCCATCGTTCTTGTTGTTTATTCTTGCGGGTGGAAGCAAAGTGGCGTGGTGCCGTCGCACCACGCGGATAATCGTGCAATTAATTTTGCGCGGTGCCGTCGCGCCATGCCGAGGAAGAATCTTCAAGAACGCGACGCCGTCGCGCCGCGTTGAAAGGAATCGAGGTGCGGCGGAGGGGCGCGGTGCCGTCGCACCGTGCCGGATGACGAATACCGCGGGCGGTTCCGAGCCGCGGTGAATCGAGGAGACCGCGGCCGGTTCCGGGCCGTGGCGGGATGAGACGACCGGCGGCCGGGCCGCCGGTGTTGGAAGCCGAAGAGGGGACCGGATTTTTCCAGTCCCGTTGGAGAAAACCGGCCGGCCAGCTGGCCGGCCGGATGGCCAAATCCGGGGGAAAATTAATCCCCCGGCCAACATTTAAAACCCCCTCATAAAGAGGGGGGCGGTTCCATGAAAAGGGGGGGCAGCGCCCCCCCATGTCGTCCAGCAGGCCCCCTCATGTGAGGGGGCGGTTTTATTTTGAAACCGGCGCGGCACGGGCCGCGCCGCCAGGGGGAAAAAACGGAGGGGCGGGGGTCTCGCCCCGCGCGCCGCCTGCGCGCCCAGCGCGCCGCCGCGCCGCCTCGGCGCACCGCCGCGCGCCGCCTGCGCGCCCCGCGCGCCGCCGCGCCGCCTCGGCGCCCCGCCGCGTGCTGCCGCGCGCCGCCGGTCGAACCGGCCGGGCCTGTTCGGGCCGGGTCGGCCCGGACCCCTTCCTTCTCGAACCAGAACGGTTATTTGCCCGTAACTTGAGCTACGGGCCTCCGAATGACGAACCGTCTGCGGCTACGCGATCCTTGGATCGAAACGGTCGTTTCGGTTTACCTCACTCAAAGTTTCGGATTACTTTTGGTTCGGCCGGATTGGTTCGTTCACGAAACCAACCGGGCCCTCGGAGCGGAAACGCTCATATCTTGAGCTCCGGACGTCCGATTGACGTGCCGTCGACTTTGATGGAATCCTCTAAGTGGGACGGATCTTTTGGATTACCCCGCTCGAGGTTTGGGTGCCGACGGAGTACGGTCGGGTTGGTTCGTACACGAAACCAACCGGACCCCTGGAACGAAAAGGCCAATAACTCACAGACCGGGCGTCCGATTGACGCGCCGTCTGTTGCGATAACTTCCTCTTGATGAGACTGAACTTTTGACATACTCCGCCCGAGTTTTGGATACATATAGTAGTGGCCGGGTTGGATCGCACCCGAAATCCAACCGGGCCCCTGGAACGGAAAAGCTGTTATCTTTCAGACAGGACGTCCGTTTGACGAACCGTCAGCGGCGTTGGTGATTACGTTGAGTAACGGTCCCTTTGAGAATACCCTACGGAAGTTCAGGGTACAGTTGTGATACGTCTGGGATTGGTTCGCTCACGAAACCAACCGGGCCCCTGGGACGAAAAGGCGAATAACTCACAGACCGGGCGTCCGATCGACGCGCCGTCTGTTGCGTTGTGACCCCTGTGACGAGACGGTCCTTTGAGATACTTTTTTGCGGGACTTGTGATACTTGGAGTATCGACCAGTAGCTCGTGGAGCGGACCCTCCCGGAGACGAGCGTGCAGAATACGGAGACCGTGTAGCCGGCTGAGACCTGACGACTGCTTGACCGACTCGACTTGGAGTGAGTCGACTAGCCCAGTGGACGGAGCACCCGGTATTTGGCGGCAGACCCACGGCGGACGGAGCGCCTGGTAGTTGGCAGCAAACCCGCGGTACTCGACAGGAGGAGTACCTCAGTAGGCTATTTGGGCGAGCGCCCGGTATTTGGCGACAGACCCTCAGCGGACGGAGCGCCAGGTAGTTGGCCGCAAACCCGCAGTACTCGACGGGAGGAGTACCTCAGCAGTCATAGGTTAGTGAGCAGTACCTCGGAGTCGTGACAGGACTACTGCACACTTCAGAGATGGGGCTCTTCAGCAGCTACGGTTTCGATAATGAAAATCCTGGTTTGAGCTGAGTCATTGATCTATGTGTTTCCTCATGATTGAGATGGGTCGCTTGATAACTTAGGTATATGTATGGGCATATACCTGGGTAATGGTTATCCGTTGATTTCATAAACTTGTTATAAACTGTGTGGACTTGTACTGTTATCCTATGTGGATTTACTGTTTACTCTTCTTGTGGATTGGGTTGTTCTTGGGCTCGGTGTTGGAGCCGAACGGAAATTGGTGACATAGGTATATGTATGGGCATATACCTAATCAATACTGGATGTTACTTCGTGATTGTTTTCTTCATGTGGTTTATCGTTTGTGAATTTCGGGAGACCTTCGAGGGTCTCGGGGTCCCTACTGAGTATCATATACTCACCCCTGCACGGGCTATGCCCGCACTTCGTTGTGTTGGTTGCAGACGACGGACAGCGCTGATTGCGGTTGAGGCTTTCGGAGTAGGTCGGTACCCGGAGGAGGACCACTGAGCGGGACGTGCTCGGAGCGGACAGTTGGGCCCGAGGAGTTGTGGAGCTATCTGTACCTACCCTTCAGGTAGGATCCGTGGTGGACGATCCAGGAGCTGAGCCATCTGTACCTACCCTTCAGGTAGGAATCGAGGAGGACGTCCCAGGAGCCGCTTGTACTTTCAGTTGATGTTTTCCCTTTCGAGTTGTACTTTACTTTACAGTTGGGCTTGTATTTCCGGCCCCTTTACTTCAGCACAGTTGTTCTAGTTTTGTGTAGTGCTTTACTTCCGCTTGTTACTCTGAGGTGCTTGTTTACTTTATTAAGGCAATGCCTTCCCTTTTTACTGGGATTTTACGCCTTGGTGCTAGTCGCCAGCCCCTGGACTATGGAAGGCGGGCTTGGGGTAGTCACGGCACGGGCCCCGAGGGCGGGTCGTGACAAATTGTTATTAGAGGCGGTCGGTTCTACCGTAGACTCTGATCTTTTTTCTATGTGAAGCAATAGTGTTTAGTGTATTGAGTGTGGTTATCAGTCCAGGGAGTCCAGTGTTGGTGCGGCGGCCGACGTATCCGTACATCAGGACCCTGACTTCTGATTTCCGACTTAATGCACGAAAACACTGATTGCGTGTGTGTTTCCCAAAAGGTTTAAAGTCAGCTCAAACCAGGTCAGCTCACCAGGTATAAATCGTTGACCGTGACACAACTGTTCAGGATGTCACCATGCAGATAGTTAGCTGGAGTTCCGAGAGAGTTCTCGATGATGGCCCACCAAGCAGCGAGACTCCGGTGCAGGGCCCTTTTTCAGTGTTGGCACCTTCGGGTGGTGTACCAGCAGCACCACCACCCGTTAGGCAGCAGATGCCACTAGCTGACGGTGCACGCTAGCAGAGCGCGATGCACGAGTTCCAGCAGTAGAGGCCTCTGAGGATACGGGGCGAGACAGATTTCCCAGGCAGCAGTGGACTGGATGGAGGCGGTTGCTAGAGTTCTACGCCTAGCTTGGATACTAGTAGAGCGGATGATGATCTTAGCTCCTGGTGTTTCCAGTGAGTGACCATGAGGTTGGTCCTTATAGTAATGAGGCTTCGGTACGCGAACCGATACCTGGGATAGTACCTACGGGTAGTGCACCAGCTATGTCACTACCTGTTGGTCAGCAGACACTACCGGCGGTACCGGTAGCAGAGACTCACAGGCTTAGTGCCTTACATATGTTTTAGCACCAGATATCCCTCAAGTTTCGAGGTGAGCCTGACTCGTAGGCGGCTGAGGACTGGCTTGAGGAGGTGGTTGTGAGTTTTCTAGAGCTAATACAGCTTCGACAGTACGACATGTCGGAAGCAGAGCACTCAACGTGGCTTACCAATCAATCTTGGTACTCGTTGGTTACGTTGTGATCAGTTCATTAGACTCGAACTTCTGAGTGAAGTGTGTATAAAGGACATCTGAACCATTACTTTTCCTCTATGCATTCCTACCTATGCTAGGATGCTAGAGAGAACCTTTGTGGTTGTGAACGTTAGCAGTGAAAGGCAGGAAACTAGCGCCAGTCTCAGAGACTCGGGCGTGTAAAATTTTTCAGGAGGAGGAAGTGCTAAGGACAGATGAATCTGCAGGGTAGCAGACGTGGAAGCGGAGCTTGGAGAGCAGCATGTGGTGGTGTACATTTCGACATGTTACGACCACCCGACTTAGTAGTCCCCGCCAGGCTCAGGGAGCAGGAGGGCTGGGGAGGAGAGCAGCTGCATTGTGGTCAAGGAGTGTGACCCAGGAGCTCTAAGAATGATTCGGGGTATGAATTATGTCTACTACGAGCTGCCATATCTATAGACATAGGAACCAATCATTCTACCCTTCCACGAATCATGTCCCAGACCTAGAGGTTCCGGGTAAGCCTTAGACTTGACCCTCACGTCTGGAGATACCTTTGGGAGGAGACTCGATAATCACACTTACGCCGACTGTGTAATTTGACCTCGAGGCGAGAGTTTCGGTTGGAATCTCTTGGTGGAAGCGTAGAGGCCTTACGAAGTTGATCTGGGTATGGTTTTGATTCACAAATCATACCCCAGTTGACTGTTTTAGGCAAACGTCGGAATGGGTTTTCCTTGGTCGGCGAAAAGGAAACCCTGGGCAGCACATGTTAAACTCAGGCGTAAGAGGGTGTGACCGATCACTCTTGAGTTGGTCAACCCTACCCTTGTGGCAGCAGGAGTTTTGAGTTTCAGTTCTAACCTAAAAAGGGAAACCTCTTGAGTTCGAGGGTGACGAACACGTTCTTATACGGTCTCAACCCGATGAGGTTTCGGAGATGTGGCTGAGGCGGCATGTTATCTCCGAAGTTCGATGGACCCTTTTGATCTTCAGCAGGGTAGGCAAGGAGGTTTACCGCTTGACCCTACCACCTTAGTCGCACCGGGTGCATAATGTCCACCACGTGTCTCAGCTGTGGAGATACGTGTATGTTTCTTCACACGTCATCGACCTCGGGGAGTTGGACGTTGATGACAGGGCGACAAGCACAGAGGTTCTAGTAGAGAACGAGGATCGACAGGAGCAGGTTCTACGTGAACGGTTGCTTCCTCTGGGGTGCTTCACGGGTAGCACGAGATCTTCAGGTGAGCATATGGGAGCGTAAAGCTCAGTTGCGTGCTCAGTACTACTTTGTTTCCCTTAAGTGTGAGTTGAAGCTTTACGGGGATGTAAAGCCCTGAGGTGGGAGTAATGTAAATACCCGGAAATTTCAAGGAAAATTTTTTGTTAATTTTCTTTGGAATTTTACAAGAGCGTGGTTTCTGACGGCACCTGATTCTGAGGCCCGGAGTTCCCGGAATCAATTTCCGAAGTTTGGCTCGGGTACGTTCAGTGAACGAATGAGCGGGAATTCCTAACTTTTGATCCAGTGCTCGGAATTGAAATCTGAGGGCACCGATGAACTCGCAGCGCCTAAATTCGCTAAAAGAGACCTTTTCGGAAGTTGCGTTTGTTGCGGGTTGAAAGTTAGTTTTGGGGTTTTTAGTTTGAGTTAAATAAAATCTTGTGAAGAACAAATTTTATTATAACTTGATAAAACCTACCAAAGGGGGGTTGGAAGGGGGACCCACACCCACTTAACCTCCCTTGGGAGGATTAAGTGTGGTGGGGCCCACACGAACCCCTAAACCTCTCAACTTCCCCCTTAAACTCCCCTCTCTCCCTCTTAAATGTTTGTAAACTTAACACCTAATTAATTACACATGACATGTTAATTAATTAAGTGTTATGTTTTGAAATTTGAAGTTTTGAATACCTTGGCTTGGTAAATAAAATAAGGAGGAACCTTATTTTATTTTGTTAGCCAACTTGTGTGGATTTCTTTTTGAGAGCTCCTCCTCCATCTTCTTCAACCTCGACGAAGAACACGAAGAACGTCGTTCTCCAACGAAGAACTTCTTCGCCGAAGAACACGGTTTTTCCGCGACGCCATATCCGCAACGTGACGTTCTTCTTCCGCATCATCTCTTCCGCGACGGTTTCCCGCGACGAACACCATCGACAACGACTCTTCCTCCGACATCAAAGGAATCGACACCGATATTCCACGACTACGTCAACGTGCGACTATCGAGGAAGGGGTTCTTGAGTTCGTTGTTTTCTTTTTATTTTGACTTTCCTCAAGACTTGACGAAGAATGCTCATGTTCCGACGAAGAACGCCGCTCCGCTCTTCTTCGTCTTCCGTGTCAACGACAGAGAACACTGCTTCTTCCTCGGACAACCTTCGTCGGCGTACAAGGTTTCGCCAACGACGTATCACATCGGACGCATCTCTTCGTCAACGGATTTGACGAACGACGACCGCGACGCCCGACCTCCGCGACGTTGTCTTCCGCGGACGTTGACGAATCCTCGAACTTATACCCAAGGTAGGGGTTGTTGATTATTGTTTAGTTATTCTATTTTTGATCATGAATTTTAGCAAGTCTAACGTGTGGCTTTGGATTATTTTAAGATGCGTTATTGCTTAACGTGAGGGGGCCGGACCGCATGAACACTGCCGAACCCCCCTCCATCGTTCTTGTTGTCTATTCTTGCGGGTGGAAGCAAAGTGGCGTGGTGCCGTCACACCACGCGGATAATCGTGCAATTAATTTTGGGCGGTGCCGTCGCGTCACGCCGAGGAAGAATCTTCAAGAACGCGACGCCGTCGCGCCGCGTTGAATGGAATCGAGGTGCGGCGGAGGGGCGCGGTGCCGTCGCACCGTGCCGGATGACGAATACCGCGGCCGGTTCCGAGCCGCGGTGAATCGAGGAGACCGCGGCCGGTTCCGGGCCGCGGCGGGATGCGAAGACCGGCGTCCGGGCCGCCGGTGTTGGAAGCCGAAGAGGGGACCGGATTTTTCCGGTCCCGTTGGAGAAAACCGGCCGGCCAGCTGGCTGGCCAGATGGCCAAATCCGGGGGAAAATTAATCCCCCGGCCAACAATTAAAACCCCCTCATAAAGAGGGGGGGCGGTTCCAAGAAAAGGGGGGGCAGCGCCCCCCCGTGTCGTCCAGCAGGCCCCCTCATGTGAGGGGGCGGTTTTATTTTGAAACCGGCGCGGCACGTGCCGCGCCGCCAGGGGGAAAAACGGAGGGGCGGGGGTCTCGCCCCGCGCGCCGCCTGCGCGCCCAGCGCGCCGCCGCGCCGCCTCAGCGCACCGCCGCGCGCCGCGCGCGCCGCCGGTCGAACCGGCCGGGCCGGTTCGGGCCGGGTCGGCCCGGACCCCTTCCTTCTCGAACCAGAACAGTTATTTGCCCGTAACATGAGCTACGGGCCTCCGAATGACGAACCGTCTGCGGCTACGCGATCCTTGGATCGAAACGGTCGTTTCGGTTTAACTCACTCAAAGTTTCGGATTACTTTGGGTTCGGCCGGATTGGTTCGTTCACGAAACCAACCGGGCCCTCGGAGCGGAAACGCTCATATCTTGAGCTCCGGACGTCCGATTGACGTGCCGTCGACTTTGATGGAATCCTCTAAGTGGGACGGATCTTTTGGCTTACCCCGCTCGAGGTTTGGGTGCCGACGGAGTACGGTCGGGTTGGTTCGTACACGAAACCAACCGGACCCCTGGAACGAAAAAACCAATAACTCACAGACCGGGCGTCCGATTGACGCGCCGTCTGTTGCGATAACTTCCTCTTGATGAGACTGAACATTTGACATACTCCGCCCGAGTTTTGGATACAGATAGTAGTGGCCGGGTTGGATCGCACCCGAAATCCAACCGGGCCCTTGGAACGGAAAAGCTGTTATCTTTCAGACAGGACGTCCGTTTGACGAACCGTCAGCGGCGTTGGTGATTACGTTGAGTAACGGTCCCTTTGAGAATACCCTACGGAAGTTCAGGGTATAGTTGTGATACGGTCGGGATTGGTTCACTCACGAAACCAACCGGGCCCCTGGGACGAAAAGGCTAATAACTCACAGACCGGGCGTCCGATCGACGCGCCGTCTGTTGCGTTGTGACCCCTGTGACGATACGGTCCTTTGAGATACTTCTTTGCGGGACTTGTGATACTTGGAGTATCGACCAGTAGCTCGTGGAGCGGACCCTCCCGGAGACGAGCGTGCAGAGTACGGAGACCGTGTAGCCGGCTGAGACCTGACGACTGCTTGACCGACTCGACTTGGAGTGAGTCGACTAGCCCAGTGGACGGAGCGCCCGATATTTGGCGGCAGACCCACGGCGGACGGAGCACCTGGTAGTTGGTAGCAAACCCGCGGTACTCGACAGGAGGAGTACCTCAATAGGCTATTTGGGCGAGCGCCCGGTATTTGGCGACAGACCCTCAGCGGACGGAGCGCCAGGTAGTTGGCCGCAAAACCGCAGTACTCGACAGGAGGAGTACCTCAGCAGTCATAGGTTAGTGAGCAGTACCTCGGAGTCGTGACAGGACTACTGCACACTTCAAAGACGGGGCTCTTCAGCAGCTACAGTTTCGATAATGAAAATCCTGGTTTGAGCTGAGTCATTGATATATGTGTTTCCTCATGATTGAGATGGGTCGCTTGATAACTTAGGTATATGTATGGGCATATACCTGGGTAATGGTTATCCGTTGATTTCATAAACTTGTTATAAACTGTGTGGACTTGTACTGTTATCCTATGTGGATTTACTGTTTACTCTTCTTGTGGATTGGGTTGTTCTTGGGCTCGGTGTTGGAGCCGAACGGAAATTGGTGACATAGGTATATGTATGGGCATATACCTAATCAATACTGTATGTTACTTCGTGATTGTATCCTTCATGTGGTTTATCCTTTGTGAATTTCGGGAGACCTTCGAGGGTCTCGGGGTCCCTACTGAGTATCTTATACTCACCCCTGCACGGGCTATGCCCGCACTTCGTTGTGTTGGTTGCAGACGACGGACAGCGCTGACTGCGGTTGAGGCTTTCGGAGTAGGTCGGTACCCGGAGGAGGACCACTGAGCGGGACGTGCTCGGAGCGGACAATTGGACCCGAGGAGTTGTGGAGCTATCTGTACCTACCCTTCAGGTAGGATCCGTGGTGGACGATCCAGTAGCTGAGCCATCTGTACCTACCCTTCAGGTAGGAATCGAGGAGGACGTCCCAGGAGCCACTTGTACTTTCAGTTGCTGTTTTCCCTTTCGAGTTGTACTTTACTTTACAGTTGGGCTTGTATTTCCGGTCCCTTTACTTCAGCACAGTTGTTCTAGTTTTGTGTACTTCTTTACTTCCTCTTGTTACTCTGAGGTGCTTGTTTACTTTATTAAGGCAATGCCTTCCCTTTTTACTGGGATTTTACGCCTTGGTGCTAGTCGCCAGCCCCTGGCCTATGGAAGGCGGGCTTGGGGTAGTCACGGCACGGGCCCCGAGGGCGGGTCGTGACAGGGAGTGTCAACATTATTAGTTGTATGGTGTCTTTTTTTACTTTTTAGAAAATTGATATTACATAAAAATATGTATCATATTTCTAGCTTCAATAGATTTTGAGATATTTTTAACTATTTCTGAAATAATGGATTATGAATGATTACTTTTGTAGAATCCATCCCCCTAAATTTATTTTTCTTTTATTTTTGCAAAATTCAATACTTTTTTAAATCTATGAACCTGAAACACTAGTTCAAAAAAATTATACTCATGTGAGGTACTCTCAAAATGTTTTAAAATATTATTCCTAAAATCCACAATCTCTTGAGAGAAAAATTTATTTTTTGGGAGAATGAAAACATGTGGTTTCTATCATTCAACGATTTCAATTTCATTGAATGATATTTACTTGTTTAAGATTTATGTTGGGTACCCATATTTTTAAACTAAGACACAAATTTACATTTAACATTTTTACCCCTTGAATGCATGAGTTTCTTAACTAGTTTAGGACACATTATAAGCTTATTTTTTCTAACCTTCCAAGACTATTAGTGTTTTTTAAACATATATTTCGTGTTTGAATGTGGGTGAAGTTACTTAAGAGTGTTTTATATGGGATATAATTCATTTCTTGGTTTTTTTGGGTGTGTTTTTTCATTTTGGGTATCATAGAGAGAGAGAGATAATTAGGAATGAAATATCATTTCATTGTTCAAAATTTTTATTATCCTATTCTTCATAAAAAATGTGAAATTAAAAAAAATAGAGATAAAATGTAATTCATCATAGTATAAACATATAGGAATAATTTATATCTCAAAAATTATGTAAATTAATTTTTATTCATTCACTATAATAATTTTTCATCACATCCTGTTTGAACATTTAATGAAAAAATGAAAACAAATTATGAAATAAAAAATTTGAGAATATTGATTTTATAATTAATTGTAATCACTTCATGGCTCATGCCCCATGTCACAAAAGGGGTTTTTATTGTGTTTCACATTTTTCGAGTGGAATTTAGTGATGAATTTATTTTATTTTAACAAAAATATTCATGAATTGTACATAATATTTCAACCACAACATTTCATTGTTAAATTTTATGAAAAGTTACCCTCCAACCCCATGTCAATAACATTCCTTAGAAAATACCTCATGGTTGAATTATTTTTTTATATATCATTATATATCTATATCATAATTGTGACTATAATATGGTGATATAATAAATATACATGAATGATCATAAATCTATATTTAATATCTCTTCAGTGAAGAGTGGCATAAAATTCAATGTGATGATGGTTTTGATTGGGCCATTGATAATTTTTTTTGTTGAAAGAAAATCAATGAGATGGATGAAAATGAAAGGGATTTTTTTATTATATAGGATGAATTCTAGAATTATATTTTCGAAGGTATCGTGGATGTTTTCACATTTTTTTATTATTTTTTGGGTTTGATTTGAATATTTAATGATTTTTTAGAGTGGAATTGTTTTGTGTGCAGCAGGTATGATGCTAATATTTTCAAAAAAAATAGTATTCTATAATTTAATGTTTTTAATACCACAATTATCTTATTTTATGTTAAATTTTCAGAATTTTTGGTTTTATTAGTTATTTGAGATTATTTTCTAAAATGGCTTAATATTTGATTTTTAGTGATTCTAATTTAATTTACTATTTCAACCAGAAACGTTTCTAACGTAATTGAAATTATGAAATTATTTTTTAGGATTTCAATCATATTTGGAATAATTTCATTAAAAGGGACCAAAATTCTAATCCAACAACTCGAATCCTAAAACAAACTCACAATCTGAGCCTTTGAATCTATGCATGTAATTGATCACTTTGGAATATAGGCACATATTTTTTAAAGTGCCAACCAAATTTAGATTATATTTCACATGAACAATGGTAATAGGTTTTCTATCATCTATATTTACTATGTCCATGTGAAATTTAACATCCCCCATTTTCATAAAAGTATTGTAAGTTGGAGCATTGTAAGTAGACTAGTCACTAAGGTAGAATGATTTTTTGAAGTAAATATTCCACCACTCCATCAATATGTGGGACATTATTTTGAAAATTTGTGGGTTCATATGAAAGTTAAATTATAACTACATTATAAAATAATTTTTTTTCCAAATCTGAAATTTATTGTTTCATCCCTGATGAATATTTTGGAGGTCGAATTTCGAGGGAAATCTATCCACCCTTCTTTTTATAAATGTGTATATCATATTTATTTAAAAAATATAAACATTTTTTGGGGAATATGTGGGATTCAAGATTATTAAATAGTTCTTTATATTTTTAATATATATTATTGAGATATATTACTCATATTTTCTTTCATTCTTTTCTATTTTTTGTTCCCCCAGGATAATTATTATATCTTATTGTTTGCAGAGAAATAGCCCTCATTGATATTTATGGGGGGAGGTGGTGGTGTCATGAGTTTATTTTTATTTAATGACTTCTCATGTTTTACAATAATATTTTGGTAGTGTCTAAACTTGTTATAGTGTGTTACCTCCTACCTTCTCTAATACAGTCGTTTCCACCTCATTCACTCTTTTTGTTTCTCATTGATATCTATGTAATTTAAATGGTGGAGTTTGTATTATTTGTTTACGTGTATGCGATTATATAGAGATTAAAAGTTATCACTATAGGTTAATAAAAATTTAATTATAGGGTTTATAGTAATAGGTCTTGATCATTGTATTGAATAAAATAATGAAACATATATTTTGAATATCAAATATAACAGGATTATTAACCACAAAGATAAATTATTTTCATCAGCTAAGTGATTTAGGTTTTATAAGTTTTTACGTTAATTATTTATAGTTTAATATTAAATATATATTTCACCCCCCTCCCCTCTTTATATAAGATAGTTTTATATTAGTTACATTATAAAAGGGATAATAAAAATTCATTATATTCTTATTGGCCTCCATGAGATCGACCTTGGGTTGTGCTACTATATTGCATTCTAAGGAAAATTATAATTTAATTGAATAGAGTTTTTTATAAGAAAAAATTTCATCAATGTGGAACTGTTTCCTTGTATTCCATTCACATTCTCAAAACTTATTCAAAAAAACAAAAAGCAAATCATAAATTTCACAAATAAAAAAGATGAATAATTTCATTGAATATCATTATATCATTTGGTCAAGATAAATTATTATGATTATTACATTAACTATTTACTTTTTTTATTGATTTTTTTTGTGATCATGTAATGTAATATACATTGTTGATTCAAATTCATCAAAGTACGTTGGAAATTCAAGTGAATTTCTTGATTCGGGAAGAAACAATTAAGAAAATTAGATCAATGTCTATCATCATTGATGAATTTAATGTTTTATGGAAGGAAAAAAATCCATGATAATATAAATAAAATGAAATTCATGTTCCTAAATTATTTTAATAATACATTTATGTTGTTTAATAAATGCATGAATATCCACTACCCTCTCAAGCACATGAAATCCCAACATCTCTGCTTAAGGATAAAGAGTTTAAGGCTGGATGATTTTAGGTATATTTAATTTATGAAAATTAATTTTATTCAATAATTAGTAATTTTTAAATAAAAAATTATATACCATATGCTTATTTTATAGATTCATTACCATTAATATAGTCCCTAGTTAATGTAGATGGATAATTTTTCTGTGTTGTTGAGTTAATGGAGCATACAGTACAATTGTACACTAGTTTATATGAGGATAATGGCACAGAAAAAGAAATAATTATTGAATTGTTTTCTAAACCCAAACTAGAAGGCACAAAAAATAATTTTCTATTATCTTCACTACTATTTTAATCCACTCCTATAAAAATTAACTTCCAACATTTTTATGTTCTTTTTCCTCTCCCTATGCACCTCAACTACTCTCTTTCTTATCTTCTGGTGATTGGGGCTATTTTTATTTTATTTGGGGTTCCTCACTCTTGGAATACAGTCATGGATATTGGGAGAAATCACATCCTTTGTTTTATGAGAATCAAACCACACCCACATTCATATTGATGTTTACTAGATACAATGTTCTGACTAGGGACTGTAAAAACCTAGCACCCACATAGGGGTCTAAACTATGTTTTTTATCCACTTTAACTTTAACCATAATTTTATTCATTTTTAATATGACTTTTTTTATTACTATTACTATGTGGAAGTATCTAGGTGACTAACTCAAGGGTGTTTTTTGAAAATAAACTCAATTGGTTTATTTCCTTCTCTTTTTATTTTTTTCCCTTCCATTTTTATTTGGGGGAGCTAAAATGAAGTGTATAAAAATATATTTTTGGGTGGATTTACAACCTATTCAATTTTTATGTTGGTTTTTAAAAAAATTTATTTTCGAGGAACATTATTATTTAAATTAATATCTATATAATTTTTTACATGGATATTGGTATTGATATATCTAACATGGTTTTTGAAATAATGGATTTTAAATTTTTTTATGAGCATTCTTTTTCCTTGAATTTTATTTTTAATTAGTTTTATGTGTTATATTGATTTTCTAAATACATTCCCATAAAACATGGCTTCATACTAATTTTCTAGTACTATGATATATTTTGTAGCATTTTAAAAAAAATCGTTCTAATACCCACACTCTCGTAAGAGGAACATGGATTTTGTGTGAGAATAATGACTTTAGGTTTTTCTCTTTCAAACCTTTAGAGTTCCTGGAATTTTATTGACATGATTTAAAAATTTAATTGGATATATACATTTTCAATGGTCACATTCCTTTATATTTATACTATGCAGACCCTATAATCCATTAATTGTTTCATATTATTCATCCACATTATATGCCGATTTATCATTACCTACCTACACTCTTAGTATATTTTAATGGATATTTCAAGTTGGACAAAGAGGGAAGATATTATTGTGTATTTTTCTATGGTATATAATTTATATTAGAGTAATGTGATATTTTTTTAATCATTTTTGGTAATTTATAGAAATAAAATTATGAATGAGTAATCATTTCATTCTTCTTTTTTTTGCATCATCTAGCTCTCCTTAAAAAATGAAAAAAAAATTGAAAAAAATTAAAAATTAAAAAATTAAAAATTAACATTAATTTTCAATTATGATTAATTTTATGGATCTTGTACCTCAAAAAATTATGGTAATTAATTACAATTCATTTATTGTACTCAATTGTAATCTTACCCACAATCAAAAAAATAAAAAAAATAAAAAACAAAAAAAAATCAACATAAATGGAAGGAAAATAAGATAACTTTGAGGAAATAATTTATTGTAATCACTAAATGGACCACATACCATTTCAAGAAGTGGTGGTGGTTTGTTTCAAAATTTCATCGAGCATTTTTTGAGTAATTTATTAAAATTTCACTTGAATATTAAATAATTATTTGTTAAATTTCAGACACCTCTTTTCGGCATTAAATTATTAGATTTGTTTCCCACCAACACTAAGACATTGAAATTCCCAAGAAAATGCATTTGTATTGAATAAAGTTTTATGTATCATTCTATGAATAGATAATAATTATTAAATTTTGATGGTGATATAAGAAATTTATAAGTATGATCATAACAAAAGATTTAATCACTATTGAGTGAAGAGTAACATTACATTCAATGTGAGGTAGGATTTAATTGGTCCATGGATAGATTTTTGATGCTGAATAGATTTATATTTGTGGGTTAAAAATGAAAGGGAATTTATTTTATATAGAAGACATGATAAAATCATATATTTTATAAGATCATGGATTTTTTCTTATTTTTAACACATGTGTTTATTTTGATTCAAATATGTTTTCTATTTCCCATGAGTGAAATGGTTGAGTGTATGAGTATAATGTTCCAAACCATCCGAACAATTAATTTTTCTGTAAATCTAGTGGTAGAGGTGATTTAAGAATTTCCAAAGGGGTTGGGTGAAGTAAGGGAAAGGTTTTGAATTGTTTTGGGGGTAATAGGGGTGCTTCAGAGGACGATGGAAGTTCATAGTGGTAGACCACAAATGGTATATCTCTAGTAGTATATCACTAATTGAAGATCATCTTGGTGGTAGATCACCAATGGTAGATCTATAAATATATGTCACCAATGGTGTAATATCTTAGTTGTAGATCTCTAAAACTAGACTAATGAACTCATATTGGATCACTGAACTTTTGGTAGATGATTGAGATGGAGTTATATCACTAAACTAGTGGTAGATCCCTAGTGGTTGATAATTGAATTGGTGGTAGATCACTGAATTGATGGTAGATCATAGAAACTAATGGAATATCTCCTATGTAGTGGTAGATCACTGAACTGGTGGGAGTTTACGAAACTTTCAATAGATTTCCAATTAAATATATTTTAACAAGTGTAAGATCCCTAAATTGGTGGTAGATCACATAACAGGAAGTGTACCACTGAAATGTAAGTACATAAGTAAAAAATATAACATTGAATTGATGATAGATCACTAAAATTGTGTTATATCAATGAAATGGTGGTATATCACTGAATATGATGAACATCAATAAAGTAGAAATATATTCAAATGATAGATCATTGGTGGTATATCTACAGTGAATCTATTTTTTCCCATAATATCCATTTTTTCAATTTTGTTGATTTTTTGGAAGGAAAATGTTTTAATTCTTTAATTAATGGATTATAAATCCATTTTAAGGTAATAAATTATTTTTTCTAATTAATAAACCTCTAGAGATTCTGTAAATGGTTATAATATAGGGATATGTGAGATCTTCCTTTAATGGTTAACTAAACCATAACAAAACAAAATGTTTTCTGATGTGATATTTCAAATATGAAGATCCTTCTATTATTCATTCCAGATTTATTTCTCTTGAGATATGAGGTTCCCAACCCTTCTATAAATGGTTTTATGTAACTTTTTAAATTATTTTGTTTCATGTTACCTTTATATGGGTCCATTTGGTGTGTGTATCCCATTTTTTTGTTTAACCAATTTAGTGTAAAGCATCTTTTTTCCAAGTAATATTTTTCCCTTCATTTTTCGTAATGTGTGTCATGAATATGGGTTTATTATTTTTATCCATTGTTCATATGGTTGAGTGTAGGTTAAGGAATATAAATAAACAGGTTTAAATTAAATTTAATAGGGTAGGGGGATGATTAGTATGATGTTATGGATTTGTTGTTAGATTTTTATTGTTTTCAATTGTATATGATAAATTTTCCAAAAAAAATAGTGGTTATTGTAGGTCCCTACATGTGATGATATGTTGTGAATTTTGGGATTCAAGTTCTATGATTGTTGATGACACAAAAATTTCATTATTTAATCACATATACCTAGTTAATGAATTATATTCCGTAGCATCTTATGGATTATGTGATGTTTCTATTAACAAATTAATAAAATTATATGAAATGCCTTGTAACTTATCTTAAAAATTAAACACATACAGTGTGGGATGTGATTGTGAAATATTTTTTATTGTGTCTTGGTTTTGATAGACTGATTCATTGGTAGTATATATGTTTTTATGTGTATGAAGTATGGTTGTGATGGTGGTTGTGGTTTCATAATACAACTGGTCATTGGTATTGGATGTTATATTATTGTTATGTGAATGTTGGGGTGTTTATTGTTGTAATATGATGTGTTATGCTACTATCCGAAGTAGAAATTCAATTTAGTGAATGATAATGATTTTAAATATTCATGTTTAGTGAATTAATTAACAGTAGTTTGTGGGTTTTAAATAGTTAACGTTCATATATAATGTAATGGGCTAGAAATACGAAAAGATTGGCATGTACTAATAAATAGTGTTGGTAATGGAATATATTGAAAATGGATTAACAAAAATGAATGAAGGGAATATGAATTGTGGATTATGGATTATTGGGTGGTGTTGTGCCTTTAGATGTTTTAGTGGATGTTTTTGTGGTTGTGACATGATGTGGTGATGTTGTGATATTGTTAGTACATCAGTTGTGAACCCATAGGATTGGGATTGTGTGTTGGATATTATATTTGTATACAATTTTATAGTTTATGTGATTTATATAAATTCCTTACCCATTTTGAGCATCGTGTGATGCCACCCATATATAAACATATATGTGGTTTTTTTCTAATATCCCAATGGGGGATGACTGACTAGATACTTTCTCTCCCCCACTAACTCTTATAGGTGATGGTGATATGAAGGTTTTATGATGACCATAGTCAAAATTCCCACTATCTAGACATTATGTGATATGATGTTATGGATTAGGTGTATTCAAACATTGAATGATGATATGGATTGTGGTTGGGTCATTCATGGTATGAGGGGGAACAAAGATGATGTCCTTTATGTTCTTGATACCCTACAATAATGGTTATAAGATGTGATGTAATGTGATTTCCTATGTTTCTCCAAGTGAGATGTGATGAAATGTGATGAACCATGTGCCTACAGGTAGGATATGATGTGATTTATTATAATTTTTTAAGTCTGAGTTGAGTGGTAGGACAAACATTGTTAGGTTTTGATAATGGAAAATCATTAGCAAAGAGGTGTTGGTTACCCTTTATCGATATGCTTCATATTATATTAATATACATAGATGTTCTATTTGGTGGGTGATTTATTTTTATGATGGAATTGGATATTATACATGTATAGGTTCTATTTAGTTCTATTGTTTTCCCACACTATTTCGAATCGGGGCTTTAACAGCACCTGTAAATGGTTTTATATGTGCTTAAAAAGTGTTGACATAGCGAGCGATGTTAAAAGGGTGTTCTTTTACAATTCTTAAAAAATAATTGCTAAAAGAATCCTTTAATAGCTCTAAAAACAATATTAAAGGAACCCTTTATTAGATCTTTTTTTATCACTGTTAAAGGGTGATTTTAAAATTTCATTTTTTAGCACTATTGAAGGGTGCCTTTTACAATAATTTTTTATCACTCTTAAAGGGTTCTATTAACTGCACTTTTTTTAGCGTAGTTAAAGGCTGTCTTTTAAGAGTTCTTAAATAGTGCTGTTAAAAATTATGGGATAAAAATAATTTTTCATGGACCCCCCCCCCCCCCACGGACACCCTTCCCAGCTGTCAAAACCCCCTTTCTTAGTAATTTACAATACCCATCTTCTATCATGAACCTTGCCTCCTTTTCTCAGCACTAGAAGGCTACACTGGATAATTTTGTGTGCCTGGATTTGATACCAGGACCTCCCTTATGTGAATGAATTCTCCTTTCCACTACATCATGAATATTTTTTTTGTATATTTTAGGACTTCTATATTTATTTTTATATATTTTGAAATTTGTGATATATATATACACAATTATATTTATTTAAATATATTATAAATAAATATTAATTTATATATATTAGAATATAAATATGTGTGTGTGACTTTATTTATTAATAAACACAAATATGTATATAAAAAATTTATATATACAAATGAAAGCATTTTAATAAGGTAAAAAAAATCGATAATCTTGTTACTTTATAAAAAATGAAAAATAAATACATAATTTCTCTATTTATAAATAAATATCTACATTGATGTGTTGATGTATGAATTTTTACTAGTTATTTTCTGTATGTAAATATAAAAACATATTAATATAATTAATTTAAAAAAACTACATTATCAAAAATGATAATATTTCAGAACGATAATATTAATATAAATATAATACCAAGAAATAAATTCAGTCCCCATAGAAAATGGGCATATTGTTTCCCTTTAATGAATATGAAATTCCATCAAATGTTAAAAAATTGGGGTGCCTAACTAAACCTCAGTTTTAGAGGCCTTTTGAGCCTTTTGGGATGCCAAAATCCTGATAGAGGTTTACCTATGTCACTATGGTCATATATCTCATCACAAGATTCATTTTGATATATACTAAAGATCAAGTAAACACTCAAATAAATAATTATGGTCGTTTAAATTTTGTGTTACATTTTTAACTTATTTTAGATCTTTTAATAATGTTTCAATTGTTTTATCTTCTAATTAATATTAGATGACTGTTAATCAATGATAATTTAAAAATTACTGAATAAAATTATTTTTAAAAATATTTTATAACCTATCTTCACTAAATATATTTATATTAAGTGTGGATGCCTATTTAACTTATATAAAACCTATTTTAAACATATATATTATATTTATAGAAACAAAAAAAATATTTATATATTAAAAAATCTTTTTAATGAAATATACTATTTTTAAAATATAATTTATATTAGCGCTAATAAAAAGTGCTGATAAAGACCCCCTATCACCCCTGGAAAAAAAACATAGATAAATTGGGGTCTTAATTACTTTTTTTAAACACTGTTTATGGGTTATCTTTATTGGTGATTTTTCTGGTGCTAATAAAGGTGTTTTTATAACAATTTTAGGTGGCCCTTTTAAATCCCTAGTGCTGGATAAAACCAGTTTTGTAGTAGTGTCACAGGTTCTTTAGTATTATATTTAAACATGTACACGAGATAAATTGGATTTCTGATTATGTATACCTATATTATCACCGAAAATATATAAACAACCATCATCTTCCTAAGAAGATGACATTTTCCATGCAATATTTTACTAGATTGAATAATTAGATAGTTAATGTGCTATTTCTTTATCTATACATTTAGGTGTTTAGCCTTGAGAATTTTATCTGTATCAATTGGAATTATACCTTTATTTTAGGATGGCGTTTTTCTTCCTTTTATATTATGTCATCAAGTTTCTTATGGTCGAATCATCTAATATTCTGATTCTATTTAGATTATAGAGGGTAATGCCAAAAATACATGATATTTTTATTCCATTAGTGCTAGTCACCATCCCAAGGCCTACTGGAGGTGGGACTCAGGGGTTCATTATCTCTTTCCCCTTATTTTGTTACCATTGGAGGGAGGGTCCATAAAACAATGATATTATTAGTGATGGTTTTGAGATAGTATAGATTTAATGCTAAGTATAATGTGGACATGGGTTGGTATGTATGTAGTGTTAGATGACCTAAGTGTGTTACATCAAATAGGGAGACCAACTAAGACATGAAATTTTTGGTGCCCCCCTATGATCTATTTGATGGACTATTAAATTTTTTAACAACCAAGTGAGGTGGACTTTCAGGAAGGGTAGGGACCTATTATAGGTGCTTTCATTAAGATAATGCGTGTTTGTATTTTAATTTTATTGTTCTAGGAAGTTGAAAATTAATAATGTGAATTAAACTGTTTTTTAATCATCCAATAATGAATAGTTTGTTCCCCTTGTTTTAATGAATGGCTTATGGTTAACATCTGCATTTGTATGAGACAATGGAGGTTTAGTAGGATGACCTATTTGATCATTGGAGAGTAGTTATGATTAAGAATGGTGATTAGTGGAAGAGGACTGTATAATCTTTTCAGATGAAGTATTTAGGGAAGTATTAGGGGGGATTTTTTGATACAAAGAAAGATAGTGTTATAGAGGATATAGAGACCACATTTAGTTTGATTCAGTCCCTAATGTAGTACTCCGTCCACTTGGATGTTAGTCAAGTATGTGGAGTTCTTTATTAGCAGTGGAAGTTGTACCTTAGTGACAAAAAGGAAGATTTTTTAAGGTTATTATTTCAGAATGAGTTCCAAATAGAGTTTCATTCATCTACCATGAAGTCTATGAATATGAATTATCTACTCTCCCCTAGTATGGGAGTATATCTATGCAGGAACATGGGATCGTGTTCATGGAAATTCTATGTGTTGCCTCTAGTTTTTTCTAGTTGATGAGTCTCATGTGAGACATCATATAGAGGAACTATACCCTTTAATTCATTATATTGTTACTCTTTTTTCATTTCCATTTTATCTCGGGATTTAGTTGAAGGTGTAGGTGATTGAGTGGATGCACTTGTGAGGATGTTTACAATGATAGGGGAACTAATAGGGTTCGTCATGAATTAGAGTTGTTAATGGTAGGGATTTGGTTCCATGGACTTCATGTTTTCAACTAGTAGGGAGTTGACCTCAGTAGTTTCCCTTCTCCCCATCTAGGAACACTATTTTTTAGGATCTTTCTTGGGACTTCACACTAATGTGTTTTGTCTGTGGGTTTTGTGGACATCATTGACAACAGTGGTAAATGGTAATTAGAATCTTGATGTTTCAATGTTCATAGAAGAAATGAATGATATTGACTCTGATGGGTATTTGTTTATTATTTATCTATTACTATTATTTTATAATTTTAGTAAAATTTTAAGCTGTAGTTTTTGAATATTTTATAGACAGTTTAGACTATGTACATAAATATTACGAATGAGATATTATACTTATGTTTGAAAATTTTCACTAAGGGAAGTAATCTTACACAATAAGAATTAACTCTAATTTACTATAATGGAATATTTTGTTTACACATTATGATTCAATGATTTCACTTTTATGGTATGAAATTGCACTCGGAAAACTATTTTTTGGTTTTGAAATTTTACTCTCATGTATTGGAAATTTTGAAAATTGTAGGACTCTTGTGGATAAAATTAATGTTTGAAAAAATTCTTAAATATTCGATTTATATAATGTATTGAATATTATTTTCTAAGAGATAATGTGTACATGTGAGATCTATAGTGAATAAATAAAACCACATATTAATTTAATTTAAGTAGAGTTGGTATTTTTCAAAATCAAATACTCTTGAACATTATTGAGTTGAAAATTATATTATGTGTTAGACTACTACATTTCAAGAAATTATTTTTATATTATCATATACTACTATTTTTTATTGCTAATAAGTCAAGGTTTTAAAAATATATCTCTTATATCTCTTATGTATTTGTATGAACTATATTTTTGAAAAATATATCATAATGAAATACATTGTTAGTTGAAAATATCATTCGGTGGCCAAGATTTTGTAAAAATAAATCATTCCCTATATACCTGAACTTATCAAATGGATGATATATCAGGAGGTTGAAATTTAAATTTGAATCTAAATATATCAAGAATGTGTTTTTCAAAACATTAAATAAATTATTCAAATGTACAAATGTCGATTATTGTGGATATTATTTCAAATATTTTAAATGAATATTGTAAATCTAAAAAACATTAGTCAAATATAAAGTAGTTCATTATTTCAATATATATTTTTTGGAATGTTTATTTAGTATTTACGAATGATAATAAGACATGTGTGGTCATTGATATAATCATGGGTAATGTGATTATTAATTTATATTCTAATTATTCTAATGGTTTTAATATGTGTAGCTAATTGAGATTCATAAAAACGGATGTCGAGGATATATCATAAAAATAAGTATGTGATCTACAAAAAGTAGATACATGAAATATATAAAAAGGATTCTAGAGTCATATTGTATTTCACATTCACTACTATATTTATACTTTGATAGTTATCAAGGCTACATCATACTAGATTAATTGTTCAAAGTCAATAAAATATTCTAAAAGTATTATATTCTATCAATCATATAATGATTTCACTGATATTTGTGGAATGTTTATTATTCTGTATGTTGAACTATATTTTTTTCATTCCATTAACTTACAAATTCATGCTTTGCATTTATAGAACCTCCGAAAAGGCCTGATTCTATAATTAGTTAGTGATTCCCCAATAAAATTTAGGTTCTTTTGTGGTTGGGGTTCTACTGGAAAAGGTTGGTTGTAATATATTTGTGACTCTCCATAAAATACTGTTTTTTTGTGTGTACCAAACCTATCAAAGAGTATACGTGTGTATATAGTAAACATGTGAAATTTTTTATTTGAAGTACTAAAAAATATATAATTTATTTATTTATTGTTTTAATTTTTTTTTAAATCAAATCAATTAAACTGCCCCACATCTTAACACTTGTCTATCCCAATATATGATCCTATATTAATTATCTGGGAATCGAATCATTTCGTTATACATTTAGTTATAACCACTTTATACACATAATATTCTAAGGTAAATGTCATATTGGATGGCGGGTCAAGGTTAAAATAATAGTTGGATTATTCATAGTCAACACTTTATTTACGTATAATGATTATGGTTAATAGAATCCTAGGATGTAAGTATACCTAAAGTATAAATTCATTAAATGATTCACCACAAATGTAAAACAACACAAACTCTGATAAATATATCCTAATACCCTTCCTAGTTATAATACAACTACGTATGGTCTAAAATATAAAATAATAAATATTATTAATAGTACTATCTTGAGAAACATTTTTAGGTCATTATCTATATATAAAACTACTCACACTATTTGTATAATTCAATTACTTATTCATCATGGTATAGAAAAATTGAAGTTAAATATTCTAGAAATACTACATGATATGTACCAAAACATAAAAATGGGAGAAAATAAGAAAATCAATCAAATAGTATAAACATTCACAAACATTATGAATATAATAATATCACTTGGGGAATAATTGGAAAATAATTATATAGTTTAAAGAGTTCTCATATCAAATCCAAATAAGTTTCATTCTAACAAGTTTTACATTGATGAAATAAAAAACATCAGGGATTTCAAACATTCTGAACCAGTCAGTTCACATCTGTAATGATAGCTAGTGTTAAAGAGTATATATAAATAATATACAACTATAAAGAAATGTGTAGAATAAAAATTTTTAAATGGTGTTTGATATGACTTATTTGATTCAGATATATAAGATATTGAAAAAATTCATTTTCTCAACGTCATAAGGGAGTATATAATGATATGAAAATAATTAAACCTTCGAAAATATGATTTATAAAATGCTTTATAATATATGAACATAAATGGAATAAAAAGGTAGTTCTAACCCTAACTATAACACATAATATCTCACATGTTATGAGCATATAAATAAATGGAACATCCAAAAATTACAATCCATTATTAAAGTATAAATTGATGGAAAAAAGATTAATAATAAAAAGAATGTAAATTGGTAATAAGGTTGATTTTTGTTGAAGAATATAATTCAAGTAAATAATCTATAACCAAGAAAGAATATCATAACGTGCATTTCATAGAAACTATGAATTTGGTTAGATAATATGGTTTTGATTATGATTTTGATTCTAATGATGATTTTTTATTGAAAAATCTAGGATTTTTTAGATAAATAGAAATATTAGAAATTTCGAATATATATTATTAAAATATTGTATTATTATAAGGACTCAAAGAATGAGAAGAGAATGTTTTTAAATAAAACATGGTTTTATCTCAATAAAAAATGAATATGAAGAAAACTTCTTCTAGATTCAATGAAAATTTAATAATGATTTATAGGTTGTTCAGATTCTGAATGAATATTTTAAAAAGGTAATTTGGAATTTGTTTGAAATATTAAAAACAAAATTCAAGTAATATATAATTTTAAATTGAATATTTCAATTAAAAATTATTAAAATAAACAAAATTAGTGTTTCTAACAATTATAAACTACCACTGATGTATATAGTTTTTTATAAAAAGTGTGAAAAGGAGTGGCACTCCTTCTATTTTATTCAAATTCATTATGCTCAGACACTATTCCAATGAATTCTATATTAGATATGCATAATATCAAGGACACAATATGGAATATATTTTTAAATTATTATTATGTATAATTTCTGTAAATAATTGTTTAAAATTTATATGGGTATTAAAAATGCTATGTTATTCCTATTAAACTAGATTTTTCATTGGTGATAAAACTATCCATGATTTGATATTTCAGGAATGGTTCCATGGAATTTACAATGAGGGAATATGTTATATTGATTTTATGTACACTAGAAATATAACTAGATACCCATAAAAATAAACATCATAGAATATATTTGATTGTAGCTTGGTCGCTTTTGAATAAATTTTCAAATTAATGGTAAAATGTTTTAGTGACATTCACTTAACAAATTATTCCCTTATTAGTAATGTTCTATATTTTGATGTTTTATAATATAACATGATTATTAGTTCAAAATTATTTTCTAATGAAATTTATTATACCTTTGGGAGTGAAAAATTCTTATCTTTCAAATATTTTAATGTATTATTTCATGTTGAAGTCAAGGGGAATATTTATTCTATTGAAAATTATGTAATAAAATATCAACATTTAGTATCATTAAACATTAACTATAAAATAGTGTTACATGGAATATGAGGTTTGATCATTTAAATTTCAGGTCTCCACATAATATTTAAATTCATTAAATGGAATTTCCACAATAGAAACTTAAGGCAGATAGGTATCATTGTTATGATGCATGGTTGATGAAATAATTGGACAAGGAGTAATTTTGGTTGGTCAGGAATGTAAATACCAGAAAACCACCCTATAGGTTACACCTTCATTTATTTAGACCAACTAAAACTAGCATCCTTAGAATAATGAAATATTAATTCTTTATTGTGGACTACTAAATTATATTTTCTTGTGAATATTTTCTAGCACATATGTTTTATATTTATCTATGTTTGGTTCTGATTACAACTTTGTTTAAAATGTGAACTTTTTATTGGGTTTTTCTATTCAATTGATTGAGAAGGGGAAGTTCACAATTTATAAATTGATGAATTTTGTGAAAAAAATATTATTTTTATCTTAACCTTTCTTCCCCTTGTAATCCATCTACTAATGTATTGCTATAATGGAATCATGTGACACATCATAAAATGAAAATAGTTTTCATGACATGACCCAACAAGGATCAAGCAGCAACAACCCCAATTCTCCCTCTATAGACTAGGGGCTAGAGTCGAGAATCAAAAGGAATATCTAACATGGGTGAAATTTTATTAATGTGCATGCTAGACCACACCCAATGATCTCAATGATAAAGTGAAAAGGTATAAAATAAAATATGATACATCTACATTAATGACTATTAATGTCAAACATATAGTTAATAAAAAATTCATTGCACTATAAACTAGATAGTAAGGGGGAAATACATGCCCAACCAGATAGATTACCAAACCGAATAATCTAGAAAAATATATTCTAAGAGATTCTAGCTCTGAATCTCTTGGATTCAACCACCATATATTGAAAAATTCACCAGGTATCCCTAATATTTTCTGTAATCACTGTTGACCTATCCATCAACTTTATAAGATACGATTCATGTGGGAAAATCCTATGTAGGGGTGAGTGTATACATACCCAGTAGGATACCCAAAAATTTAAAGGGGGTATTAAAAGTCACAATAAGAATAGATAGCTCAACACAGAGTTGTAGATTACAAAATCTAATAACATGGATACATATATACATATATATTTTCAAACCAAATTATCCCAAATGAGAGAGAAAGGGGATCTCCATGTCACATTTTATCCCAGGTAAGAGTGCCAACAGTTCCAATAGTCAATCATTTAAGACCAGCATCTCATGTGTCAATAGAAGGAGATAACAATGTGGAGGGCACAAGACTTTCCATTGTGTCGCACAATAGAGTAGTAAAACATCCAAGCATAATAATCATTCCCTAGTGTGTTAGGGGTTATACCACTATGTGTTGGGTACCTATTCCAAATATGATAGGGTTTACAACTTAGTTGATAGAGGACTAGTTACCTAATTACATTGGGGATACCACTTAAAAGATTGTGGACTCATGCCCTAGTACATCAAGGGGTATGTCTAATTGGATAGAATACCCACAACCTAATTCCATTGGGGGTACCACTCACAAGAGAGAGGACATGCACCATTATTTTTAGGAAGGTACCATTTAGTAGTCAGAGTTCCTCCACCCTAATGCCATAAGGTGGTACTACTCAGAAGATAGAGGAACCACTCCCTAATTCAATAGTATGGAACCACTAAGTAGATAGAGTACATAAACCCTAATTCCATAGGGGTGTACCACATAGTAGACAGTTAAAAAAAGACCCATACCTTTCCCACCAGGATGGTTCCATTATGATCACTCTGGAGATCCTGTATTATCATTTCCATCATCAAGCATCGTATAAATATTCATGACAACCATAATATCTCTCATTATATCATGAAATTTACTACATAATACACAATAATGTTCTACGCAAGAAAAAACTCAATATAGGTTACTCACATGAAAAAATATAAGTCCAAATTAAAGGGATATGAGAGGTTGATGGTTCCTTAGAAAGGAAAAAGGGGTAAATGATGTGTAAGGGGACCCACATGGAATGTGGTCCCACTTATCTTACTAGAAGTTCCCCTGATGTTATATGGATCACTAACCATGTATAACAACACAACATGCTGGTGGACTACATGGAGTGCCTCAACCACTTGGGGCCTTTCCCATGCTTGTGGTCATTTCCATGTAAAACTACCTATGGATATGTTATTCGATACATGTTGTGTCATTTTAAATAGGGTCCTACCCATGTCCTTTTTCATATCCATATAAATTTGTGCATGAAATGTGTATGTTTGTGTTATCCTACAAAGGGACCTAGCTATATTCTCTACCTCATAGCATGTCAACCTAGATAGGGATATATGGTGTGTCTTATCAAAGTGTCTCTTCATCCTCTATATTTTTAAAACCCTAGCATTGTGGAAAAATAGTAACTACAAGAAATGTGTTATTTGAACTACATGGTGTATAGTTACGATTTAAAAAAAATATAGATCTTCCCTTACATTCCATATCGTCCTCCCCCACATCGATCCATGCTGATGCCTCACATAAAATCAAATGGGAAGCCCTAGACTGCCATTTCTAGCAATCTGTTGGCCGGAAAATGCATTTTCAATTCATCTGTGTCTTCTATGTACACCCCACACCCATAACACACTTCTTCCATCTCTGATTTGGATACCATATCAATAAATAATCCCCCAAAACCCTGAATATAACATATATATTTCCTTGATCACCGATCAACTTATCTCACATGAAAAAATTCTGAATTTGGTTGTCTGATCAAGGTTTTTCCATCCTGGTAATGTCGAATTGCATCCTCATGGTACAATGAAGACTATCGTAAAGAATTATTGGGTGAAATACATCAAAAAAGTTTTAATGTAGTTTTTCAAGAGTTCATGGAAATTGAATTCAAATTTGGATTCCTAGGGTGAGAAAAATGAATAAACAATTTAATATCAGTACACGGGTGCATGTAATGAATCAATTCAACCCCAGATCATAGATGTAATCTCATCATTATCAAAAATTTAATCAATAAGTGAATAATCCTCAAATTGACAAGCCATGTGTAGTTTTGGATCATTCTTTAATGAATAATGATCTATCTAATGATGAAGATGGGTTGTTATGTTCACAGTATCTCGATCTTCCTGGATCTGGAGTCTCATCGTCATTTGACTCTAATTACCCAAAAAAGGTGGTAGAATAAACCTTTAAATAGTCATAAAGTTATGTGAAAACCCCAATAAATGATTCCATAATGGAATATTTATATAAAAAACTACTTTGTATAATTAAATTAAAATATTGAAAAAAATTATTTAATTTAATTTATACAAAACCCACCATCGGTACTGATAACCGAATGGCCTATACTGACCAATGTTATGTCATGTGTAGGGATAAACTCATATTTTAGACTAATATGTTGTCATAGATTTTTAATAAAACATTCCATTGAACATTAATCCCATTTTCAATAATAAACATTGTGTGTGTAATATAATATAAATTTAATATTTTTATAAAATTAAAATAGGGCACACCATGCCTCAAAATCAGAAAGTCTCTAATTTCCTCACTGTAAAAGTATTTTTAGATACATTCCAAATTCCTTAAATTTAAAAATATGGTCTCTATATTATTCTATCCATTAATAATTTTTTCCTCAAAAAGGAAATCTAAACATGTAGCTCAGGATACTGAGCATGTATCTCACTCTCCCACTCTTAGGAGATCTCTTACAAGATCATGTGCTACCACAACACATTAACCAATAGAATGGTCCGTCCTCATTGAGTCCTCTCTTACCAATCATCGATCACCACCGTGTGCTCCAAAAAAGTGGATCGATGATTAATGTTCATCTCTCCCTAGTTAATAATGTTCATTGGTTCTTGAATGTTTCTCCTCATCTGGAATTCAAGGAAAACATCTCACACCTACTTCAAGTGTGGGGGTAGGTCAAGGTGGTAACCGAACTCTCCAATCCTTCGCAATGTGGTAAAAGACCCAATGAACTTCAGGAATAGCTTATCTCCTAGGAAAAATCATTGTAATCAACATCGAGTAGAGACTCAAAAGAAAACAATATCCTGCAGTTCAAAATCTAAGGGCCTATGATGTCGATCTAAAATAGATTTATACCTACCCTCCTCACCCACTCAGGGATTACTGGTCCATCTCCAATGCCGCCCGCACCACATCTAGACCAAAAAAATATGCATTGTTGGTCTTTGTCCAGCACAAGGGTGTCCCGTAGGGCCTCCCAAAAAGGCTATCGAAAGATTTTTTGAGTCAATATGGTTTTCCATATGACTTTTCCATTCCTTCTTCTTTTGAAAATCACAAACACCTTATACTTAAGAAAATATATATTTTACTTTTATAAGGAAAATTTCCTTTCCAAAAGAATTTAACTCTACCATATTTTCATTGCTCATATCAATATTGTTTCTTAAGGGTAAAAATAGGATTCATATCTAAAACCTCGGAATCAAATAATACTTAGATATGAAACATTCTGTTTTATGATCCGAATTCTAGATATGAACCCTAATGAAGTTCCATTCCGAATTATGGATATGAACTCTAATGAAGTTCCATTCCGAATTCTTGATACAAACTTTAATGAAGTTTCAATCCGAATTCTGGATACGAACTCTAATGAAGTTTCATTCTGAATTCTAGATATAAACTCTAATGAAGTTTTATTCTGAATTCTGGATAAGAACTCTCATGAAGTTCCATTCAAAATTCTAGATACGAACACTCATGTAGCTTGACTTCGAATTATTGATACGAACTCTCTTGAAGTTCGACTCAGAATTCTAGATATGGACTTTCATGAAGTTCCACTAATAATTATGGATACGAACACTCATATAGTTCGAATCTGAATTCTGACTTCGAGCTTCTATGATTTCGACTCCGAAATTCTATGAGTTTGACTCCGAACATCTACTAGTTCGACTCCAAACTCTTTAGGTTCAGGTTCTGAATTCCTACAAAAATAGAATCTGAATATCTTTTTATTAGATAATTTGAAATCAATTTTGGTTAGACTCCGAACCTTTTATTTACTTACATTCCAAAAGTTAGTTTTACTTATGATTACACTTGTTTCATTACAAAACGATGAGAAACACTTGTACAAGTCCCTCCAAAATTCAAGGAGAAATATTACCATTGGATGAGGGATCTGACCATTGGAGCTTCACCTATAAATAGGATCTCATTTGAAAAGAAGCTACAACTTTAACACAAATTTGACACAACTTGTGCTTTCATGTTGTTGAATTGATTTCTAGAGAGACAGGCTCTTAGCAATTCTCAATGCTTCGTGCAGAAAGTTTGAACTGTATGTTCAAACTTTTCTTTATGCAGACATGCTTCGTGTGACTCCAATTTTTGCTGATTACAATCGAGGGCCTCTCAGGATAGGAAGACAGAGGTCCCAACACCTTGAATTTGAGGGCTTCCAAGCTGAGGAAGACAGAGGTGCTGACTTCCTGATAGTTGATGTCTTGCGGGGATATCAAGGAAGACTCTAATCTTCGTATCGAGGGCTTACCCTGGTGTGGGTAAGAGAGACGTTATTGAATGTATAAATCAAGGGACCCTTATCCAAGGTTGTTGGATACCCTTCTCTTTGGGTTAAAAGATTTATTGTTTGTTACATGTAGTTTTACTACTTGTTTTTTCATTGCATTTTGTATTGTTAAGGAAAGTATAACTTTCTTATACTTCTTTACTTGTAATCTAATTTAGTTAGATTCTATATGATTTAAGGTATATTCTTAATCATTGTAACTTTTGTTACGTTTAATTTTTGAAATCACTATTACGAAATTTAGCAAGTGTTTAGAACTTATAGAGGTCTTGTGAATTATCTTGTTTAACATTGTTAAACATAACCATCCTAAAAATTTCCTTAGGGAAACTTTTGAAAGATAAAATTCACCCCCATCTTCTATCTGAGAATCTCATTCTAATTTTTATCCTACGTTTGGTATCACAGAGTATATCAAACTCAGAGTCATACCATCCTAACAATTGGTATCAGAGAAGGTTAACTCAAACCCTGTACCAAACTACGAATTTGTATCACATGATTTGGTTCCATCTAAATTAATCTCATGATTATATTCAGAAGTTTTTTTTATTTTTCTCAGAATTAACATTTCATATTCATATTTTTTTGAATCATAGTTTGGAAAAACTTATTTCTTTGAGGTAAAATTTTTTCTTGCTTAGAATATTTTCTCTTGTTTACAGAATTATACTTCTAAAATGTTTGTGTGCCAAATATTTTCATAAGTATGGAAGGTTTAAATTTTGTTTCTATCGATAACTTAAATCTTACTAGACCACCAATTTTTGATGGTAATGATTATGAATATTGGAGAGATCGTATGAAGACTTTCATTATGAACAATGGGGTAGATAATTTTGTTATGCTTATCGGTGGATAGAAAATTCCTGATAAGAAAGTTTGTGCCTTTACTAATCAAGAAAAACATGAATACCAACTCAACTATAAGGTACACAATACTTTACATTGTTCAATGACTATGAACATATATAGCCAAATTTATTCGTGTGAAACAGCTAACTGTATATAGAAGAAACTTGAAGTTACTCACTTTGGTACATCTAAAGTGATTGAGATGAGAAGATCTATGCTTAGAGCTGAGTATCATGGATTCAATTTTCCTTATAGAGAACCAATATGCAAAGTACAATAGAGATTCATGACTATCGTGAATAGCTTACAATCTATGGGAGAGAAAGTTCTAAATGATGAAGCCCTTGTTGATAAGATCATAGATATCATGCCGAATGAGTGGGAATCAAAGAGTACTACTATTGATGACAATAAAAGGCTACTCAAATCTCTCTTGATGAAAAATTTGGAACTCTTCTTCAATAGGAAACTAGAATGAAGAGATATGCTGACAACATAAATAAGAAGAATGTAAATGGTAGTGTTGCTTTTACTACAACTTCAAATCACATGAAAACTAAGACTCCTAATAGAGTTACTAGATCCAAATCTAGGAAGATTATTATTCAATATGAATCTAGTGAGAGTGAAGTATTAGAAAATTAGTTTGCTAATCTTGCTTGAAAGATGAACAAGATAGATGGACAGATACATTTCCAATCCATGTATAAGAAGAAGGAACGGAAAGATAAGAAAGATTCAGAGGTCACATGCTATGAATGTGAGAGATCTGGACACATAAGACCTGATTTCCCTATGCTCAAAAGAAAATAGAGAAAATAAATACCTTCTTAAAGGAATAAAAAGAAGTATTACAAGTCCAAAGATAAGAATGTTCTGAAATCCAATGACACATGGAGTGCCAGTGGTGGTGACTCTTCAGATGAATCTTCAGATTATGAATCTTTTGTACAAAATAATATTGGTCTTATATCCATGATACATATTGGTAATCATTGCTTGATGGATAAGATACACAATGCTTAATCAATGAACAATGTTTCTTTAAATTAAAATGATAGTAAATATTATAACTCCTCTAATGAAAAATCTTCTTCTGATGAAGAAAATACTTTACCTACCTGTGAAGAAGTATTTAGGTTTTCTAAACTTCTTGAGATTGAGAACTAAAAACTCATTAAAAAGATTAATAAGGAAAATTATAGGAATATTATTCTTACTAAGGAAAGATCAGATATTTCTAAAGATCTTGATAAGAAAAATTCTGATTTTGAAATTATTTCAAAAAATCATAAGGATGTAAGTTCTGAAAGGAATAAACTTTCTAATGATCTTGAAAACGTAATTTCAAACAAAGTTGTTTTAAATCCTATCTCTAGTTAAATTTTTTTGAAGAAAAGAACCTTGTTATAAAACTCAAATCTGAAATAATTTCTTTGAGGAAGTGTTTGTCAAACTTTACACTAGGTAAGGAAGATTTTGATAAAATGTCTTCACAAATTCGACCTCGAAAGAATACTTCTAGTTTTGGTTACACATGTTCTAAACCATTTTTTAGTAACAACTACTTTGTTCTTCAAAGTGCCCCATTTTGCACAATGTGTCCATATGGTGGTCATTGGGTAAAAAATTGTTCCTCAAACTAAAACTAATATTTAGGATTTCATATGGCTTACATTACTAAGAAGATGTGGGTACCCAAAAGGTATTTCGAAAATATTATCAAGATGAAAGGAGGAAAAGTAACTTTCTGAGATAATGATCGGGGAGAAATTATTGGTATAGGTAACATCGTTCTTCTTGGAAAAACATTGATTTCAAATGTTTTGTTTGCTAATAGTCTTAAGCACAACCTCATCAGCATAAGTCAATTATGTGATGAAGGATACCTTGTGAATTTTAGGAATCATAAGTGCTTAGTACAAGGATGAATTTATTCTTTCTACCCATAGGCAAGAGAATGTTTACACACTAAACTTATAAGACCATAGGAACGAAGAATTACCTTGCCTTAATGCAATGGAAGATCATTCTTGGTTATGGCATAGATGGTTAGTACATTGTAACCATAGGAACTTATGAAAACTTTCTAAGAAATATTTAGTTAAGGATTTACCGGAGCATAGATTTGATTCTTCAAAAGTCTGTGACCCTTGAAAATATATATAGCAACATAAATCATTTTTAAAATCAATCGGTGAAGTCTCAACAACTGATGCACTACAGTTGGTGCACATGGATCTTTTTTGTCCAACACAAACTAGAAGCATTGGGGGAAAGTACTGTGTATTTGTCTTGGTTGATGATTACACTAGATTTATGTGGGTTTATTTTCTAGCAAAGAAGTCTGAAGCTTTTTCTTATTTCAAATGTTTTAGAGACCAAGTCAAAAATGAGAAAAACCTTCCATTTAAAACTATTCATAGTGATCATGAAAGAGAATTTCAAAATTCTGATTTTGAAACTTTTTTTAGTAGAAAAGTTTTTACTCACAACTTTTCATCACCCATAACACCTCAACAAAATGGCGTTGTTGAATGAAGAAATAGAATTCTTCAAGAGATAACTAGAACCATGATGAGTGAATATTCTGTTGCCAAACATTTTTGGGCTGAAACGGTAAGTACTTCTTGTTATACTGTAAATCGAGTTTTAATTAGACCTTTTCTTAATAAAACACTTTATAAGTTATGGAATGGTAGAAAACCTAGACATTCCTACATTAAGGTTTTTGGTTGCAAGGTATTCAGTCTGAATACTAAAGATAACTTACACAAATTCGCACCAAAATATGATTAAGGAATATTCTTAGGCTTCTCCACACCTTCTAAGTCTAATAGAGTTTTAAACATAAACACCTGCACTGTTGAAGATACAGTACATGTCAAATTTGTTGAAACTAATCCTTTTATTTTTAAACAATCTCATCCTATATCCTCGGATGTGTTTACAAAAACTGATTATCAACCATTGATAGAAAATCCTTCGGATAAGGAAAATGTTCAATAAGATGCTTCTGAAACATTTACCCCAGAATATTTCCTACCCTATGTTGATGAACATATTTTACAAAACCCAATTCCACTGTTTCTAAGGAATCATCCCAGTGATAGTATCATTGGTGATGTGAATCAACCTGTAAGGACTAGAAGTTCTTTAAGAAATGAAGTAGAGCATCTAGCATTCCTTTCCCAATTGGAACCAAAAAGCACTGAGGAAGATTTTGGTGATGATGATTGGATTAAAGCCATGCAAGATGAACTAAATGAATTCGAAAGGAATAAAGTCTGGACCTTGGTTGAAATACCTAGGGAAACTTCTGTAATTGGAGTAAAATGTGTCTTCAGAAATAAATATGATGAAAATGGAATCATCATAAGAAATAAATCTAGATTAGTTTCTGAAGGATATAATAAAAAAGAAGGAATATACTATAAAGAAACCTATTCTCTAGTAGCCATACTTGAATATATTCAAATTGTAATTTCCTTTACGGCATTCTTCAACTTCAAACTTTTTCAAATGGATGTGAAATATGATTTATTTAATGGTTTTGTTCAAGAGGAAGTTTTTGTTGAACAACCTCCTGGCATTAAAGACACAAAACATCCTAATCATGTTTTTAGACTTACCAAAGCTCTGTATGGCCTTAAAGAAGCCCCTCAAGCGTGGCATGATAGATTTACAAGATTTTTCTTCAAAATAACTATTTTAAGGGAAATATAGATCCAATCCTTTTTATTAAGAAAGATAAAAAATGTTTTTATTGTTCAAATTTATGTTAATGACATTATATTTGGATCAGATCAGCAATCTTTAACTGATTTCTTTTCAGATCTAATGAAATATGAGTTTGAAATATGTATGATGGGTGAGTTAACATTTTTCCTTGGTTTTCAAATTTCTCAAAAACCAGAAAGAATCTACATATCCCAACATAATTATATTAAATATCTTCTTAAAAAGTATGGGTATGACAATACTAAGAGTATAAATACTCTTACCAGTACCTCAAACACACTTGATCTTGATGAATCTTGGAAACCAGTAGATCAAACGTCTTTTAGATGAATGATAGGAAGTCTACATTACTTGAAAGGTAGTCTACCAGAACTAATGTTTTCAGTATTCTTATGTTCAAGATATCAATCCAATCCTATGTAATCTCATTTAAAGGCAGTGAAAATAATTTTTTGCTACATAAATTGAACCATTGATTTAGGACTATTTTATACTTCTAGAAATGATTTTGTTTTAAAAAAAAATTTCAGATGCTACCTATGGTGGATGTAGAATGGATAGAAAACGTACATCTGGAACTTGTCATTTATTAAGAGATTCATTAGTCTATTATTCCGGAAAGAAGCAATATTCTGTATCACTCTCCACTGCTAAAGCTGAATTTGTAAAAGCTGGGAGTTTTTGTGCTCAAGTTTTTTGGATGCAACACACACTCACGGATTATAGCTTGAGTTTTTACTAAGGCTCAAATTTTGTGTGATATCACAAGTTCTATTTCCCTTAGTAAAAACCCTTCATTACACTCTTTTGAAAAACACATAGATATTAGGCATCAATTTCTTAAGGATCGCACACAAAAAGGAGATATCATTCATCAGTTTATCGTAACACAAGATCAACCTACTGACATTTTCAAAAAATCTTTACCCTTTGATAGATTTCAATACATTAAACAGAATTTAGGATTGATAATTGTGAGGTAATATTTCTTTATTAACTTCTTTTTGAACCATTCTCCTTACAGTATTAAACTCTATTTAATAGGTGGTATACATTTGATTATTAGTATTTCAAAAAAAATCATAATGAGTCTTTTTAAATTTTTTGTAATGAGTCTTAAAATTTTTCGCAATGAGTCTTTTAAAAATTTTCGTAATGAGTATTTCAAAAAATTTCTTAATGAAGTTTTTGTATTGGAAATTTTTGTAATGAAGTTTTTGTACTAAAAATTTTTGTAATGAAGGTTTCTTAGTGGAAATTTTTGTAATTATGTTTTCGTATTGAAAATTTTCATACTAGAGATTTTCATAGTGAGTTTTTCAAAGTTAGTTTCTTGTAGTATGTTTTTCATTGTCAAATTTTCTTCAAGAAGAATATTACCTATTACAAATAAACTTCATATGAAATCCAAAAGGTATGATTTCTTTACTAAATTTTTGTAGTCATTTTTAGATGCTGGTAATTTTTTTTATATAATTTCCCGGATTCATTTCTTCTTAGATCCGAATGTTTTTAAAACCTCAAAAGATCATATTCACGATTTCCTTGCGGGTATTATTTCAACTATCAGATCAGATCATAGAGATTTTCAACCATTAGATTGTTTTGGAAGGTGAAAGGTCACCTCCATAACTTATATAAAAGGGACTACAATGGTTATCCCACATCGATTTCAAGCTCTTGCATGCTGAAACTCTGCTTCAGTTCTTAAAAACAATTCTGAATCATCTAGTGCTCCCCATTCTGAATGTCTGTAGAAGCTGCCTCTCAAGAAATGTCTTCCATGAAGCCAATCTCGAAATGTAAAATATATATAGAAAGGTTAGTTCATCCAAAATTTTACATGTACGATTCTATCATCTCAAAGAACATCAAGTTGAAGGGTTGGGACGATGTATGTGTATCTAAGACAACTGTTCAAGATATGGTCTACCCGGAGTTTCTTGTAGAGTTTTATTAATCAGTATGATTCTATGAGAAAGAGGGAAGAGAATTTTTTTTCAACTCTTATGGGAAGACTTACAAACTTACTTACACCAAGGCAGCAAGCTTTGTGGGGTTGGCATATGACGGAGAAGCTGAATTTTGCAGACATAAACTTACAGTTGTACAAGGAATTTTTGTTATGGTGAAGGCCTTGGAGTGTCTTGGACTTCATGATGTAAAGACAGCCAAGATTTCTCACCTATATCCTAATTATCAGATTCTTCAGTTGTGGGTAAAAGGTTTCTTGGTTCCAAGAAAGGGTGAAAAAAGATACCCTGAAGAAAAGTGATATATATTTCTTATAATTCTTGGAGAATCTAAGAAAAATCAATCTGATGAGGCATGATCTTGTGACAATCAAGAACATCAAGGAGGGAAATTTGTGTGCTCAAATCATCATGTACCATTCCTTACTATCAAAGCCGATAGATCTGTGTATGTATTCATTCAAGATTCCATGAATGTATAAGGCTTGGAACTGCAAGGTTAAGCTTGTTTGTGATGATACCTTGAAATTGGTGAATATTGATTATTCCAAGAAAACAGGAGATTTTTATAATTTTCTAGAGGAAGAGGGTAAAACCAATCCAAAAAATGTGGATAAAACTGAGCCAGTGAAGAAGGTTGGTAGGAAGAGGAAATTGAAAGAAGTGGTTACTGAAGGCAAGTCCCCAAAAGCTAAGGAAACCTAATCCGCACCTCCCAAGACAAAGAAACAGCAATCATATCCAGATGAGGTTGTAGCTAAATGGACAGAAGATAAGGAGAAAAGGAAAGAAGGGGATCCACAGTTCGAATTGGACCCTGCTGAGGCTAAGGCCTTAAGAGAAAAAGATGTGGATGAGTTAGAGAAACCGGCCAAGGAGAAGAAGATGAAGAATAATTTGTCTAAAGTAGAATTTGTTCAATCTCTTTTAAGAGACACATAAATAGCCTCTCAGAATATTCATGTACTGAGAACCTTTCTTGTTGAGTCATTACTAGAGACCCGTGGAAAAAAATTACTTCACTCCCGAAAAGTCTAAAGGGAAAGAGGTTGTTGAAGAAGTAGATAAAGGAGCTGGTGAAGAAGTATAGGGAGAAATTGTTGAAGAAATAGAATAAGAGGAGGTAGTAGAAGAAGAATAATAAGAAGTAGAAGAAGGAAGAGGTGATCTGGATGACTTGATTATGCAAGTGGAATATTATCAAGAGAAGGCAAACCTATCAGAAAAACTACCACTCCAAACTTTTGAGGTTGAGTCCCCAAAGCCTCTCACACTTGGAAAGGGAGTTGATAAAGATGGTAAGGAAGATGATAAAAATGAAGAATAGAAAGAAAATGTTTTTTCTGATAAAGAATTTTATGAGAATCACTTTCATGAAGAAGGTGAAGAGAAGGAGAAACTAGATGAAGAAAAAATTGTTCATGTATCTGAAAGCGAGGAAGAATCACCTGATGAAGAAGTTCCAAAAGTTGATAAGGGGAAGCAAGTGCTTGTGGACACCCCAGCAAAATATATCATTAGAAAAAAAGATGTTGGTGGTTCTTTTATAAAAAATTTAGTGGATGTTGAAGAAGAAGAATCCCCAAGAAAGGTGTCTGAGTCGGAATCATTAGCATTGGGTCATGATTTTGTTGTTGAATATTTGATGAAATTGGTGGACACTATTCCGATCTATCCCACCATAGACTCCATATTCCAGATGCTTCAACACAGGCTAAATCAAAAATAAGAATCCTTATATATGGTAATGGATAAGTGTGTGAAGATTGAGGCTGATCATAGAAATTTCCTTATCGATTATGCAGTCTAGAGAAAGTCTTGTATCAAAATGACTTTATGGTCAAAGTAAATCAATGAAGATTTGGCAGGGTTTTATCAATTTCAGAATGATGTTAATGAATCTTTTGACACTGAGGATTCCAAATTAAAGGATCCTCAGGAGAAGCTAAACCTTGGGAAAAATTCTCGAAATCAACAAGTGAGGGATCTGAATGGGAAGATGAATTCAATTGCTCAATGATAGAAAGGGGAAATAAATATTTGGATGGAGATTTAAGAGAAGCTTGTGAAGATGGAGGAAGTTATTAAGGCACAATTTGAGGCTTTAAAGGCTCAATATTAAAGGATCAGAGCTTTGTAGAGGCAAGGTGAGGAGGACTAGAAAGAATTGAAGAAGCTAAAAACTCTATTGAAAAAGTTAATCCCCAAGGAAAAGGAAGAGAAATAGACCAATCTGATTTTTTATTGTAATGTCTTTCCATGTAAAAATTATTTCAACTCTAATGAAATATTTTGATGGTTGTATCTTGTGTTGTTATGTACTAATGTTTCAGGTACTTTATTTCTTTTCCATTCCCATAAATTCTTTTTGAAAATCAGAAAGGGGGAGAAGGGAAAAGAACTACTCAAAGGGGAGAAGGAAAAATCTAAAAGGGAGAAAAATTTCTATGAAATATACTTAAGTAAGGGGTAGTTTCTCATGACGATGTTTTTCATTAACATGTTAATGAAAACTCCTTTCTCAAAATCTAGAATACAATCCTTAGAGTTCCAAAGCATAAGGGGGAGTTAGTTTTATTCACCACCACCAATGAACAAAGGGAGATATGTTTTAATTTCAAAGTCTAAAGAAATTTTTTTCTAAGTCCTTATATTTATTTTTAGAAAGGTTTTTTGAGCTTTCCAAAAAGGGGGAGACTGTTGAGTCAATATGGTTTTCCTTATGACATTTTCCATTCCTTGTAGTTTTGAAAATCAAAAAAACCTTATACATAAGCAAATCTATATTTTACTTCTATAAGGAAAATTTCCTTTCCAAAGGAATTTAACTTTACCATATTTTCATTGTTCATATCAATATTTTTTCTTAAGTGTAAAAATCAGATTCATATCGAAAACCTCATAATCAAATAATACATAGAAATGAAGTATTCTGTTTTAGGATCTGAATTCTGGATAAGAACTATAATGAAGTTCCATTTCGAATTTTGTATAGTAACTCTAATGAAGTCTCATTCCAAATTCTGGATACGAACTCTAATGAAGTTCCATTCCAAATTCTAGATACGAACTCTGATGAAGTTCCATTCTGAATTCTGGATATGAACTCTAATGAAGTTCCATTCCGATTTCTGTATACGAGCTCTCATGAAGTTCCATTCCGATTTCTGGATACGAACTCTCATGTATTATGACTCCGAATTATGGATACAAACTCTCATAAAGTTCCTCTCCGAATTCTGGATATGAACATTCATAAAGTTCTACTCTGAATTCTGGATATGAACTCTCATGTAGTTCGACTATGAATTCGGAATCCGAACTTCTATGAGTTCGACTCTGATCTTCTATGAGTTCGACTCCGAACATTTACTAGTTCGACTCTGAACTCTTTAAGTTCAGGTTCCAAATTCATACAAAAACAGAATCCGAATATCTTTTTATTAGAGACGCTGAATTAAATTTTAGTTACTCTCTGAACCTTTTATTCAATTACATTCCAAACTTTAGTTTAACTTATTATTACACTGGTTTCATTACAAAACGATGTCGTGATTTTAGTTATTTACTAACTATTGGTTGAGCAACACGTGTACAAGTCTCTCCGAAATTCAAGGAGAAATATGACCATTAGGGGAGGGATCTGATCGTTGGAGCTTCGCCTATAAATAATAGCTCATTTGAAAAGAAGCTATAACTTTAACACAGCTTTGACACAACTTGTGCTTACATTCTGTTTAAGTGATATCTATAGAGAGAGGCTCTTATCAACTCTCAAAGATTCATGTATAAAGTTTGAACATCCTGTTCAAACTTTGCCTTGTGTAGAATTGCTTCGTGAGACTCTGATTGTTGCTGGTTAAAATCGAGGAATGTCGGGGATAAGAAGACAGAGGTTATAACACCTTGAAGTTGAGGGATTCCTTGCTGAGGAAGATAGAGGTGATGACTACCTAATAGTTGAGGGCTTGTGGGGATAATAAGACAGACTCCGATATTTTTATTGAGGGCTTACCCTGGTGTGGGTAAGACAGAAATTCTTGAAAGTATAAATCAAGGGACCTTTATCCAAGGTTGTTGGATACCCTTCTCTTTGGGTTAAAAGAGTAATTGTTTGTTACTTGTAGTTTTACTACTTTTTTTCCTCTATATTTTGTATTGTTAAGGAATATATAAATTTCTTATACTTCCTTACTTGTACTCTAATTTAGATATATTCTATACACTTTAAGGTAGAATCTTAATCTTTATAACTTTTGTTAAGTTTTATTTCCAGAATCACTATTCCGAAATTTAGAAACGGTTTAGAACTTATAGAGGACTTGTGAATTATCTTTTTTAACATTGTTAAACATAACCATCCTAATAATTTCCTTAGAAAAACTTTTAAAAGATACAATTCACCCCACCCACCTCTTGTATCTGAGAATCTCATTGACATTTCGATCCTACGTTTGGTATTATAGATTATATCATACTCAGAGTCATACCATCCTAACAAGATTCCATTACAAAAATAGAGTGGTAGATATTTTTTTATGAATACTCAACCATGTTAATGTGATCCTCTCAACACCATATGAAGTCCAACATGAAAGCCCAAAACACATTCTCAAACACCTAGATAGTGTGCTCAGTCTACCCTTATTTCTAGTTGTGAATGGATATACTCATCCTCATCTCTTCCTAAATAAACCATACATGACTCCCCATAACTATAACATGATCCATGCATCGATATTAGAGAAATTATTCAATGGAACCTCATAAAAGAGAAAAAATAACCCGTACATACCACTTCCACAACCTATCCCCTAAACTATACTACTTGATAGAAAGGATGTTTTCCAACATAATAAGTCATTAAACTATCACCTAGATGGTGTGGTGGCTATCCATTATCCACATAAGCCATGTAACATAGTTCTTGGATATGACACACAATTCTCACTTTGGGATATCAAGGGGATGCAACAAAACTAGTGTAACTTGGTGCTTAGCCTTAAACTTATATCATGTGACTCATCATGAGATGAACTCATCCCAATCTATCTCACGCCATCCCAACAAAACTACCACTAAAGGTCTCATAAAATCTTCTACAAAATGGGATGTACAACTAAATAACAAATGTAAAACTCTTTCATCACCTCCTCTAACAACATGATTGGGGTCACCATTATTCCTTGGAATAGGATCACATGATTCCCACCTTCATAAAATATATTAGGTGAATCACATAAGGATATAATTCCATGAAATACCTCACATTTGATGTATATAAACTTGGAATCTCTCAAATGCCTGATAAGTGGAGGATCCAATAAAATCGACTGATTAACAACTTCACCCTCCTGCTAAACCTGCGCTTACTATAAGAAATCCAACTGCTCATAAGACTCCTACACCAAATGAGTCTGGAACTTCAAACCAATATAATCTACTATCTTGTTTCTCTTACCAGGTGTATACACTATTTCAATGTCATAGTCCAGTTGTAACACCAACCAAAACCTCTGTATTAGGATCAAGTCTCCTTATGTGAATACATGCCTTTGATTATGATGGTTTATAAAAACCAAAAAAAAATCACTCTCCCAGAAGGTAGGTCATCTACATCTCTTATCCGATGACAACTATTTCCGCATTTAGATCATGATTTGTGTAGTTCCTCTCATGGGGTCTCAACTAACTCAACCCATATATGATAACCGTATATATCTACATTTACATGAAGTCTGGCCCAACTATTGAGGCATCGCAAAACGTTGCATACTCCAAACCCTCATTTGGTAGTCCCCAAATAGGTGCACCCATTATCCTTATCCTCAACTCCTATAATATTCTCCGGTACTTCTTAGTCCTGATAAAAAACTACCCCTTCATGTAATTGTATTGAAAGGGGATTAAATCCTAGAGTTTTCTACCACTAACCTCTTATATTACCCCTCCTTTCGAATAAAACGTTTCACTTATATCATGCTCTTGGGTGGCTCCCATGCAATCACTACACCTATCATTACTCGGTCCATGGATAAACCAGGATCATAAATTACATGCCCTAGAAATTTGACCTCAGGAATCCATAACTATGACTTTGAGATCTTAACATAATGTTTTTCACTCGATGTACATATAGGACCATATTAAATTTCTCATCAAATTATCCTAGTATGAATAGTATATAAGAATATCATCAATGAAGAAAACCACAAATTTGTCTAGGTAGGGATGGCTGATCCAGTTTACCATATCCATAAACATGGAGGTGGAATTTTTCACACCTGAGGGAATCACAAGGAACTCATAGTGTCTATAATGACATTGGAAGGCCACCTTCGGAATATCATCCTCACAAACATGGAAATGGTGGTAATAGGATTGAAGATCCATATTAATGAACCATCTTGTGCTTTGTAATTGATCAAAGAGTTCATAAATCATTACTAAGGTTAATTTTTCATTATCATGTACTAGTTTAGGAAATGATGATTCACAAAAATCCACAATCCTCCATCCACTTTTTTCATGAACAGCAATGGAGCTTACTAGGGAGTTACATTTGGCCTGCTAAAACAATTATTTCAGAGGATTTGCAACTATTACCACCACTCCCAAATCTCGGTAGGGTAAATACAATATTATTTAAATGATATAAGAGATATATGAGAATTCATGTCTATGAAAAACCCCATATCCCACATTGGATGTATTCTCAGAATGTCCATGAAGATGAGGACCATGAAATCCCCCACAACTGAAGGATCCAATATACCTATGGGGCTTGTTGCGCCAAGGGATACATTCACAATCTAATGGATAATGTGATACATACTTATTCTTTCAAAATAAACTTTCACTTCCATGAGATATCTCTCCCCCAAAAACGATAATCTCATCCCCTCAGTGAAAGGTATTCTAACTCTTCTGCAGTGATAGTTAATATGGGACCAAACCAGGGAAACCAATCCATACCAAATATTACTTTAAATGTTTTCATTGTGATGGAAAAAATTTCCATGAGAACCACTCTCCTACATGTGATTTCTCACACTGTAGGAGGATAAATGATATAGAATAAGCATTCCTAGTAGAATCCTAAAGATGACGCTCATGTGATAAAGCCTCAACAATGAGATCCAACTCTCACAGCAACAGTATAAATATGATGTAATGACTCACACATGTGTCTACTAATACTAATCAAATAGTAGAATAATCATATATCTTACCTCTAATCATCTTATATGTCATTGGGTTGTACACCTCTATTGCATATAGTTATCCACAGCCCTGACGGACAGCCCCCTAAACCTAACAAGGGCCATCTAATGGTGGTGTTAAAAGGATATCATAACATATTATAATAACAAAAGATCCTCCTCCTAGAGATCAACTAGCTCCGCCTCCTGGGGATCCTCCCGGGAATCTCCTAGGATATCCATAATAATGTAGATTTCTCTTCTTCGGACATCCATTAGATATCTTCTTTCACTCCACAACATGTTGAGTCAAGTATTCACATTCCATGTAGGGTATCCCATCACATGAGTAGAACCACACCTCTTCAAGATTCACTTTTCCTCTATGTTATCCTAATTCTACACAACCATGTGCCTATGTCTGGTCATGAGGAGGTTTCCTACACCTTGATCTTCTTGACTGGCTCCTCCTAGCTTCTGTAGATGACTTTGACCAATAACAATCATGTCGATCTCTAGTTTCCTAGAATCCCTATATTAGGAATATATCTATCACCAGAACCTACTATAACACCCCATAATAGGTGGGAATGCACAAGGGTGATACACTAGCCCTGTTATCTTTTTGGAGTCCCTTCTCAAACTTCAGTTCTCAAAAGAATCCATCCCAGATCATATCAAGGGAGTACTACATAAGTTTTTTGAGCCTAACATCATACTCTATATATCTTATCCCTCCATATTTTATATATATATCAAATTTCATCTAAACTGAGCATAAATAAGAGGGGTTAAACTCCTCATCGAATAGCTACTAGAATTCAAGAAATAAGAGTGTCAGCTCATCTTGATTTTTTCTAAGAAGACACCACCGACACCAAGATACTCCAGAAAAATGGTAGATTATTATGAAACTATATGATACATAGGTGTCTAAATAATCCTATAAACATGGAATAATGAATCTATCTAATCCTTCTTTTCCAGGGAATCTAGCTCATTGTGGATCCTCAATGGTCTATTTAGCTGAAACTCACAGAGTGTGATAAACATACACTATTTTTCTTCGATTTTTGTTGGTATGATCTGTTACTCGATAGGTGGGGGTGCTACTACATGTCTATCCATAGGAATAAACTCATAGTATGGACCCTATATTGAGGCTTATCACTCATCTGATCATCATCATAATATATAATCGATAATTTTGATGGCTTTTATCATGGAGGCAACCTGAGAATTTAATCATGATATAAACAGTCATATTATCATAAATATACAATGGGGATATGAATCATGAAGTAACTTTAGAGAATCAATCATATATAATACATATATCATCGCTACCTATGACCAATTCCATTGTATTCTGAGTTAACTAGTAGGCATTCAACATCCTGGTGAATGGATAAGTCAGTCACCACACTAACTATAGTTTTTGTGGCTTAAGATCCTTAAAATAGACACTGAGACATAATTTAAATAAATACCTAACAAATAATCATATGGGGACTACTCTAACAAAGATCCCAAATATTGAACCACCTCTGATATTAATTTTTGATAACTCGGTATAATGGGGCTTAATCCGCAAATACCCCAATCCTACCTCCACTGTCTTGGGGTGGAGACAAGAATCGAAAGTCATATCTATCTTGGGAGGCCTTTTATTAAGGTACCAATACTCTCACACCAGACCATAGCAATGAAAAATTACATAAGAATAAACCAAAAAGATGAAACATCTAAGGTAATAACCATACATGTGAAATATCATGGGAATAAAAAGACTATTGTAGATTAAACAGGTTAATAAAGAATAAAAATTCATTCCAAACTATATATATTTCTAAAAATAAAAAAACTAGAAAAGTAAAATTTTGAGATAGACCATATCTAAATCTTCCTGATCTGAACACCATAGTCAGGCAAATGAAGTAGGGATCCCTAATCTCCTTTTTAATTTTCATCGACTTATTTTTTTCAATATGAAACATGAAATATATTGGAAAAACCCATGTAGGGGTGAGTATATAGATACCCAGTAAGATGTTATGAATGATTAAGGGGGAGTAGTAAGAGACATAATATTTATAGACATATCAACCGAATGTAAGAGAGATAAAAATTCAAATACATATATGTGTGTGTGTGTGTTTACTTAAACTAGAGAAACCCAAATGAGATATAAAGGGGGTATTTATCTCACAGTGCAACCTATGTAAGACTTTCAACAGTTCTAAGAGTCCATAATAGATTCCCATCTTCTCGCATGTCAATAAAAATAAGTAACCATGAAAAGTTCCAATGCCTCACCACTATGTTTCATAGTCGAGGGGGTATAATATCTAAGCAGAGGGCATGTTCTATAGTGTGCTAGGGGGTTCCAATCAGTGTAAGGAGGACCCACTCCATATTATAGAGTGGTAAAACTCAGTAGATAGAAGACTGATGACTAAATTATATAGAGGGTACCACTCAGTAAATATAGGACTCATGCCCTGGTATGTTTGGGGGTACCACTCAATATATAGATGACTCATACCCAAATTCTATAGGAGGGTACCCCTCAATTAATTTAAGACCCATACACTAATTCCATTAGGAGGTACCACTATGTAGATAGAGGACCTGCACCAAAATTCTATAGGGGTTCCATAAAGTATATTGAGGACTCACACCCTAATGGAATACGGGGTGCCACATAGTATTTTAAAGACATGCACTTTATTTCGCAGCGGGAACCACTCAGTAGATAGTTAGTACATGACTCATGCCTTGCCAAGCTAGATGGTGACACTTAGTTCTCTCTAATGATCCTTCTTGAGCGCTTCCATCATTGAGTGTCCCCTAAATAACTGTCACACTTAGAATATCTCACATAATATCTCAAAAAACCACTTGAGTGGTCACTATCGCGTTCTATGTTAAAAAAACACTCATGATAGGCTACTCATTGGCCAAAGTGTTATAATTCCAAAACAGGGTCACTACTAGAACCAAGCTAAGTGAGTACAAATTACCAATATATTTTTGGGGAAAACTACTTATTTATATTTTTATGTTCAAAATTAAATTCATATTAGACCTATTCTTAAGAAAACTTCATATGAGTTATGGAAAGATAGGAAACCATAGGCTGTATATTTTACAGTTTTGGGATGTAACGTTTTTATCCTCAATAATATCGGTTTTTTTGATAAATTTTATGAAAATTACAATATTTTAATATTTTTTTTGGGATATTCTTGTGTAATTGCATCTTATAATGTTTAAAAGAAGTAAAAATTAATTATTTTTTATCTATTCATGTTAAATTTGATGACAATTATTCATTGGTCAAAGTCTATTTATGAAGCCTCGATTGAAGAGAAATTTCATGATTTTAATTTTGGAGAAGATATGACTCAAGTGATTGATGAAATTGTTCATGGAGAGAATAAATTAGATAAATGAGGTTTATTTGAAAAATAATAGATGTAATACAACTAATATATTGATTGGTAATGTTGAATCATGAGTGTAAATGATAATTTAATTAGTGAATTTTTTTCTAAAATATTCATTTAAGAAAAATTTTCTTCTAATTTATAAAATAAAATACAAGAAAGGCTAAAATTGGGTCACAAACATACAAGATGAGCGTAATAATTTTTAATGAGATGATGTTTGTGAATTTTTTCATCCACTGAAATATATACAATTCATTAGAACTAAATGTATTTTTAGGAAGAAAAATGATTAATCTGGAACAATTGTAACAAATTAAGCCAAATTTTTTTATGAAGGTTATATTCAAGAAGATATAATTGTATATAGTGATACATTTTCCATAGTTATAAAATTTCAGTTAATTAATATTTTATTAGATTATATAGCACGTGAAAATTTGTAAGTTATATCAAATAGATGTGAAAAGTTCATTTATTAATGGAATAATTTTAGAGAATTTATATATAAAATAGCCACAAGTATATGGATAGTACAAGAATATATGTCATGTATTTAAGCATTATAAATCTCTTTATATAATTAGAAAATAAACTTATGCTTGGTGGGAGAGGTTTTCAAAGTTTATTTTTAATAATGAGTATATTATTGATAAATTTGACTCAAAATTTTATACAAAAATACCTTCCAATAATATTTTTAATATTCAAATTTATATATATGAAATTATATTTTGTTTATCTAGAAAATTTATTTATATGTATTTTACATATGTGATGAATAATTTGTTTTATACATGTCTTTTATAAAATAAAAAGTTCTTTTTATAATTTCATTTTTTCAATCAGGTGATATAATTTTATTAAATCAAAGTATAAATAAAAAACAATTACTAAAAAGTTTTGGATTTAATTATGGTAAATGTTTTGATACTCTTATTATTAATTCATATAAAAATAGGAATATTTTACTGTTATGTTAGTTGATCAAAAACTCTATAATGGAATGATTGGAAGTCTATTAATTTTAATAGCTAGTAGATCTGATGTTATGTTCATCATTTTTATGTATGTAAGATTTCAAGATTTATTAAAGGACATTCATTTGACTATAGTAATGAGTATTATAAAATATTTAAAGGTTATTGTTAACATGGATTGTTCTTTAGGAAGCTGACTTATTTTTTGAATTATTAAGTAATTCATCTTCTTACATTAGATGATGCAAGAGAGATAGAAAAATAACCATTACTATGTGTAATTTTATCAATAAAATTTTGGTATTATTGATTTCAAAGAATCAACTTAAATAGAAATATCAATGTCTGAGGATGATTATATCATAGAAACATGTTTCTATGTTCAAACACTTTAGATTAGATATAAATTATATGAATTTGACATTCAATTTAACCTGATGAGGATTATGCGTGTCAATTAATCCTCCTTATCTATTTCAATGAACCATATAAAAATATGAAAAAAGGGAATAAAGAAGTAAGATATCAGTTAATTAGATATCATGTAAATAAATTTGATATCAATTTCAAGTTTTTTCATATTAAATATCAAAACACTGATATATTTATAAAGCCTTTGGATGCTGAAATGTTTTAAAAAGATTATATATGATCTTAGCATATTGGAATCTGTTGGGAGATTAATTTTTGGAGTGGATATTTTCCCTCGTAACTTTTATTATAATTCAACCCTATCTAATTTTATTATATATTAATAATGATTATAACTCTATTTAGTTATTTGTTATTTTTTCATATATTTCCATGTGGGAGGATTTCTCTAACTACACTATCTTACATTTGAGTTTCTAACTTCTTATGTTTGTTGTATTTTAGGATTTTCATTAACTATAATATCTCACATACTTTCTTACAAATGAAATGTAACCTCTTAAATATTTGATTTTCACAACATAAAACCTCTTATGTATTTTATTTTATAACATATTATGTATTATGTTTCTTCATTTCCAATATATTATATATCAAGAATTTTCAAAAAGTATAATATAATTCATAGATATTTTATTTTGTATTTAAAATTATTATGATTTTGAAAGCTATATATTTTGACGAATGATTAAATCCTATGTTTTAGAGAAATGTCTTATGAATTCTGGTAGAGAATTATTATAAAAAATATTTCCTATAAAATAAAGGAATTATAAAATAAAAATCATATGAAAGGAAATTAATATCAAATTATTTTATTAAAAAATTAAAGACATACTAAATTCATTCATTCATTCATTTTGGTAATATTATATAATCAACTATCTATCTCACACAGACATTTTTTATATTGAATCTTATGAGTTTTTTATGCATTTTGATTTTTCTCAAAGGAAATCACCTTACAATGACCCTTATAAAATTTAGAGTTACTGATTTCTAGAATAGGTACGTACTCTTATGCTTATAAGAAGATATATAAAATGACCCTTACGAAAATTATATTACCTCTACCAAATTATATAAATATCCCTTATAAAAATTCAATCTACACTTATTAATTTTATAAATTACAAAATATATTTATTACTTGAATTTTTTAAGTGTCTAATCATACTTAATGTTTTATACTTTAACCATTACATTATAAACAATTAAAATTATATTTTCTAAATTGTATCTAATATTTTATCCGTATCTAAATATTTTTTAATTAATGGAGATTTATTTGTCATATTTATTGACTTTATTTAAACATACGACTAACAACGTAGAATGTTTTCAATAATAAACCTTTTGAGGTTTCAACGGCTTTTTTCACAATGTTTTAAGAATATATAATATTTATTATTATATTAATTATTATAAATATATGAAATAACTATATAGATCTTTAATCATGATTTCCCAACTCTAAATTAGTTTTTTATCACATGGATAATACTATGACCAGTATTTTAGGAATCAAACATGAACTGACTATAAATAATTTTACTATGATATAGATGTACATAATATCACTAAGTAATGATTTAAAAATACAAATGAAAATAAAAAATTATACAACTAAGGATGAGTGATATACTTCTATATACAGCTAAAATATATATAGTTATCACTATTATGACTTCATAGCCAACTTTTTCGTGAATAACATCGCTTCTTAGAGTGATTAAAACCCCATGTTGTTCTAATGCCTGGCTATTGAAATCTAAATTTGAGGTGATATAATTTATGATTTTTGTTTTTGTGTGGGTTTGTGTTTGTTTTATTTTTTAATTTAAAATAATAAACTTATTTATTATAAATAAATCAAAACATATTTATGTGCTGATTATACCTCCAATAAAAAATTATATGTTATATTAGGTTTTGAATCCACAAAAAAAATCATGAGTGTTTTGTGTTGTTTCTCTTATATGAAAATGTTGTTTCTAAGAGTTTTCACACTCATAAAAAAGTCATCTATTATAATGTGTGTCATTTCTAAAACTATGTAGAGAGAAATAATTTGTATATGTAGGATAATTTTAATTTAAAATACTATCAAAAATATTTTTTATCAAATTTACATGTCTTTAATTGTATTATTTATACTATTATAAATTTTAATCTAGTTAATTCACCCCCACCCCCACCTCTGGACCTTATATGTTGTCTCAATCATGTTAAAAATGTGGTATCAAATTTTTTTTCTCTAATAGTTTTTATTTTTTAATTTTATCATGATACCTATATAGGTATTAGTAAAGAAAAGTATATAGTGGATATATCTTTATTACTATCAATATCCTAGATTTAATCATCCAAGGGAATGAAAAAAAATTCAGATTGTAGGTTTAAACACTATTGATTTTTATATTCCATATAGACCACCAGACATCAATGTAAATGGATTTGTATATTGGAATGATCAAATGGAATCATACCTTGGGATCTTGATTATCAAAAATTTGACTATCATTATAAAACTGTACAAACATCCCTTGTTAGACCTAAATTCCTTCACTAGTAAGGATAATATGTTATATGTGTTAAGTTAACATGTTATGAATGTTTTATATTTGATTTTAGTATATGTTTTTTTATCTATGTATCTCTATAAAAAATTTCTCATGATATCTAAAAGAATATTAAATTAACACAACTAGAAAATGAAGTAGAATGACTAGTCTCAGTGAACCCTTAGAAAATACCTTTCATATTGAAAGATTTTTTGATATCTCAGTTAATTAAATTGAATGTAAATAAGCCTTTCACTTTTAAAATAAAAAACATCAAGGAATATATGATGGACGAACTCATAGATTCATTACTTAAATATGAACTGTAATTCATGAAAATTTATAATGAGGAGACTACAAAGAAGAAATGTGTAGCTTTAAAATATAATATAAATGTTACCTATTATTGTTATAATTATGAAATATAGTAAAGAATGAACATTTAAATTAATTATTTAGATAAAAATTATTATCAAATGAAAATAATGAAAGGCCTCTTAAAAATATTTATAAAGGATTGTCATAGATATAAACTAAAAGGTAATAAGAAATGTAATTTTTTTCTTATAATGATTCGAAACTAACTTTCTATGAATGAAAAAATAAATAACATATAAAACCTAACTATATTAAATTGAAGAATGAAATAAAATAGAAAATATATAAGAAAACAATAATATTTCATTAATAGACCTATTTATTTCTACATATGACTCAAATTCAAGTGAATAATATAGTACTGGAAAGGTGTCTATTAACTGCTTGGTCTATAGGGTGCCATTTCATAATATATATTAAACTAGATTTTAATTTATAAACACAAAAAGGATGAACTCTAAGAATACTCATAAGTATTAATTGAATTCAATCCACTAAATGAATCACATAAAAAAGGGTGAAACATAATTAATCCAATTACTATGGCTATAACACATAAATAAAATAACATAAATCTATCCTATGCGAAACTGGTGTGGATTATGTATACCTTGAATTTTTAACATTTTGATAATGAAATAATTAGCTTTCAAATAGATCATGATATTTATGAACTTTTTTGAATGAATTTCTATCTAATCCCTTAATCAAAGTAAACACTCACTAGTCTCTATGGTCTCATATTCTCATGGTCATGTACTTCATATTAATTAATTAATGGAAAACTTATATTCATATTTAATCATATAATGAAAATGAACCCAATGGTTATTTTGGTATTCATTCCATAGTAATTGTAAGAAAAATCACTCTCTAACTTAAAATAAATGGTAATTCTCATCTAAATGATATTGATGAAAACCAAAATTCAATATCGCTAAAACAATGTTCATGTAATTGGAATGAAGGATGGATAAAATAGAAATCATGAGTGTAAATACTAAATATGAAAAAAAAATTGAAAATAAATCGACTTCTATTGACTAATAAAATTTAAACTACAAAACCATGTATAAGAACCTACTCTCTCCTGATAAATATAGGATGGAGTTTATAAAATAATTAAAAAACAAACCCTAAAGACTGAAGTTGTAGCCTCCCAAATATGGTAAAAAAATCTCCACAATTTTATGACAATTTAGGTGCATCACTGACCTATATTTATTGGAGGACTCCTACTTCATATATCCTTCTATTTGTTTCCCATATCATCATGTATATACAACCTATCTATCACTCTTTAATTTTTTCTAAATGATATTTGATAGATAATAAAATACATATAGATGAAAACATATATCTCCCACAATTTGTTTCACTAAAATCATATAGATAGGGAGATAAGGTAACTACATAATCTATTTAATTAATAATACTCATGGTGTGAACTGTACATCACTCCCCAAACCTCACATCATTTTGAACATCCACTCAATTCATTTTCATGTCTTCACCTCATACTCAATCCGTTAAGTCTCAATAAAATACCCAAAAAATATGATTATCTTATATTTGAATGTTCATGGCATGAAAAATAAATTTCAGGACAAGAAAGGTTATCCTATAAAAATAAATCTCCAATGTATTTCACTTCTATCTATATTAGGTCTCGACATGAACTACCGTTAAATTAATTTTTAATTAAAATTTTTAAAATTCGTTTACTCTTATAAAAATCTAAAAAACATTAAAAACTCTCTTTTATCCTTATGAACTCAGATAATTAATCCTCAAGACAATATATTGGTAGTGAGATCACAAGATGTATGATTATTTTTCTTCCACAAATGTATCCACTCTTATATGTAAAGAATTCATGATATTGTAGTTTCAATCCAATGGTGATTCTAATATTCACAAGGGTATAATAATACTTCATTATAACTCTCAAGGAATTACCTACTCTCCATAGTGGATTCCATATCTTTATAGTGGAGGCATAAAACATCACCGTGCATGTATGCAGTCCTATGGTACTTCTATGGTGATGGGGTGTATTTTATCATGCATAAAGGTCTAACTCAAGTTTATCAAAGAATTCAAAGGGAATTATTGTCATAATCAAGAATGACATGGGGTTGTGACACCCATATTAGTATTTTATGAAATAGAAAACCCCAATCAGTATAACATTTTAAAGTGTATTGTTTTTTTATTAAATGTTGTCTCATATAGGAGATTCATCAGTGATTCCATTTTTTCATCCACTTCACTAATGAGGGATCAATTTCCCCTTTATGGTAATACCCCGAAATCTATCACCATTTTTAATTTTACCCCTCACCCACTTTTTACATGAATATTCACTCTTTATTGACTCCCTCCACTAATACACTACACTCCCTCATGCCTCATATATTGGTCAAGGTCAATATGGGTTGGTTTTCTCTAGTAGTAAACCTAATCCTCAGTGGTTGTATCAAGTTGTACATATTTTTTTATATTTCTATCATTATTTTTCCATTACCAAAATTCATCATGAAATATTTATATATATAAATTTGTTATTTTCTTCTGTTTAACTCAATAATCCTCCAAAGTGATCTTTTTCATTAAAATATATAAAATTAATGAAAATATTTCATAAATAATTACATAAATATACAAAATAATAAATTCAACATTGATCAATTAATACATGATATTGGATTATCAAATCCATCAACACTGAAACTCCTTCTTTCCCTCAATCATATACTCACAACGTATTGAAAACAGGAACCAACCTCCCAATAATTAAATACCAATGTAATAAAATTTAAATATATTCCACAAGTGAATTATTTGTCTAAGAATCACACAAATATGTCACTTCACCTATTAATTTTTCTAATAACAATATAAATCAGTCATTTTAATTTAACCATTTTAAATTATGATAGAAAATTCGAACATCCAATCATATTTTATGTTTTTTCATTATTATACATTCTACATTGAGATCTACCTCACTATGATTTTTTTATTCTCATATATACTGGCCAAAATTTACAAGGGTTATTCTCATAACACGGTAACATGCACTAAAATATAGGCTTGAAGTGGATATCTATAATCTACACCATAAATACATATAGAAAAACTATTCAAGAGAATTTAAAATTATTGTTCAAATGAATCTGAGACTTCATTTTTGTAATTGATGTGAAAAACATTAAATTTTAAAACTCGGTTCACTCAAAAATAATCCTCCTTAAAAAATAATATCTCAATGAAAAACTCTTAAAAATAGAATAACCCAACACTCCACAACTCAAAAAAATCTCAATAAGAAATAAAAAAATTATATACCCTGAATTTTTATTTTTTCTTGTTTTAATTCTTTTTTCATTTAACATTTATTTTCAGGTTATATAAATCTTCCCCCACTTCCCCTAAGAATACCCGACATATATCCTTAATGAAATCAACCCCTTACAACATGTGCAATATTTCCCTAATATATAAACCATGTAATATCATTAAAATTTACTTATAGTAAGTTAAGAAGAAAATAATAGGCTTGTAATGTGTCTCTCCCTAAATAGATCATTTTTGTATTATAGGGGTAAAAATATGGATAAAATATGAATGTTGTATCAAGGAATAAAAGGGATCAAAAAAATATTTCAATCATGTTAATGGGATGTTGTTATTTCCTATATTTTATAAGATGAAATGAATGTTACAGTAGTATACATGTCCCAAGTATATCATAGGAAAGTGTTATACAAAATAATTTTAAAATATATTCTTAGAATCCATTATAGAATGAGAACATATTATTAAAAGAAAATCACTCATGGTGTACACAATAAAAATAACCCAATCGCCATAAATTTTATAAATTCAAAGCATCTAAAATCTATGATGAATTTCATTTACAAAAACCAACCAATTTACATAAAAATGTATTCATTATATACTTTCCCTCATTATTCTCTCTACTTGTTTATCCACTATTTTACATATTCATTATTATCAAAAATGATGTATAAAACAGGAAATAATAGTATTCCTTTGTAATTTTTTAACATTATTGATCAAAAAATGAAACAAATAGTCTATATATTTTATGAAAATTTTTCATTAAAAAATAGTACCAATTTTTTATAAAAAATATTATATTTATTGATAACTAATTAAAACATTACTAACTATTACATTAAATATTTTCTTGTTTATTTGTCTTTTTTGTGTTTTTTGTCAACATAAACCTACAAAATAAAATTATTCGAAGTCAAATAAAAACATTCATGCGGTTCAAGCATAAAAATATAGGGTATTGAATTTTCATCTTAAAATTAATTATTATGTCTGTCCAAGATTTATAATTCATAAAAAACTAGGTTTCCACACACAATGATATATATTTAATGACTTTTATTTACAACATACTAGTAATTTTACAACTATGAGAATGAAATAATTTTACAATACTTAGATTTATATATGACCATTTTTTTTATTCTAGTATACCAATTGTTATCCCCTTACATAAAGATAGATTAACCTTTATTTCAGGAGAGAACCACATAGTGGACACTCCCAAATGAGGAAAAATAATCATATGGGATTTCTCAATTTCATCTTTTTTTTCTTATTTTTTAATAATTGTTTCTGTTTTCATTGTTTCAGTTTATGTCAACACCTCACCCCACTTATTATTTGTGATTTTAGGGTTTTAATTATTTTTATTCTTTTGGATTAGTTGTGAGGAGGGTGTGTTGTTTTATAAATTCAATATCAACTTCTTCTGTGGAATTCATCTTAGATTCACCCTTATTTTCAGTATTATAATTATATTTACCCACTTCTTTTTCCTAAAAGCGGACTATCTCATTTATGACCTATTTAGATTCATAATCTTCATTTTAGATCCTTTATTGGTTTTTTAATGCCTCTTTGAAAACAAATTTGAGTTCATGGAGTAGTGCATCATCATCAAATCCGTATATTTGTGGGATATAAATTCCTTTTTGTTGGTTCCATTCCTCATGTTCATCTATCTTCTTTACGAGATCCATAATTTGAATGGAATATTCTCCATGTTTATTCATTATGAAATATTTTCCTATAATCACAATAATAAAAACCTAGCATGTAAAATAAAAGAAAATAAAAACCTACTGTAAAATCAGAATATAGGAATGGGTGACAAAAAATACTTTTACTAACTATAAAAGTGTTTCCACCTAGTCCCGAAAACGATGCTATATACTAACTATGAACATAGGGTGTGTTAATTTATGATATATTAAACTAGTTTATAATATATATATATATATATTCAAATATAAAAAAATTCAAAAACACTAAAACTAACAATAAGATGGATAGGTACGTATGCCTCATGTTCAAACCAACAAACATTTAGAGAAAAACATGATTTTAATGACTAGGATTACAAATAATAAATTAAATAACAAAAATATATCCTAAATATACAACTGAGGATAATATTGCAAGGGAATTGTTTTCTTCATGATAATGAACTAATGAAGTAGAAAATAGATATTCATAATCATATGTTTTTTGGAACCATATCCCAGTGAATCCCTTATCTTAGTAAACACTCGCCAATTTTTAATCTTTCCTTTTCTCATGGTTATTAAATTTTAATTAACATTATATATGGGTTACCTCACACTATATTTAATCATTGATTTAAATCTAACCCAATGGTCATTGTAAGGGTAATTTCATATTAATTACACTAAAAATCACTCTCTTGCTTAGGGTGATTGAAAAACTCATTTAATGAAAGAGATTCAAAATAACATGTCCACACCCAAAAAACAATATTCTTGAAAAATTATCATAGTAATTTATGCTTTATTTTTACTCTCATGTAATTTACAATTCATTATTTTGGAGTCTCCATCATCAAATTGGTGTCACAATATATCACCATGCATAAATGGAATCTCTGAGAGATTATTTAGTGATGAAATGAATTTTCTCCTCCTTAGAGGCCTGGATAGAAATCCCCATTAGCTTCTGTGGACTTTTTGGATTAATTAAGAATATAAAAAACTCAGGTGTATCATGATTTCATAGGAACCCTATAAGTTCATGAAGAAATAGATGACCCCATTTGACATATTTTTTTCAAGTGTAATGTGATGTGCTAAATTAATTTCTTTCATGAGATATTCATCGAGTAATCCATAGAAATTTAATTGAACACTCATTATGTATCCATTTACTTATTGTTCAACTTCCTTGTACACTAATTATATTGCCAATGTCAGCCCCACTTTATTGTCCTACCCACCTTTTCACATGGCAACACTACCCTGTGTCGACATAATACCCACACCATACTTCTCTTTCATGTCATATTTAATAAGAATTTTTTGTTGGATACAGTAATAAATTATAACTAGAATGTATTGTTGTTATTATTTTTACACATTCCCATTAATTTTACTTTTCCAAAATTTATCCACAAATCAAGATTTCTTCATATTTCTTCAATTTTTCCATTTTACATGAAAATATTCCAATGTGATCCAATTCCATAAAACACATAAAAGAAATTAAATTATTGAAGAATCATTACATAGATAAAAAATTATTAAATATAGTATTTAAAAACTAATTCATCATTTTGGGAACTCACTAACCTATTCTTGTTGGATTCATTAAATGGGGTTAGTGATTATTATAGTTTTTTATAATTATGATTCCTGTGTTGGTTATGATTTTCAAAAACCTAGTGATACTAAAATGAACTATAATATTGATAAAAATGAAATATATGTCATATGAATATCTAATTTTGAAAAGGAGATGAAAAAATAATAAGAATATTGTTGAGGAAAATAAAATTGTATACCATGATAATGTGAAATTAAAGAAAAAATAATCTTGTTAGAATAAAAATGTATATAAATATTTAGATATTAATATAAATTATAATATCAATTTCAAAAATTGTATTGTATGGTTTCATGATTATTTATCATCATTTTTACAATGAAAGTTGAGATATGAGAAAAAAAAATTCTATCAAAAAATTAAAATAGAATAATAATTTTATTGGATGTAATCAATAACTTCCACATATGTATAAAAATTTAATTTTGTAAATAACCTGAAAATTAGTTCTAATAATATATATTTTAGCTCTATAATTCATAGTAATTATTAAAGATAATGGTCTATTGGATTTTTAAAATTATTGGGACACACTAAAGTATTTTTTCAATGTATAAATCATCTAAAATACATGTTAATTATTGTTTAAAATATATCTTTATTACAAAAAATAATTTCATAGTCCCATAATACAAAAAGTTTTATTTTTTCTAAAATGTTACCCTAATTAAATTTCAAGAAAACTACCATGAAAATATAATGAAGGATATTTTGTAAATGAAAATATTCTACTCCAAGAAAATGGCTGAAGATCCATAAAATTTTATCTTTTAAAATAGATATGATAGTGAATTAATACATTTGTAGAAAACTCAAAAGGAAAAGTGAAATTATTTGGTAGAGATTGTAATTTTAACACTTTTTTTTATTTCTAAAGTTTTATATATTACTAGATTAAAGCATAATCCTATTAGATTTTCTAAATTATGAGATTATGGTGTGTTTATCGAATTCTGAAATGATAAATTCCTTATTTTCAAATATAATGTTATAGTGTTTTATTATAAAATTTATTATATTTATTCTATTTATATTAATGCACAAATGGATAAAATTTTAGAGATTATTAATATCATATTGACAAATTATATTTCATAGAATAGGGGGATTGAGCTTGTGAACATTTATTTTATACACAAAATAATAATGCATTATCCAGTACTATATATTCATTGACATAAAATGGACTGAAATGAAATATGTTATTCACGCCTGAAAGAGATCCAGTTCAAAGAAACATATAGATTCATCACATAGTTTAACATTTTAAGGACCCAAGAACATGTTCATTTAGATATATTCAAACATGTTAAAACTAAAATACCTAGTAGTATGAAATATAATTTTTATATACTTGATGGTTTTAGTATATTCAAACACATAATTTTTTTATCTGATAAAATTGAGTCTTTTTTAATGATTTATGTCTACTATAAATTTTTTATAGTAATAAATTATGGTATATTTTATCCATTTATAGTGATTTTTGCGAAATAATCCCAGAAGGAATCCTCTCGGTGTTTTTTGGGTCAGATTGTGTTTGCTGAAAAATCTAGAAGAAAATAAATGAGTTCGGTTGATTTTTCCAAAGTAGGTTTTTATGGTGGTGTGGTTTCCTATATTATTACAAATTTTTGTTCCCCATAATCACGAATTTGGATTTTGGAAAAAAAATATTTTTTCTGTAGGATTACTCAGTACGCGGACTGTGAACCGTAGTTCACTGAACGCATAAGGGGGTAAGTTGAATTGTTTTGGGAAATCCACAAAGGAAGGATTCCATCTGAAAGTGCTATGTGGATTACATAGCAGTGCTATGTTGAACACATAAGAGGAAAAAATTGTGAAGTGATGACAGTTCATGGGAAGGCTACTCGTACACAAAGGGCCTGAATTTCACGGGTTAACTCTTCATTCAAGGAAATGTGACTGTGATTATTTAGATAAAGTTTTGAAAGGAAAGGTAAAATATGACAAAAATATTTCTTACAAAAATATAAAATATAATAATAGTTTTATTGGATATGATAAAGAACTTCCTCATATATATAGAAATTTAATTATGAAAATCACCCAAGGGGTTATCTCTACAAATATATTTTTATAAATTTACAATTCATAATAATTATTATTGATAACATTTTATTATATTTTTAATATTATTGGGACACACTAAAGTATTTTTTTCAATGTCTATATCATCTAAAATACTTGTTAATTCATGATTCAAATATTTTTTCCGTACAAAAATTAATTTTCTACTCCCATGATATTTTAGGTTTCAAAATCATTACACTGATTAATGTTTTTATAAAATAACCTTGAAAATCCTAATAATGGTATTTTTTGAATGGAAACATGATACTCTAGGAACATGACTAAAGATCCATAAAATTTTATTTCAAAAATTAGATGTGATGGAGGAATTATTACATTTAGAGAAATCTCAAAAGGAAAAATCAAAGGTTTTGTTGGAGTTAGTATTTATAATCTATGATTATTTATAATGTTTTATATGTTGAAGGGTTAAAGAATTATCTAATTATTATTTCTCAATTATGAGATTATGTTGTGATTTATGAATTTAAAAAATGATAAATGACTCATTTTTAAATATAATGATATTTTATTTTATGTAAAAAACTATTATATTTATTCTGTACATTTTGCTGCACTAATGGGTCAATATTTATAGATTATTAATATAATAATGACAAATTATATTTTATGGAATATGAGGATTGGACTTGGGAACATTTATTTACTACAAAATATTGTAATACATCATCATGTATTATATATTCCTAGACATAAACTGTAAATAAATGAAATATGTGATTCACGCATGACAGCAAACCAGTACAATGTAACTTATATATATATATATATTATCTTAACACTATAATTCCCCCTTGAACATGTTCTTTTCGACTGGTTAAAACTAAAATACCCACAGGTAAGAAATATGATTTTTTTATGGTCAATGATTTTATTAGATTAATAAGTAATTATTTTATATATCATAAAATATAAACATTATCAATAATTTATGCATATTATATGTTTTATTACAATAATAAAGAATACTATATTTGTAACAACCCGATATTTTATGATAAGTATTCTTTTTAATTTATTTGATGTCATGTGTTTTATGCTACAACAAGGTTATCGTGTGCTATACGCAACACCATATTAGCTTGCAGTATACACAACACTATTCTTAGATTGTGTTACACACAATTTCATGTTCGTTTGATAATAGTCATTCAACGCAACATTGAGTATATATATATATTCAATGTATAAATGAAAATGGTTGGATTCTGTTATAACAAAACAACAAAGGAGTCTTTCAAAACACACAACCCTAACTGGTCTTGCATTACACGCAATCATGACCATCCTCGATAGCGTGTGTTGTACGAAATGCCGAGATTTACTAAACAATGATATGCTATTAAAATATTATTAAAACTAGCCGTTATGAATTATAATGACCAATTTTTAAATTTTTTTAAATTTCATCGTTCAAAATGGACTTCATTTTTGGATTCATAATATCGAAATTATCCTGGGGTAAAATTTTGGTATTTTTCTAAAAACTTTCAATTTTTTATGAATAGTGAAAACACTAGGTTACTATTTAAAAACCAACATTTTATTTAAATAATTATTTATTTTATTTAAATTTATTTTAGGTCAAAATTGACACTTAATACATATATATGTTTAAAGTAATTCATTGGAGTCATTTTATAATAATTTTAGATATATAAAAATTTTATTGAACTTTTGACCGTCTTTTACCCACCTCCTAGGAGAATTTGAAAATTTACTTATAACTTAATTTTAACGCTTTTTTGAATGGAATTTCAAAAATCTGAGAGACACGGCTGATGTCATTAAGTAAAATGTTGTTCAATGAGATGAAAATAATTTTTGGTGAATAGTAACTTTTTACTTTTATTTACCACGATTAAAAGAAAATAGGGTAATTAAGGGTAAAATTGATATTATTATTACCCTAGCACATGTCCTAATTCTATTGGATAAGTTTAATTCAATCAAAAACAACTATAGGAATAAAATATGACCATTTAGGCCCATTTGGATTAGATTAGAACATTTATTATTAATTTATTTAAAGAAGGCTTAAAATAGTTAAAATCAAAGTTTAATAAGTAAATAATTTTAAATATAGGGTTATACATAATATACATTTGACTATAAATATTCATTAGAAATATAAAAAGAGTTCCTATAAAATGGTATTTTATTTGTAATTTTTAGACATTAAATAATGTAGTTTATTTATGAAACAATGATGATGTGGTAATTATATTATTAATGAAATATTGACATAATTGAAGTTATAAATACCCACATAAATGGAATTTGAGTCTTTCTATGAATTCAAATAATTTTTTATGTTAATATGACATGTTTTTATTTATTTAATTAACTTTTTTCTAACTAATCCTTCTGTTATGGTTTTCACAAAAATAAATTACAAAATAGTGTCAAAATTGACATAAAATAGTTTTTAAAACAAATATTATATTATTAATTGTTATTTTATTCCTAAAAATATATGTTTCTGCCACATTACTTAGATAAGGTTATATATATTAATAATAAAAAACTTGGGGTTATTTAGGCTTGTTATAATAATTTTATAAATCTTATATTGGAAGAAAACAAGAAGACACGGTAAAAGAAAAATTATTTAACTTAAAGTTAAATCTAAATGATAAGGTTAAAATTGAAACCTAAACTTTTCTAAATTCTATTTGATGAGATGATTTCGACCCATACCTACCTTAGCTTCGAAATAACTCAATTTGGAGCTATTAAAGACAGAATATGACTTTATAATAAAATAATATTTTTTGTTATTCCAAATGTGCCCCTCTCCTCCCTTATAAAAGGGCACCTCCTCCCTCTCTTCCTCACACCACATTGAGCCTTAAAGATCGGACAAAACCTCCAAAATTCTCTTCTCTACTTCCCTAGACACATCCTAGAGGTCCTGGTCTTCTTCAAATACCAATTTTGGTGGCCTAAGAGGAGGTCTCAAAGAGGCGCTTCAAAGAAGAGGTAATGTCCGTTACCGATTCTTTCAACTTTATTTCTTCTTCCACTTCTACTTCTTTAGTTGTTTTATTATAAAGTAATAACATCAGTATAAATCATATACTGATATGTTATTATAAATATTAAACCACCCTATTTCACCATCTATCCATCCTATGGAAAATGAAATCACCGCGTGTGCGTACGTACGGAATACCATCTCCACGTCGTGGTGTAATCTATTTTCCACCACCACCTTACTTGGATGGGTATAATGGTGTAAATAATAACTATATATGATTATTGTAAAGTGATATTGGTTCTGAAATAGTATAAATACACTCCAATACAATTCAGCGATCATGGGAATGATATCATCGCCCGTGCGTACGTACGGACTACCGTCTCCACGACGCGATTAGATTTATTCTCCATGTTAACCATTCATGAATGATTATAAAGTATATTTAATAAGTATTAATGAAATATATGACATAATAAGGATACTGTATTTATGTGTATATATATGTATCTCATCTAAATAATTTCATTCAATTCAATAAGGAAATGAAAACAGCGTTCATGCGTACGTACGGCCTACCGTCTCCATGAACGGTGTATTTCATTTCATTTAATTGATCTCTCATATATATATCTATATACTGAAATATATATTATATGTAAATCATTTTTAACATTCTGTAATTAAGTAAATCAGTATATAATCAATAATATCAAGAACAACAAGTCCAAATACGTACGATAAATAAGACGATTTAACCCAAAACGATGGTTTAACATGGAACTTACAAAACAACGGGTAATATAATGTCATAAGTGAACCATATATGATATCATAACAATGAATATGATTCTTTAATAAGTAAATGAAATTATTTAAATCATTATTCAGGAGGTTCGGAAACGTACAAAGCATATCAGACCTAAGGTAAGGGATAATTTTCCAAATCTCATTTTTATTCGAGATTGATTATTCGTAAGTATTTACTAGGGTTATTTATATCATCCATGTCCATGTTTTATAAAAGTTTTTTCATGTATGTTTAATTTCCTTTTTACCCATTTTTTAATTTTACTACATGGTATGTAAGGAATCTTTCTTTTGTTTACATTACGAGGTACTTTTTTTGACTTTTCCGACAAAAGTACGAGAAGAATGTTTATTTAACATATACGGCATGAAAGGATTTTTAATGTTTTATAAAGCCTTAATTTCAGGAAGCTTACTCAAAAATATATCATTAATATTTTCAACAAAATCTTTTTCTTTTAAAATTTCATGACATTTTGTGAAAATAAAATTTTTTTTAAATAAGAAAGTATATTTTCCTCAAGAATTCATTTCAAGTGTTTGATCAAAACCGTTTTCCATCTAAGATGACATTATTTCATATGTGTACGTTTCAAGAATAATGTCTCTATGATTTATGTGGTTTCAATTTTCTTATTATGAAATGATATCCATTTCATTTATATGGATTATGTGATGATGGGATTATGTTTATGAAACCCATTTTATTCGTTGGGTTATTATGAATTATGTAAGTTTATTTTGTGGCACAAGTAAAAATTATTGCATTATGAGATGGGTGGGACCTATATATCCCTCCAATGAATTGGGTAAAGATTTATATCTCATGAGATAAACATGGTTGGAATGGTAAGTTAATCTGGTTTAGTGTTACAGGACTGAAACGAGGAGTGAAATCGATTCAGAAAGGGACTTTGTCCACTAAGAAGGTCTTGGCAGAAATGTATTGGCTACTATGGAAATCATAACATGTGCCGAATGGTTTCCAAAATTACATGTTTTATTACCATTATATTTTATCATGGTTGATGTTCCATTATGATATATTCCTTACGTACTTCCATGATTTATGTCTTTGCTCAAGATTTTGATGTTTAAATTTCATGTTCATGTTTTTGCTTCCAAAATTTTATGGATTATTTTATGTTATCTATGTTTGCCCTTACTGAGCATTTGGGCTCACCGTTTTTATGTTTTATTTTCCCCAGGAAATAAATAAAGGTTTTAGGTAAGGAAAAAAAAGGGGAAGATCGTTATGGGAGTTGTTGAAGATATTTCAACATGATTAGAAGTTTATATTCCGAGTTTACAAAGACACTAAACTATTACGGTCCTTGTGTGTCTATTTTTGTTATGTATTAAGTATTCTGAAAATGTAATGTAATGTCCTTGTATGTCATGATTTGGGTCTCTATAGTTGGTATCAGAGGAAAGGTTTAGTCAACCTTTAGAAACTAGGATGCGATAACTTTAGTGAGATCCCTAGAGATATTTCTAAGGTATGTCTAGGGATATCTCTAAGGTTAAGTATAAGTATAGGTTATAGAAATATAATTACGGTAACCTAAGATGTTAGATATTTAAGGTAATCCCCCTTTATTATGTTGTTTTCACTAACATGATTTTTTCTTCTCACACTAATCTTTTTGGGTTTTAGACGATGGCTGGAACACAAAGGAACTGTGTTGATCAATATAATGGACAATTAAATGATTGTCCTCCTGAACAAACAAATTTTATGGGAGATAGAGTGAAAATTATTTTTTCTATACTTACACAAGATATGAATCATTCTGGACTTCCAAATGATCAGAGAAGGGAACATTTTCTATTGATTCCTTCATGAGGAAACGTCCACCGTCTTTCAGTGGGTCTTCTGATCCACCTGTTGCAGAACAATGGATCAGTACCACTGAAAAGATATTTTCAGTTATTCAATCTTCTGAACATGATAAATTCTTCTTATCATTATATCATTTAGAAGGTGAAGCTGATCAATGGTGGAATCTTATCAAGAATACGAGGCCAAGAGATGAAATTGAGTCCATGGAATGGGATGAGTTCATGAACTTATTTTTCAATAAGTACTTCCCTCGTATTCTTCAAACAAATATAGAGAAGGAGTTTCTTGAAATAAAGCAAAAGGATGATGAATCTTTTGGTATATATGAAGCGAATTTTACAAGGCTTGCATGGTATGCATCTGGTGTTATCATCCAACCTGAAAGTAAAGTTGATCGATTCTTCAGTGGCTTAAAACCAAATCTTCGAAGGGCATTAGATATAAGAGACTTCATTAGATATGAAGTAATTGTGCGTTGTGCTATCAATGTAGAAATGGATGTTGGTGTTACATATCCATCTCATGGTTTTTACAAGAAACGAAATATGGAGTTCAAGGAGTAATCTCAGAATAATGCTGAAAAGAAGATGAATGTTGCCTTATACTCAAAGTGTGGAAAGAAGCATGGTGGAGATTTTCTTAAAGGGACTAGAATTTTTTTAAGTGTGGAAAAGAAGGTCATCGAGCAGCTGAGTGTAGAAGTAATGGAAAAAGGGTTTCTAATGGTGTGAATAAAGAATATACTGCAGAGAACTCACCACCAACACATCAATTCTTCAAGTGCAATGAAATGGGGTATTATTCTAATCAATTCCCTAATCTGAGGGTTAATGATGATCGACATGAGCAACCAATTAAGGAAAAGGACAAAGGGAAGTCACATACGATCACTATTGGCGATATTGAATATGACAATGATGTGGTGGAATGATTAAGTGTTTATGTAATGGGATTCCAAAATAATGTAGTATATAGTATCGTGGAATATATGAATATTTATGTATTGGTCTATTGTAGTTTTCAATAATTTTATGGTACCGGTAACCATGGAAAGTGACTGAGATATTTTTGGAAAGAAGGTGATATGTGCATAATGAAGGGATAAGGATAAAATGAAATGTTTGACAGTATTCATGATCTCATGACTGATATAAGGTAATAGTTATATCATGGTTTGAGTATATAGAATTTTGGGGTTTTGGTATGTGGAAAGAGTTAACTTTTGACAGCACTCATGTTTTCACTAAGATTCAATGGGTATTCATTTTTCAAGAGAATACCTGATTAAGGCCTTCGAATGTTTGGAATGTGACCAACAAGACATATCTTATGATATATGTGTATCAAAAATGGTATTAACATTCTTGTTATATGAAATCTCTGGTAATCGTTTTCACTATATTATGAGAGTGGACTACAGTATTATGGATAAGCCTAAAGATTGGAATGGATTATGTTGGACATAAGTTAGTATTGTTTAAGGATAGAATTTTTTTCAATATTATTGATGGGATGTTATAGTAATGTAGTTTTAGAAAAAGTACAACCTGCAGGATGGGTGACAGCCCATCGCGTTGAACAAGGCAGTGGGAATCTAACCCACAACCAAAGTACGACTGGCATTTATCGCATACCATTGGCCTATAGGAAGTCCTTGGTTAGTGGAAACTAGTTTTATTCTATTAAGTGGTATGATATATGAAGTATAAGATAATTTTTGGAATCATATATGATTAACCTCACCATAGATGGACTTATGTATATTTGATAACTTTTTCTAACCATTTGTTTGAAACAGATGGAATGACCCATCATTATATCACATGATCTGTTAACACTTCAAGAATAACAAATTCACCTTCATTTATTTAAGATATGAAGTGGAAATTTTTCAGAGCACGAAAAACAATGAGATTGTACCAAAATAAAGTAAGTATTTATTCTAATTAAAATTTTTCAACTTTAGGGGAATGAGCTTGAAAACCAAAAATGTTGTCCTAGTTCCCTTATATCTGATTAATCAGATAGTACCCTAGATCATCACAAATTAATGGCTTTGTGATAGTTGGCTTTTTCATAGCCATGTTCTCTACCACTCTCCATCAGAACATGATGGTTAGATTTCTCTTCCATATCCATATTTTCACCTATGTTCTCCTATGTGAAAACCCAGTGATTAGTTAATGTGGGTAACCGTTACGTTTCATACATTAGTTTTTAAATCCATGTTTTCGTATTTCGTTTTACGATGTGGGTTTCAATTAAAGAAACTTTCGAGTAGAAAACCATGTATAATCCTGACGAATTTCAAGGGCAAAATTCATTTTAAGGGGGGTAGAATGTAACAACCCTATATTTTATGATAAGTATTGTTTTTAATTTATTTGATGTCATGTGTTTTATGGTACAAAAAGGTTATCGTGTGCTATACGCAACACTGTATTAGCTTGTAGTATATGAAAAACTATTCTTAGATTGTGTTACACACAAATTCATGTTTGTTTGATAATAGTCATTCTACGCAACATTGAGTATATATATATATATTCAATGTATAAATTAAAAATTGGTTGGATTCTGTTATAACAAAACAACAAAGGAGTCTTTCACACCATGCAACCCTATCTTGGCTTCCATTACACGCAATCACGACCTTCCTCAATAGCGTGTGTTGTACACAATACTGAGTTTCACTAAACAACGATATTCTATTAAAATATTAATAAAACTAGCCATTGTGAATTGTAATAACCACATTTTGAAATTTTGTAAATTTCATCTTTCAAAATGGACTTCATTTATTGATTTGGAAAATTGAAATTATCCTAGGGTAAAATTTTGGTATTTTTCTAAAAACTTTCAATTTTTGACGAATAGTGAAAACACTGGGTTACTATTTAAAAACCGGATTTTTATTTAAATAATTATTTATTTTATTTAAATTTATTTGACTTCAAAATTGACACATAATACCTATATAAGTTCAATTTAATACATTGGAGTCAATTTATAATAATTTTAGATATATAGAAATTTTATGGAACATTTGACCGTCTTTTACCTACCTCCTAGGAGAATTTGCAAAATTACCTAAACCTTAATTTTACCACTTTTGTGAATGGAATTTCAAAAATCCGAGAAACATGGTTGATTTCAGTAAGTAAAATGTGGTTCAATGAGATGAAAACAAATTTTTGGTGAATAGTAAATTTTTACTTTTATTTACCACGGTTAAAAGTAAATTAGGTAATTAAGGGTAAAAATGATATTATTATTACCCTAACACATGTCCTAATTCTATTAAATAAGTTTAATTCGACCAAAAAAACCATAGGAATATAATATGACCATTTAGGCCCACTTGGATTAGATTAGGAAATTTATTATTAATTTATTTAAAGAAGGGTTAAAATAGATAAAATCAATGATTAGTAAGTAAATAATTTTTAATATAGGGTTATACATACGATAAATTCGAATATAAATATTCATTAGAAAGATAAAAATATTTCCTACATAATGGTATTTTATTTGTAATTTTTAGTCTTTAAATAATTTAATTTATTTATGACACAATGATGATGCAGTAATTATATTATTAATGAAATATTGAAATAATTGATATTATAAATACCCAAATAAATGTAATTTGAGACTTTTTATGCATTACAATAATTTTATATGTTAATATGACATGTTATTATTGATTTATATAACTTTTTTCGAACTAATCTTTCTGTTATTATTTTCACAAAAATCAATTACCAAATAGTGTCAACATTGACATAAAATAGTTTTTAAAAATAATATTATTATACTAATTGTTATTTTATTCCTAAAAATATAAGGATCGGCCAAATGACTTAGATAAGGTTATATATATTAATAATAAACAACTTGGGGTTCTTTAGGCTTGTTATAGTAAGTTTATTAACCTTATAGTGTAAGAAAACAAGAAGACACGGTAAAAGAAAAATTATTTAACTTAAAGTCAAATCTAAATTATAAGGATAAAATAGAAACCTAAACTTTTATAAATTCTATTGGATGAGAGGATTTCGACCCAAACCCACCTTATATTATAAATAACTCATTTTGGAGCTATTAAAAACTGAATATTACTTTATAATAAAATAATATTTTTAGTTATTCCAAAGGTGCCCCTCCCCTCCCTTATAAAAGGGCACCTCCTCCCTCTCTTCCTCACACCACATTGAGCCTTCAAGCTCGGCCAAACCCTGCCAAATTCTCTTCTCCACTACCCTAGAAACATCCTAGAGATCTTGGACATCTTCAAAGACCAATTTTGGTGCCCTAAGAGGAGGTCTCAAAGAGGCGCTTCAAAGAAGAGGTAATGTCTGTTACCGATTCTTTCAACTTTATTTCTTCTTCAACTTATTCTTCTTTAGTTGTTTAATTATAAATTAATAACATCAGTATCACTCATATACTGATATGTTATTATAAGTATGAAACAAACCTATTTCACCATCTATCCATCCTACTGAAAATAAAATCACCGCATGTGCCTATGTACAGAATACCGTCTCCACGCCATGGTGTAATCTATTTTCCACCACCACCTTACTTAGATGGGTATAATGGTGAAAATAATGACTATATATGATTATTGTAAAGTTATATTGATTCTGAAATATTATACATACACTCCAATACAATTCCACGTTCATGGGAATGATATCATCGCTCCTGCGTACGTACGGACTACCGTCTCCACGACGCGATGAGATTCATTATCCATGTTAACCATTCCTGAATGATTATAAAGTATATATAATAAGTAATCATGAAATATATGACATAATAATGATACTGTATTTATGTGTATATATATGTATTTCATCTACTTAATTTCATTTAATTCAATAATGAAACAAAAACAGCCCTCATGCATATGTACGACCTATTATCTCCATGAACAGTGTATTTCATTTTCTTTAATCGATCTATCATATATATATGTATATACAGAAATATATATTATATTTAAATCATTTTTTAGATTATGTAATTAAGTAAATCAGGATATAAGTAATAATATCAAGAACAACAAGTCCAAACACGTACGATAAAGAAAACGATTTAACCCAAAACGCTACTTTAACATGGAACTTACAAAAGAATGGGTAATATAAAGTCATAAGTGAACCATATATGATATCATAACAATGAATATGATTCTTTAATAAGTCAATGACATTATTTAAATCATTATACAGGTGGTTAGGAAACTTAGGATGCATATCGGACCTAAGGTAAGGGATAATTTTGCAAATCTCATTTTAATCCTAGATTGCTTTTTCGTAAGTATTTACTAGGGTTATTTCTATCATCCATTTCCATGTTTTATAAAAGTGTTTTCATGTATTTTTAATGTCCTTTTTACCTATTTTTTACTTTTACTACATGGTAGGTAAGGAATATTTTTTTGTTTATGTTACGAGATACTTTTTTTGACTTTCCGACAAAAGTACGAGTAGAATGTTTTTTTAACTTATACAACATGAAAGGATTTTTACGGTTTTATAAAGCCTTATTTTCATGAAGATTACTCCAAAAAATTTCATTACTATTTTCAACAAAATCATTTTCTTTTAAAATTTCCTGATATTTTGTGAAAAGAAAATTATTTTAAATAAGAAAGGATATTTTCCTCAAGATTTCATTTGAAGTGTTTGATCAAAACCATTTTCCATCTATGATGACATTATTTCATATGTGTATGTTTCAAGCATAATGTCTCTATGTTTTACATGGTTTCACTTTTCTTATTATGAAATGATATCCATTTCTTTTATATGGATTAAGTGATGATGGGATTATGTTTACGAAACCCATTTTATTCGCTGGGTTATTATGAATGATGTATGTTTATTTTGTGGCACAAGTAAGAATGATTTCATTATGAGATGGGTGGGACCTATATCTCCCTCAAATGCATTAGGTAAAGATTTATATCTCATGAGATATACATGGTTGGAATGGTATGTTAATCCGGTTTAGTGTTAAAGGACTGAAACGAGGAGTGAACTCGATTCAGAAAGGGACTTTGTCTACTAAGATGGTCTTGGCAGCAATGCCTTGGCAACTATGGAAATCATAACATGTGATGAATAGTTTCCAAAATTAAATGTTTTATTCCCATTATATTTTATCATGGTTGATGTTCCATTATGATATTTTCCTTACGTACTTCCACGATTTTTGTCTTTGCTCAAGATTTTGATGTTTAAATTTCATGTTCACGTTTTTGCTTCCAAATTTTTATGGATTGTTTTATGTTATTTATATTTTCCATTACTGAGCATTTGAGCTCACCCTTGTATTATTTTTCCCAGGAAATAATGAACGGTTTTAGGTAAGGAAAAAAGGGGAAGATCATTATTGGAGTTGTTGAAGATATTTCAACGTGATTAGAAGTTTATATTCCGAGTTTCTAAAGACACTATACTATTACAGTCCTTGTGTGTCTATTTTTCTTGTATATTAAGTTTTCCTCAAAAGTAATATAATGTCCATGTACGTCAAGATTTGGGTCTTTACAATATTTTTTCCATTCATAGTGATATAAGAGAAGAATTCATGAAATTGGATTTATGAAAAAACCCAATTTAATGGTTATTTTTATAATTTATAAACCCCTAGATCACCTCAATGGAATAGTTTTTTATAAAGGAATAATGGAACTATTTAGTAAATAGCAAGAGCGGTGTTTAATGAATTAATTTTACCTATGTATTTCTTGTAAAATGCTATTGATATAGCCTATTATATTTCTAATTGACATTTTAGTTTATCTAATTTAAATAAGACCCAGCATGAATTATGGAAAAGAAGGATACTCAATATTGGATACTTTTGTATTTTTTTGTAATGTTTTTATCCTTAATGATATGGATAGTTTATATTTTTATATTGATAAATTAGATGAGGTAAAATTTTTAGGTTATTTAATATAAGTCATGAATATAATGTTAATAATAAATTTTAAATTATTTATAATGGAATATTTAATGTACTTTTTGATGAAAAATATGTAAATAATAATTATACTATAGAATAATAAACTGTATATAATTTTATAATCATTTTTTTTGATATGTTGAAGTGAAATTTTTTGAAGATATTAAATTTCTTCATGGAAAAATCTTTGAAAACCCATATATATCACCCTCTATATTGAGATGTTAGAATATTAATTCATGAGTTATGACTAGAAATTCATTTAGTAATTTTTGTTCTCACTCGATATTTATTTTTTATTTTTTTCTCAATACTATTTTAAAGGCATTGAAATTTTCTAATGGGTTATAGTCTATGGAAAGAGAATATAATCGTAATTCTATACATGGAGTATAGATATGGGTTTAACCAAAAATATATCCAAATATAACGTGAAAAAATAGTTTTTATAGAAATTAAATAGATCAAAATTGACATATTATAAGGAATAATTCTATATTAGAAGATCTTGGTATTTTTACGAAGAATTGATTTTTTGTGATTAAGAATTTTCACTTATTGTTATATTGGAATCTATTCAAATTTTATTTCCTTATAAATCATATCAATGATTTAACCTTTATAAAATGGATAAAAATAGTAAATTTTTACATAAAATATATATGAATATATTTATGTAAAACAACCACTTGGTTTTAAAAATGTGAAGAAACATTATCAGGAATTGAAAATTTTAATGACTTTTGTAGATTTAATAATTTTCCTTGGTAATGGTATATAATATTTCTTCATTATCTATTAAATAATGGTTTTGTGAAATGAAAATTTTATCATAATATTTTATTGAGAAAATTTTTAAAGATATATTTATTATTGAAATTTATGAAGATTTTGTTATTTTTGGACAATATAGTGAATTTTTATATAAGGATTTCTTAGATTTAATGCCTACTTAATTCGACATAATTTTTATAAGAATACTATAATTCTTCTTAGGATTTAAAATATTTCAAAAAGATGATTTAATATTTTTTGAATCAATGTTATTATGAAGATGAATTAGTTATGAGATTTTCAACTGAATAAAGTAGAAGTATGAGTATACCCATGTGTATTGATTGAGTATTGGATACTCATTTTTTTAGAAGGATAGTTGATAACATTAAATCATGGTTTTTATCCTGGTATAACCACAATTGAATTGAATAATTGTTTTTCTTCTGGGTTTGGAAGATATAAAATTGATAGAAATAATATCTTTAATATGATTTATTTTATTCAAAATAGTTTAAATTATTTTTAAATGGTTGGATCCTAATATATTTTTTTGCAAGCTATTGTGCACAATCTATATGGATTAAATATATTCAATATAAATTTTATAATAATTTTTTAATAATGATGATTCTATTTTGTAATTCATATGTAATTTATTTTATGAAGAATTTGTTACAACATTCCATACTGATCAATATTTAATTGAGATTTTATTTTATAATAGATGAAATTCAGAAAAAATATATCTATTTAGAATATGATTCTATATTTGATCCATTTTGACAAATACTTACTAAAAAAAGATTATTCTAAGATTGATAAGGTTAATTATGTAAACGTAATAATGAAATATTTTGTTTTGATCAGAGGATGTGTACAAGGGGAACGTTGAATAAGCTGTTTTTTATTATTATTTATTATTTCTAACTATTTTTATGGATCATTCGTAGTTCATTGAAACATATTTTTATTATTAGACTAAATCTACATTAATGATCATACCCTAAAATCTATATAAATTTTATAAATATAAAGATTGAGTTTCAATGTTTTTTTCATTGTTCAAATATTTATGAATTACCTTTTTATATGTATTACTTCAAGGGAAGTAAATAATAGAGTCGTGTATACAACACGAAACTAGGATATATCCACATTAACATAAATTAAGGTATGTTCAAATTCATTTTATTATATATATAAGTATTTTGATTTTTCATTATCTCATTTCATTCTCTGGGATGTATTATTTTTAATGGATAAAAACCCGTTGGTTTTTAAATATCTATTATTTGAACTTTTTTAGATTTTTTAAATTATAAAAATGTGGTTAATAAAAATATATTAATTTATTGGTATATTAATTTTTAAAAAGGTGTTATTATTGTGATTTTTGTTATGGGACTAGATATTCTACCTCTTACCTTTTACATTTTATAATTACAAATATATATTTTTCTCATTTTTAGAGTGATGTTTAATTTGACGGGTTTGTTATTATTTTATTTATTATATTTTCATGTTGGAAGATTTATCTAAATATTATTTCCGACATTTTAGTTCATAACATATTAAGGATCTTGTTTTTCAATATTTGTATTAAGTCAATTTTATTATGTTTCCTTTTATATAAGAAATATAATCACTTATCTATTGGTTTTTTTAAAGTAAAGCCTTGTTGTTTTTATAAGGTATAACTTATTACCTATTTTGTTTTTTATGTTCAAATATATTTTGTATTGTGATTTTTTTCGAAGTATAATATATTATGTTTGAATTTTTTTATTTAAGTGTCTTGTGAATTTGAATTTTTATGATTTTGAAAAGGGAATGGATCTTATGTTGGTTAGTAAATTCTTACAAAGTCCATTAAAACCGTTTTATGAAATATATGTATTACAAAATGAATGTCTTATGAAAATAATGTATTAAAAATCAATGTCTTGTCAAATGAATGTATATAAAAATGGAATTATAATGAATTTAAGTAAGTATCACATCATATAAATATTGAAAATCAATTAATCACATTACCCTTATGTATTTATATTTACTCTTATTATTTATTTTTTACTCATAAATTTTTTTTCGCAAAATAAATCACCCAAGTGAAGAAAATTATGAAATTTATAGTATCTAATTTTTAGTAAAGAGAAATAATCACACTCTTACATGATGAAATAGAAAATTGACATTATGAAAATTCTGTTGACTATTGATCTTTATATTACCCTTATGATAATTATATTGACTCTTATTCATATTATAAATCTATATTAGGAAAATGTTATTGACTCTTATGCATTTATGAATGATTATTATAAAATGTGGTTACCTGAAATTTTGATTAATTATTGAATGAACATTTTTGTCTTCTATCATGGCCCATATTATATAAATAATAAACATAGGGGTTTATATAACGACAAATACATTTTAGAGATAGATAAATTTTTTATAAGTGTTAGAAATTTATTAAACATATGTTGTAACTTTATCAAAAGATACAACTGATAATATAAAAAGTTTTCCAAATTTTTTTTTATTTCAATGGTTATCTCATTCGATATATGAAATATTAAATATTGGTTACTATAGATATTATTTTGAAGTTATTCAATAGATATATGGATCTTAAATATTGATTCAGTAACTCTTAATTATTTTGTTTTCATTTCAAAATAACATTATACCCAATATTAATAGAATATAACACACAATAGATATGATTAATTTAATTGAGATCAATAAGGGGAAGTCTCTATAATTATATAATATAAATAAAAAATAAATTTAGTAATGATAAAATTATTATGGAATAACTTGGCCATGTATACACTTAATGAATTTAATGGGACTGCTATTATAACTTCATAGAAAAAATTCTGCATAGAGTACAATACTTTCAAATGTGACTGAATCTGGTAAGATTATGTGATCCTTGGATATTTATATCTATTTTTAAATATTTTTAGTTATTTTTTTATTTTTTTGGGTTTTTTATGATTATTTTTTCATATTTATATTCAATAATTTTTTTGGTAATAAACTCATTCGAAGGTTTAAGGGTTTTCTTTATACCTCCATTGATGAGGTATATGTTGTTTTGGGTATTGACTCAAATTAAAATTTATGATTGTTGTGTAGTTTTTATTCTACAAGAAAAGAGATGTTGTAATCAGTTGTGAATTTCATAAAAAATCTATTATTATAGTCCTTACTATTTCTCACAATATATAGATAGAAGTGAATATTATATGTATGATTCTTTTGATCAAAACAAATATAAACCATATTTTTTCTCATTTTTACTTATATACACATTACTGATTTATATTAATAGAATTATTTAACAAGTTAATTCCACTTAATTTTCCTTTCAGATATCTCCACTTGAGAAAATAAAAACATGAGAAACTTTCTCTACTATATAATCTTTTTTTACATTCATTGAATATATATAACACTTAATAAATTTTTATTAACTATTTTTTTAAGTACTTAAAATTATATTTTTTTCTCTACAAGAGTGGTTCCCATTGTTTTTATGTGGTAATAATAATATTCAATAGTGAAACGGTTGGATTTAGGGGGATCTTTTACTATCTTTCATTCTCTTTAAAATGATGGTATAATTCTTTTATAATTCTAACTATTCTATGAGTTATATATTTTTTTCATTAATAAATTTTATATATTTCATTGATTATTATCATCATATTTTACTATATAATTCAAGAGGTAACACTTATTTGTAAAATAAAATTCATATTTTTTATTTTATTCAATTTTCTATTATTGGAGTGTTTACATGAACTTGTCATTATTTTCTTATGTTTCTTATTTTTTTAAAAGGGTTCGAGTGTTTTGGGTATTGAAATTTAAAAAAGGGGGATAATGTTGAGTGGTTCTTTTCCTATTTATCACTATTTATTATATTTTGACAATTAAGTATCCATGACTTTAGTTATAGTTAAAGTTATCATTTATTTATAATTAATTATTATTATTGTATAATATTAAAATATGTAAAGGATTATGCATACTTAATAAGAAACTTGTACATGAAATTATTGTTGAAGAAAATAATAATGTTGACTCTAATGTATTTTTTATTATTTATCCATTTTCATTATTAAATAAATTTAGATAAATTATAATCTCTTACTTTTCAATTTTGGTGTCAAATAAATATTTCAATGTACTGGAATCTTATGACTCATAAGTTACCCTTGAATTTATAGAGTTTCAAAATTTTAAATACCTTTACATTGATGGAATTGTCTCATATCTATTATATTAGAAGATTATTTTAGTCTTACAATTGAATTATTTCACTAATATGCTTGAAAATTATACTAAGGTATAGACTACTATGTACTGAATTTTCACGCTCACATTTTAAAAATTTAGTAAACTGCATGAATCTTATAAATAAAATATATGTTTGAAAATAATCAATCATATTAGAAGTAAGTATACTATTAATAATTATATTCTGAGATATTACTTTTACATATGAATCTTTTAGTGATTATTCATTAATATTATATATCAGAAGATATGAAGATATTTTATTTCAAAAAGTGGAATACAATTATGTGTTAAAGAGATGGAAATTATTCTAGGTATTATACTTCTAAATATAAAGTAAATAATTTAATATTTTCGAATACTACTCATAATAATTGTTTGTCACTTATTGTTTTCATAAATTATCAGTTATACCATTTCATGTACACATAGATTTAAATTTATTATAAATAAATCACACCGTGATGCATTGTTAGTTGAAAATATCATATTTCTCTAACATAGTTATCAAATATAAATCATGCCAATACAAAATAAGATTTTCATATGAATGACATATCATGGTAATGATATTAAAATTAAAATTTCAAGATATTTTGAAGGTCTTATTTCATGTGAGTAAAGGAATTATTCAAATGTTTAAATACTAATTATTATAGAGACAGTTTTGAAATTATTCAATGCTTATAATAATTCTAAAGAGACAATAGTTTCCTATAAAGATATCCATTATTCATATATATTTTTTGGAGATTTGACTAGGTATTTAAAAATAATAATAATAATTTTTTTATTGAGAGAATCATGTGTAATGATATTACTCCATTATGATGGAATTATTCTAACCATTATAAAATTCACTATTTCTAAAGATTCATGTAAAAGGTTCATGACATTACATGTTACAAAAAGTGTGTAATACATAAGAGAAATACATATGAGATAAAAATTAATACCAAACTCAAATTGGTACATACGAAAGCTTCATCAAGTTGTATTCATTATTCAAGGACTTATTGAGTTAGTATAAGTATTTAAATCTATATATACTCAATTGGATTCTTGTATTTGAATTTTATTTTCATTATTATTTTTTCTAATCCATAATAGTTTTTATTGTTTTTTTCTCATCAAGGAAATTTATTTATTGGTTATACCTTTGTAAAAGGTACATGTCTGTAATCTAGTTATGGAACCCCTTTAAAATTCATGTTTTGTGGTGGTTATTTATCACTATAAAAAGATGGTTGTAATAAGGTTATGACAACCCTTTAAAATTTAGGTTTTTTATTTCTTAACATTCCTATCATGGGGTAGATAAGTTTGAGGAGAAAACATTGGATTTTTTTTGAACTACTTCAAAAAAACACTTCTTTTGTTATTATTACCTTTCTAAATTTTTTATTATCTCTACCATTATATAAATTAACCCATCCACAATTGAAACTCAGTAATATCTATTTATGTCCCTGAAACTACATCTTCTTAAATAACTAAATAATAATCCTTTTATCTCAGGATATATATACCATATCAATCTAAATAAGAATATTCTAAAAATAAACTACCCAAATATCCAAAACATACACCATGTTGAGAATTTATAAAAACAAGTATCGATATCTGGATAACATATGAAATGTTTTACTTTTATATTATGAATGTATGATAACTCTGATAAGATGTTCATGCACTATCATGGGTTCTCTTTTCATATATCAAAATACATTACATGTACTTCATAGTAAATGACATGTAGAGCAGCCTATGATGGACAAAAAATACTATAGGAACTTGATGATGGTTATTACTATCTATAAATGGTGTCTCTATGAAATACACAATGTCTAGGAATATTAGGAAACATGAAATCTACAATCGGGAATTTCAATCCACTACCAATTTACAATAAGTGCATTCTAGTGGCACACATTTTGTCAAATTATATCATTGTTTGGGAATGTACATGAATACATGGCAAGGTATGATGTCACGAAATACATAACATGTGACCCATAATAAAATACCAGGTGAGGTTTGTAATACCCTATAAATTGTAGCTTTATAGATCCAAAATTTTACAATATGTATGGAAAATAATTAATAGGAGTGTGGTTATGAATTCGTGATCGGTTGTACATATTATTCCAGGATTCATGACACCTCCTCCATCTAATATCATGTTTCTCATGTTACTCAATCTCAACACCCTTGAAATTTATATATCACTTCACTAGAGTGATTTCTGATCATCACTCTACATTTTGTTTATCCTTCTCAACACCTATACTAAGATTACATAAAAAACTAATATCCATCACATTCTTACTTCCCCATTCACATGAGCAACTTCCAACACCTCACACTAATAATTGAGCCACATAACCAATAATGAACCCAATCATAATAGAAAAGAAGAAATGATTGAAGAAAGGGGTTCATCGGGAATCTTCGACCACACAAAATAGGTATCACATTTTTTTGTAGAGAACATATAATTAGGTAAATAATAAGAATTATTTTGCGTTTTAGTCATTTTCATTCTTCATCTAAGGTCACCACTCATCGTATTCAATGTGTGATATTAATAATTTTTCAAGAGGAAAACTATTAAAAATAATAATAATATAGTAATTAATCATTATGTTTCACTTGATTAACCCATAATTGATAAAAAAACATTCCATTAATTATAATTCCATAAATATTTATCATAAAAAATATTTTTCAATTCATTTAACTTATTAAAATCCTTATATTAATGATGATTTTTTTACTAAAAATTAATATTTAAATAAAACAAGATCACATCATGTATTGAATTTAATTATTAAATTACCCTTTGATATTCAACGAAGATATCAATATAATAATTATTTTATTTAATATTATTGTATAATCTATTATCATTCTAAAAATAATCTATAATTTTAAATGAAATTAATTTAGAATGTAAAAATCAATTATTATATGACATAAAAATTTATTCTCAAGGAACATTTAAAATTTATTCCATTATTATTTTATGGAATATTTAATTTATTATTATTTTAAAATAATGTTATAAAATCCCTATAAAAAATAGATAATTAAATAAGGATTGAGAGAAATGTTGATCCTAATGAATCAAGAATGAAACTAGAAATAAGTGTAACCATAAGGAATAAATTCTTTTTCTTATATAAAATTTACTTTCACCTTTTAATTCTATGAGTTTATCCACAAAACACTCAATCAAGGTCAGATTCCTCTTTAATTCTTGTCCACTTCACCAAATCACCAAAACCAGTTGTTTTTTCCTTTATGAAATATTAAAGGGGATTAAGTGAAAAAAAAATTTTTTGGAAAAATGATTTAGGAGGATTAAAAGAAAATGTATTTGTTTGATGTATAGTATTTATTTTACCATTTTATGATAATTTACATAGTTATTTTTTTAATAAGTATCAGGTAAAAAGTATGTGACTCACTGATCTGAGAATCAGATAGTATCATCCAACTACCAAGATAGCCAATAAGAGTTCAGCCTACCAAGAAAAACACCAAGAGTGAAAAATCGAGTCAGAAAGGGTGTGAGGCCACATAGAGGTGACCATGTTTGTATAGCTTGTGACCCATGGGGAGAAACATGTGTGTACCCATAGGTGGATGAAATCCTTCTCGGTCCACACAGTGTGACATGGCCCATCTATTATGTGTGAAGTGTGTATTGGTAACCCATCTCAATAGTAGGCTTCTGGACTATTGATTCAGTGTGTTTCATTATAAATTATTTCATCCTCAATCTATGCTTCAAATATGGGGAAACTATTATGTGAGGTATTTTTCTACTCAATAACAAACCATCATTATGACTTTATTTCTTGTGACCCACCCTCAGACAAAGCCCACTTCCATCTCCACTTCTCGACACCACCGATCAAACACTAACCATCATCTATGATCACTGGAGAACACTATGGATAACACTGGAAAAGCCCTCCCTGGACTCTAGCACAACTTCCACAACCTGGAACCAATATGGATGAACTTTTAGGCCTCATATGACCCCCACTAATTTCATTTTTAGGCATCAACCATCTATAATGAAGTTAAGATCATTTTATTAACATCAACTAATTCCCATAGAAAGCACCATGGATTGGTATTCGAGTCCTTGTCCCTAACTAGAAGAAGAATATTCATTCACCAAATTCAGGATATGATGATCTTCAAATAAATATTCATATAAACTACATGTTCAAACCTTATAATTTAGAATTTATTTCACAATTTTTATTCACAAAGATCACAACATTCATGAAGAAGACTACATTCACAAAACACTGCATAATCACGAAATAACTACTAATCACCTAACTCCTTTTTATGAGATACCTATGCATAGTTAAAGGTTATGAATGTCTTTTCATGATGCTCATTATCATAATTAATACCTTATTAATGAATATTTCATCCTTATATAATTCAAACCAATTCATTCTTTTCTCCAAAACATTTCATGTAAAACGAAGTTAGGCATCCAACTATTTATAGACTCATCCCATTGTGATGCTCCTATTCCTCTATAATATTTTCCATGAACCTCTATACTCATTTTTTCACAGATCTATCATTCATGAAGATCCAATGAAATTCATCATGTTTTTGAACATTATCTTAGTTCTGATAAACACCATTAACTCATCATGACCTCGTCATGATTTTCATAGTCATGAAAAACATAATCGTTCTATCACACGTTCATGAATTTATATACCTTCCAAAATCTCGACCTGTTGAGAAAACAAATCTTTATAAAACCCATTAATCTCAAAACTTATTTCTTTAACATCTTTTAGAAGCTAAAATTCCATAAAATAACAATTTCTAGATCCTAGTCGATCCTCCTAATTTTGAGACCAACAATTTTTCAAACATTAGGAAATGAAACAACCATCAACATTGTAGTCAACTTGTACTATAAGATCACTTTCATGGAAAACTCTCAAATCAACCCAGTGTGGACTGAAAATAATGATAATCTAGGATCCATTTTCATAAATGAAGAAAACTAAGTTTAAAAATTCTTCCCCTTGGGGTTTTTGGAAATATATAGTTAAATTCAATAAATCATCAACCACTATCAAAACGTGAATGGAAAGAAACAAATCATCAGACTCTATAAGTATACATGAGAAATGATCCGTTTATAAAACAATAAGGGAGGCATGAATTGGCTTCTAATACTTTTTAATGCATAAATATTTCGAAGCTAAACTCTAAGAAAAAATGAAATATTTCCTCAAAAAACATAATTCTCATCGTGTCATAGAAGTATTGAATAATGATTCCTCATAACACCAAATTAACATCATGTCACAGAAGTATTTCATGGTTTTTAAAAATCTTACATCCAAAAAACATTTAAAATGATGAATTTCTCATTTATTCTATTAATAAAGAAACCAAAATGACAAGTATTTGTACATATATTTCTCCAAGCAGACTCACTTAGATCATATATCCCCCATAAAACTATATCACTTGCACAAATAGGTTATGAAAATTAACAAAAATGAGAATAGGGGACCACCCATAACCTCCTCATACATTTTGAGATGGTTGAACACCAAAGTTCAACCTATGTTTTTCAAATACATTGGTTTCCTATGGCATAGTAAGAATGCTAAACACATGTTAACCAGTTCCAACAAGCCCTATTTTAATCGCACCTTGTACATACATTACCTTTATAAAGTGATATCTAATCTCAAAATGTTTTTTATACATGTAATAAAGAAGATTCATCATACGATCGATTGTGATCTAATTGTCACAGTGAATCACCATTGGATATTTCTCCTCATCACCAATACCATCCAGTTATTTTTTCATCCATAATACCTGATTGGAATACTTTTTAATTTATATATACTCTTCTTCATTTGTACTAAGAGATGTGATTTCTTGATTCTTGCTCAACCATCCCACATGTTTATTGCCCATAAATAATGCTCTAGTACTTGTGGAATTTCTATCCACCATATCTCCATCTCAGTCAGCATCAAAAAATTCTAATAATTAATAATATTTTCTTATAGAAAATTATAATCCAAATTTTATATTTCCTTCAATATATCTCATGATTCTAATAACTGCATCCAAATTATCTTCCTAAAGATTATCTTGAAATCTTTCTTTTAATCATGTTTCAAAGATGGTATATAGATATGTCCTAGTCAATTATAATAATCTTGTAGTGATTCTTCTATATAGGATGAGATCCACAGAAGTCTTATACTAATGATTTTCGTTTTTTTTCTCAACAACAATATGAGTCGACATTGGTTTAGAGTCAGGAATGATGAATTTATTTATAATATCTCTTGCATATTTTTTCTAAGAAATGAACGTGTAAACAATTTTCTGAATCACTTTCATCCCCAAGAAGTATACAAGTTTACCAATCAAATACATTTCAACTTTTGATTTTTTTGTGATTATAAAATTATTTCACAGATCCGTGCATTCTTCCACAAAAAATAATATCATCTACATACCCATACACTATAGACTTCTCATTTAGAGATTTCTTCACATTGATATACTGTTCGACACCTCTTATTTTAAATTTTAGATTCTTTATATAATCATTTAGTTGAGAATGCCCACTCATAGTGCCTACTTTAGACCATAGAAATCATTATTTATTCTATTAAACCTTTTTAATCATTTATAATAAGAAATCCCACTGGTTGATCAATTTAGAATTATTCTTCACGAACTCCATTTATGAAATCCATTTTGACATCCATCTGATAAACTTCGTACTCTATCTGAATTTACATGACATGTAAAATATTGATCATCTCATTTCTAGCTATTATAGAAAATGTGTCTTCAACATCAATACCTTTCATTTGTGCATGGACTTTACATATGTATTTCTTCTTATTTATGATCACACTTCCATACACATTGAATTTTTTTAAAGATCCACTTAATTCCAATCACATTGTGATTTTAGGATCTCCATAAATTTTCTCATGTCTATTTCTTGTCAATCTAGTCCAGTACGCCATTCATGGTGTTAACCCATGACTCATCCTTCACGTATTCTATAAATTTGGTCAGTTCCAAAATTTATAGGATAGAATATTGTGATTTATTACTCATTATCCTTATCTCTGTGGGTGTAGTCCAACCCACAATGATGTTGGATTGGTCAATTTCTGCTCTTATATTTCTCCTATGAGGTTCTATTGATTTTTCTTCAGTAATGGTTTCCTCTTATAATTCTTATATTTAATAATCAATATTTTTTTATCCCTAGTTGTTTTTCAAGACATACATCATTTCATCATTTTAATTTATCCCTTTTCCTTTTAAATCTGTATGGTATTTATGGTTTGATTTTCAATGATCATAACATCACTTCTTTCCAAAATTAGTCCATGATGATTATTATAATATTTGTTGGACGTAATCTTTATTAAATATCCAAAGAATATTCCATCATCTACAACATCACTTTACATTAATTTATTACCTTTGTTTCAGATGTAACATTTTTTTCTAAAAATATTAAAATAATATAAAGAGAGATTCATTCCATACCATAACTTATATGGTGTCCGATATTCTCCCTAAAAATACATATTCTTTTTGTAGTGTACATTGCAACATGGAAATCCCCTTTCTTATAATTATCAGATATAAAAAACTCAATAAACATAGTTCTTTTCATATTATTCACCTATCGATATATGCATTCAACTACAAAATTTTTATGTGGGGTTCTCACTATAGCCACCTCAATATTTATTTCATTTTTTAAAGTAATCTTCAAACTCAATGGATGTTTATTTTGATAAATTTTCATATAATTGAATCTTTATTGTGCAACCAATTTCATTCCCAACAATTTTAGGATAACTCTTCACGAAATAAATACCTTTTTGTTTCATCTTCATAGTCAATACACATTCCATTCCACTGTAATCATCAATAAAATTAATGAAGTACCTCTATCAATATTCATTATCTACATTAATTAGACCAAATATGAATGTGTGGATGAGATCAGGAATATTTTATTAAATTTTCTTATTCATTCAATAGGAATTTCTGACTAACTTTCCTCATATACAAGTATCATATCTATTAAGTCATTCATTATTTAGATTGAGATTATTGATAAATATATTTATCTTAGATATCTTTTACATTATTTTTTTATTGATTTGAACCAACCTCCTCTGCTAAAAATTGTTTTCTTCTTCAAATGTTATGTAAAATATTGTTGAGAAAATTCTTCAATACATCCTATTTGTGTTTTTGGGTGTCATTGTGATTGTTAAAAAATATATCTGAATGAAAATGATTATAGTACATGTTTTCTGAAGAAGGTTTTTAATGGTGATGGTGTTTTGTGGTGCCATGAAGGGATTGGTTCATAGAAGAGATCGTCCACCATGGAGGAATGGTGGTTCATAGGGGGAGTGGTACGCAGTAAAGGCTATACTGCATCGAAATTTTAAGTAAAATTGATTAGAGGATTTTTCAAATCTATTTTCTTTATATAAGGAGTTCTAATACCATCATTACATTGAACAAATGTTCATAAGAAGACATTTTTCTCAGAGAATTATGCTGAGTCAAAAATTAGTTCCCATGAAACAACTATGAAGGTGCTTTTGGGGGGTTTAATAGCTCCAAAAATAAAGTTGTCTGTCGAGGAAAAGATTTTCCATTGAATAAGAAGTTCATTGGTTGAATCAGAAGTTGTTATAAGATATAGTATGTAGAAGTGGTATGCAGAAGTTGTATGTAGAAGCGGCACGTGGAAGCAGTACATAAAAGCAGTAAACAGAAGCCGTAGGTGGAAGTGGTATGTAGAATCCATATGCAGAAGTGGTTGGCGGAAGCGGTATGGGGAAGCGGTATACGGAAACGGTAGGGGGAAGGGGTATATGGAAGGAGTACGAGGAAGCTCTAAATGGATGCGGTACATAGCAGTGGTATGCAATAGGAGTATGCGGCATTGGTACGCAGCAGCGGTACGCGGCATCAGTACGCGGCAGCGGTACGCGGCAGCGGTACATAGCAGCGGTATGCGGCAGTGGTTCTATGCAGTGGTATGCAGGAGCAATGCCCGAAATTGGTGCACAGCCGTGGTGCATGGAAGCGGTATGCAGAAGCAATACAAGTTTGAGGAAGAAGTACTAGAATGCATAAGTGGTACATGGAAGCGGTATGCAGAAGCGGAATGTGAAAGCGGTACGCGGAAGCAGTACAAGGAAGCGGTATGCGGAAGCGGTACGTGGAAGGGGTACATGGAAGGTGTAGGTTGAATTAGTACACAGAAGTGGTATGGGGAATCATTCTGAGGAAGCGGTACATAGAAGTGGTTCCTATAAGTTGTATGCAGTGGAAGAAATGGAGGCAGTTCATTGAAGAGGTGGTCCATGAAGATTATGCACAACGTGGTTCGAAGAAGAAACATGTGGTTTGCAAAGGGACTTAAAAACCTCACAAATGTAATTTATTTATAACTAAATAGTCTGTGGAAATATGGATTTCATCTACTTTTGAGAATGGGTCTTCAACAGAGAATCTACTTATAGTTGAGTATGCATTCGTTCATGAAAATGAAGAGACCTACATGTCCATAAACTCTGACTGGATCTTTTCTAAGAGTGGTGAGAAAAAGAAGAGGAACATTGTCACCTATTTCACTGGTTGTGACCTATATAAAGATACATAAAGATTGAATCTTGAGAATATAGTTAGAAGACCATAAATCTTGTAAATGAAATGATCATGGGAATAGTTTTGATCTAGCCTGAGCCACATAATTGTAAGTGAGATTTAGTAGATTTGGTACATCAGCACATCACCTTTGTATTCTCCTTGGACATAGCCCAGTGAGGGTGAACCAATTAAAATTGTTGTGCCTTTTTCATGATAACATTTCGAATCATACATTTCTATGGGAGTAAGAGAGAGTATCTTTTTGTTTACTAATGAAACAAGATCTGAAGGGGTAGTAATTTTAATCTATCATACCTTGATTCCCCCCCCCCTATCATGGTATTTGACATAGTTGACCTAATAATGGGTATTATATTGAAAGGTTGAAAATCAGTTTTCTCTATCTGAGTAGAAAAAATGGAGATATTTAATCATAAAGGGATTCTGATCATTGATGCAAACTATTTTCATCTATGGAAGAATCAGATGCACCATTACTCCTGATCATTAGGGATGGATGTCTTTACAGTAGCTATGCAAGGAATATCAACAAATATCGATAGTTGCGGTTTATTATAATTTAACTAATGTGAATTGGATAATAATTCTGAAGTGATCAATTTTTTAGGGGAGCCATATAAAATGAAATTTATATAAAGGTGAGGTCATGTAATTCATCACATGTTATGTGGGAAATTATTCATAATATTTATGGGGTAACTCAAAAGTTATAGAATAAAATTTGTAGGTTCTTTGGAACAAATATGAGGATCTAAGAAAGCACCCTAATGATTTTTTTGATACATTCATTGATCGATTAAATGTTATCGTAGAAGAAAAGCATGGTCTTGGAGAGATTGTTGAAGATTAAAACATTATCATGTATATTTTGAGAAAACATCATTCTAGGTTTAATCTGATGGATTCACTATTAGAATCCAATGATTATAAGGATAAAACAATGGATAACTGGGATAGTAATCTTGTTTCAAATCAAATGGGAAATGATGATAATGATGTTGTGGAAGAGGGAAATTATAAATAAGTGGAATTCAAGTCCATGAAGAAGATTCTATTGAAGAGATATATGTATAGAGATCCAAAAAAAAGAAATCTAACAAAGTGGTTCATGATGAATAAAATTTATATGCAGTAGCAGGAATAAGAGAAGTCCGAGCTAAATGAAGAAATTGAAAAACTAATGTCTTCAATACTAGAAATATCATAATATATTGTTGTACACAAGCTAAAAATTTATGAAAAGAAAATAGATATTGATTGTTTGACTGAAACTGTAAAATATCAAATCAAATGCATTGATGAACTTGAATAAGAAATCATTGGTCTGTGACGAAGTGTTGAGGATCATGAAAAATTGTTGACTCGTAGAATAAAATTATGAAAATCGATAACAGAGGCAATAGAAAAGATGAATGAAGAGCATAGTTGTCCAAAAAAATAAAAGAAACTGTAAAATATAAATGAAAAGGCTAGTTTGAGGCATGATTGAAAATATAAAGTAGTAACATTTGAAGTTAGACTATAAGCACCAACTCTGAAATTGAAGATTGATTTGGTTATGAAGAGGATTCAAGAGATTTGAAGAAAATAATAGAAAACTAATGGTGTATTATTTCAACACAAGAATGTACCCCACATACCATTCTATTATTGTGGAAATATGGGAAACTCACAAAAAATTCCATTGAAAATAGGTACCAAAGGAAATAGGTCTACTATAGGAAATCATACAAAGCTCAATTTTCCATATCAACATTTGAAAGTCATTATTTTAGGTGCATAGGATTCAGACACATTGAAAGATATTTCTCATTGACTATACAACGGATTTTACCTAAGAAGAATGAATTTATTCCTGATAAGCAACCAACTGTATCATCAAATGATCTAAAAATTCCATATCAATTTCCATCTCTACAGGATGAAGATGGTCCATCATACACCGACGAAGGTCAATATTATCAATCTATAATAGGTATGAAGTCAAATACATGGATGAAGAATTATAAGATAGTTGAACATGTAGTGGTCATTGAAATTTCTATTAAAGCATTATATTTCATTGGAATATGGATAATTGAATGTTGATGCACCACTCATATGTCAGGGAATATAGATATGGTGACCAGAATCAAGTAAAGAAAGGATGGTATCATAATATTTGGTAGTGATGAAGTCTTAAGGATTGTTGGCTTAGAAAAAACCATGATTGGGGGAAAAGACACAAGACATGTTGATGTCTTAATTATTGAAGGTATCAGTTACAAATTACATAGTTTCAGTCATATGTTTGACTTAGGAAATTCCATGAAATTATTAAATAAATTATTTTTCACCTAGGAAAATGACGGTGCAATCTGTTTTCAAGTAAATCATATGAATGGAAATCTCTATCATTTCAGTGGAGAAAACGATGTGTGCATTCTATCCAGTGATGAAGAAAACTGGTTGTGGAATAAATTTTTTAGTCAGATGATCCAAACATCCTTGGAGGATCTAGTGAAATTTGTTAATGATCAAGATTTTCTTAGATTATAATGGGATCATACACATACATTTGATTCCTTCCAAAAAGGTATGTTCATTCAAAAGACATATAAGGAAAAAGAAAAAAGGTTAATAAGATTACTTAAGATGGTTCATATTGAAGTGTGAGGACCAATTTCACCAAGAGATCTTGAAGGGTGGAGATATTATGTTTTCTTAATTGATTGTTATAGTATAATTGCATGTGCATCAATCATTAACCACAAGTATGAGGTGTTTTGTTTCATTACAATATATTGAGGTGAAGTTGAAAAGTTTCTATGTTGGAAAATCCAGATTATCAGAATAGATATCATAACAAAGGTCAAAAAATAGAAAAGTGGAGAGTTATCCCAAGAAATAAGGTATAAGGAATCATGTTTCAGTGGTGAGAACTTTATAATTGAATGGAGTAGTTCAGAGAATATATCAGATTTCCAACAACATGGTTAGAACAATACTCATTGATAATGTACTTCAAGAAGAATTTTGGAAATAAGTAGTGTTGACATATGTGTAAACATTAAATATTTCATTTTTATGTTTGAAATAAGAGAAGACTTCGTATGGGATATATTATGGAAAGAATCCATCAAATATGTACTTTCAAGTCTTTATAAGTTAGTTTTTCATTCTCAATAAAGAAAAAAATAGGATGTTTAAATCTTGTGGATATGAAAAGATATTTCTTGGTTATTCAAAGAAAATAAAAACATATAAATTCGTTAGAAATCATCTAAGAAAGGTAGTTCAAATACCTAGTGTAAATATAGAAGATAATTAGTCTAATATTCACCAAATATATGATCAGTCACAGGAGGATATTGATGAAAAGAAAAGCATATCTGGTGATTCCCGAGTTTTATATGTTGATTCATAAGAAGATTTAGATAATTAATTGGACAAAAAAATTTATAATATTCAAAACTATACAAGATAATGGCCGAAATTGATAGAAAAAAACATAATTAGTTATCAGAAAGTGCTAGTACATACAAGGAGGATGAATACTCTACAGAAAGAATCATTCTCATCATAGGTAGAGCCAAAATGTTTTGGTAAAGTAGCTAGTTATGAAATAAGATTCATACTCTTAATGACGTTATTTACAAATTGAGAAGATTCATACATGGGGGATTGTTTCGAGGGCATCATACAAGAATTCCATCAGGATTAAATAGGTCTTTCGCAACAAAACGAATTAAGACAGTGTTGTTATTCGAAAGAAGGAATGAAAAGTGTGAAAAGGGTACACCCAGATAGAGGGTATGGATGTTGCTGAAACATTTGGGCCTACAGTAAGGCTAGAGAAAATTTGATTATTCTTGACCATTATAGTTAAAATAACGTTCATGGTTATCCATATGGATGTTAAGTTATAATTTCGGAATTTAGTTGTATAAGAAGAAGTTTGTATTGACAATCTAGATGGTTTTATCATTGCTGAATTTGATAATATAGTATTTCGGTTAAAGAATGGTTTATATTGTTTGATGGAATCACCAAGGAAATGGTTTCCAAGGTTATATCAGTTTCTGAAAAAGATTATTTTGTAGTGTGGTGGAGTTGATTACAATCTATATGTCAACCATGACATCAATTATAGGATGATGTTACTAGAATATATCGATGACATAATTTTTGGAATATCAGATGATGCACAATTTATACAGTTTTCCAAAATCATTAAAAGTGAATTCATAATGTCAATAATTAGTGAACTGACATTTTTCCTTGGTTTACAAGTAAATAGGTTAATGTCATAGAATGTATGAAGATTCTTTTAAGCCAATTATACATAATATAAAGTTAAACATATATCGATTTTCCACATTTCTTGTAGTGAGGTATTAAATAAATCCCAATAAAATCCACATTCATGTAGTGAAAATCATATGTCGGTACATCGAGAGAACTGTGGATTTTGGTTGGATTTATAATGACAATTCAAAGCCAGATCTATTGCAATATAAATATGTAGATCGGACCAGTTTGGAAGATGATAGTAAATCAATGTTCGTAGGTTCTTCCCATTATGGTGGATTGTGTATTCCATGGATAATAATCAAACAAGATTTCATTTCATTGAGCACCATAGAAGTGAATACATTGTAGACAATCAAGCATGCACACAATTATTGTGGATGAACCAACATTTTGAAGATATTGGAGTAGAAGATAAATCTTTGATCAGAGTCTATTGTGATAATTCATGTTCTATAAATATTATCAAAAATTCATTCCATCACTCAAGGACAAAACACACTGAAAAAATTATATTATTTTATCAAGAAGAATTTGTAACAAGGTCTTATGAAGTTGGGTTATGTGCCTACCAAACTACAGGTTACAGACATTCTAAAAAAGACCTTACCTAAAGAATAATTTGAGAGGAAATGATTGGATATATGAGTTCAGTCGACACCCGCACTTGAAAATGTGTGGTTGTGGTACCCCCTCTCATAGAGGTATGGTGTGTTTTTCTATAATTTTCTTATGTGTGTTATTTACCTGGTTAAAGAAAAAAATTAACTGACCTGGTTCATGGAAAAAGGGGGTGAAATTATGGGTATTAAATAGAGAGAATTTCATATTCAAGAAATGGGGAGAAGCTGACAGGTGAAGTAGTGAGATAGGTGAGTTGAATCTATTATGGGGAGTAGTGATGTTGGGGGAATATTAAAACTAACAATTTAGAAGTGATCAATCAGCATATGCATATCATGATAGCTGAGGTTCAAGATGAATGCATAAGATTGGTTTTGGAATGATATGAAGTTATACATTGATGAACATTTCATTATACTATGGTTTATCAGGACAATCATTTCTCATTTATGCTTGTAGTAAGTATTGAGTAAATATTTAAAAGATATCTTAACTGTGATAATATAATTACATTTTAAGACGGAAGAAGTTGTAATGAGGTATCAAATAGAAAAAGAGTTTTCAAAAAACACAAAGAGGGATTTTGTTGGGAAAAATACTTCACAGAGGCCTCTTAGTGCTTTTGGGTGTGATTGTGATTGTTAACATACCCATATGACCAAGAATATGTATTGTTCATGGTTGATGAAGTAGTTTTTTAGAGGTGATCATGATTTGCGAAGATGTGGAGGGATTGGTTCATGGAACAGATTCTGTGTCATGAAGGAAAAACAATTTTAAGGAGGAGTGTTATGCAGTAAAGGTTATACTGCATCAAAAAATTATGTAAAATGGATTAGAATATTTTTATGATCTATTTTTTTATATAAGTAGTTCTAATACTATCATTACTAAGAGATATTTATCATATGAAAACATTTCTACTCTAGGAATCGGGATAAGCCAGATATTAGTTCACATGAACATTATAAAAAAGTGTTTTTGCAGGGCTTTATAGCTCACAAAAAAAGTGGTTGACAAAGGAGAAGTTGGTCTGTGGATGAAGAATTCTATAGAAGAAGGAATTCCACAGAAGCAGAATTTGAAAGCAGAGGCAGTACATAGAGGTTGTATGTGGAGGGGACATACAGAGGCAGTATGCAGAGGTGGTACATGGAGTTGGTATGTGGAGGTAGTACACAGTGGCGGTATGTAGAGGAGGTTTGTGTAAGAATTATGAAGAGGTGTTACCCAGTGGCAGAAGTGGAGGTAGTTCACAGAAGAAGTGGTCCTCGAATCATATGTTCTACATGGTTTGTGGAAGAAGAGGGTGGTTTTCAAAGGTACTTAAACCATTCACGAATGTAGTTTTCATTAACTAAATAGTAAGAGGATAAGTGGATTTTATATTCGAGTAGAATAGGGAATTAAAAATAGAATCTACCTATAGTTGAGGATGCCTATTTTTATGAAAATTAAGGGACCTACAAATCTATAAACTGTGAGTGGATCTCTTCCAAGGGAAGTGATAAAATGATTAGTAAGATAGTGATCCTTTCCACTAGAAATGATCCTGATAAAGATAAATATGGGTTGACCCTTGATAATTCCATGAGAAGACCCTAAGTCTTATAAAGGAAGTGGGGCTAAGAATAGAATTGATTTAGTTCAACCCATTTAATTGGAATTTAGCTTTAGTATATTTAGTATATCGCCACATTTTTGTTTTATGCTCCTTGGATGTATCCCAGTGATGGGGAAGAAAATAAAATTTTTGTGTCTTATGCTTGATTTCATTTATGTTCATACATTTATGATGGAGCAAGAGAGAACTATGTTTTGTTTAATTATGAAAAAAGATCTAAAGTGGAAGTAATTTTAATTTGTCATAACCTGATTCAACCCCCTCCCCACTTTGAGTATTTGACCTAGTGGAACTAACACAAAGTTTCCCTTTTCTTCCAACTAGGTTTAAATTCCCATTTTCTCTGCATCCTTTCATGATAAAATTACCTATATTTCTTTTAATAGTTCAACCCTTTTTATTAAATGTAATTATCATCCCTGAGTCACATTGTTGACTCATAATTATTATATTATAACATAAATCATCCACATGGAGAACTTTAGTTTTCCTAATCTCATCATTTTCTAGTTCTGTACTTCCACAACCCATGATCTTTAAAGAACCAGCATGGTCAAACCTCGTTGTTCTATGAACCCTTTCCTATAATTATTCAATAAATATTCATTTCCTATCATATGGGATGAGAATCCACTATCAAGATTCCAGGTGCTTATTTTCTTTGTGGCATTGAAATCAATTTCTGGAAGGTTGGATTTCTTGATTTTCTTCTTTTCCTTATATGGGATTCTTGATTGGGTGGAGGATGATTATTCTCTTTCCAATAAATTTTCAATATTCTTGGGTATACCATACACATGTGATTCCTCTAGATTTTAGTACCTACTTCCAAGAATATCTCTTCTTGGTTAGTAGGTATTTACTTTTCTCTGAGCTTTGTATGTATATTTGTTGTTATTACTCTTCTTAAAATGAATATATTTATAGTAATTGTTATAGTAATGAAAATATACATATAAACTACTTCTTCTATAAGATTAAGGATATGGTCTCAATCTCTTTTATTGGCTTCTAAGTGCTTCACAATTAGATAAATCCTTACCCCTTCATAGTAAGAGAAGTTATAGCCTAGAAATAAACAGAATTAACATTTTATAAGAGGAAAAGTCTTATCACTTCAATTACACCTCATGTACCCATAATTTGTAAATTAATTTGACTTAATATACTCTCTAGAAATATATGGATAATTTTCTTCTCTTCATTCAGTTTGACTTGAATATTTTTTGTTCAAACATCAAGTATCTTTGTGATATGCCCAACATTCTACTTCCATTTATTTTAGATCATCGTATTTCTAAAAATTAATTTTTCAATATCACAACAAATTACAATTTTTTCCCATAATTTTGGATCTATTATTATTCAAGGCCTTCTCTACATCTTCAAAACCACATTTATCATTTCCTAGTAGATCTTTAAATGAGAATTTTCCAAGCTATAATTTCTTTTTTCATTCTGTAGATTTTTATTCAATTTCTAGTTTACTTCTTATAGTGAAAACATAGTATTAATTCCCCTCAACTATCTCATAATTTTCCTCCATTATCGATGAAAGTTCATCGATATCATTAGTCTTCTCTTCAATATTGAGCATAAATTCCACACCTTATTCAGATGATTCAATTTTTGTTGAATGTTCTTTTCCCCTACTTCTAGTTGATCAATTTCTACATCATGTCGATTAGCATACTCTAATTAATCTTCTAGAACATTTTGCATCTTTATTTTTCTATTTCATTGAAGGTAGATATTATCAATATCATCTTCATGGTTCACCTTGAGATAAAATCACTAACTAGATAAATATTATTATCTTTTAAAGGCTCATCCTTTTCAACAGTATCCATTATGGATTCTTCTGTTTTAGATTTAAAAACTATTTTATCTTCCTCCAAAAATATAATTATCATCTTTTTCTTATTTGAAAATAGAACTCCCTCTCTATAATTTATTTCCAAATTCGAATTTTACCTTTTGTAGAATACTTTATAATGATTCTGTGTGATTTTTTATTCGATTTCTTTATCATAGAACATCCTTCAGCACCGAGAGGTAATTTTCCAAATTCTTCCACATCAAAAATAGTCTCGGCAATGATTTACATCAAATAAATTTTTTCCTCTCTTGAATAACATGGAAAAAAGAGAAATAATCTCTTCTTCTTAATTATAATCATCGACACTATCTCAAAAAACCTTAATTTTTTCCTTGTATTGGAATTTCAAATATTTTGTTAAATGAGTCATAGAATCTTTATATTTGACACTCATATCTTAAGCCACCAGATACATAGTATATCATCAATAAGATGTTGAGGAAGATCCATTTCCCCAAGTCCATTAACATTTTTATTATACCTAGGTGGAAGCCTTCTCAATATTTTTATCACAAACTTCAATATTTTTAATTTGATCACAAAGTCCTATAATTTCCCCAAAAAATTCATTAATTCGATTAAAAAAAGGTATATGTATTTTTATCAGGATTTATTTTCAAATCACTAAACCTATTGTGAAAAAATATATTTTTTCATCCTTCACATTGTTGTCACCTTTGTATATTATTACTAGTTTTCCCACATAAACATGGTTAAATTTCATCTAATAATATTTAAATAGATTTAATCAAATAGTTCTATAGCAAGAGAATTTTTATCTTTTCCATATACATCAAGAATTTTATTATTTTTTTCAATCATAGATAGACTTGTCGCATCAATGACCAAAATCCCCAGAGCATCTGGATAAATAACTTCCATCCCAAGGTATCTCAGATAATTTCTCATCATATTTTTCCAAAAAAGGATGTTTCCTCCATTAATGAGTGGGAATCAATTTTCATTAAATAAAGTATCCAGGAAAAAAATATAATACATATTAACTACAACAACTTGTTTGTTCTGATACCACATGTAGGACCCCAGAATACTATAACAAGGGTGGGTGAATTAGGGGGTAAAATGTTTCTTATGAAGCAATTGATATTTCTCCCATGAAGGTAGGAACTTTTTAAACATATTTGATGGAATCATGTAGTTTTCAAATATTCACATGTGTAGTGTAAAGACCTATACCCTAGTAGCCTAGTCATACTGACCAACTTTTTTAAAGTGGTGTAACAAACAAGGAAGCCTCATCCAAAAATATTGAATACTTTTTTAGATTTCAAAAACTAGATATAAAACTATATTTAAAATTACAATTAGAAATGAAATACCACAAAGAAACTCTATTATGAATAGCCATAAACTCCTAGAGTGTCCCTACAAGTCATTAATTTTATACATCTTCACATCCTAGAAAAAAATAAAATAGCAGAAAGGTTTGAGATCAGATGATCAGTAAAGGTAAGTAATACATTTGAATCTAATATAAACATAAATAATAATTTAAGGTGAATAACTAAATTCACATTCCATTAAAACATAATCTTGAGTATAAAATGGTAGGAATAAAATATAATTAAATAATTCCAAAAAATATCACATGAGAATGAAACATAACCATAGATATTCTAATAGTTAAATAATAACATGGATTATAATTTACTAATATCATAATGAGGTAACACATAATAATGGACATATAATACATACAATTAATGCCTCATCAAAGACATCTGAAAATAAATGGTCAAGGCATCTTCCAAATCAATATCTAAAAAAATGGGCAAGGCCTTGGCTAATTCCATATCTATTTGATCTCATGTGACTGACTGATGTATAAAGTGACCTTAAAAGGCCTCTATCATCAACTACTATGTCAAATTCATTACTCATATGAATGGTTTGAAACATAAAAAACATATACATATGAAATGATAATAAATTTCCCCAAACAGTAAACCTAATCACTAACTATTCTTTGTAATATGGTTAGTGGTATCAAGATATAAAATCCACAAAAAAATTATCATAAACCATTTAATAAAATATGGTAGATGTTATCATAAAATATCAATCCCAATTTATAATAGTATTCAACAAAAGGTGTTGATGTAGATGAAAATACTCTAATAAAATCATTAACAGTGTCTTCATAGAAATACCCTTTTTTACTTTGTAAATAAGATTTATTTTAGAATATTCATTTCTATTTTTCATAAAATCATATTATAAATAGATATATCAAAGAAAAAATAGTGTAAATTAATTATTTTTTATGAATAAATGATATATAAATAAAATGATAACTTGTAAAAAGTGTTTATAAAAACTATAGATTTGGGATTATTCAGTGCGGTTTGAGGGAAAATATTAGAATATTTAAAGTGGATAAAGGATTATTTACTTAAATAAAACAAAAAAGATAAGATAATTTTTTATGATAAAAATAGTGATATTAAAAAAAATTCTTATACAGATTATGGAGTGTACTAATAAATGTGTATGAAATTGGGGGGAACCCTTTAATCAGGCATTCTTATCTAGATATATTGAAAAGGGAATGTTATTAAACAAGTATTCACCATTTTTGTAAAGATGAACTGATTTGGATACAAGATTTTTGAATATATACACATAATTTCGAAAAATTATATTAACTATTTATGAATTTAATAATGGAAAATAGATAGGATGTGTAACCCAAATTAAAAATGGTGGTTCAGGAAGAAACCCTGACCCTGTATCTGAAAGAATTTTTCTCAAGTACTTTACACCCTAGATAACCAAATTATATCCATTAATTAATTAATAAAGAACCTTTTATATATTTTTTTGTTTTATTATAATTTTATTATGTTTTTATGCACTTTTTATGAGTTATAATATAAAATTTTATTGTTCAGAAGCATTTTATTCATTGGGTTTTAGGACTGGTTTACTTTTTATAAATGTATATAAAATCATGTAAAATTAGAATAATTTTCCACAATTGAAATTATATGCTATTAATGAAATTTCATAATACTCAATGGTCTTATATATCATTTTCCCCGATTTAACTATGATTCATTAGATAAAATGTTAATTATAACCATTTTGATTATTTAACTTTTTTTATCATAACAATTATGTTTTGTTTTATTAATTAATATCATGTATATATATTGGTTACATAACACTGAATAAGAAGTAAAAATATTATAATCTATTTTAATCTTAACAATGGTTTTATTACCATGCATTAAGGTACAATTGAAAAATGTAAACATGTCATCCCTCAAAGCAGTAAATTGACACATCATGGATGATGTTTTCATTTTTAGAATAAAAATTGGAAGATAAAATAAATAAAGATTGATATTCAAATATTTTAACAAAATTATATTATATATAATATACTAGATTTATAATTAATGTATAGATTAAGGAGGTAATTAATGTATTATAAAATTAAATAAATTGAAAAAATGTGAAAGGTTATTTTACCTTTTAATTTATTATCAATGAGAACCTCCTTAAGAAAATTAGTTTTGGTCTTTTGTTAAGACCATGAAATCATATATTTGGGGAAGATACTTGGGAATATTATAGGGTAGAAATTGGAAAATATTCAAGGCTTAAGAAGTGGGATGAAAAGAGCTGGTGAGGGGTGGTATTTATAGCGAATAAGAGGGGTGTTTTCTCATTATTATATTTATTAGTTTATTATTCTAGCTAAAAACTATGAATAATATTAGAATTATCACTAAATATATTAAATTAATTAATAATATTTTGTCATTATCATCTTACATCATCCATGCCTCATATATTTCACAATGATTCATTTATTTATAAAATATCGTAAATTACTATATTTCACTATTCACTAAAAATTCAACTATTTTGAACAAAATCCCAAAAATTCATCATAAACATTTTTAGATATGTAGAGTTCTTAAATGAACTCTTTTTTGAAAATAATTTTCTAAAAATGAGAAATTTAATTTATAAATGAAATCATCATTTACTTAAAAAATAATTATTTTAATATTATAACTATTTTTATGACACTTTGAATAATTAATTAAGCTCTCTTAAAATTATCTTATAATTATGAAAAATTATTATTTTATGAATATATTTTATGAGAATTAATTTTTTTTAAATCAGAATGTTAATTTTAAAATTACGAATAATCATTTATCTTTTACAAAAATACCAATACTTAGTTTATAATTTTTAAAACATGTATTTACATATTAAATGATATAAATATATTGTACTTTCATTAATAAGATACTTAAATTTCATTTGTAATTTGTATATGTGAAGTGACTATTCTATTTTATAAATTATTATTCTTAATGGTCACATTAATATTACAACGGTCATATTTAATAGTATATTACAGTTTTAAACTCAATGTTGTGTGAATAATAAACTATCAAAGATATTAATATATAAATGATTCAAACCATAAAACCCTGGGGTGTTACATTCTCACCTCCTCTAAAAATATTCCCTCAAAATTTTCAAGAATTTTACCTCATAAATATATTTCGGTAGTTCTTCATCATATGTTCCTCTAGTTCCTATATCACATATTCAATTTTTTGATTTTTCCAAAGGCCCATTACTAACATAGTCATCTGATTTCTCAACACCTTTTATCTAGTGTTCAAAATCTGGATAGCCTCTTCATAGTAAGAAAAATTAGTTTCCAATTCTTTTCCATTAGATGTGAGGAAATGTGTTGGTTATGGAATAAGCATCCTTAACAAAGAGATGTTAAGCACATTGTGTGGTTTAGAAAGTCAAGGTGTCATTACAAAATTAAATGTAAAATTTCCAATTCTCTCTATGATTTTAAAAGGACCAATATACCTGGGACTTATTTTCCCTTTATTAGAAAACCTTATAACTCACTTCCATATAGATACATTCAAGAGTACATGATCTTCCACTTAAAATTAAAAAACATTCCTTTTATTATCGACATAGATATCTTCCCTACTTTGAGCTTCTTGGATATGTGTTTAAATAGTATTTACATGTCCTATTGTTTCGTCCACATGTTTTACACCTACAAGACCACTTTCACCAACTTCATCCTAATTAGTTGGTGTATGACATCTCTTCTCATGAAATACATTATATAGGTTTATTTGAATACTTGTATGTAAACTATTTGTGTATAAAAACTCTAACGAAGGAAAATAATAACCACACATTCCTCTAAATACAAGTTAGTATGATATAAACTTGTATTCTAATGGTTGGATCATTATTTCTCACTACCTATTACTTTGACGGTGATAATAAGTACTCAAATTAAGATAGATATCCAAATACTTCAGAATATTTTTCTATAAGTTTTAAGTAAATTTTTTTATCATTGCCAGAATCAATTGAAATTGGTGCATGATGCAATCATGAAACTTCATTAATATGGACTTTAAAGGATATCCCGTCTAAAATCCTCTCTTGTAGAAATGTAATTTTAAATATTTGGTATTTAAATCAAAAATTAAATATATTTCATCATTTTTTCTTGGAGTTTTTGGTAGCCCGTTGAAAAAATTCATAGTAATTTAATCCCATTTCAATCTATTAATAGGAAGAGTATACATGAATCCTCATGTATGTTATCTTTCATCCTTCACCTATTGACAGACTAGTCATCTTGAAACATAATCAGCAATCTCCCACTTTATATTATACCACTAGAAATGTTTCTTCAAATATATATACATCTTAGTGATACCATGGTGTATAGATAAATCTAAGTAATGGGAATCATCCAATAATTCCCTTTTTAGAATCATTATATAGGGAATAGAAAACCTCTTCCAAAATATCATAATTCGATCCCTATAAATGAATTATTCCAATTTCTCATCATTCAAAACTTTAATTTTTTTTGAATACTCTCATCATCAGACAAATAAAATTTAATCCTTACTAATAATTATGGTTTGGTAACTATTTTAAAAATTAGTGATGTTTCACCTTTCTTGATAATTCCCATATCCATTTTCATTAAATCCATGAACAAAGGATCCATCTCAATCCTAATTGTGTTTGTAACTCCATAATCATTCCTTCTTAATTAATGTGCTACCTTATTTTTCTATCCATCATCTTTACCTCATGTTGAGTTCTTTCTATGAGAAGATATATTTTAAACTATTTTGATTTAAATATATCTCACATAGTTCAACATATATATACTCTATCTATATCCTCATAGAAATGATTATAGATGCTAACCCAAGATCATTAGTTGGCTTTTTATGTTCATGAGTTTTTAAATGTCTTGATTAATAGTCAATAACTCTATCATTCTGCATAAGGACATAACCAAACCCATTCTTTGATGCATCACTATAAATCACAAATCCACCATTTCTCAATGGTAGACTCGGGATCAGGTCATTCACTATTCTCCACATCCATTCTACACAACATTCTTCAAATTTCATTATCCAAATAAAGATAACCCCTTTAAGAATATTCTTGGTTAAAAATGTACCTAACCGGGAAACATTCTAAATGAAAAGCCAATAGAAACCTTCAAAAGCAATGAATCTATGTACCTTGGTAATTTAAAATAGTGTAATCCATTCCTAAATTACCATTATGTTTTCTATATCAACTTATATTCCATCCTTAGTGACAATATTTCCTATAAAAGAAAATATTTCATGTTATTATTCACACATTCTAAACTTCCCATATAACAGTTTTCTTCTAAGAGACTCTATAAAATTCTGCAATTGGTTCTCATGGTCCTCAATATTTTGTTATATATTAAGATATCATCAATAAATTTCACAAAAAAATATTCAAGATATTCCTAGAACTATATTTTCATTAGATCAATAAAAATTGAGGGATCAATATTTATTCCAAATGGCATTACTCTAAATTTGTATTTTTCACAATTGGGTTGGAATTATATATTTAGAATATCAACCATCCTCACATTCAATTTTATGATATTCATATCAAAGCTAATCCTTTAAAAAATATTGAACTTCATGAAGTTCAACAAATAAATCACCAATAAGAGGTAGAGGATACTTTTTCTTTATTGTAATAGCTTTTATTTCTATATAGTCAATGAATAGACTCATGGATCCATATTTCTCCTTGACAATGGAAATATGGGGTCCCCATATAAAAACACTTGGGTGAATAATTCCTTTCTTACTCAAATACTGTAGTTGTTTTCTAAACTTCAAAAATTACACAGTGGTTATTCTGTAAGAAGAATTTGATATTAGTGTTACATCAAAAATTAAATCAAACGAAAATGCAACTTCCCATATTGGATGATGTCTTGGTAAACCCTTTGTAAATACATCAATGTTTTCTTATACAATAGGTACATCCTCAGTTTGACAATTTATTTCTTCATACATATATGATGTTTTATCTATTCTCCCAATAATGTCATTTAGAATAGCTACGAGAGGTGGATCCAAATATGACTTAGATGATGAAGTATCCCCTAAAAGGATGATAAAGTCCATACCTTCATCATGTATTATACTTTCCTTCACTATGAACTGAATGTTTTCATTATATTTCTAATTTTCATCCACAAAAAAGATTATATCAAAATTAATCATAGGTATGATGATAAAATCAGCATTTAAGGGATGCTTATGTATCATAATAGGAACTATTCAACACATATTTTTTTAATAAAGTTTTTATTGGGATTATTTAATTACAACAATATTGTTAAGGTGAAATAAATATATATAATTTTTTAAGAAATCTGGGAAGATATAATAGAATTTGATGCTCCATATTCAAATAAAGTTTTATCTAAATGAGAGGATATGATTAAATTACTTACCACTATAGCATTATGAACTTCATACTCTGTTGTTGTGATCACATAAGATTGTCCTTGATCATATGGCCTATTTTTTAGTATATTTCCTTGACCCTTTGGACAATCATTTTCATATTTTACCATCTCCTGACAATTTTTCCATTGAACATTGATAACTTCTTTATTTCCCTTGAAATCATGAGCATGATGGCCTTTCTCAACATAATTTTAGAAAATAACTTTCCCATTATATGGGAACTAGGTTTTTTTCTTCCACATATATCACATATTGTAAAATAACCTTTTTTATTCTTCCCTTTATTCATTATTTTCTCTCTCAACCTCTTCCTCTCTCATTTTACCTAATGTTAAAAAGAATTAAATAATTATTTCTCTATATTAATAGCATATGAGTCTATATATTAGTATGATGAGAATGTTTGGTAGATCAGTGTCCTTTAAAGGAATGTTTTTAACCCATCAATGAATCGATCAATATTTCTCTTTAAATTACGTATATAATCCATAGCATGAATTTATAACCCTGTAATGATGTATTCATGCTTGGAAATGTTATCATTATCTTTTTTTCTTATATCCATAAATCACATCTCAATATCCACTTGTTATTCCCGATGGAAATATTTTTCCAATAAAATTTCCATAATATCATTCCATTCCATATTGGAAATTTATTCCTCTTATATTGTGATTTGAATCATTGACCACCATTGATCAGCATCTATGGATAGAAAATAAAAATCAATGATAACCTTCCCCCTTTCATTACATCACAAATTAGGAAATATCTTATCTAAATAACTTATCCATTTGTCAACTACAACTTGATTTCTAGTCTCATTGTATGATAGAGTTTGAGGTCTCATAAATTACTCGAACATTTCTCCTCCATGTGGTGGATTAGGATGCTCAATATGGTTAATGTTATTGTTCATAACTTGATTCAGTTGTCTCGATATACTTATATGTTACTTTGTTCTAGACGTGATCCCTCCTCCAACAACATTAACTTTTATAATAAAAAATTCCCTACATGGAATATGTGTTTTGATACAATTTCTATTCCTTCCACTATACTCCATTTATAAATAACAGTAGACACTAAATTAGATTTTTAATCATAAAACATAATTTATAACTAGTAACACTTAACATAAATTAAAATAATTTATGAATAGATAATCACATGATCATAAACATGGATTCTTTGGGGACATATTTTCATTTAAATACTTCATATGTGTTTGTAAAAAATGAGATTTATCCAAATAATATCCCTATAGAGTTTCAAAACAGGTGTGTAATAAGGCTCGTTGATGTGTATCAGGTTATGTTGAGTTAGGATAAATGAACCTTATTGAAGTTGTTACCCCTATGTACATTTTTTCCCGAACCCTATCCACTTATTGATTATATAAAAAGATTCATTTGTAAGAATAGACACATAATCTCTACCTTATCAAATTCTAAGATGATATTTTATGCTTATCCTCAAAGTTTATCTTAGTTATATGTTACTTAATCTGTGTTTTTTAAATATAGTTTCCATGGTTTCTACAAATATTCCTCTAATACTAACCATATAGACCCCAACCCCAATAGACCTGAGTTGGTGCCTTACATTTTTTCATTTGTATAATAAATAAGGAATTCACATCCCAAAGGGAAAATAGTTTAGTATCATTGGAAAACCAAATACAAAAATATGTTCTACATTATAAATTAAAATGAAATACAACATCAAAAAACCAATGGATACATCCCAATACTCATAGTTTATCCCTAAAATTCAATAAGAATATTTATCTTCATATCCTGTGAAAAAATAAAACATAATAAAGGGGTGAGATCTGATGCTCATTAAGAGTATGTAATAATGAAAAATATAATATAAACATAACTAATAAGGCAAGGTGGATAACTAAAATTACATTCCAATAAAACATAATATTGAGTATAATATGGTAAGAATAAAAGCTGAAAAAATAATTCAATAAATAATCATATGAGAAATAAACTTAACCATGGATATTCTACAAGTTGAATAATCACATGGATTATTAATTAAAAATATCATAATGAGGGAATGAATAATGCTAGAAATATAAAACATACCATTAATGCCTCATCCAAGACATCTAAAAACAATTGTTAAAGGTATCATCCAAATATATATCTGATAATAAATAGTCTAGGCCTCAACCCGGCCCATATTTATTATGTCTTGTGAGACCTAATAATGAATTGAGGGTATATATTTGGCCCCTTCCATCACTTAATAAATATAATTCATTCCACATATGAATGGGGTGAAATATAAAAAATATATACATATCAAATATAAATAGCATTCCCCTAATAGTAAACATAATCACTAACGATTTTGAGTAATATGATGACTACTGTGAAGAAAACACATCCACACTCAAAATGATCATAAAACATTTAATAAAATATGGTAGATAATATCATAAAATTTAAATATAAATTAATCATAATATTAAATTTAGGGTGTTTAAATAAATGAAAATAATTCAAAAATCGTTGAGGAATTATTGAGAAAAATAAACATTTTTCCTTTGGAAGGAAGAGTTATTTTAGAAAAAATCAGATTTATTTTTAATAAAATAATATTATAAACATGTATACCATAAAAAATGTTGAAAATAAAATTATGTGTAATGAAAAAACGTTGTCCAACTGAAGTGAAAATATGTAAAAAGAGTTTATAAGAACAATATAAATGGGTCGCTTCAGTGCAGTTTTTCAGAAAATATAAAATAGTCTTTAAAGAGGAAAAATGATTATTTTCATACAAACACCATAAAAATAGCTAATATAATTTTTCATGACAAAAATATTGATATTAGAAATTTTTTGCCTCATATATATTATGGAGTGTACTATAAAATAGAGAAGAAATTGGGATGTACCCCTTAATCAGGATTGCTTATCGGGAAGAATTGAAATGAGGAACTTATAAAACATGTATTCTCTCATCAGGGAAAGGTAAAAAGTGGAGGATATATCTGTTTGAAACATTTAAATGTAAATTATAATAATTATATAAAATAATTAATAATTACATTTGGGAAAAGAGAGAGAAATTATATCTATAATGAGAAATTACTATTCAGGAAGAAACCCTTACCTTATATATGAAATCATTCTACACTTGTATTTAAAATCATGTATTATAAATTTAAACCTATTAATTAATTAATTAATATTATTTTATTCATTTATTTTATTTATTATAATTTTATTATTTTTGTTTATGGATTTTTGGATGAGTTATAAGATACAATTTTATCATTCAAGAGCGCTCATTTCCTTGGTTTTCATGGCCGGTTTTCTTGTATACATGTATGGAAAAGCATGTAAAATAAGAATATTTTTCATGAATTGGAATTTTATGTTATTAATTGACTTCATAAATATTAACTGGTTCTATATATATATATATATATATTGATATAGGGATGATTCATCAGATAAAACATCAATGATAACCGTTTAGATTATTTGGAGTTTTTTATCATCAAAAACTAGTTTTGTTTTATTTATTAATATAATGCATATATAAAGGTTATGGTACATTAAATTGTATTTAATAAATATATAATAAATATTTATAACCATAAAAATTTCATTATGACAATCCTTGAAGGAAAATTTGAATAATTAAAACATGTCATCCATGAAGGTGGTAAATCGTTACTTCATGGATAATGTTTTCTTTTTTAGAATTAAATAGGGAAGTTAAATGAATTAGTTGTGTCTATCCCAAAATCATTATAAAATTCAAGTATATATATCATAATGTATTTATCATTCATGTTTTTAAATCATAGGTTTAGAAAGGATAATACAATAAAATAAAGTGAAAATAAAATAAAGGGAATGAAAATTTTACCTCTTGAATTATTCTCCTTGAGAACCTCCATTGGGAAATAATTTTTTGATTTTGTTGATACAAGAACCCCCTGGAAAATGTTAATATACATGGAAATATTATTAGTCAAAAATTGTACAAGAATCAATGCATAACAGGTGTGAGAATAAAAGGTGGTGAGGGGTGGTAATAGTCGAGAATATGGTTGTTTTCTCATTATTATATTCATTAATTTTTTATTTTAGATCAAGACTACGTTTTTTTGGGAATTATAAATAAATATATTCAAATAATTAAAGATATTTTGAGATTATTGGATTATATCAACCATACCACATATATGACTCAATAATTCTTATATTTATTACACACCATATGTTACTGTATCTCACTATTCACAAAAAAATTCAACTCTTTAGAAAAATCCAAAACAATCACCCTAACCATTTCTCAAAATATAGAAATAAAAAATTAATTAATTTTACGATAATATTTATCTAAATATTAAATGTTTAATTTATAAATAAAATCATCATTTAGTCATGAAATACTGATTTTTTTATTATAAATATTTTTATGACACTTTGAAAAATTAATTGTGGTCTCCTAAAATTATCTTTCAATTATAAGAAAAAAAATTATTAATTTATAAATATATTTTATGAAAATAAATTTTATTTTAAATAATTATATTAGTTATAAAATTGTAAATAAATATTTATGTTTCACACAAATTCCAAAAAATTATGATTAATTTTTTAAAATTTTATTTAATTATTCCATGATATAAATATATCATATTTTTATTCGTAAAATACCTAATTTTTTTGTATACATTCATATGTTAATGTACTATTAAATTTTTCATATTACTATTTCTATCAGTCGCATTACTATTCCAATAGTTATATTTAGTAGTATTTTATTTTTTCAGACATGGAATTTCATGAATAATAAACTATCGAAGATATTATATTTTAAAAGGGGCATACCATAAAATATTTTGGTGTTACACAAAGAGACAACACAACAATTTTAATTGGTTTAATAATAAATGATAGTCCAAGGAGTATACACTGATGTTGTGTTAGTAATTCCAAAATCCAATAGTCCTCACTAGTTACATAATATAAATGATCAAATATAGTCACTCACTTCTAAGAAATCTACCTTTACATGATTTTGGGGATGACACATTGCCTCTCTCAAAACACTTCTATCGACTCCCCCTAGGTCACTACATTCGTTGAAGTATTACTCTATTTATCTACATGAAGATCACTCCTATAGATTGACATTTAGGTCTTCATTCATGGCTAGAAGGAAAATATTCTTGCACTGTATTCTTAACATGGTGCTCTTTAATGTACTATTCACACAAAATAGATGTTCAACATTGATGTTCATGATGCTCTTTCATGATGCTCCTTCAAAAATCTCACAACCTTAATAGAAAAATAATTCATCACAAAAAACAACCAGTCATCATGAAACTCTTTTTTTGTGATACTTAAGTGTTGGTCAGGATTAAGTTTTTTTTGTGATGATCAAGCTCACAATGAATACCTAATTCATGAGGCATTTAGCCATCACAAATTCAAACTGATTCATCATTTTCTCCAAAACATTTCATATAAAATTAAATGGGGGTAGCCACCTATTTATTGGATAATCCCTTCATGAATCTCTCTTGCATAAGGTGGATTTTTCGTAAAACTCTAAGTTTATTTTCACGAAGCTCCCGTATTTTTAAATCACTAGTTAAATTTAATCTATTCATGAATATTCTCATAAATGTGAAGAACACGGTCAAGTCATCAAGCACTCATGACTCTTATTGTAGTCATTAAGAACATTGCCTTTAAATCACATGTTAATGATTATCTATAACTTTGTGAATCTCAACCATTTTGGAACCCATTCTTCATGAAATCCATTGATCGTGCAACTTATGATATTACAACATTTTAGAAGGGGTGATACCTAAAAATTACAATTTTACAAAGTGTGCCCCATCCACCTACTTTTGAGCCCAAATAATAG